>CM067086.1:51494506-52694506 GCA_034008185.1 Gorsachius magnificus
ATCCTGTTTGAGCAGGCAAAGATGTGTGCATACAACCAGCACTAGCAGGACAACACGATGTATGTTTATACATATATATTAACGTATAGGGTAATGGTCTGGTATAGATACATAAGAATAAAGAAGACATTTATCTAAGGAAACTTTCAGTTCTGAACTCCTGTGTGGGTATATTGAAACATCACTGAGTAGGAATGCAATGTATTACAATGATTAAATAAATACTGTGTCTGTGTCCTTATAATGTAATTTTTGTACAGTGCAGTGAACAAAGCAGCACATTAGGACAAATATATTCTTGTTGGCAGTAGGTTTACAGCAACAAAACACAGTCCATTGTGTCTGTTGAAAAAGATGACATAGTAAAATCAACTTCTTTTCCCTTTTCTTGTAAGGATGAGAGATGAGGAAAGAGTGAAGGTCATTCCACTTCTCATAGATCTACTATGAATTTGTGACTTACCTGTTTTTACCTTTCCCTTTTGTGTCTGTTCATGCAACCCTTCAAACTTTCATGGTCCCTGAGAAAAGGCTGTGCAGAATGGGTTCAGTACCTGCTGCACACCTCTGTATTCTTCGCAGAAACCCATGACGATGATTTATGTCTCTGGAGAACAAACGTTTCCACTGTCAGGGCACTGCTTATTTCCTCCACTAAACGGATTAGGTTTATCTAATATCTGTGGGTTTTATGTGGTTGGTTGGTTGGTTGGTGGGTTGGTTTGGCAGGGTTTCTTTTAACCCAGATAGATAGGGTCACCAACCCAGTTCACCACATTGCTCCGCTGTCAACTACCTACCTGCGATGGTGCAGGTGGGGAGAAATGGAGGTGGAGATGTCTGATTGCATTGCTTGAGCTGCCAGGGAAAATGGCCATAGGAACAAAGCCAAAACCACCTCCTGAAGTACCCTATTTCTCCCTCTTACTCACAGAGGGGCAGAAGAACTCAAAAGCCCCTAACATAAGCACCTTAGTTAAGTGGAAGGGAATAGGCATTTCCACAATTACATACAAATTTTATCTGTGTTGATTCACCATTCAGGGATGCCTCCATTACTGCTGCGGCTACAGAAGGACACTTTGGTGAGGTGCTTGGTGGCCAGGGGCACCACTGTGTGCACATTGGCGGCTTCCAGCTGGCCCAGGGGCACTGTATCCAAGCTGGGACTGCTGCTCTGGATACTGAATTCAGTGAAAGCTTCACAAAATCCTGCTTCCCGGCCACATGCTGACGGCATTGGACTGCATTTTCCCTCCTTTCTGTATTTTCCTTACTTTCTCTTTTGTAATGCAGAGGATGGTTTCTTTGGTTTTATTGTTTACAGGTCTTGTTAATTTTTAACCTGCTTGCCACTGTGACTTGTTTGCTGAGGTGTGGGTTTTGCAAAGTTCTCTTAAGTCTCAGCTGTCACACACTGAACAGTGCTTTTGTGGTGGTGTTATGTGGCAAGCAGTTAGAGTAAACAAATGTCTTGGAGAAATTCTGTGTTTCTAATGGAAACAAAAGGGAGAAAAGACCTGTTTCCGTATTATTCTCTCCATCCAGCTGTCCTCGTAGTTGGTACTGGATGCCTCTTTCCAGTGCATATCTTATTTTGAACCAGGTTCAAGCATTCCTAATGATGAGACTTCCCTTATTTTATTTTCTTTCATGTTGAATGCATTATTACTGCAAATTAATTTTACTCTTTGTCTCAAGATGCTTATCCTAAAGACCTTTACTTTATTTCCTGCTCCAGAAAGAGAAACCATGGCTTTGGGCAGTCAGACAAGAGTCATTTTAGCAGTTTTATTGCTCCCCACAGATTAAGACTTCTCTGAAGTCTCTCTGAACTCCTGAATCTCTTCCTACTATTAACACTGTGACCACAGTTGGGCTCTTGAGTCTCAGGGGTGACCCAGGAATTCTTATCATTGTGACATATTGCATTTACCTCGTCACCTTCTTTCATGAATGATGAGCAATAATTTTAAACCTTTCTTCCCTTAACAACAGAGTAGGTTTTCATCTGGAGTTGAGTCTCTCCAAAATAAATCCAAGATCAAGTAATCAACAAAATAAGGAAATGGAGTACTGAGGAGCAAATATGGGGGGCACAGGGGATTTCTTACATTGTACCAACAAAAAGCACTGTTGTAATAGTGAAATTAATTCTTTACTTCTTTTCCACTTAAACCACCAGTTCAGAGGGTGGCTTTAAATGATTCTCTATGAGCAGTAATCCACGGGAGTCAGCAGATTCAGGGGGAATTTAAAATGTAGCTTTGAGAAACTTGACCCCTGTGGCAGAAAAGTTGAGTTCCTAAACTGTGAAATGTCCAAAACATGGACTCATATCTCTGTCTGATTTATGAAACATTCTTCACCGTGTTTGTAAAATACTCTGGATCAAGGCTTCCATAGATGTGCCAAGTATTAAATTAGACCTATTTAGGTAACCCTTCTCCTCCTTAGCTGCATTCTCTTCCCTCTAATTTTGGGCATCTTGTGGCTACCAGTGACCCAGCTAGGATCTGCCACGTGGATTGCACGGCAAGCTCTGAGAAACACTGAGTGTAGACACTGTTTGAAATGTTAGCCAAATTGCCAAGCTCAGATGATTTATAAAATGTTAGCTTTTTGTGTGTTTTTATTTAATTTTAAAAAGCAATCAGATCCTTTTGGAGCATGAGAAACAAAAACTGCAGTGCTAGTTGAATCCCATAAAAACTTCCCTTTGGTGATGCCTTCTTGTAAGTAAAACACAGTCCCCCAAAACTGGTTTCTAGAAGGAAAATGTTCTCAGATGGCCATGGAGATAGTATGAAAAAATGTTTTTTGGAAACATTTACAGTCAAAAAACCTCAGAGAATCACCTTGCTGCTCCAGTTGCTGGACACTTCCAGTGTGCAAGGAGGGAAAATCCAGTTTTGCCCATGCTGGTCCCAGCCACCCTCAGCCTACGCCCACAGCAGAACCTGGGCCCATTTTTAGGGTGGGTGTAACATGTCCCAAGCCAGCACAGCTGTGCTGAGGGCGGCATTTCGCTCTCTGCCTTCCGTACAGATGGACAGGTCAGGGAGAGTGAGGTGACCCACGTGCACCCCCCAAGGATGGATGGGGCATGAGGCTAAAGTGGAAGGGGTGAAGGAAAACTGCTCAGAAATCAAGAGTTCTGTATGTTATGAACCTGATTTGTTAAATTACCCCCAGATTTTATTTTTCATTCAAAAATGAGCTCCTTCCTGACTAGA
The DNA here is from genome assembly GCA_034008185.1 of Gorsachius magnificus. NCBI lineage: Eukaryota > Metazoa > Chordata > Aves > Pelecaniformes > Ardeidae > Gorsachius > Gorsachius magnificus. The sequence continues at coordinate 51,497,743 of CM067086.1, forward strand.
AAATTATCTGTTTGAAGTCTAAATTACTCTGAGATTAAACTAAAAATTAAATTTCTGGATTTTAAAATTCCATTTTAACTGAATGTTGCAGCCCTTTAGAATTTAAAGAAACTGAAACTCTCTGAAGCCAAATGGCAGACATATTATTTGGAAAATTGATGATGAATTTGTCCTTCATTTTATCCAATCATATTAAGAGGTCTTTCTGTTACAAAGCATTCAAAAGCACTACTAAGGCCAGAGAGGTGCTAGTGAAATCTTTTTTCTGTCATGCGGAGCCCTGTACAGAATTGCGTGGGCTTAAATAAAATGTATCTTGATAGTTTACCTTAAAACTCTCTGTCCTTTTCCTCGGTTCAGCTGAATCCTATGAAATAGATACGCAGCTTGGAGAAGTTCTTCACACCCCCACAGATGCTAAAAATGGCCCTGATACAACATGTATTTATGTAACAAAATCATCTGCATTAATATCTTCCTCTCCTTTCTGCAAGAAGCACGGGAGGGACCCAGGCTGACACATTTTCATGCAGCCCCTTCCATTCTTCTCCTTGCATTTGGGGCAGCAGGGACAAGCCGTGTTTCCCCTTAAAAAACAGGCCACCGAGTAAGCAGGAATATGACGAGACTATTAATAGGGTGTTCGGCTGCAAACCCGCAGCACAAGCTTTTGGGCTCTCTCCCTTTGAATATTCAGCACCCTGTTATGGATTAAAATTGCTTGGTAACAAGAGTTCTGGTCACTGTAGTTATACTGTTCTTCCAAAATAAAAGAGGGTGTTAAAACCAGAACATTTCCTCTACTTTTACTGAAAAGCTGAGCAACTGGCTGGCCGATGGGATCAAATGTGATGTATCGAGCCTTTAACCTCATATTCACATCTGGCGGAATGAAGAGAAAAATGTCCCCACTTGGCAGCTGTTTGCTCTCCCATTTGTCACCATCGCATTCGTGTGGGCTGCTGCTCTCTAGATCACAGCCTGTCCCCAGGTGCCTGGGCAGGTCTGCAGCCTGAGAAGAGGACTCAGGCACCGCATGAGCAAAGAGAGGGGCTTTATCTGGACCCCTCCCAGGCTGGCTCCCCGGGCTGAGATGGAGGCATGCTGTCAGGAAGCGGAAGAAGAGTGAATTATAGCTCCTGCTGCCACTGCCGATAGGGTCGGAGAAAGCCTTGGTAACCCTGCCATGTTTGCCATCACCAGAATACCTGGGAAAATGAACAGCCAACAAGCCTCCCAGTTTTTCATACAGAGACTTATGTACCGGCTCCACCATTCCTGTATGGATACTGACAGCTGAAAGTGCCGCAGCCCTTCCTCATGCCACGGCTCGCCGGGATGGCTCCCAGCTGCCAGCCAGCTCCTTGGCGGGATGTGTTACTCCCAAGGGGCTGTCCCAAAGAACGGTCTCCTAAGCCTGTTAAACCAATGCTTGCCGCCTCAACCTGCTGCCTGTTGTGGAAATGAATCCTGACCAGCAGCAAGAATCAAACTGATATTCTCAGCAGCAGCTGTAAACTCGATAAGCTTCCTGTCCTCCTTTCTCTCCCACCGCCCCGTCCCTCCCTTTGGTGTTGAAATGAAGGCAGAGACATGCTGAGAGAAGCAGTGCAGCGCTCTGTTTGCAGGATAATATGCAGACCACATGTATGTATTAAAGGCTGTATGGAGTTATAATGAGCCAGGAGCATTTAAATGCAAGCCAAGGGGAATTTGCTATTCTGTGTGGGCAGATTTCAATTGTAAGGTTGGCAGCTCTGGTATCCTGTTCTCTAATGCCATGGGATGAGAAAAAATAGGCTTTTCTTTCAGAGCAGTTGATTATTGAATCCGCACCAGCTGTTCACCCTAATCCGAGCTTTCTGTCCTCGCTCCTTGTAATAGAGGCATCCCTCATCCGTCCATCCATCCGTCCATCTCCCCGTTCTCATTTTCATGGCTCTTTTGTAATCTTTCAGAAAGGTGGTTAGCAGATATCAGCCATCTAAAGCGGCACAAGCATCAGTACCAGGCAAGGGTTATAACTAATTAACGAGAGAAGAAAGGCACCCCCAGCCATATATTGAAAGTCAAATTATATTTCACATCCACCGCAAGATGGGAAAAAAGCCATCATGAATCAGAAGGCAGAGAACCATTTTTTAACAGTGACACCTGACTCTGTGCCCAGCAAACCATGTGGGATCAGAGCTGGAGCAAGTCCTGAGCCGGCGCAGAGCAGCAGCCGTCCCTCCCGCTGCACCGCGAGCCACGGGACCTGCACCCAGGCGTGCGGCAGCAGAGAAGGAAAATGATCCTTTTTTTTTCTTTCTTTCTTTCTTTTTTTTTTTTTTTTTTCATAATAAAGGGGGAGGAAGGGGTGAGATAAGAAGAGAGTTCCTTCTGGGTGCTTCTCACTCAGCCTGCAATGTTATGTAAGGCTGGCACAGCTAATGCCTGCTCTGCTTCGCCATCAGCCCGGCTGTTTCATCCCTGCTACACAATTATTTCATCAGTCTCTCCTACTAGACATCACAGTGCTATTGTGATTAGTCACATTTACTAGGATAGGGGATAAAAAAATATTAGCAAGCACAGGGGCCCAGTTGCACAAGGGACTGGGTGAACACGGCTCCAGGTGGTCCCTGCCCTAGAGACATTCAAGGAGGAGGAGGACAAGCAACAAGGGGGCGAAGGGGGTGACACACAGCAGCCAAAAGAGGGGTGGGAAAGCAGCAAGGAGAAATGCTGTTTCCAGAAGAGCTTTGGCAGGGGAGAGTGAGTCTAATGGGAACGAGCCACTGGGAATAAAAAGCAGCAGGAGAAAGGACATTGTAGGGGAAAGTAGGGTAGAGGAAAAGGTAAACTGGTAAGTGATAAGCTGAAGAACAGAGGCTGATGGTGGGGGAAAAAAGGAGGGTTTGCTTAAAAAGGCAGCCAGCACAGCAGATCCTCCCTGCCTGCATGTCTCCTGCCTGTTTTGTCTGCTGCTGCTGCACATTTTGGTACTCCGTCCAATTCCCTTGACGTGTTTCTCTGTCTGAAAGGTGCCTCCTTCCCTGTTCGCCGTGTCCTCCTGGGCTTGGGGGATTACCCCACACTTTGTGAAAGGGCAGCCTGTAGCCTGCAGAGGCTGAGTGTAATGCCAGAACCATGCAACCTGAAAAGCTGCATTAGCACTAAAGATTGTATGTTCAGGTCTGGAAAACACAGATATGGGCTGCTGTGGGGCATGGTGGGCAAAGTGGACAGAATGACCTGAGAAGGGACAGACAGACAGGCATGTACAATTTCATTCTGTCTATAGGCATACAGATGGAAAAATGAGCCCTTGAAGTGACTGCTTGACTTCCAGGAGCTGGAGATGCCAAACAGTGTGTGTGACTTAGCTAAAAATTTAAATCAGTATATCTGGACAATTTACAGAAAAACCTCCATCAAGAATTGGCTTGGCAACTCATTAGCTGACAGATGTTAATATAAAAAGAGGGGTGAATGTGATTCTTGGATGAGTAGAGAGAGGAATAATAACTTGCAGTAATGTGATTTTTCTTTTGCAAATGGCATCGGTGACAATGTGGACTACTGGATAATGCTCGAGTGTCCACATTTGCAGCAGAATATTGAAAATATGATGAAGTTGCAGAAAAGAGTTCCAAAAAAGAGAAAATCAGAATTATGATTGCAGATAATACTTTCTAGTAAAAGACTCAGAGTGCTTAACGTGTTACGTTTATCAAAAAGAAGATTGAGAAGTGGCTTGATTACAGTATAAGTGAGAAAATGGTGAGAAAATACCAGGTATTAAAGAACTTTTTAATTTAGTGGAGAAAAGCATAATAAGAAACAACAGTTGCAAACTGAAGCTGACCACACAGATTTGAATGAGAAATGAGGCATAATTTGTTTTTTAACACTAGGAATGGTTTCTGACCAAACGTATTTTAAGTGCCAAATTCTTCACCTCTGGATGTGTCAGATGAGGACTAAGCTCCTTCTGAAAGGTTCAGTCAAACACACATTTTTTGTGATTCACTGCAGATGACATTGGGTGAACGCTGATGGTTTGTGATGCAATTTGGTGGTCTTTTTTTTGCCTAGAACTCCATGAACAGCCTGTTTATCCACAAGAGCTGGAAGCTTTTTCACTCTACTCACTTTCTCTGATCATAGAATCATAGAATCATAGAATGTTTTGGGTTGGAAGGGACCCCTAGAGGTCATCTAGCCCAACCCCCCTACAGTGAGCAGGGACACCACTAACTAGATCAGGTTGCTCAGAGCCCCATCCAACCTGGCCTTGAATGTTCCCAGGGATGGGGCCTCCACCACCTCTCTGGGCAACCCGTTCCAGTGTTTCACCACCCTTGTTGTAAAGAATTTCCTCCTTATATCCAGTCTAAACCTACCCTGCTTCAGTTTAAAACCATTACCCCTTGTCCTGCCACAGCTGGCCCTACTAAAAAGATTATCCCCATCTTTCCTATAGGCCCCCTTTAGGTACTGAAAGGCCGTAATCAGGTCTCCCCGCAGCCTTCTCTTCTCCAGGCTGAACAACCCCAACTCCCTCAGCCTGTCCTCATAGGAGAGGTGCTCCAGCCCTCGGATCATTTTAGTAGCCCTCCTCTGGACCCGCTCCAACAGTTCCATGTCCTTCTTGTGTTGAGGACTCTAGAGCTGGACGCAGTACTCTAGGTGAGGTCTCACCAGAGCAGAGTAGAGGGGCAGAATCACCTCCCTCGACCTGCTGGCCACGCTTCTCCTGATGCAGCCCAGGGTACGGTTGGCCTTCTGGGCTGCCAGCGCACATTGCCGGCTCATGTCCAGCTTTTCAACCACCAGCACACCCAGGTCCCTCTCGGCAGGGCTGCTCTCGATCCTTTCTTCCCCCAGCCTGTATTGATACTGGGGGTTACCCCGACCCAGGTGCAGGATCTTGCACTTGGCCTTGTTGAACCTCATGAGGTTCACACAGGCCCACCTCTCCAGCCTGTCCAGGTCTCTCTGGATGACATCCCGTCCTTCTGGTGTGTCAACCGCACCACTCAGTTTGGTGTCATCCGCAAACTTGCTGAGGGTGCATTCGATCTCGCTGTCTAAGTCATTGATGAATATATTGAACAGCACTGGTCCCAGTACAGACCCCTGAGGGACACCACTCGTCACCAGTCTCCATCCGGACATCGAGCCATTGACCACATTGATCACTTCCTTCTTTATCAGCTTATAGGTAGAAAGCTGATGGATCTGTACGCATTCGCATAGCGGTTAGCCCAAGTCCTGGAGATCCTCCAATTCACATGCTAAATAACTTCAATTAAAAGTTGAAACACTTACAGCATCAGTTTCAATCAAGACTGACTTCCAGGGGTATTTTTGGGGGCTGACAGCAACAGGAAGGCAGATATGAAGGTTATACAAGTTGAGTGAAAATTGGACGGAAGAGAAGTGTTAATCTGACACAGTGGAAAGTTGCTTAAATCTGGCGCTCAGCAGGTACCTAAAATGGTTAAAATTGACACACAGTTCTTTGCAAGTACTGTCAGAGGGTGGCTGATAGGGTGCTGGGAACTGCTTAGTGTAGAGTAGATGACGTCTGGACTCTTCTGGATTAAACAAGTATTACATGAAGTCTGCAATCATGACTGGATTCAGTAATTCAGTCGTTTCTAGTCATATGGTCCTACAACATCTGCCGCTGGCCTGTGCTGGTATGCACCAGCAGGAGCTCTCATCCAAACGCTGCAAAAGTGTTGGTTTGGACCAGTGTGTCCCCTCTTGCTGCAGGCACTCCCTGAGTAGTCTAACAAGGGAGCTGGTTGGCATGAACCTTGGTGTCAACAACAAATAAGGGCAAATATGCCCCAAATTTAGAGCCAGTGAGTTTAATCATCACAGTACTTTATAGTGAAAATGCTGAAAATGAGCTGCAGCTGCCAGGCTGTTTGTCTCAGCAACTTCTCCCACCCCATAGGTCCTGTCAAAAAAAAGGGAAAGAACATCCCATTTGAGCAAAAGCCTGGTACAAAGCCTGCCCAAACGTGAATCAATGCAGAGCCCTTTAAACACTGTGTGGCCCAGCCCCACTTACCCCATGATGAATCAGTGCTAAAATTGTCACATCTCAGAAGCCTGTCTTTCTCTGCACAGCCTGCTCCTTTCTCACGCTTTCAAATGCACAGCCGGCCCGTTTTGTACACAGCTGCCACGGTGTGATTTGCTTTGTGTTTATGCCTCAAGCTTTGCCTCTCTGTTTCCGCATCCGCAGCCTCAGTCTATTTTATGTCATCCTAGCTGGAACGCATGCAAGAGAAATGTCCCCTTCAGCCACGCGTGAGGGCATCGAGGCTGCAGCGACACTGTAGAATCGCACCTCATTTCTCTGATTGACTCTGGGTGCTGTTGTGGGGTAAGGGGGGGTCCTTGTACTAGCCAGCCCGCCTATTCCTGCCCAGCACCCCATCAGGTGGGGCTGGGCCGTGGGTCCCAGGGTGTCGGTCTCCTGCAGCTCCGCCACTGCATCCTGTCCATCAGCTGGGGAAGGTGCTGATGCAGCATGGCAGGTGACAGACAGCCTGACAGACACAGCGTGGCACCCGGCCCCAGCATCCTGCAGCTCCCGGCTCTCATTGCATGGGCATCACAGGTTTGGATTCAAGCCCAGGGCTGTGGTGCGGAGCCTGTGTGGTAACATGGGTGTAAATCAGGAGCAGCAGTTTTGAAGTGGGCGATGCAACATTGGTGTGGAGTGGCGGTATGGGGGCTGTGCTTTGGTTCAAGAGAGGGGGAGAAAGGGAGGGAGTGCTAAGGTAACCACAGAAACATGGTATCCCTGGATATTAGCAATCGTGACCTACTTCTGGGTATTCACTCACTTTTTTAGTGCTGTTGACAAAGGAGGAGTAAGATGGAAGGTTTAAAGCTCTGGGGGGAAAAAAGGATCTTTCTATCATTTTCTAGGATCAGGATTATTCACGATAATATTCAGCTAATGTAAATCTTTAACAGATTGATTCCCTTGCACATCATACTGTTTTCATTCCTGCTTTGTATACTATGGAAAGTATTTTAATAATACATTACTGAAATATAAGTGGCAGAGCTGTATTGTTATGTGTACGGCATAGACTGGAGTGACTGACTGGGGTGTCGTTGTGCATGTATAATCTAGCTGCCGTCAGTGGTGTTAATCTTGGTCTGCATTTGATTTAGATCAGAGAGAAACCCTTCTTCACACGTGGTACCTGAGCTTGCAGGGCTCCTGGTGGCCCTGCTGCAGCCCAGGAGAGATCTCCACTAATATCACTGAAATCACACTGTTGTAAATGCAGGAAAAACCAGGCCCTGGGTTTCAGTGAGATATGGAGAATTTATACCCATATGTAACTGAGAGCAACCAAGTCTGTCTGGTTTACACCAGATTAAACACCTCTTTCAGACCAAAAAAGAAATGACAAGGAAAATGACTGTGGAATTCACAATCATTCCTAAACTATCAAAGGGGAGGGCTTTATTGATAAACAAAAACAGATGGGAAGACAAGAACGTTGCCTGCTTTTGAGCAGTCCATTATAACAAGTGGAAAATACATAATTTAGGGCTTCAACTGAACACCATTAAAGCATTCACTTCAGTGAACCATGGACCACTGTAGTGCAAAAATCTGTACCTGGTGTGTTAATTAAGACATAAATTGAGGTTTAAATCCATAACTTTAGCTTCTAGTCTTCTTTCACTTTTGAAAATTCTGTTAAAAAAAATTAATAATGAATCAGGGCTTGTCAAGGTGTTTTTAATATTTTTCTCAGCTGCAGTTCCTTCCTCCATACACAGTCTCAAACATTCAGACTATGCTGGCAAAATTAATCAGAAAGGAAAGAATCTGAAAGTCAATGGTAGTGAAAGTGTAGCTTTCCCGCATGACTTTTTATTAAGTGCTAAGTGAAGATCAGATTAGCTAACAATGCTAAAATAACGTTGACTGAATTCTATTCCAATATTGGGTATGTACACAGCTGCCTTCTCTACAAATTGAAATCCACAGGTATTTTATAGCTGTATCTTCTGCAGAACTTGAATCTCAACAGCAGAATACTGACTAAAGACATGGCTTGAAGAAATCCTGCATAGCCCTTCACCCACACCAGACATGGCTCAAGCCGTGTTGCTAATTCTCAGAGCAGTCAGATTTGACTATTCCCACTTCACGGGTGAAAAACTTGTCCTAGATGGAGGTTAGATAATCTACCTAACTCCACACAATGATTCATTCTGCAGGATTGAGTGGAAATTCATGAATCTGCAGTCTGACAGAGCACAAGGCTGAACTGTTGCCTTTATATGCATTGACCCCAAAATTTTCACTTTTTCATCTCTTCAAGAAGGATTCATAGTCAGCTGTTTTCTGCTGATGATTTAAGCATTGTCTCATGTAGACTGGCTTTGATCAGGCTTAGACTGTCTGGATTGAAATCTTGGCTCCGCTGAGGTCAGGAAGAGTCTTACCATTGACACCAATGGGTTATGATTAATGAAACTAAGCCTCTGCCAGTTGCTCTTACCAGGAACCTTGACTACTCTACGTGGTAGAGCCTCACATACACAGTGCTACCCTGGCAGTAAACATTATATGAGCCTCTGGTGGAAACAATAGCAAATTTAGGGCATGCATTGCACCCTGCCTCTTCCTGCCTCCCCTCATCCCCCACTGTCAGCACAGACATGCTGGGGAGAGCATTAAGCAGGCACAAAGCAGCAAATATGGAGGGGGGGATGTGTCAGTGGGCTGTGGATAATGCTGAGCTCAATGTGCAGTTTTGCAGTGCTGTCTAATGCCTCAGTCCTCAGGGAAGTAGACTTTCTTATTTTGAAAAGGGCTTGTGCAGCAGGTTCATGAAAGATTTTTCAGCAAAAGCCTGTCTCAACAACCTATTAGTAACCCAGCCTTTATAACAGACTCAGAGATAGTTCTAAAGCTGTTAGCTTAATGTATTGTGGATGGACTGGGTGATATGAGGCTTTATTTTTTGAGAGAAGACTCTTTTTTTCTGTTACACTCCAAATTTGGTGTTTTTCAATTAAAAATATGTGACACATTGACTTTCTGGTCAGATTTTTACTACCCGCCCCCACCCCATTCTATACTCTCTCTACTAGGGGCTCTTATTCATTGGATAGTATTTCCCACAAGCCTGTAAATTTTCTTCTTCATTTAAATAGTTACTTAGTCTTTCTTTACTCTAAAGCTGAACTTAAACGAAATGTAATTTACCTAACAAGTCACTCAGAGCCTATTGTGTGTCAAATAAAAAAACCTGCCATATTTTCTCCTTTCCAGCTGACAAGTAGAAAGAAATATGTTGAAAGGGACATACCCAGTTATTAAGGGGTTTTAACAGCATTTTTTCTTTTCTTTTTTTTTTTTTTTTTAATTTAGTAAAGTGCTCTTGTCATAAACTAAGGGGGTTAAACACAAAAAGATTCTGAAATATTAGAATGTGCTATCTGGACTTTATTCTCGACAACAGGCAGGATTACAAGGCAAACGGCTTGTAGGAAGAAGCTACAAGAAAGAGGCAAAACTAGTAAGACATTCATGATGGAATAGAGACCCAGTAAACTGGTTCTTGTGTTCCCTACATGAGCAGTTCCATTGACTTTAAGTAAAACATTGTAATAGTAGATCCTTTAATTCTTATTCATCTGCTTGAAGTTGAAGATGTGCTTTGCTGCATGGGATTCACAATGAACACCGCTTTGAAAGATTGAGTTGGAAGTAATTAGTAGAGTCTGAGCCTCCAATTACGATCAAATACCTGAAGTTGTAAGAAACATTTGGGCAGCAGTAGGGCCTTATAACCTATGAAATGCACAACTGAGGTCATGACCACCCAAGGATGTTAAACATCCAAAGCAGTTTTCTAAGTCTAGCAGTTGGGTTTGGTGTACAGGTCACATTCCAAAGTGGTAATAAGCTGCCTGTGGCAGTTTTACCCACCTCCAGTATTATACTGTGTCCTAAGCCAGAGCATGGTACACTCTTCACTGATAAAAAAGGTCCTGCTCTTCAGCAGAGAAGTGACAGTCTCTCCAAGGACAGTGCTGCAGCCAAGGTGACAAGAAAATATTTGTGGTGAAGAGAAACATGTAAATACAAGTTTTTCTTTGAAGAAGGTGAGGTCTGCTGGGGCTTGACCCCAGCTGTGAGCCCTCATAGGCTGGAAGGTCTGAAATCCTCCAGCACCAAGGACTAACAAGTCTGTCCATGGCCTCCATCAGCAGTAGACATTTCTTCCTGATGTCTCCATGAGAAAATCAGCCCTGTATTTGCAGCTTTTTGCCAATGACAGGATTAGTGAGAACACTGGGTATCCCACTGGGGAAAATCCAAGAATAACATTAATAGTGTAATCCTTATGAATTCAAACATTGGCCAGAGCCTTTCAGAAGCAGTAGAAGGGACATGACACATCCTGCCGCTAACATAGCAACTTCAAAGTGCATGGACAGCGTACGCACAGTGCCACTAAGTGATATAAATACTTCTCTTAGCACTCCATGCCAGGCTCCCTGTTGATACAAGCTGTTCACGAGAGATTCAGGCTAAACCTACCAATAGACAGAAGGAACCCAAAAGGTTAGGGTTTTTTAGATGGAAAGTATACGAGGTCTGCAAGCTCCCAGTTACTAATTATCCAGTACTTCTTTGAGGTATCATTTTCTGTTGTGGGCTGATCTCTGTACTTTAACCTCCATGTTTACCCACCAGGGTCAGCTTACTTTGGGAATGGTGGGGTCCATCCTCACCAGAATGACACAAAATGTAGTAGTATTCTTTTGTGCCCTATCCCCACCTCTGCTATATGAGGACAGCACACACATTAACATTGAGACCAGCACCACATCTCACCACACTGGGAAGTGCACACCATGAGTCCCTATCCCTAGAGGTATTCAAAAGATGGGTAGATGTTGTGCTTAGGGAGATGGTTTAGTGGTGGAATGGTAGTGTTAGGTTAATGGTTGGACTTGATGATCCAACCTTTTTTAGGTCTTTTCTAACCTAAACGATTCTATGATTCTATGAGGGGAAGCACACTGTGCCTGCACAATACCCCTCAGCAGGGATCTCCACCAGTCAAAAGGCCTTAGAGCCAACCACAGTCCCCAGGCAGGGCCTAAAGAGTAAAAAAGAAATTACAGAAGTGCCTGCAACAGGACCAGAGTCACAGTGGAGATCCTGTAGTCAGAGGATCTGGCTACATATGACTCCATGCTGGTCTGGGGAGACACCTTCTTCCCTGTCAGCTCAGAGAAGCTCAGCAAAGTAGAAGTATTTTTCTGCCGTTTATTGCAGTGCTCACTGACAACACTACAGCAACACATTATGCAGGCAAGGATGAGTAAGAACACTCTGGCAGTGCCAGGCAGCTATAGAGATTTGGAGTGTCCATCACTGCATCCCTGTCATAGGACATAGGTTGCATTGTCCAGAAATGGAACCCATCCCAAAGGACTGGCTGGATAGAGTGAGCCAATAAGTGGCCACTTAATCTTTAGGTATTGCCTCCTTTTCCTAAAAATCCCTTTTCAAATACCATGTTTGTGAAGGAAATAACTTCTCTTTTTCTTCAGTATGTTCTTAGTAGGATGACAGATACAGTGCATCTGGCATTGGGCTACCTGATTATTTCTAAAATGGAAAGACAAAGGGTTAGCACATACAAAACCCATTATTGTTCTGTGATCTCAGCACAGGGCAAATTTTGAATGGGAAAGGGGCATTACTATAGCAACACATAATGTAAGCATACAACCATAGCTTCTAGAAGCTCCTAGAAGTTGCAGAGATCTCATTTTCCTTTGGATGGCTCTTCTTTTTCCTAAAACAGACTGTGTGGAAAGTTGGCTGTAGGGAATTTACCTCCATTTTACCTGCTTTGATTACTGGTGAAGGAGAACAGCGACTGGAGGCATTTGCAGATTATTACATTATTACATTTTTGGGTTTTGCACAGCTTAGGAGGCTACATGCTTTTCTGGAAAAGCTACTTGTTGATTAGAGCACTAACTTGGATGCACAAAATGCTCCTGGCCAGCTACAGAGTTGGGTGACCTTGGATATGTTACTTAACTGCTATACATTAGTAAAAGACATCTTTCCCTTATAAGGTTTTTGTTAGAATAAGAATATAAAAGACTGTAAAATACTCAGTGTGGTAGAGTGGACAATGTTCATTTAAGATAAATACTTTTGTATTGATAAAGCATGGGTCTTAGATGATGCTATTTGGTATGCTTAATCAGACAAGCACTGAAATAATCAGGCAGCCAATTAAAAGTGTTCTCTATAACCTTATTGAGGATGTAGCAAGTTGTCCTAAGCATACTGGTTTTGGAGAGTATCTTGATAGAAAACAACCAGAAGCTTTCTGTATGGCAGCCAGGTCTCCCAGTCTCTGTTCCTGTTCCACGTTTGCGTCTTGCTCTATTCCTGGTTCCTCCCATGCCAGGATTTTCAAAGTGACTACACATCTTGGATGCTTCAAATTCTAGAGAGCTCTGAGATGCCCCCTCAGTGCCCAGATGCTCCTGTCACAGGCTGTGGGTACAGGAGAGTAAGAGATGCAGACCCAGAAACAGGCTCAGAATTCAGTCTCTTTTCTCCTTAGAGCTGCAGATACACAAGGCAGGAACTGAGTTCAAGCCGCTCCACATTTCTGTGTTTCACCTTGTATGCATCCATCTGTGAGAAGCTCTACCAAGCCTGGGAATACATACATATATAGCTGGGGTGCTAGAATACATAAAAATTCACATTCTGCTTTTTTGCAATCCTGTAACATGTAGACAGATAGACCGATAGCAGTCAGACCTATTTAACCTTGGTAAATGTGTTCAATTCATCCCTGGTTATTGAAGAACTTTAAGTAGTAACCAGCATGCCAACGTGAATGCATGCCCACCAGCCTGATGAACTGTGTGGTTTGACTTTTGAACAGTACAATATAGACAGAAAGAGTAGATAAATAATGAGACTCCTCACTTTGGTTTTAGGAATGATTTTCACCCTCCAGCAGAGCCGGTGTTAGCCAGTACCCTGCTTTCTGGGACTATCCCTGTTCAAAGATCATTTTCCTCAGGGGAAGCCATAGGAAAATGCATTGAATGCCTATGGAATAATCTGCCAATAGGGGAGGTTTCTTCTACTCCTACTTAGCATTTAGCTAAGACTAAAAACATGGGAATGAATTGCCCTTTAAAATGTTTTTAATCCTGTCTAATACAATCGTGGATATTTTTGTCATTCATATCAGAATATAATTCATCTTCTCTGTCCTTTCAGGATGAAAAGTCTACCTCTGGCATTACAGTTAATGTCACTACCTGCCCTCCAGAAAATGTGGAGCATCGCACTGAGTTCAACCTCGCATTCTTGCCTTGGGGTGTTCTTTTCTTTCCACACAGAGAAACTAAAGCACAGAGTCTAGTTGCATGACTGCTTGCTGCAGGGAAGGACAACTACTCGTGACATGGGAATGGGACCAGGAGTGGCCAAAGTGTAGAAGGGAATTGAAGCAACGCTAATCGCACAGGCCCAGACTCCTGGTCTGTTCCCATCCCATGTGTAGGTGCTGGCACTGTTACCAGTGGTCTGCAGCACACCTTGTCCTGCCAGGGCACCTCTCTCAGACACACATCAGTCTCTGATGGCTTTGGCCACCTCATCAGGCACTGGGAGAAGCAGATATTTATCTTTTACAAGATAAAGAAACCAACAGACAGAAGTCCAATGAGGGAGATGTTCTCAGGTGAAGTCCCCCTTCTGGTGCTGTATTTTGCTATGGTCTATTAGTTTTGTATTGAATTCTTGTTCTGTATGAAAAATCTTTTCTGGAAATGAAGTAAATTAACAAAGGCCAAGGCTGGCTCCCTTTGGCTACTGCTGTTATTGCTAATGCAATGCTAGGACCCTGTGGCCCTGTTCACAGTAGCACCTTTGGACTATGCTTCCTACAAACCCAGGTCTGATGCACATGTGACCAGGCCTAAATAGTCCTGTGATGTACAATGTACTACACTGGCACCTAAGGAGGTTAATATCCTCTGGATAACGAATTAAGAGAAATATGGACAATATGTATACTGATACATTTAATATAGAAATATAAGATAAAAGCACAAATATAAACCTTTTCCATTTTCATTCTTTTTTCCCTCTTTTATACTAATCTGTGTTGCAATTGGTCTTCTTTTAAATATTTTTAGAAATAATGAAATAACTGATGCATTGTAATCACAGTAGAGGCCTCACCACTGTACCCGCAGGCATTGCTCTGCTATTTCAGGCTCTGCAAGAGTGCAGTTTAATAGAGTGGGAAGATCAGAAAGCTTTGTCTTTGTCCTAACTTGATGTCTGAGTCCTCTAGGATCTGCTGAAATGCCCTGGGATTTCTGCTTAGTTCTTTTAAGCATTATTCCAGTGCTGTAAGAGAAGACTCTTGAGCTGGGACCATGCTTCATCTCCAGAGGCAAAGAAGCTTTAGGGTAATAATTTCATTGCCTATGGATTTGGGGGAAGTTTAAGGCATCATTGTGCCTGGGGATTTCAGGCTATATCAGGGACCAGAAGAGCCACCCGCATACATCAGAGTAGTTTCCACAGCCCAAATCGGCCTACAGCCTCCAGAGCACCACATGCTACGGAGTATTTTCTGCTCTTACTGCTTTTCCTTTCATCCCTGCCATCTCTGCTGGGCCTCATAAAGCATCAGTCTTGGAGGCACAGCAGAGACTGTTCTTGTCTCTTAGTTATTCAGCTCCAGTCCACATGTGCCTTTAGCAATGGACACCAGCACCAGACCTGGGGCAGAATCTGTCACTGTTCAGCTGGATCTCCAATGGTTTTCAAATTGTGACCAAAGCAAACTCACTAAAGAAAAAATCTGGGGGGATGTAACACGAATAATTAGTTACGGTCACAACTGAACAATTGTTCCATGGTGCGAGTGGCTGTGCGTCTGTTTCTATATTTAGGTAATCAAAACAATGTTAGAAATAAAAAATATATAATAAATAGGTAATGAATATAATAAAAAATTCTCAAGCATAGTCATTCAGATTTTAAATGAATTTCCATAAATTCTGCTCATGCTTTTCCTCCCATTGTCAATGAATATTCAAGAAAAAGGTTCATGGTCAAAAGTGTTCACAAAAATAGCTCGTTTTAATTAAGTGATACAGAATATTCACAGATGTGCATTTCCTACTTATAACTGTCAAAACCAAACCAGAAACCTTTTTTTAATAATTCTGCCGCTCTAACAGGACATGGACACCTTTCACCCAACCTCTGTGTCCCACCAAAGTGCTCGAGCTTTCTACATGCAGAAACAAGGTTCGTCTCTATAACCATTTTCTCTTTGAAATTCTGTTTGATGCTACTTCATATCCACAAGAACCTGAGTATTTTTAAAATATTGTCCTCTGTTTTCTTATTTGTCTGACATTTGGCATCAAAGCCCCTTTTTTGAGCAAGATGATTTAAGCAGCTGAAGCAATTGCCCAAAGCAGTGGCCAAAGGGAAAACATGAGTGAGGATTTGATTTCTGTGAGCAAGAATATGTACTGTAAGTGGTGGAAAAACTCAAATTAATAGTTACCTATGGCAGAAAGCCAGGAGCATGCAGAAGCTTTTTGTGTAAGAAAGCTGAGAAACTGCCTTTTTATTAAATCTTACTGTGATTGTGGATTTTGTGGACATCCTTTTTAGTCAAACAGGGATCTGTAAAACCCAGTTTCCATGGACAACAGGCAACCAAAAACCGTGACAGTTCTTGTCCTGTCAAAAAACACAGGTAGGTGTTAAAAAGCTGATTTTTAGCTGATAAGTCTCAAAAAAATAAAACCAAACCAAACCAAAAAACACCAGGAAAAAAAGAAGACAGGGAGGTTAAGGCAAGGCAGAGGAGCCGGTGGGGCTGGGGTGGGCCGTCAGAGGCCATGGCTCTGGGCGGGCCTGTCTGCCCTATGGGCTGAGGTACCATCAGAGGAGCTGGGCTGAAAAAGCAAACGGAGGAAGGAAGAAAAGCATTTCTGATCTACCTTAGAAAACCTTGGAAGTGGTGCCATGCTTCTGCCAGCCATGCGGCACCGCAGAGGCAGGGGACCCATGTGGGAAGGCCCCAGAGCAGCCAGCCAAGTCTTTGCCTCACTGCCCTCCACGCCTGCTTAAGGCAGAGGAGGCGGGCCCTTCCTGAGGTGCTTTTAACATCTGTTTTAATAATTCGTTTCATGTGAGATTCCTGCTAATGTGAGAGGAAAGAGGAGCTGGGGCAGGCTTCGTTAGGGAGACTCATTGGTATGGAAATCACACGCTCCCAGTCATCTATTTAAGAAACGTGTTGGTGCAGGGGTTGGAGCGCAGTGACTCAGCGCAGGCAGCAGCAGCAGAAGCGGAAGGGACCTGCCGCGGCCTCCATCCCCCAGCACTGCTCTCGCCTCAGCCGCCCTGCCGGGCTGCCTTCCCTCCTGCCTTCCTCCACCGTCAGAGGCAAAGAGCCACCTCTGGGGAGCCACTGCTGGCAGGCCCCACATCGCCCCTCTTCTCCCCGAGGCTGTGGAGGATCCTGCCCCTAGCACACTGCGGTGCCCTGGGGAGGGTGTGGGCGACACAGGGTGTGAGAGATGGCTTCCTTCCCCCCGGAGAAATGATGATTTCCAGTTGTGACCTGGAGCCAGGTTTGTGATGGGTTCACTTCAGAATTACAAAGGCCCAGCCTGCACCTGAGCTGCTGGAACAGGTGGAGGATGTGGGCATCTTGGTGGCTCATCCTGAGCCTGAGTGCCAGGGCTGGGGCTGCATTTCTCTGTGGCAAGGCTGGTTGCATGGGGTGCTTTACCAATGGAAACACCATCACCAGTTTGTGCAGCTGGGCAACAATAGGTTTCAGCAGTTTGCCTCGCTGGCATGCTGTAAGGTCTGGAGTGGGCTGCAGCAGCTGTGAGCTTCCCCATCTCTCCTGGAAGAACCAGCGCTGGGACATGCCTAGCCAAGGGCTGCAGGGTCTTGGAAAGTGCCTCGTCAGCAAGGTAACCCTGTGGGTTCAATGTTACTGAAAACGTAGTCATTTTAGGTGCAGAGCCTCTTTTTCTGCTGTCCTGCACCTTGTAAGGTAAAACAAAGCAGGCAGGTATGCCCAATTTTATTATTATTAATAAATTATTATATATGTAATCAGGTAGGTCTGGGTCAGTCTTAAGGAAAATGCTGCTGAACTTGTACCAGATCAATGAATAGCCATGTAATATTGTTTTAGATTCTTAGTTTTTCTCCTTCTCCAAAACTATCACTTAGGAAGCTGGAGCAGAAGGCAAGAAATGACCATGTCTGAATGGTTTGGTTATGATACAGGCCTACCTGGAGGGGCTGGAGACAGTTTAAGTTATGTTGGTAAGGCATATGATTACACTCTGCCTCAAAAATCCTTTGAGGTTGACAAGTTATCTGTATCTAGATGTTGAAACATGTGTCTCGTGTATATAACAAATAGCAGATTTGCTGTATGAATTACTTTATTTTTTGCCTGAAGAGAAATAACAAGTGAGCAAGAAGAATTTTCAGAAGACAGTTTGTGTTTTGCAAAGTGTCATGTGAATCTAGTCTCAAAAATGGCACTGGCTGTAGCAGGCCATTGGTTCAGAGGCATAAAACAACTAAACACTGAAAACAAACTAAATCAAACTCAAAACTTTCCTGACCAGCAAGAAAAGGATTTCACCAAAATGAAGGAAGTTATGTTTGAAAAATTCTTCAGAAAGGCTGCTCAGGAGGGAGCCACTCAAGGACTTCTTGCTGTAGGGTACATGGAAGAGCCCTAAGGGTTTATCTGCAATAACAGTCTCGAGAGTAACTTGTCATTGCTTCCCAAAAGGATAACATTGAATGTAATAATTAACCCATCTATAACCAGCATTTCTCTTCTAATAGAGGAAAGGGGTGGAGAACAGCCTGCCAGAGTGTTTGCTTTCTTCGTTGTTGACAACGTACCCTTGCAATGGGTACATCTAGAGAGAGACAGTACAAGATAGCACTAACTGCAGAGCAGTTGGAAGGAGGGGGAAAAAATCCCTTGACGGAAAGCTGGGAACATTTATAGCCAATTGGTATTTTTGAATGGAGCTAGGAGGACAATTTTCTTGCCTTTTTACCTATAAATAAATCACTAGAAATAGATTGAAGTGCTGGTGGGACAGCACAGTCTATTTTTCTGCCTCTCAGCAGGATAACCTGGCTATATGGGGAACTATCACTATCCTGTATTTTGTTTTGAGGCAGACAGTCTCAATGGGTTGCTCAGAAAACAAGTTTAGACTGAATAAACCAAAGTGAGTTCATATTTTGGCCTCAAAGGCCAAATTCGAACATTGAGAATTCAGCTGCCAGCACGCAAACCTCCAGGCAGAAAAGCTCCAAAAGTTCCTGCCATTGGTTGTTCCTGCCCAGCTCCATGGAGGGGCTTCACTTTCTTAGGATGGGCTCAGCTCTTTCTTTCTGAAAACCAGATATTGTTGATATGCTACTACTTTTGGTAGCGCTTCTCCAAACCCTGGCTCAGGTTGTCCCTGCCTGAAGTACCCCAACAGCCAGTATTTGTCAGATGAGGATGAAGCCTCATTTCTTGACTTTGATACAGTGCTGTAGGAAGGGTTGGCAGTACAATACTTACTGATTCAGCTCACCCAAGTATCTCCGCAGAGGAGTTGCCACACTCTTGACAACACATCAGTGTGGTGATATGTTCATTGAGGAGCTGAATGCATGCTAGATGGAAAATACTCTTCTTTTTTCTGCTTGCATCTATGCAACTTCCATGGGGATTTTTCAGCTCACTGCTGTTCTTGGTCACACTCTGTGACAGCAAAAGTAGAAAAGGTTTTGTTCTTGTTACTGCTGAAAACAGATGTCCTTCCTTTGGCCTGAGTCCTGGTTATCGGGGCTCTGTAGGAGAGGAGAGGAAGGAGGAGAAAAGGGGAGCAAAACTTCAATATTACCAGCTTTGCTTGCTCGTGCCCAGTGTGCAGGAAAGACTGTCACCAGTGCAGCAGGCCACTGTGCCAGTCCAGCTGTCACCAGGGGTTGCCACGTAAGCCATGGATGTTGGAACACTGAAATGCAACAGTGTTGGCTCTTTTGTCGCCAGTGGTAGCATTAAGCTATCTTTTAGTCAGTTCTACAAGTGGGGGTTTATTTGATACAAAACCAAGTGTGTTGTTTCCTTTGTGAGACCTCCTGGATGCACCTGCTTGCACGATTCCCTTCGCAGAAAATCTCTGTTACAGCAATTCCCCCCTTCAGACATGACAGATATTCTTTCCACTGTGGCATCTGAATGGATACAGCTGCTTGAAAGTGGGGTGACAACTTGATGCCTTATAATGAAACCTGTTTAAGGGCCTGTGCTCCTGCACTCAAGCAACAAAATGAAGTAGACTTTGGATACTCTTTTCAATGTTGAGTTTGTCTGTATTGTCCTAACCACTGTACATTATCCATGCTTCTCAATATTGCACTGAGCAAGATAGGAAACCTTTTTGTACAAGAAAAGGTGTTTAACATGTTTGATTATTTTTGTAGTTTAGACAAATGTGGACTTTTATTAGGGTGCAATAATCCCTCAGCATCCGAAGGTGTGAGCAGACGGGATGATCTGCAACTGCTCTAGTATCTTTTGCCTTTGATTTTAAATGTAAAGTCACGACTAGAAAAAGGACTGAAACCTGAGCTCCGATTATTAAAAGGCCCTCGCGAGTCATCACTGACAGCCAACAAAATGTTGTTTCCTACAAAGAGCATAAGGCAAAAAGCTTAACCTCAGTATACAAAGAGAGGGGTCTGACAGCAGGGCAATTTGTTCTGAGTATGGCACCAAACAAGAACCCAGTTTGGGATCTGTGATTTTTGGGAAGGGTCGGGAAAGAAGAAGACATGGTAAATGATCTTGATGAAGAGATTACCAATGACAAACTGGATCTGGTTTTAACATCATGCAGCCACGGGTTACTAACCTGAATGTAACCTGGATGGAATTGCATCAGCATTCTGCGTTAGTCAGGAGACAAGATTAAATAGCTCTAATAATCTTATTGACCTTTACAAATTTTGTGATTCCTGGTAAGTGTGGTTCCTGTGATGAGCCCTGTGTAAGTCATGACAGGCAAATGAGTGCCTAACTGCATGCCAGAGTTGTTCCTCTGACCAAGGAGCAGCCAGCAGCTACTACCAGACAGTGCCCTGCCTTTAAATATTTTATTTTGACTCTTTTGTTCTCTCATGAAAATAATTGAAAGATGATGGACTGGGGTAGAAATCACGAAATAGGCACTATTCACTGAAGAGAGTGTGTTTTGGCTGCCATTAAGATATGGTTGACAGTTAACTGTATTGAACGTCTGTGTAATGGCAGGAATTGGGATCTAGCATTTCAATGTTTTACCGATTTAAAAAAAAATGTGCAAGCAATCCTTAGGTTAAGGAAAAAACCTCTCTATGTATATTTGGCATTTACAGCACAGGTACCTTGGTGAAATATAGTTGTCAGTGGTCCTTGGTTAGGTTTTGTTGTCTTTTATATCTAAAACAAAAGGTGCAAAAACCTTTTGCAATGAAAGAATGGCTCTGACTGTGCATCCTGAACTTCCCCATTGGGCAAATATGTAAAGTGAACTTAAACATATGAGGAAAAACAGTCCTCCCAAACAGAAGCACAGAAATACAGCTGTAAAATGGCAGGAGCAGGGGATGATTAGCTGAATCCAGAAGCCAGAATCTCCTACTTTGTGAGACTAAATTTTCTCTGACAGCAAGTCAAAGATGAAATTTTTGAAACTTTGGTTTCTGAAAATGACTAAAGAATCAATTCATAGATGTCTGCCCAGCTTGAGAAAGAAGTTGAAAATTAATTTGGTTGCCAAAGGATAGTTTATAAGAAGTCTGTTTCCAGAAATGGCTAAAGCATCTTTGATCAGAAAATCACTTTCTAATTCTTGAGCCTTCTGCTATATTTAGACATCTAAGACGGTGACTTTTTCAGATGTACTAGGCAAAGCCATCCATGAAGTTGCTGGGAATTCAATATTGGTGAATTTTGTCTTTTTTAAGACAAATATTTATCTTTCATAATCATGGAGGGGAAAAAAATGGAAAAAGGAGGACTAAAAGCTGCAGGATCAGAACACAGGAAATAATATTAAAATATTAATTTTATTTGTCGAATTTAATGATTTTAAGGTAAACTATGTCATCTGTAGAAAGCCCAGTTTATGATTAATTCTTCTCTCCCCCTGCCAAGTTCAGGGTCAAATATAAAATTAGGAATTGAGGGTTGACCATTTTGACCAGAAAATTATTGTGATTTTAGCACCCTCTGTGCTATTACAAACCATGCTTTTGATTCTTTTTCTGAAGAATATCCATAATATTTGGGAACAACATAGCTTAAGTTTTGGTGGGAGGGTAACAACATTGGCATCACTAAAGTTCAGCACAAGAGTGCCTTTACTCCAGCCCCTTCATCAAACTCTGGTAAGTTTTGCTTTTGCTGTTTTATGACATATTAGGTAAGCCGACAAACTTAGATGTCAGCTGGATTTCCTAAGTAAAAGAAGATTGAGGCAAATAGGCATCTGTCTTTCAATTCACCTTGTCTAGCTTTTTAATTCGTGTCCAGCTGCTGCCAGTGTGACATGGTCGACATTGAATCTAAATATTGTGAATTCTCTACATGATTTGTCATGCATGTAGAGGGGAGAGACACTGGTAACATCTCCACTGAGAAGGATTGCATTGTGAAGCCCCGATTTTATGCACCCGAGCATTCACACGGGAAAAAGCAACCACAAATTTCCTGCAATTGGAGCCAGTTTTGCCCAGAGTTTGTGCCTACTAGGCATGAGAAACACCAACCCATGAGGCACAAATCCCCAGGAAATTGTGCTATCTTAGTTTTGTTGTTATTGAACTACTCTGTTAGTTTTGAGCCATAAAGCAAAGATCACAGTTGTGTTCTTGCCCTCTAACAAAGGAGTTGTTCCAGATAATATTTGCAAAGTTGTGTTTAGGGAGAGAGTAGTTGCTGGTGTAAATAGAGTAGGACATGGGCAAGAGCCCTAGGGGAGGCGAGAGCCTGGGATGTGGGGGGAGTCAGGGGCATGCTGAAGGACCTTGCCAAAAAGAGATGGGGGAGCATGGAGAAGGAGAGGCAAGAAGATGAGGTAATGAGTTTAATGAAATAAGGAGTAAATATAGGTGCCTGAGAAAAGTAACGCAATATTCTGCAAAGTGACAGAGTTAATGAAATCCTTCAGATCTGTGTTCTGCAGTTGAATTCCCTGGTACCAAATTTTCCAATGCAACCTCTTACCATTTTTTTCCCAGTAGCTGGGAATCCACAGCGTGTCTTTCCTGGGTGGATTCCTTGTGTCTGAACAACGGCTGAGCTTTAGTCTCAGTGCTCTTCAGTGGGAGAACTAAGAGGGGATTGACATGAACAGGTAGTGTATTAGTGCTTTTTGCTTTGAGCAGGTAATTTATGTTTAGACACTGGATGGCTTGGACATTTTCCTGTAGACCCCACCTTGTACTCTGAAGGTTTTCTCTGCAGTTGGGCTTAAGGTAGCTGTGAGAATGCATTTTCTCACTTCACCACTCATTTTGCCCACTAATACCAGAGTATCCACACCCAGACATGTTCACACAAGGAAGAAATATCTGAATTTTAAAGAAGGTATTTATGACCTAGTCACACTGAGTTTCAGTCTTGTGCTGTTACAGTAATCATCAGACTCTTGAGACAAAGAAATGGGTTGGTATCATTGAGAGTGGATGAGCTTTTATTCATTATTTACCCAGGTTTTAGACTGGTGCACATGCCTCAAAACAAATATAAGTTTTTAAATTTCCGTTAATATGGTCAGATGTTACTCCGAAGTAAGGGGAGGAAGTAAAAAATAACTTGGCTGAACCTACATACTGTTTAAAATGCCAGAGTTGCAGCGAGGAAACCAACTATTTCAGAGGAAGTCCAGTCTTGCTCAGCCTCTAGGCATTGCGTGGGGTCAAAAGCTTGCCAACACTTTGGGGTTTTAGGTTTGGTTGGTGGGATTTTTTTGGGTAAACTGTTCCCCACATCACAAAGCCCATGGAGTTGGGTCAGGGTGAAGGCAGGTGCAGGTAGGAGGCAGCAGGGCAGCCACTCGGGACCCCTCCATCCATCCCCTCCATGCCCACCAGCCTTCACGGGCAGCTGCCACGCTTTCCTCCAGCCCTGCGCTGGGGCATCAGCCTGCAGGCCTCCAGCAGAAGTTGTGGTGGTGGCTGGCACAGCAGGGCAACTGCGGGAGGCCGAGGGGCGACGGCTGCTCTCAGGGTGGCACACAGTGGGCACTGCTTCTGGCCCCAGGCGGCCGTGGCCTGGCAGCATCTCACAGAGGCTCAGAGCCATGCGTTGTAGGAAATGCTGCTTCCCACCCAGCGTTGCCATGGCAACGGGGAAACAGGCCCTGTTTTGGGCTCTTTTCTTGGCAGCAATGTCTGAAGGGAGCGGCCAGTGCGTGGGTGCGTAAGTCAGCCCTGCTCCACACACTCTCACTACAATCATGTGTATATATATGTAAAAATACATATATACACACTTTTTTTTTGCTAGAAAACCCTCGCAGAACCTGTTTGAGGAAGTAACCTAAGCAATTGATACGAAACAAGAAAGCAGCTTACGTAGGGGAAATCCTAATTTTGGAAAAAAACACTAGTCCAATGTTCACCATTCAATCCGAGGCAGCATTTGGTTCTTTCCACTGCCACCGGCTGTGCAACAGGCGTGGGAGAATCCAGGTGCCCAGCACAGCAGTTTCCTGCCATAGCCATGTGAAGGAAAGCGCCTTCTGCAGGGAGGGGGGCTCTTTAGGTGAAACGCAGGACATCTTGGCCTGCCAGTGATCCCGCACCCCTTGTGGCTGGCCCTGTAATGTTAATACGTGTAGGGAGCTTTCAGCCGTCAAAAAGAGATGCATCTCACCACATGGAGGACAAGCACGAACAGTGACCTGCTCCAACACTGTCCACAGGCAACTGCATGTAAACTCATCACGTTTGCAGCATATGCACCCCTTTTACTTGCTTTTGCAGAATTAACATAGTGCAATCTTGTAGTGTTTCTTGTTAATTCTTTTCCTGAAAGATCTCTGTGTTCCAGCAGCCACATACATGAGTGACCTTGCAATAACAAAGCAAGTTGTTCTTCAACAGTGAGGTGACTCTGGAATAACATCTGGTCTTCATTGTAGGGATATTTTCTCTTTTGTAATGTTATGCTAAGGTTCAGCATTGCTTTAGACAGGGTTACTCCAAGGACTTTTCTGATTCAGAATATAGTAGATCGTGAATTCCAAGATGGTTTATTTCTCCTTTCTTTGGGTGATAAATTGGAGAAGTGATTACTTTTTCATTTATTCCAGCAGAAATCAAGAGCATCCTGTTTTAGCTGCTGGAATTATACTGATATAAAACTCTCCAGACTTTTTGGCCCCCAAATCAGTACCAACCCTTGCAATTTCTGTTGGATAACATTTAACTTAGCCAAGGCTTTTGACAGAGGTCATCATGTTTTCATTGTTTAATATGGCTCAGTAGACCAGTTCCAAGTAATTTACCATAGGATTATGGACTACTGGTAGATTTGAGAGCCACTAAAGTAGAAAAAAGGTCATTGGTCCTATGATAACAGTAATGAATACTACATAGATGAGATGCATTTAAGCTTAAGAACAAGGAAATTTTATACATTGTGAAATAAACGCTATTTTTTTTTTCTGATGCTTGTCTTCTTTACCAACGTAATTTTCTTACAACATACCTCTGGGATACATTCCCAGAACTCTGCAGCTGTTTCAGTTTCTAGATGAAGAAATGAGAAACGCAAAAGGGAATTACTCAACTGGAATTTGTCCAGAATTGCAGCAAAGTCAGGTGGCAGAATAAGAAAAAAATTTAGCAAATTAGGACAAAAGGGAAATTTAAGAAAAGTGAAACTTCTTTGGCCTAACTCACTGCATTATATTTCTCAGATATTGCTGATGTCTCTGAACTGTAGGAGATGTGTTCATGGAATCCCCTTTATAGCAAAGTGAATTTGGGGCAGTGGGACCCTGCTGTTCCAGCCTTATATTTGAACATCCTTGGTCTCACTGTATCATGGATGCTTTCTTAGTGTTATAGTTGTCAGAGTCACTTCTGTGGGAGTGTGTGAAATACCATGTAAATATGGCAGTTCATATTTAGACTACTACTAAAATTCATTTTGCATGCCCTTGTGATCATTTGCACTAGTCACTGGTTATTTCTTCCAACTATCTGAGCAGCACTTGTCGCTTCACTGGCTGATCTGTTTCCCATGTAGGATCAGGTGAGGATTTGGCTTCTGTAGAGGAATTGGCCAAGGAATAGGACAGTGTGTGTCCTCCTTCATCCTCTCCCCCACACTTCCCCATGGGAGTGGTGCTGCCCCCAAAATGTTATTTGGTTTATGAGCTTGAGCAGTGAACTTCAGGCCTGAAACATAGCACTGTCTTTTTAGCAATGCTTCACCCAAAATGCATGAATGGTTTGACAGGTATTTCTGTGATTCCAGGTTCACTGTGCTATATACTCATCCTGCTAGGGATGGATGCCATGGATATGTGTGCAGAGTGAGCCCTTACTTGCCGAGGCGACACAGTGAGGAAGCCCTCGGGGTTTCTTGCTTGGAGAAGCAGAGATGGGGACAGAGTGAGAGCTGAGGTCCAGGCAGGGCTGAGTTGGGATCTGAGGGATCTTCAGAGCTGGAAGCTGATACCTGCTAAATTACTGGACCAACAGATAGTTAAGGGCATGAAGGGTCTGGGCAAAGCATTCAGAAGACAGATCCTGTGCAAAATATAGCCATATAAAACCAGTGTAACTCCAGTGATTTTGGAGGCAATCATTACTTGAGTCTGAATCGTGACTTTTGCATTTTTTAGATACGGACTATTATTTACCTGGGGCAAAACATGCTTCTCTGTCATTGTGCTGAGCTCCCATTGCAGAACTCGGCCAAATTTAGTGTTATACTTTGCTCCTTTTTTCTCTGGAGTTTGCTCTCACCTTATGTATATAATGATCTAAATTTACTGGAGCTTTATCACCTGCTTCAGAAAGAAACACCTCCTTTTTCTCACTGAATCTGCAAGTTAAGGAGCAGTGAACTCCAAACAGCCAGGGCAAGCTGAGGCTCATGTAATCAATATGTTAGTGTATCTAATAATTAAAAAATATAGTTATGTCTGTTCCTGTTCCCTTCAGAGTTGTAACTTCAGTTTAATGCTGTGGAGCACATAAACTAAACTCCTTCATAGACTCACTTTGCCTCTTTCTCTTCTGGGTTTCCAATTTTGCTTTGATAGAGTTTTCTAATTGTAAAATATTTACCATGGGGAGAGTAGAAACCTTTTAATCATTCAGACGTTTATTAAGAATCTTTGAGTTGCAAACCAACTGCACATTTCCTTGCTTGGAAAGCTGTTTACTGCCACCCAGACTGTTTGTAGCACTACGAGGGCAGCTTGCTATGTCCCAAAGAGCCCCGTTATCTCAGCAAACTGCCCTGGTCCTGGAGGTGACGGACCAGGACAGGACCACAAGGCAGGAGGGGCCTGAGCAGTATCAAACAATTCAGGTCATCCCAGGTTTCCCTCTAGATGGACAATGTTCAAATCTGATTTTGTGTCTTTTTAATGTCTGAAGTACTGTCAGCTTGAAGGATGACTGTACTGTAACAGATGAGAACAAGAAAGTGGAAGTGAGCAGTCTAGGTTTGTGTTTTAGACATACCAGAAAAACACAAGGTAAGCGAGTAAACAGTATATACAGCTAAGCTTGTTAAGGTAACTATAAAACATACCCAAAGCTGTGTCCTGTGGAATTTATGATCTAAAAGCATTGAAAGTAAATTGGATGTTTAAATCTGGTGATTGTGATCTGGGGTACTTAAAGGACAATAACTTATATGACACCTTTGTGTGAAGAAATATGTATATTCCATTTTAATAGTCTGATATCTTGTGGTTTGAGAGACAAAAATATTTTTGATAATTTTATATTCACAATATCCTGTTAAACTTCAAGGCAATCTCACTCGCTATTTTTCTTGTTGCTATTCAAACTGTTTTATGTTCTCGCTGCAACTGGAAAACCTCCCTCCCACATGTGCACACCTCAGTCACTCATCTAATTCAATACCCAATCAGTCTAGTTTGTCAGGGTGAGCCAACTCTGGCACATTCATCACCGTTTATCCACTATTGAACTGTCACACTGAAAGTTGACTAATATTATGTGATGCTCTGTTGTTTTCAATAATGGTAAAGAGATTTCTATGACAGGTTGTCATTTCTGTTTTCTCACATGTAATTAGTCTCCCAACCCATTAAACACAAGATGTAATGTTCGGGTTTTTAGAAATATTCAAGTTAGTATTTAATTTGAGCCACGGGTGGAAGCAAAATGACCAGTTTTCTTGAAAGCCTGTATTTCAAAACAGTGAACCATTCCAAAGAGACCATCACGTTGCTGCATAATATAGAACATCTGAAAGGCAGCAACAAATGCCAACTAAAAGCTGCCTCATAACAGGATAACAGCCTGGTGAAGGATCCCTCAGCTACACGGCAGCATGGCAGTCTCCTTGGATCACACACGGACTCTCTACAACTGCCCTCACCAGTCCTATAAAAAGCCAGTCAAAGATTTTTACTCTTTTACTGGAGTTTTCACAATGTTCTCAGTGTGTGTTTAAGTTTACAGAGCAACATGAAGCTTTAGACATTAATTGTGAACCTGAAGGATCCAAGCTAGCTGTCAATGGCCCTAAATGAGAGGGGCTAACTATAAAGGATTATGAAGGAAGAGTTCCCTATTCAGTTTCAGAAGACAAAGCTCATCTGAACCAGGACTGTTATGGCTTGCCTCTGCACACAGTCATGCAGGTTAGTTCTCCTCTCACTGGCTCAGTATCTCTATGGCAGAAAAAGAGGATATGTACAGCAGTCACAAATGCAAAGTATTTACTGGAGGTTTGGCTTGAATTAATGTTTTGTCTTGTCTCTCTCAAGTGTTCCTATTCATCGCCTTTCTTATTTCCCAGGCCTCTCTCTTTGAAGAACTGTCCTGGATAAAAATTCCCACTTGGTATCCATAGTCTGTGGGGCAGCACAGGATCTCGCCACATCCTTTCTGTCTTTCCCTTCCACTCTGACAGCAGCTGCCTCTTGTACAGACAGATATGGTATCTGCAACTCCCACTTTTAGCAGCATCATTAAGTGTAAACTGTTTTCCACAGTAAAGAAGCTACAGAGGCAAGGAAGAGTGAAGGAGTATGGACTCCTCTGCTGCAAGCGCAGGGAATGCTGTTGCAACAGGAGATAATTCATGTTTGAGAAGCATCTTCAAATCCAGTGGGCTGCTGACTTGGCCTCCTTGTAGAAAGAAATACTGAACCTTTTCTGGGTATTAATTATTCACCACTGCAGAATGATTTAAAACACATGAGAATTCTCTTAGCAAGAAGTCCCTAGTAAATATGTATTCTGTGAAATCCTGAGTTGGTTGTGTTGATAGCAATATCTGTAGAGATTTCAGGGGGCTTAGAATCTAATCTGGACTACTCAGTTTAGTCAAGATGACATGGGCCTCAGCATCTCCAATAAGTGATTTATCATCTTTCTATAGGACTTGTCATGTGTCTTAACTCCTCTACCTAAGTACTTATAAGCCTCCCATCACTACTGCATGCAAATGTGAACTAGATCTTACATAAAATCAACTTAGTGGTGCTATTTCTGATTTACAATGGCATCAGTTAAATCAGAACTGAATCTTTAAAAAAAATCTCTGCAGAGATTGCAGAGTGCTCTGAGCATTTTTCAGTGTTGTGAGAGGCGCAAACAAAGGCATTTCTTACTGGAAGCTGAACAGATTTACTGAACTGTTACAATGTAAACATAAACACCTTACAACTGGGACACGTTTCCTCAGACTCACTCCAGTCCTGGCTACAGAACAAGGTGAGATGAGTAACATGAATGGAAGGTTTTATTTAATCTTCTGACTTGCTGCAACAGAGAGAATTACTAGAGAGTGTGTTGAGTGACAGTTTTCTTAAAAAGGTTGTCTTGAGAACATTTTAACACTGATAAAATGGTGACTAACATTCCAGAGCTGTTACAACATTGCACCTGCAGAAAGGCCACTCCTTGGGAATCGGTCCAACAGAGCAAGCATAAGCTACGAGAACTTGGGAGGAAAAAGACCTGTGGAATGAAGAGACAAGAACTGGTGAGAAATCCTAAATACTTACACATGTGGAGTAGACCCCTCTCCCTAGTGTCAAAGCCCGCACTTGCTCCACAGGCCAGTTGGGATTTGCAAGGACTAGGTGTGCCTCTTTGTTCCCTGACACTGCTCCATGCCTGCCCTGGCATTTCGTGCAAGATCAAAGGTGAGTGAATCTGTGTAAGAAGAAATGAAAGTGGGGGCTGCACAAGATGAGTCCAAATCTCCCCCTGCTGAAGCAAACTCCTCCCTCCCCAAGCCCTCAACCCTCAGTGAGCAAGCCTGCTTCTCCTAATTCACCAGTGGTCCTGTTCATGGCTGCCCGAGCTGCCAGTTCCCTCGCCCGGCACCCCTGCTGCCACTTATGCAGTAAAGGAATATAAGTCTCTTCTGCAGTGTGTGAGAGCTTTTAATCTCCAGTCTGCACAATTATAAATGAAAATCCAAGGGGAAAAGCAGAGGGGGATGTGAGAACAGTACTGGAAGAAAGAAGGTCAATGTTTAAATCCTTGGCAGTAGTGCTTTTGAATTTGCCCTCCATGAGTGTTGTGTATAGTGTTTGTAGGGCCTAGTGCCGTAGGCATCTGCTACCTTTGGGATGCGATATTTAAAATGGTGTGCGCACACACACAGAGACACACACGCACAGGGACACACACACACAGACACACAGTTTTCTGGCTCCTTGTACCTGCTGAGGTTCTGGATTTGCATGTTCACAGCTACAAAATTGATAGGCCTCGTGTCCTGGACAATTTGAAGAATGGTTGGGTTAATTTTGTTTTCCTGCCTACCCTCCTTACCAGTTTTAATTGAAAGCTCTTTTCTTAATTTTCTTTAATTTTCTACCCTAAACTGTAATAATAAATCTCTATGCATTTCACTGTATATAGGGATGTTCCAGAACAGATGGTCTTCAAACCTTAAAGACGTCCATTGCTGTGTAATTCACCTCCCATTTGTCTGTGGGTAGGGACGTTCCTTTCAACCTGCTTTGGGCTTTTACAAGGGAACTGGAAATTAAAATTTACCCAAGAGTCTAGTTCTCAAGTTTTTTCTTCTTCTTTTGTTTTTTTTAATGATTTTTTCTTAGTTTGTGTGTTGATATTATTTATGAGAATGACAGGGAGATTTCCAAGCCAGCAAATTTTGAACTACTGATTAAAAAACCCAAACAACCCTGAATGTAGTATTGCAGTAGCCTAAAACTGCTAGCTAAATGCAGATCAGTGCCTTCCTCAATGGAAAAAAGTGGTTCCAACAGCAGTTCAAGCTATTGAAACTGATCCTGCTGTAGTCAGGCCTGAAGCCGTGGACAGTATCAACTCTGTCGGTCATTTCTGCGATGAAAACATCAGTCAGTCCACAAGCACAGACACATTAAGCATGCTTCAGCTGACAAGTTGTCAGTGCACTACTTTCAGACGATGTCTTTACTTTTTGCTTCCTGAGCTTCCAGTTGGTCTTGACTGCACAGCCCTACTAGTTACAAGTTTCTCAAAATCACTGAAAATGGACTGTCCCTATTCTGCATCATTTGCTTTGAAGGTTTCTGGTACACAGAAGTCTATCTTTCTCCAGTAAGCTGAAATAGTTCTGTTATCCTAAAATATCTGCTGATTGGACTAATGGCCAGGAAATGGTAGCAGGCAACTCTCATGAAAGGTAGCAAATGACAGAAAGGGGACTGTGATATTCATCAGCAGAATAGGGCAAAAAGGTACTGGTGAGTTTCCCCTGTTCCTCTCCATGGCATGCTTCAACTCTGCCCTGCAAAGAGCCATCTCTGGGCTTGAGCATCACAGCACAGACCTTGACATCATTAACAAACCTGCCTAGCGGTACTTCCAGGTCAGCCTGTTGGAGGCTGTTGCTTTGCCACCACACAAATTCAGAGTCCGCACAGCCCATTGAGCCACTTAACGGCGTTGCTGCTGCTGCACTGGAGAGCTGGTTTCCCCTTAAGTCCCTGCAGCTACCTGAGTATCAAGACACCTGCCTCTTGGCTGCTGTAGTGTCTTTTGGGGGTTTTGCAGAATGGATTATAAAAAATACATTCCTGACCATGTTTCAAGCAATAAGCCACTTTCTTTATGAGACTAGTGATGGGTCATTCTTAGCAAATAGTTATTTGTCAATAAGTTACTACATGTGGACAAATGCAGTGCATGCAATCCTTACCTGCGACCAAAGCATGGGTGCCAAAAGGAAGAATTTAGAAAAAGTCTGATAGTAAGCAGGAAGGACTAGGATTGATTATCAGTAAAAAACCCAGTGGAACTAGAAAACGAACTGCTCTAGAAGTTTTTCGAGCTCCTTGTTTCCTAAAAGTGAGAAAATAGATTGATGTAGACAGCAACAAGCTGAACAGAGATAGGTTTGGGGGGATTTTTCTAACTCACAGTATTCTACTAACCAGGAATGGCAAATTATAAATGCTTGAGTACACCTCTCTGTATAGTTATTCTGGGTGTGTCTTAGAAGAATAGTTACCCGGGACACCAGTCTGGAAGCAGGTATGCAATACAACGTGTTGAAGTAATCTGATTGTGACCTGAAGATAAGCAGGTAGACCAATGAGGCTATGAAGGATGAACCCTATTCACGTTTAGATCAGGATAATGTAGCAATACAGTGTTGAGTGACATGGTAACTCTGACCCATGCTTCATAAAAAGTTGTTAATAGTGCTGGAGTAGATAAAAACAATTAAGAAAGTGATGAGTCAGGTAGAGTTTAGGGGGGTTATCACCGGGTCATCTCATCATGATTATGATAATGAAATATCAGGTGTTTTTTCAGTAGCATCCTTTATTACAAGAATAGCATCTCTTTAAATGTATTCCTTACTCTGAGTGGGAAATTACAGTGACTATCTCTGGAAGGAGAAATGGTTCGGTGTGCCAAGTTCAGTGCAGCGAGGCACTACCCGTAAGATAAGCAAGCTGAAAAACTGTGTGCATGTGCATAAGGAGTATTGTAGACTACCTTACAGCATACCAGTGAAGCATGCTGCTGGGTGTAGCTGTTATTTACAAGTTTAATTCCCTTTCAGTCCTATAAAAGGACAAAATACCTTAATGCCATGGGGATGTATTTTTAACACATACCAACTGGGATTGTGTGAGGATGATAAAATGCACGGCTAAATTAAATAGCTCAGACAGACTGGTAAACAGGAGATACATGCTGAATTCTCCTAGGAACTGTACCGCCTACCCTGGCTATTCCCCATTTATAATCGTTTGCCCAGCTCTAGGTCCCTCAGTATTCATCCTACTTCAGACAGATCTTTCTGCAAACAAGCAGAACATCACCGATACTTACAACTTGACGAACGTGACCACAAGATACCTTTAATATTATACAGGGGAAGGGGACAGGGAAGAGGGAGGTTTCTCCTTTCTGTTAATAATAGATCAAAATGAATTGGAGCCATTGGATTAGGGCTCTGATCTTGACGGATTAAGCAAAATTAGTCAGATCTGTAGCTAAATGAGTCGTGAATGAGTAAATGAGGCACTGTGAGGGAAACAGTGTTGGATCCTCTTTCGTTTGATTCAGTTCAACATGCTTTTAAGGGGCAGTGCCACTCAAGAGTTGCTGTCTTTCTGACAAAGAATGAAGCAGATAAAAAATAAAATGCAAGCACAGTCATTCTGCTCTGAGAGTACAGGCAGCTGGCTTTCTATTTAAGCTCTCTATACTGTACCCTTAGCCTTCAAATCTTTATCAAATTCCTATGTATACTGTTAAGTGCCAGACTTGCTTCACAGCCTCAACATTTGTGCTGTCTGAATAGCCAACATACTCAGCTAAAAGGGACCTGTGTTTTAAGAATGGATGAAATTACACCTATGTCCATATAGGTTATAAAGCACTGAGATAAAGGCTGCCCTGTAACTGGAAGTTCCTATTGTATTAAAATTTTGTTACAGCATACAAATATACCCTCTGGAATTAGATGAGTATAGGTTATAGGACATTTGCTCAAAGGACTTGGTTAGTGGATTTCAAAATCCCAAAGCAGCAATAACATGACATCCCATTTTTGATTCTCAAAAACCCCCCAGCTAACATACAAAATAGCCCTGCCGTGTGTGGTATATATTATTTCTGAGCATATCATTCAATCTGGCTGAATTTTTATCTAATTGATTCCTTCTGCAAAATCTTTCCTAAGAAATGTCATCTGATGAGTCTAGCTCATCTTTTTTTCGCTTGTGCTGAGTCAGTTTCTTCCAGGTTAGCTTCTTAGTCAACCAGCCATCACGCTCTGGATAGTTGCACTTCAAATTCTTTGTTCATGATGACTGGTCAATCAAATCACAGCATTTCTATGCCTGCGCTAAAAGAATATATAAGAACTGCCATTTCAGTGTATGTGTTTGGGTGTTTGAAATAACGAGTACTTGAATATCCATGTGTCTCAAGCATATATGGTCATGATTTCTATTTGTGCTAGTAACTATGATATCACCTAGCCTTATCTTAGCAGTAGGAACAATACATATTCACCGGAATTTTACAACTCCCCGAAACAAATATGCCAGTAAACTATGCATTGTGCTACTAATGGTCATTGAATAGAATGGAAATGTAACGTGCTTTGTGTGTGTGTCAGGCAAGCCCATGTTAGAGGCCGAAATGATGACTGGTTCCTCCTTGCTTTGTTATAAGAAGCGTGACTCGTTAACTCTTCTGTGGATGAGGTATGGAATGGCAGAACCTTGCTGACAGGTTTTGAAGGAACAATTACAATAGATTATATTTTCAGTCCAAGCTAGCATCCTGTTTTTGACAAACTCGTGTATCAGGCATTTCGGATAAAGGTGAAGGTGTGAGAAATGCACTGCAGGCAAAGAGGAGTGTAATTCTAATCTGGATTTGTAGTATATTGGTTATTGGCATCAAAGGTAAACCATGAATTTAATCAAAATCGAGAATGGTCCTAGCTTTACATTTTGGATATAATTTAATACTGGGTTTACATTTAACATCAAGTATAAATGTATTTAATATGTTTAGTATTAACTTTAATGTGGCTTTTAAAATACAAATGCTGAGAGATGTCTCCAGGAGGCTTGTGGAAAAGTGCACCATGGACTGTGTAGGCAAGGGGAGGCCACCTGGAAAGCAGAGAGAGAAATGACAGACAGCCAGTGGGAATAGTTTTATACATTCCTGTCTAAGCTAAACAGGGGAGACCTTCACTGAGCACTGGGTTTTAAAAAAGCTAATTGAAGAAGTCCTTCCAATTGCAAATCACAAATGAAAATTGACACTAATGCTGCATATTCAGAAAGCTGGCATTGGTGAGAGACTTATGTTGTCTATTTTCAAATGAAAGAGGTCACTCCTTTACTCATTTGTTTGGTGTTTGTCATAATAACTGTAATTACGAGGCACTACTGTGATAATTTAATGTAATTTAGCACATAATTAGTGAACAAAAATCCTACACAATAATTCTTTCATGGAGCCATGCTACTAATAAATAGTGGCATTCAGTGACATCTTTCCTATCTATGCGCTCATCAGGCTTATGTAGCCCATAGTATTTTTACTTGTCTTGCTTTTTTTGAAAAATGAGCACAAATATCATAGCAGAATTACTGAAATGAGAGCTGCAAAAAATGCTCTGCCCTTTGGCAAAGAACGCTAACTTATTCATTACCCAGTGAGTACAGCTAAAAGAAGAGTGTCCTTTGAAAGCTTCATTGTCCTTTCCACGCTCTGCTGATGCTCAATAATGTCATTGCTGCTGATTCCAGGGAAAAATACTTCTATAGGTGGGAGGGGGGAAAGTAATTTCAATAGGCTTTTCTGGTGCATACTCCTCTCAGTTGATCTCTAATACAGGAAACAAATCTCTGATGTTTTCTTTTCGTGTAGAAGAGGAAAGGCTTGAACTGAGGTGTTTTGTGTCTGCTCTGCACTCATGCCACAGAAAACTTGGACGATACAGTTGACATGTGCTACAATCACAAAGTTGAAGTAAAAGAACCAAAACCCCTCTCTTTCAAAACCCTCCTAAGTACTAATGTGGCTATGTAAGCAATATGTATACCTCTCTTCTCAAGGCATCAAATATCCAAAGTTATGAGTTTTCCAGTCCCACAGCTTACCTTAGAGAAGTGACTTGATGCTTTTAAGTCAGATTTTAAAATACAAAGACTTCATTAAACTCCTGTTTAGCCTAGAGAAGGCTTGTGGGGAATCTTATCAGCATGTATAGATACCTGATGGAAAGGAATGAAGTCGAGGGAGCCAGACTCTTTTCAGTGGTGCCCACAGACAGGACAAGAGGCAATGGGCACAAACGGAAATGCATGAGGTGTTCTGAACACAAGAAAACAGTTTTTTATTTTGAGTGTGGTCAAACACTGGCACAAGTTCCTCAGAGAGATTGTGGATCCTCCATCTCCGGAGATATTCAAAACCCAGCTGGACACAGTTCTGGACAACCTGTGGTAGCTGACCCAGCTTGAGAGTAGTTGGACTTGGTGATCTCAAGAAATACCTTCCCACCTCAACTGTTCTGTGATTCTGTGATAGATTTTTTTTTTTTTAAATCATCACCTTCTCAGGCTGAGGTCCAGCTTTTTACTTAGAGAACAGAGTTAATGGGATTGAGTCGAAAACATCCACCAGTGATTAGGATTTAAGTTGATAGCATTTTGTGTGCCATATCATCCACCTCACTCTAGCAAAATGATGGGGATTTCCACTGGCAAGACTATCCCTTCAGCAGTCAATTTTCAATAGCATGCCAGAGAGAGACCTTAATTGTTAACCCAAGATGTTTAGTTTATAATGCTTTGTGCGTTATAACACTGTAATTGCAAGAAATTCTGCAGGAATTAAACCTAGCAGTATTTCTGAGAGAGGGGAATTATTCTTTATTTCCATTTTTTATAGGGACAGAGGTGAATCAAGTAGCTTGCTTGTCACTGCAGATAAACCTTGGTTTTGAGTGGGACCTCCCACCTCTTAACCTGATCTAGGCTTTAGAAATGGCAAAGATCTCTGGAAATCTGTAGCTGAATGGAGCATCTGCTGCTAAAATAAATTTGAGGAGAAAGGCAAAATATATCCCAGGAGTAGGTTCCCCATAACGAGATGTTGATGGCATTAAAGAAGAATGGGGAGAGCACCATATTTGCCTCTGCACTGTGATCTCGCTAGCCTGCCTGAGTGTTGGTAGTCCCCCCTTTCCACAAATCGTTTTTCATCAGCTCTGTTCAAAACCTTTCATTCTAAAGCTGAACCCTCATGGTCCTGCCCTTTCTGTAATCAGCCTATTGTATGGGGATGTGGTTAATCCCCAAGCCCTTGACCTTTAGTGATTTGTACTGCTGTCAAGACACATTACACAGCTTTCCAAGCTGCTCTGCACTACAGAAGAAAATGTCCACAGTAGGGTTCTTTTGTTTAAACTACCATGCAACAGGCACCAGTTTTATCATACAAACATTTTTTTTGTTTTTCTTCTGGGGAAACAAGCCCCCCCGTCCCTTCTCCAGAAGAGTTTCAGGATGAAAAACAGAGCTGAGAAGCTAGAGTAGGTGTAGGGGGGCTGTATGCAGTTTGCAAACCGATGAAGATTATGTTACCCTGCTGGGACAGAAGCTGAGAGGAAAATGTGAGTTTAGTATCAACACCTAGGAAGATGATGGCTTGATTTTTCGAAGAAAAGCATAATTTCTGAACCAGCCCATAGCTTCGATGAAAAATGGGTTGCTGAGATCTAGGAGCATCTGTGAGGCACTCAGGGACCTCAGCTCTACTCTTCATGGGTTTTGGTGAATAAGTCTGTGGAAAAGTGTAGCAACTAGATGGTGTTCTCCCTGTATCCACAGAGACAAAGACAGCAGAGGTAGCACCTACACAGTCTCCCACCCTCAATGTTCCTTCATTCAGAGATGTAACCTTAGGGTACCAGGAACAATTTATTCTCTCTGCCAATTCAATTCTTGTCTTTTTGAGGATTTCAGCACGTGCCTCAGATGTGCTAATGCGAGTTTTGAAATGGACTAAAAATAGCAACTCATTTCACAACCATTGGTGATGACTTTCAGCCATCAGCCTAAGCTGCATTTTGATACAGAGCTGATAGAAGAGAAAGGACGTGGATGTATTAGAAATTCCCATAAAAGAGAAGCTTAGAGAGTTTGCTTCCAAGTTTTAACATGTTCTGCTTAAGAGCACCATTCTCATGCCAAAGAAAGATTTCATATCAAGTTTTCTAGCTCTTAAATTTAAGAATCAATTTCTCACATCAGCTTGTCGATAAGAACATTTACCTTGCATGGTAAAGGAGATTAGCATCAGATAGTTTAAGAGGACAGTATCCTGTACCAATAATCTTACCCTTACATGGACAGTGATGACCTTTACATTAATGAGTGCAACTCAGGAAAGAGATCTCTGGGTCACAGTGGATATTTCTCTGAAAACAGCAGCTCACTTAGCTGTCAAAAATACACATAGATGTTTGTAGAGAAGGACCTAGGAGCAAAACATTAATACACCATTGCATAAATTCATAGGTTGCTGGCATCCGGAGTAGCATCTACTTGCAGCTGTGATCATGCAACCTGGCAAGGGGAATCGTGGGACTCAGAGGCACTCTAATAAGGGTAACTGGGGTGATCACACATGAGAAGCAGCTCTCTGCATGGAGAGTCACACAGCCTCCAGTTCTTTGTTTTAAAAGAGAGACGGCTGGGGTGGAGCTGATAGATTTGATATTATCACGGTCGTTGTGGAGAGAGTGGGAAATGATTATTCACTAGCCCTAGCAATACAAGTTAGCTAATTATGTTATCCATTGGTGGATATAAACCAAAAAAACCTGTTTTCCCCACGTAATCCATCCCTACACAATAGTTCCAATATTAAAACCATGAGATTTATTGCTATGAACTGTTGTGGAGGGCAAAAGTTCAGAAAGTGATTAGACAACCTCAGGAAGGGTAGGTCTGTCGGGGCCTCTCAAATACCAAAGCCTGGCAGCAGCCTCTAGCTCAGAAAGTTCCCAAACTGCTTTTCACTGAAGCTGGGAGGCTGTTGCCAGAGAGGGATTGCTCTGCCCACACCTCGCTTTGCTCTTTGCTGAACATCTTCTCCTGACAACTGCTGGGGACTGTAAGGGCAAGATGGTAGACAGGCCTATACTCAGACCCTAGCTATAGTTCTCTATTCGGCTTACCACTCATGGCATTAAACATGTCTCTGGATGTTACAGTCCTGATAGCTTGGACAGAAATTCACAGCAACAACAGTCTTCAGTGAAATGTGTCTATGTTTTACGCTTTACCATTCTAACAAAGGTCTTGCTGCGATTTCTGCACAGTGCCACAGCTGAACCACATGGTTCACATGTCACTGTGATTTCTCTCTACACTGATGTGTAATTGTACTGCATGGATTTCTAACTAGTGAAAAGGTAGCTTTCCTGGTTTCTCTATCATGGCTGGCCTACCCAGCAATAGAGATTTTGCCAGTCTCCACATTCCTAAGATCACACCTCCCTTTATTGCTCTTTGTAACAGTTGGGACCTCTGATGCAGTACCTCTCCCAGTCCCCTGCTTTCCCCAGCTCCACTCATGCCAAATAAATGTGGTTTTCAGAAAGGACAGACCTGCCTGGCAAAGGGAGAGGTAGAACGAAGGGGGAGATGGGCAAGAAAGGGGAGAAGAGCTAGGGCAGATGGAGCTTTTTCTGGGGCTCCTTCCCAAGATAAATCCCGTGACCCTTTTCAGGGACAGAAGCAAGCAGGAAGCCACAAGGCCCGCAGCAGCAAGAAGTGAAACATGACTAAGACAGGGCTGAACCAGGCTGAGGGACCCTTTTAGGAGCTGCAGCTTGTACCCCAGACTTCCACATCATGAGCACAGTCCTGTGCATTTTCGCTGGTGCTTATGGAAGGGCAAGTTTGTGGAGCTCAGCAGGAGCTGGAGGCCTGAAGGGAGCAGCTGCCTCTAGGAGATCTGGCTCCCAGACCATAAGCTTGGCAGGGGCCAGCCTGCCCTTTAGGGGGAGGCTTTTCTTACTCGCAGGGCCTCTGTTTCTAAACCGAGCTCACCCCCGAGAAGGCGATGACTTAAGAAGCCCTGGTTTGTGGCTGCGAGACAGAGACCAACCTGTGACCCAGCAGTTGCACAGATTAGGGAGGCTGGATACTGCCCTCTTGCTTAGGAGCATGGAAGACCGCACTGATCACTCAGTGGACTTGCTGTAGCCCCGCTCTGTGCCAGTGAGCTGCGTGCAGTGACCTGCGATCCAGGGGATGCCAGCTGCCAGAAGTGCGAGATACCTGCAGTCAGGGGATGGGCAGCGCGCTGCCTGGGTGAGAAACAAATCCGGGTAAATCACAGCTGATCACAGGGCTTGCAACAGCTGGCACTGGGCTCCTGCAGTGTTGCCGATGGAGCTGCCATGCCCCAGAGGGCACAATGCTTACATTCAAAATAAAACTTGAGGTACAGTCCCTGCTCCAAAGGTATATGTGTGTACATACCCCGAGAGCTGCAGGAACACCTCGTTGCTGAGTGCACAGGGTTACTTGGGTTTGCAAAATGGTATCAATTGACAGAGAAAATTATTAATGGAACAGATGCTGGCAGGGGCAGAGAGGTTTGGAAAGCTCGTCAGGATACTCACCCACCCAGCTCCAGCCACATTCCCTCCTTGTGCCTCACCTCTGTGTTTCTAAGCTAATTTGTAATCCATTGCAATAGCTCTCAGTCTCTCCTGTGCTTTGACTTTGCAAATCAGTCTGCCTGTCTAGAGCCATATCAAATGTTTTCAACCAGCTCCACTCTTTCACCCCTGTCAGCCCGCTGACTAGATGAGTGGGCTCGGGAGTCAGGCAGGACTGGCAGACGTGACCTTCTGTGAATCAGCTGCAGACGGGCTCCATCTAAGGGGACTAGAGACACTCTCCAGCAAAGCCTGCCATGGTAATT
Source organism: Gorsachius magnificus (assembly GCA_034008185.1). NCBI lineage: Eukaryota > Metazoa > Chordata > Aves > Pelecaniformes > Ardeidae > Gorsachius > Gorsachius magnificus. The sequence continues at coordinate 51,538,100 of CM067086.1, forward strand.
TAAGACTTTACCATCTGCGACTCCCCCTTTTTTAGGACTTGCTATTTCATAGTGGAAGAGAAGAAGTACGTGCTCCCACCTTAACTTACTTGCTCCCTGATTGCCTCATCAGCTTAAGCCAGCTCTGCAAGCCGGGGTGGTGGTCAGTGACACAGGGCCCTTTCTGCTGCCCAGCCACAGGGTGAGTGCTTGGCCTGCCACAACGACATCTCACTCCAGTTTTCTGTGTCCATCAGGAAACAGTATCGCATCTTCAGATGTGGCACTTGCTGAGAAATATGTGAATTTTTTTTTTCACAGTAATTAACTCAAGGGAGACAAGGTACTTTTCTTTCACTTTGGGAGCTGCAATAGGCAATGCCAACTCCAGACACAGCTGCTGGTTGCAGCTGAATTAATTTTTTTCTTTTTTTTATCCCCCTAGAAAAGGGTAAGGTAAAGCAACACGTTTTGTAAACGAATCTCAATTTTACTAAATTTCTTCAGTGGGAAGGAGCCCTGAAAAAGACTTTTAATACATAAAAGTATTTTGTTGAGATGCTTTCAAATATTCTTTTCATTTGAAGCAATACTTTATTTAGAAATTTTCCTTACTGTTTTGAAGGCTCAGACAAAACATTCTGGGTCATTTTTATTTTTCTTTGAATTGATAAAAAAAATTTCCCTACATTTTAGTTTGCACAAAATTTCTGTGGTTTTTTTTTTTGATTGTGGTTGACCTGAATTCCCAACATAGATCAAATTTCATTAATATTTTTTAACATGAAAGAACCAAACCATCAGCTATTAGCACATCTCAGAGTGCATCTTGCCTGTTTATCTCACAGTAGAAGAGATGCTTTCCTTTGCTTCGTTACATCCTATTTTATACAGATAAAGTCTCCTTGTGTTGCCCTGACAATTCCTCTGCCTCCTCCTGGCTGTCCTCACCTCTCCGGGCCTTTCTGTTGTATTCTTCTGCTCTATGTAGGTCACTACTGCACTTCCCTGGAGTGTCCCCTTGTCATTTCTGAAATGAGATGCTTCATTAGCTGCTCTCCAGTCTTATGGCATTACCGACTTCTGCAGTCAGCTTGCAGACACCTCTGCTAGTGGCTGTCTTCCTCCCTTGCTGTTTGCCCTACAGGAATAGTACCAAACACATCCATGAGTCAGAAACTCCGGGGAATGCCCATTAGTGTGCGCTGGGTTTCTCCTGGGTGTGTTTCACACTCTGAATCTTACGGAACCTCATTATGTTTCTTTTGCATTTAGATGCTCAGCATAGCTAATATGGAAGACGGATACAAGGATTCAACAATTTTGTTAAATCCCTTAAATCGCTGTATTTTGGGGTAGAGGGAGATTTGCAAATAAGAAGCAGCTCTACGCTTCCAGCTCAAATGGCTCTTATTTTACCCCAAGAAAGAGAAAAAGAAAATTAAATGAAGAGGAAGAGAATTATGAATATGAGTCTGCATGGCTCCCTGCCCCCTCCAACAGGAGCCCTGAAACTGAAGAAGACACGGCGGTTGTCTTCTGCTGGGAAGAGACATTTCAAAGGTAGGAAATAGGGAGAACAAAGAGTGCATGTTCCAGAGCTCTGCACACAATCACCAACAAATAAGCCTGGCAGCGTCTTCATTTTCTGTAGGAGTGTGCTCCATACAGCTAATCCCCTCGTCCTGCGTTGCCATCTGGAATATGCCACGAGCAGGTCTGTGTAACAGAGGTGTTGCAAGCCTGCGACAAGCCGGGCAGTGTACCGAGGGCCTGCCAGCAGCCACAGGCTGTTCTTGCTCAGTCACACTTGGAGCCTAACACACAGAATGTACTCGGTGAAGGGCAACTGCCTCTTGTGAGAGGTCTCCTGGAAATAAAAGCCCACATCATATCAGCAGTATTTCCCTCCCACAATTTGGGAGCGGGATGGCCCTCAGCATGCTGCTCGGAGCGCCACCGGCAGCCTGTGTCGGAGAGACTTTCAGACAGCAGGAGAAATATTGACAGCGAGCAAAAACTGCTGAAGCCCGATGAGAGGATGCATGGCTCCCGCTGTGCTAGAAATGGCCTTCCTCTGGTCAGAACGCCTGGCAAAGGCCATGTGGTGGCCAGGGGCTGGTGACCGCCCTGTTACCCACCCAGCAGCCGACCACTGTGCTCATTGCTCCTCATCACAAACAACCACTGTCAACCTCTCATTCCAGACAGCAGCATTCCAGTACCCCCAGTTGCCCTACGTGCTGGCACAGGGCAGCTGGCAGAACCCCAGAAGCTCAGCTGGATTGCCCCTGGGCATCCCCCCATCTCTGCGAAGCCGGGGGCTGTGCCTTTTCCCTGGCCTGGCACCATGGGGTCCACAGTGCCCCGACTCCTCAGCAGCCACGAGCCTCTTGACGGGGGGACAGGGGGCCTCTGTCTGCTCTTTACTGCCATTCCATTTCTCTTGGATGATATGGGTTTTTGTCTTTCCTGTCCGTTCCCAGCTTCATCAGCATCCTAATTGTGCTCAGCTCGCTTTTATGGCAGCATGTGTAGGCAAGTGCAAGTTTCCAGATTCCTGGCAGAGCTTTCTATTGAAAAAGGGGAAAAATGGCTCAAAAAGCGCAGCCAAACCCTGATGGCCATAACCATGCAGGACTATTTATTTCCTCTTTTTAGGCCTGCACTCTGTACTGGGCTGTCAGAGCAACAGCTCCTTGCTGTGGGGGGTGCTTCCCACCCAAGTGATGTCAAAGCTATCTATCTGCTGAGAACGGTGGGATCCCATTGATCACACTTCAGGGGTATGGGGAAGGAAGAACAGAGACATGACATGACATGATCTCCTGCCTTGCTCCTGTCTCTCCTTACAGCTGCAATTTCTCACCACCTTGAGACTAGGGCCCTGGCATCACACAAGAAGTAGAAAATCATCCATTAATCTTCTTCCTGGTTTTCGCCCAGGAGCTGCTGTGTTTGTTCAGGTGGGGATGCATTTGCTCAGAAAGGCGAGCACTGCCCATTGGCAGCAGCCACCCTTTCCCTGCCCCTCTCCAGAGGGCTCTCCCAGAGGGGACGTGGCAGCCGCCTTCTGCTTGACATCCATCACTGGTAAACCAGCAGATGGGTCACCCTCCACTCCAGAAGCAAAGGACCAAGTCCGTCTGTTGACATTAACCTCAATAATGAAAGGTGCCACTTCTGTCTGTAAAGAAAAAGAGAAAAAGGGCAAAGGTTTGGGTCATGTGTCCCCCTCCCCTCCCTCCAATGGCTTTGATCCATTTTAGGCTTTGGTCCAAAAGCTCATTAAAAGGGAAGTACAGCAAAGTATTACTCTGAAAGAGAGGAAAAAATAGCTCATCCATCAGAAGAAAGACAAACAGTATCAGCTACTGGTTGCTAATTTGCTCTCCCCAGGGAGATCTGCTTCTTTTAAACCAGAAGAGTGTTTTGCTGTGGAGGGACGCTGAGTCAGCCTAACGCTTTCTTACCATGGGCATCTCCCTTTCCTGGCATGACCCCAGGGCAGGCATCTCCTCTACCTGTTGACCTCCTCTGGTGTGCTGGATGGACACTCCTTGCGAAAGGGACACCTCAGCAATGTGTGGATGGCACCTGAAGTCACCTGAACAGCTGAAATGTGGCATATAGATGCATCCTGTAACAGCAGGATGGTGGCAGATGATAGGTAAATTCAAAAGAGAGGAACCAGTCTGAACCAGCCAAGTAAAGCAAAATAAGGCATTTCTTCAAGGGGGGGTTGTTAAACATATTTCAGGACAAAACTAGTTATATCAGTGGTACCAGCCCAATACTCAACTGAGTTCCTGGTCAGAGCAAGGACTATGGAGAAAGCCAGATGAAGATGCAAATGTTGCATGACAGTGAGGAAATGTTTGTTTGTCCAAAAGTAACTCAAAAGGCTTTTGAGCAGAAACTACTGAAGACGCTGATTTGCAGTGTTGCTAGGAGCACTGGGGAAACACCAGAAAAGTAAAAGAAAGATGATGGGTTTACTAATATTTAAGAAGCATAAATGAAATGTCCATTCGTGATCTTCCAGTCCAGGCAAAATAATGGAATAGCTGAATGGGATTCTTTATTAAAAAATTAAGGGAGAGGGGGCTAATAAATGCCAGTCATCACTATCAAACTGGAGACCTCTTCTTTGTTGAGATTATAAGTTTGGTGGGTACAGGTAAAGATATTTTACATGTTTAAATTTAGTTTTCATCAAGGCATTTTCTTCAGGAAATTTGATTAAAAACCCCAGACTGATACGTAATTCAAAGTGGAGCACGTTTGGTGGCTCGGAAGGTGACTCACTGCCAGAGCTCCCGTGTAACCGTAACTGGGGAATCATTTTGGCAGGCTGGTTTCCAGTGGGGTCCTGCAGGCAACTGCAGTGTTAATCTTGCCTCTCTCTTCTCCTACATTAACTGTGGCTTGTGCTCTGTGTGTGTGTGTGTGCTTGGGTAAGCATGTACCTCTTTTTCTGGTGGGTTTGCACCTGCCTACAGTGGCTGTTCCTTGATCCCACATCTTTAATGGCTTTTATCAAGGGTCTGAAGGGCAACAGCATGAATCTTGCATTGATCACATTTGCAGGCAATATAAAAGTTGGAGCCTGGTGAAGAAGGCAATCTGCTTACTGACACAGTGCAGCAAAGACTGGTCAGTAGGATGAGCACAGTGTAAAATGTCTGCTCGGCAAAAGCACCGAAAGCCCTGCCTCGCCGTGGGAGCTGCTGGCAGCTCTGCCCCTCCGGTTAAGTCAAGCTTTCTCTCCATAGGTACTCCCCTCAGGAACAGGCCATTGCAGGGGTCCTCAGGCTGGCATGGGGCACTTAGCATTGGGATGGGCTCGTGTTCAACAGGAGTTGATTCAGGGAAGGCCTGTGGTCTCTGCTGGTATTTTTCATGCCCTTTTCATGTGAGGACTCCAAAAATTTTTGCCACTGAAAATGTAGATCCCTTAGAAATGACATTTATGACATTTATGTAGACTGTAATACAGTTGTAGAACAGTTTTATTGAAGTTGCCCTGTTTAGTCATCTAAAAATAGCCTGCACAGTGGGTCAGCTGTCACAGGGTAACCCTGGCAGTCCTGTCTAGCTCATCTAAAAAGTGGTGCTTCTACCAACTTATTCTCAAGAGAAAGATGTATCCTCTAGTACAGCATTAGTCAGCAGTCTCTTCTGCTTCAGCAGTTGCTATTTTTTAGTCATTGGAAGGAGGGCTGCTTTAAGAAATACCATTTGAGTCATAGGGAAATTGAGCAGGGGTCAAGTCTCACTGTCCTGAATAGGAAGTTGCACTCCCACTTCCTTCCTGCCTCCTTCCAGAAGATCTCGATAATCCTCTCCCTCCTGCCTTTCTGTCACTGAGCTGCCTGGGGAGTGAAACCTGCCCCAGCTCCCTCAGGAGCCTGTGAAATGCTCCCAAAAATGGCCTCTCCCAAACCCCACTCGCTGCCTCCTTTGGTGAAGCTGCAAGGTATCAATAAGATTTATTTTTTGTGCACCCTTGGCTACTCTCAGGTTCAGGCCCACCCCTTACTGTGTGTCTTATGGCTCCTGAAAAAGTGAGAATTAAAGTGCCTCCAGCTGTGGGATGCTGGGCTGAGGGCCCGGAGGGTGGTGCAGAGCTCTCCATGGCCATGCCCTGCCATTAGCACCTCTTCCCACCAGATCACCGTGCCTGAGCAATGCCTGCTTGACCAAAGCACTTTGTTGGCTTTAATTATTATTGGTTTTGCTGCAAGTTGAATGTTTACTGCTTAGTAAATTGATGCATAACACAAGGCAACTATGATTTAATCTCATTGTGCAAAGGGGAAAGTTTAGGCCTGTTCCTGAAAGTGACGGCATGGAGGGATGTGGCAAAAAGCCGCATGAAGAAGTGGGCTAATTCTCGGGCTGGCTTACCAAGGAGGAAATGGCTGAGGATACGTTCATCTTTGCATAGCTGGATGCGTGCGTGCTTCACAAGCAGTGCCCAGGCAGCCTTTCCTCCCTTCAGCACACGGAGGAAGGAAACTCAGCGGTGATAACGTTTGGTGGAAGGTAGCGCTGGCTCGCAAGCTGCAGGGAGGATGTGACTCCACGTGTGGCACTGGAGCTGGGCTGGGAGCTGTGCCAGGGGAATCTCCGGCAGCGATCGCCCCTGTGCCGGTGGAGAGAGCAGCCTCCGCAGCTTGGACGCCACGTCTGGCTAAGAGAGGCCCTGAAGGAGGAGGACAAAGGGTTTAGCTGCCCCGGAAAGGACAAAAACACTGTTGGTGCCCATGCTACTCTATGAAGGGTGGGTGGAAAGTTGGGAGGGGGAGCTTTCTGGCTGATTTAGAGGAGACCTGCACATCTGAGAGACCCCCACTTTGGAAATGTGTGTCTTCATTGCCTTGAACATGTCAGTGCCCTGACTGAGTGCTTTTGGCTGCCAGACCCAATTCCCTGTATATGTTACCCTTCACCCAGGGTTCCCAAAGCTGTCTGCAGTCCTTGATTACACTGGTGCCTTCCAGAAGTACACAGGTAATAATAAGGAATGAGTTTCATGTGACGATATACCTTATATATATTTTTAAATAATTTAAAACCATGTTAATTTTTATACACGTTGAAATGAGGCTGGCTCTCTAAACTGATGTGAAGAGGGAAAAAAACCTGGATTCTTCTTCCTGCGTTTGCAGGACGCATTTATCCAAGGCTAGCAGCAAGTGTCGCTAACACCAGCTGCAGATGTTCATTCTTGCTCTGTTAAAGGTGGCCCTGTGCCTCCTGTCCTGCTGAGCCCCACTTGTGGTGGGCTGACGGCCCTGGTGCTCCAGCTTCTTGGGCACAGAGTGGACAACAGGCAGCTGTGGAAAACAGGGCGGTTCTGGCAAATGCCGGCAGTTCCTTGCTGCGTACCCGGCAGTGACGCATCCCCTGGGCTTGTGGTGGCTGCTCCTGGCAGCTTGCCTGCCCACCAGCACTGGCGCCCAAGTGCCACCATGGTGCAGCACCTTGCCCTGCTGCAACTGAGGCCGTGTGCATTTGTTCAGCTGCGCCGTTGCTGGATTCATTTTTATTTTCACTGTGACAGCTTTTACAGGGAGAAGTCAAACTCTCCTCCTAGCTAAATCTTTCTATTATTCTATTGCATTGCAATAGAAAATTAGAAAGACTATTATTGTCTGCAAATGCCTATACCTACAGTTGATGTATTATTAGAGAATGAAAGAGGAGGCCCAAATTCTTATTTTTAAGCAAAAATAAAATTCAAACTATATCTCTTTTGCATGTTGAAAGATTGGGTGTAACACAGGTTCTGGGCAAAAAATCTAAGGGACACTTGTAAACCTTCTTCTGAAACCTTGCCTTTCATTCATTTCTATGTGGTCTGATCTGTCAAGCGGGACACAGCATCTCTGGGAGCAGTGGGCACAGAGAGCTGCCACTGAGCATCACCGAGCATAGGCAATGGCCACTCTGCACCCGTTGGGTGGATGCCTCTGCAAGGGGGTTATGAAAAGTTTGTCATTCCTTATGTTGCCTACACATGATAAAACCCTCTACAAACAGAAAGCAGTTAGCAAGCTAGTATCTAGAAAAGGTGTAAAAGACAAAAATCTCAGACTGAGTTTTACCATAGTTTCAAGTAGAAATATCCCTGTGCACTGCTGTTGTGCCCAGATTTCTCCTAGGCAGGATTAGTGTGTGACCAGAGGGCTGCTCATCTGCAAGCCCAGGTAATCAGTTTTGAAACTGCATTTCTGAGGAGACCTCATTATGTTGCCAAATGACAGTGAGCTGGCCTAACACGTCAGTCTTCCAGGGCAGCCTTGGGCAGCCAGGCACCGCTCTCAGCAGTCAGATGTTTTTCCTAACACTGTCTGGAGAGGCATGAGCTCAGGGTCTAGTGACCCTTGAACAGGGGACCGAGGGTGGGGGGGAGGAAGGAGATGGATGGCATTTGTGGATGTAGGTGGAAATGGAACAGGATTCATGCCAGGATGTCCTGTTGCACTGGGATAAACCCCTGGCCACCAGGGAGCCCTGGCTTTGTAGACTTTATTTGGATGATGTGACATGCCCCAGAAGACTTCACATAGAAAACTCTTTCTGGTTCCCCCCTACTGTTTCTATGATCCCATTCTTTATTGTCACCGCTATGGAGAAGTTAATCACAGGCACGCAGCAGAACGCCTGCAGTGTGTAATAGGTGGTGGGGCCTTGCTGTAAAACTGCTCACCATAATGAGAAGGAAGAGTTTCTGCAGAGGAGCCTGAAGCCAGGGAGAAGGTCGGGCTGGGCACCTGGCCCATGACAGCAGAAGGGAAGGCTCGCTGCTTGCTGCTGCCTCCCCATGACTGGAAGCCCTGGTGGCAGAAAAGTGACCTTCTGCAGGAGCTTGGGCAAAGGGTGTCAGGGAGTGAGCCTCACTGACAGGACATCAATGTTTCCATACCCTGGAATGGCTTGGACACCATACAAATCGATGATAGGCACCAAGGCTGTACTCCAACATGAAGGAGAATCGGTGGTGGGGTTGCTTTTACTGCAGTATGCCTCAAAGCAGTGTATTTGTGGATGCCTGAACATAGATTGTATACTATTTTCTTCCTTGCAATAAGGGACAGACCGTTTGACTAAAAATAAAATCCAAATTCAGCCCAGAGTGGATTCCTCCAGAATATTGCTTTTGGCCAAACTGCTCTGAATTGGACAACAACGTCTGGAAAAGCTTCTGTGTCCCTTGACTGACTAGAGAAAAAAATTGTTCTTGATCTTGGCAAATATCCCAGCTCTCTTCAAAGCGCAGAATGCTTCTCTCCTTTTTGACCTCATTGCTGTTGGACTCTTATGGCAGGCAGAGTTTAGAAGCTCTTGGTTTATTGCAACAAACTGAGAATGACTGGCAGCTGAGTTCCATACATGCAGGAATGAGGCAGTTTATTCTTTCTCCAGAAAGGTACAGAACAGAGGCTTTGTCCAGCCAAGCATTGCCCACAAAAGGTGTGAAGCAGAGCTCCAGCCCACAGAGACTGCCCTTCCCAGAAGGGAAAACATCATTCTACACCATGTAAATCAGCATTTTGCTCTGTGGGTCAGGAGACCTGTTTGGCATGTACCCGACTGAGCTGCTGTAGGAGATGTCAGCAACAATATGTCACCTAATTTGCTCTTCCAGGGAACTCAGTTCCCCCGGTTTGAAACACTGGAGTTAGTCATCATTACCTTATTAGCCCACTCTTCCATGACGTAGTATGCAAGTACATTTTTAACTACCATTGTAGTGCTTCATGGCATTTATTCAATTGAAAGGCAAAGGAGCAACATCTGTTTCAAGGGAAGTGCAAGTGTGGGTAGAAATTGCCTCCTCTATCCATGTGTGGTGAAGTCAGCTGCTGTGCTCTGGAGCTGGCCCTTGGGTTGGGCAGAGGGAGGCGAATCCTCCGGTCTCTTTGTGGGGCACGGGAAGGGAAGATCCAGCCCCTTTTGGGAACAGACATGAGCAGGGTCCGCATGAGAGGGTGAATCACAGCACCACCGTCCTGCAGCCAGACTTGCCCTGAGATGATCACTCGTGGCCAACAGCGTGTCCACAAAGCAGGATGGCCCCTTCGCTCCACCTCCTAACATCCCTCAGAATTTGGGCTGGTGCGGTCCCTGCCTTGTTGCTGACCTGGTCAGGAAACCTGTGGAGGGCAAGCCAAAGCACCTGGGTGCTCTGTATTAGGCAGGCTTTTCACTGTGTGCTAGGGAGTGTTGGCTCATACAAGTTGCATGCCTATACCTAAACAAAGTGGAGAACCTTTTTCACATCAAAAAGACCACCTATTTTGTCTGACATGGCCTCCCCTTCATTAACCCCTGACCACTACTTGCTCCTAGATCTGTGCATCCACTTAGATATTCAGGCATTCAATTGTGGGTTTTTTTTTTAATTTAAATTTGACTCTGAGAAAGAACGAGATGAGCTCTAAGTAACAGAATGTGATAGCTCTGGAATATTACACAGCATTAATCCTCAGCAGTGAGTGGGAGCAAGACACTGAGGGATGCACAGCCTGAGGAAACCAGGGAGGCTCAGTAAGTAGCAGGAGCAGTTAAAAGCAGACAGCTTGGGAAGATTTTTGGAAGAGAAATATCAGTATAAAGAAGGCAGACAGGAGAGAGACAACCCAGGCCACTTCCAGGGCAGACCTTTCAGCAAGTGCCAGCAGCTCTGTGCTGCTGGATGTGGAATTGGTTTATGGGTTTCTCTCATTTCCAGGCTCTTGGAAAACTATTGTCTGGTGCCTGACCTAACGGGAAGTGCAACTGCTCAATACAGGGACCGCATCCAAGAAAAAAATGAAAAGCAAAAAATGAAATTCAGAGGTTGGCTCTTCCTATTTTTAGTTTGTCTGCAAGTTATCCGGAGGTGCATGCAACTTATTTTGGAAGATTGAGGAAGCAGAGCATGTTGCCAGTTCTTGCAGTATAAAAAACCCAAATGTGCTGCATTTCTTGTGACAGATGATGAGCTGCAAAAGATACCTAAATAGGCAGCGTCGTTAAGGGAGGCTGGTTTTAGACAGTTGCATTGAAGTAAAAGCTGAAGCACTTGCCTCTCTAATGTTAAAGAGATGGATATGGGGGCGTGGGGAAGAGTGACCCAACATGTCTGTGGTTCTGCAGCTGGGGTCATACGTTGTGTGACTGCTCAGAAATTAATGAATTGGGATGCAGTTGTACAGGTGGTTTGCATTTCCAAACTCTCCCATAAAAAGGGAGGTTGCATTCTATCATTTGCAAAGATGCCCATAGATCTGGTGGGGATTTGGCAGCAGGAACCTTGCAGCTAAGGGTTTGCCTGTGTTGCAGGCAGGCCAGGTGAAAACATCACCCAGGATTGGCTCCCTTCCCAGCCCTGTTAGGCACCACTTGGTTCCCTGGCCTGACCCACCGGTGAGCTGCAGGCTGAGCTCAGCCAAGAGCCACCCTGAGGCTTTCACTGAGCCCCCTCCTCTGTTTGAGGTCCAGCCCCCCTGGAAGGGGAACGAATGGTGCTTTAACCTCAGCCTGTGGCTGTCTCTGGTCTCTCCTCTGTGCCTTACTGCACAGACACGAAGAACTCGGTTTTGTTTTCCTCTGAACCACTGTGGCTCAGTGACTTCCACTGAGCTGCTCCTGATGGAGAACTAAAACTGTTCCTCACCAAACACAGCTATGCCTGATGCACACAGGCTCCCTCTTTCTTCCAGCTGCATTTACTGCTAGGGTCTTGTTAGCTCCCCCGTACATTTTCTTTTTCCTGGTCAAACCAGTAATCCGGCCGAGATGCCATTCCCTTGTGCGAGCTCTGGGAACATCAGGGTCCTAGAGGTAAAGTCACGCCAGAAGGTCACAGCCAAGGGGTTGGCGTTGTATGCAGCCAGGGGGTTATTGTCTGCTGTGCTTGGGCACTAATTGCTGACAAGACTGCGTGTATGTAACACATCTTGTTTCTAATCAAGTAAACAAGTATTTTCCTGGCCTTGGCACCGGCAGCCAAAATGTGATTAAAATTCAGTGAGTTTCCTCCTCTCCCTGGTAGTGAGTGTTCCCGCCGAGCCGACGAAGACCTGAGCCGCAGCCTGGACAATAAATTCTGTGAAGGAAGATGCAAACCTCCAGGAACAGCCTGTTACCTTGGAAGGTCTGCGGAGCCTGTTGCTCAGAGTGCCCCACTGCATCGTTTTGGCAATGAAAAGGCAGTGCTGCCCCACAATGGATGAAAGGGATGCGGTATCCTGAGGTCTCTTCCAGCATCAGATTTCCAGCTTCAGGGGATGACAGGCTGAAAAAGAGGCAGATATGTCTCTGCTGACCCTGCCTGCACCCTCTTGAAATGCCTTAAGTCTGTGCATCAGGGCTTCTGGCGATCACCTGCGGGGCCAAGGAATAATTGCTCAGCTCCTCATTGCAGACCTTGGATATGAGGGAGTTGGTTTCTCTGTTATTCCTGTCCTCTAGTGATGTGGAGGAGTGTGGGATCAGCAAGTGACGGCGTGCAGAGAGGCTGGCTTGTGCGCCCAGCAGTGTGCCTGCTAATACCTGTGGGCTTCCGATGGGCAGGAGAAATTATATTTTCCAGCCTAGGTTGATGGAAACCACTCCACAGCTTTTTCTTCTTTCCTTCCATCCTTCCTTCCTTCCATCTGCCCACTTGGGGAGGTCTTTTACTTCCTGTGGCCACCTGGGAATTGCCATGAACAAGCCCCAGGCTTCCACAAAGGACCTGAACATGAGCAAGGCCCATGGGGCTCCCCTGCGTGCTTCCTGCACACAATATAGTTTTGACTTTCACCAGCCTCCTGTAGACTTGGGAAGTGAGGCATGGATGCCCCCGCGTCCCCTTGCTGGTTTCTTAGCTGGTCTCAGCTGGTTGAGGGGTCCAAGGTCATATCCCGTGTGGATGCTAATTTATTCAGGAAGGCTTGCTCCTTTGGCAGATGTTCTGCATTTCACTACATCAGAGACTCAGTTGTCAGCAGAGAGGGCAACATGCATATTCAGAGCCTCCTTTAATGTCAGCCATTGCAGAGAGCGTCTGCTGCTCGGCATTAACTGCTTGCAATGCTGGGCGGCTATTGGTAATACACCTCAGCAGGCTCTGTGCAAGTGGGGCAGCTCCCTTGCAGGCCTCTTCAATCTCACTCCATTTATTAGAGGGTCTGATTACTCTGATCTCTGTTCTGAGAGACTTTCACTAGCAAGCTAGATGATGAATTTGCAGTCCACCAAGTGCGACACACTTGCACCCTATGGGGCTAATGAAGTTTAAGCTTTTCTTCTAGAAGGTGGCTTAATGCACTTCTTGCAAGTCCCTTGCTCAGTGATTGCCAGTACGCCTCTTCCCAAAGCCTGCACACTTCAGCGAGTGGATGGGGGTGTTAGCCTGGTTACTATCCATTAGCTCCCTTTGGTAGTTGTCCATGGACATACGAAGGTGGTCAAAGGTGATCAAAGGTGGTTGTTAGTGTCTTCCATCTTATCCTATAAAGCTTCTAGTTAGAGCTGAGAAAACAGTAAATACCTAGCATGTAAGGGCCTTGAGTGCTCTGCTAACAGCAGCAAAACGTGAGTTTGTGAATGTGCAGGAAGTAGTCGGAGCATGTAGTCAATGTATAAATCTAGATGCTGGTGGCATCTCATTGGTGAAGACTTTCTCAATCTTGGTGGAGGAGAATAACTGGAATCATTGTGGTGCTGCTCTTTCATGGATGCTCCAGACTTGAGCACATCAGAAACTATAGAATCATGGAATCATTTAGGTTGGAAAAGACCTTTAAGATCATCAAGTCCAACCATGAACCTAACACTGCCATCCCACCACTAGACCATGTCCTTAAGCACCTCGTCTACCCGTCTTTTAAATACCTCCAGGGATGGGGACTCGACCACTTCCCTGGGCAGCCCATTCCAGTGCTTGACAACCCTACCAGAAGACAGTTACTGGAACCGTCATAACATGGCCTTCATGCAGTGTGCCAGTGTTGCGGGGCCTTTCAGCTAAGACTTGGGCAAAAGCTGAGCTGTTTATTCCTGCCTGAAGTTCATTCGTGGGTATGTTATTCCACAGGTCTAGGAGGTTGAAGGGCTTCACTGTGTCACACTGGTTTCTTTAGGATGCTGACCAGTTATTGTGCTCCTCAAGATTACCAGGCTTGCTTTTCCAAGGCAGGGGTCAGCCAGCAGCCAAGCCATGCCAACTAAGGAGAACATAGATGTGCCTTGTAGAACATCATTTAAGGATAAGTGTCTGTCTAAAGTGAAAGCCAAAAAAAGTCTTTCACACCAGCAGGGTCAGCTCACATTAGTCAGCATTCCTGGTACAGTGCCTGCCTCGCTGCAGGTTCACTATGTGGGGCAGCTTTGCTACGCACCATTTTGTAGCTCTGGTGGTGGAAAAGAGGACTGTAAGAGCTTTGTTGCTAAGGGGTGGCCTCAGCACGAGTTTTCGTTATGTGCGCTGTGTGTCTGTCTGACACGGTGATATATGTGTACAGAACAGTAGCAGCCACAAGTTGTCACCAGCTGTGGCTACCACCAGGTTGCAATGCTCTGGCAGCTTGTCTGCCTCTGGCTCTGGAGCCGGGAACCGACTGTGCCGCGTGAGGTGGCTGAGCTTAGCAGGTACCTACCTCCCTTTGGGGGCAGAAGCGAGGCCTCAGCCAAGCGTTGGCTGCCATTTCCACGCTGGGGCAATGGATGAGGATTACTATTGGCCATACCCAGCATTAACCTGTGAAACCTCTTGAGTCTGTCAGCCTGTGGATTTGCTCCAGGCAGACTGCGAACCTCAGTGCCATTTCCACTCCCTCTCCTGCAACAAGGTTTAGGGTTAAACTAACAAATCCTCATTTTCCCCAGATGGTAATCTGGAGTTAACACAGGCACCAGTGGTGCCACCCAGCTGAATGCTGGTGGACATTTCAGAAGACCAACCTGCACTTCCAGGGGTCAGCAGGCTCAAAGCGCTAAAAATCCCTGAGCATCTCCTGGTTGGCTGGGAAGTTTGTGTGTCATATAAATTGAGCACTGCATACAGTCGGAGGTGCTCAGGTCAGGCCCGTTAGACATCCGCTTCCTGCCCCTAAAGCTTCAGCACTGCTTTGCCGCAGTGCCCTCAGGCTTGGTGTGCAGATGTGCCCGGTCCATGCCTAACGTTGGGCACCGGCACAGCAGTAACAGCACACGGGCACGGTGGCAGCATCCTTGGCCAGCCCCTCTGGAGCCTCCAGCCAGGCTGCAACAGCCCAAAGTTACAGCCTCCGCCCAGTCAATAGGACAGTTCAGGTCTTGTCTAACCTGGGCTGGGAGCATTTGGACCTACAGCTCCCACAGCACAGGGGAAGGTTCAGCAGGGTGAGGAGGGAAATTTAGGAGAAAACACCCCCCCTTTTGAAGCTAGCTGTCCTGCAAGGAGGAAGGCAGGGTTCCCAAAGGCTAGACAGTGCCCAGAGTAAGGCCCTCACCCGCAGCCCAGAGAGTGAAGCCTGGCAAGCTCAGAGCCCCTGACTCGGGGAATACGCATGCTTTTTTCTTTTTTTGTACGCCAGTGACTAAGATAAATCTCTAAAACTCACAGTCACTGATAGCACAGTAAAATTTCTGCAAAAAAAAAAAAGGTTCAGAAAACCTGAATTTTACCAAATGAGGAAAGCTGTCGATTTTAGGGCCACCCAAATATAACTCTCCTGCTGGCTAAAACAAAGCTTATTGCAGAACAAAGCTGAACCTGAATGCTGCAGCTCTGGCCACAGCACCACACCGTATAATTTTTCCTGCCGCTCTCCTTGCAAGCTATTTATACCACCCCCACTTCACATAGGCTGCAGCCACCGCTGTGCCCGAGCCTCTCAGGCCGAGCGCGCTGCTCTCTGGAGGATGCTTTCTTCTAGGAATCAGGACACAAAAGCTGTCTGAGCGTATTGTTCGGCGTCGCCCAGCAAAGCAGGGAATCGAGGACAGAGAGCAGGATGGAAGCAGCGCTTGTCACGGATCCGCCTTGCCCTGTGCACAGAGAGGAGGCCGAAGCACCGGAAGATGAGAAGAGCATTGATACAAGCTCCCTATGTCGTGGGGAGGAGGATAAAAGGAGGCAGAATCTAAATCTGCTTTTGAACTGCTTGTGTAAAAGCTAATGTGCGCTTCCTCCAAAATGGTGGAAAGCCCTGCTTTCCTGGAGCTTGTTAGCTGCCTCATGACTGTCCCCACTAAATTAGTGGGAACAGACTTGAGCTGACACTGACTACTTCCGAAAAATGTATTATTTTCTCACCTTTGGCTAGAGCCTTTTCGGCATTTAGTTGCTGGGCAGGTAAGCACATTCGGTGCCTCGTTTCCCAGGCAGAGCGAGGCTGTTTGGGCAAAGCCCTTGCTTGCCGTGCGTTTGTATAGCCATGCCACGAGGCCGTCCCGTTGCTGTCAGATCTCTCGGTGTTACAGCAATGCGGGCTTGTTGTGCATCACAATTATCACCTGGAGAACACCCCTGGTGTAGGCAAGGCTTGGCACCAGTCCCTTTCACTTTCAAACAAGAGTAAGATCCATGGGTGGCCTTGTGCTCTAAACGTAGCTAAAACTGCATCCCGAATATGGCAGTATATCACACCCAGTGAAAATACTATTAGAAATGTCTGTGAAGACTGGATGCTGACAGAGCTATCTCACGAGCGTGGCTACGCTGCCAGGCCCATCAGTCCATCATGTGTCAGAGCCCTGTGTTACAATCGGCCTAATTTGGGCCCACAGAGAGAGAATGATTAAAAAACTGTAACCCACGATATGCAGCACTGAATGTTTCGCGGTGGCAATGGCCAAGAATCACAAATTAAGTCCATTTTGGGTCCAGGAAAGGAAATAGTTGTGCAATAGCATCACTTCCTATTCAAATTCTCTACAGATGGGATAAGATAAGAATCACAGGGTGAGGCTGATACGTGCTGAGGTATGTTGGCCATGAGAGTTGTTTTGAGTCTTCTCAGTTGTGACCTATATGATCTGTGCCTCCTTTCCTCTGGCACTTCTAACAAGGCTGGGAGCTATGGGTCTAGGCTACTGTTAGACACTGACTTATGAATTCTTGTGGTGCATTTGTAAGCCACAGTGAACAAAGTCCGCATTATTTCCGAACAAGAACATCCACATAAGCATGTAGTATATTTTTATCTTACAAATTATCAGCATCACCGTTGTAATGAATGCATTTTAACTTCCCTGAGCATCTCTATTATCACCCAGTCTCTATTTTTCAAATTATAATGTAACAAGACTCGCCAGGAGCATAATACCTCAGGCTGCTATTCACAGCAAAGGCATCTCAGCTGGGAACAGAACCCCACCATGCTCTTTCCTATTGTGTTTCTTAGGACAAGCATGGTGCTCTGCAGCCAGGATGGGAAAAACGACCTTGCGAGCACGTGTGGGTGAGACCCAGCCGGGAACTGCCAGCCCAACTAACCTGCACTCTGCCACCCTCCCCAGTCTTTGTTTTGATGAAAACAGCAAGGGAAACAACAGTGCAGGTTCTCAGTAGGCACAGTCCAACCTCCCTAATTGCTGGCTATTTCTGAAAGGGGCTCACATTGCCTCCCTGCTTCCACTGCCGCCTCTGCAGTAAAAAACCAGCCCCAGAAGTGAAGGCCATGAGCACGGTGAGCTGGTCTGACTCACCCTGTAGCCTCACATGCACCAGATGTTAACACAACAGGAACAAAGCAAATGCAGGGACAAGGTCTCCTGTTCAACAGCAGCTGCCCTTGGCTTGGGTCAGGCGTAAGATGAAGTTGCACCATAACCTGGCATCCGAGATGTGTTTCAGTTAACCCTTTCTGTTGCTGAAGCTCAGCCTTGCAGTACACAATCCTTCAGGTGGAGCCTCTAACCCAAAACAGACAATGAAGAATATGCCAGAGTTCTCTGACATTAGAAGATGGAAACTGCGCAAAGGTTTGTTTGTATCCGCTCGTGGGCCCTCTCCAGGGCTTGTCATAAGCCAGAGGAGCTTGTGCCTACTCCTTTTTTATTTTTAATCTCTCAGATGCCAATGCTGGCTGACTCAGCACACATCATGAAGCAATTTTCACAAACAGGTGTGTTGTGGCTTATTGCTTCACACGGTGCTGCCATCCCGTGTGACTCCTGTCCGGGGAGGCAGGGGCGGTGGGCAGGAGCACCGGCTCCAAAAAGCTGACTGACTTCCTGCAGGCTGGCCACCAGCATGGGGAAGCATTGCAGAAGTGGGGCAATGGGATCATCAAGCAAACAGGACTTATTCGTGAAGCCCACGCGTGGGAAGCAGTGATTTTAGCCTAAGAACATGCGGGTTCTGCATCAGCGAAGGCAGTCGCTGGATGCTTCGGTCACAGGACCTGCCCTGCAGTTTGCAGGGTTCCTGCTCCAGCACCCAGGAGTGGTTACCCTAAATGTTTGTTTGCAAGATTAAAAAGAAGAAAAAAAAAAAACCTTCTGGAAGGGATCCTTAAAAAAAAAAAAAAATAATTGTTCAGTCAGAAGATTGCTGTTTTGCTCCAGATAAAGAGCTATTTTTGCAAGGCAGTCGAAAGGGAAGCAACTTGTTATGTTTTATGGCCTCTGTTGCCCCCTCCAGTCCTACATTAGTAGTCAGCACTGTTTGGAAAACAACAGTCCTGGGAGAACCTGCACTAGTAAGAACGTCTCAGGCTCATTATTTGATATACATCTGACATGCGTTGGAAGTGAAAATTGGGGTCAGAATTTCCTTTTCTAGCACCGCCAACTTTCTATCAGAAAGGCAAAGCCTGTTTATAGAGGAGACAGCCTTGCAGGAGCTGAAGTGAACGCGCAGATGAACTTTGAGTCCCCTCAAAACTTTCTGCCCTAAGCGTAAATGCACCTGTAACCTGGCTTTCTGTAGCCTGTGAGCACGTGCATGCATGTACATAGAAAAAAATTACGCTTAAAAGCATTGTAAGGGAGTCTGTTTTTTTTCTCTTTGGTGGCAAGCCCAAGGGCACACACGCTGATCAGATGTTTGTTCCTTGGCTGTACCAACTGGAGGGAGCCCCGGCTTCACTGTCCTGGCAGAGGAGGGGGCTCAGCTATAGAAACAAGCAGACAAACACTGATTCCACACCTTTTTAAAGCCACGTCACTGGGTACTAACCAACAAATATTATCATTACTTTACTATGTCTTCCAATTATTTTTTTCAAGCCAGATAGACAGGGTGCCTTCACTAATTTCTTACAGAACCGTGTCACTTTCTCGGGGAGGCAATTTTAGAGGCAGAGAGGGAGCCAAGAGCTGGTCATGCTACCCCAATGCGGATGGGGTGAGCAAGCTGTAGAGGTTTATACCTGGATGAAGCAGTCGAGGGTAATCTCTCTTGCCCTCATGTCCACCTCACCTAAGGACACACAGCAAAAGAACTCAGCACAGCAATGACACATATCATTGACCCTTTAATGTCCAAAATAGGTTTTTACACTCAGTTCCTCCAAATAAGTTTTCTAAGTGAAGGCGTATTTAGAAAAGCAAAAGCACTCTCCCTCTTACCTTCGTGAGCTTTGCCGTGCGCTCCTGCCATGCCATATGGATTGCTTCCAAAAGATCACATCCATCAGCCATTGTACTCTGAAAATGTCCGGGCAAAAATTATGATGGTACAGTGGTGTCTAGTGCTTGGCCATCCCATGACTGGGAATGTAACTGGAGCTGGACAGAAGAATCTTTTCAAAGGATTTAGAAATAAAACGGTACAGTTTTCTCCCTTTGAAATAATAACTAAGGGGACCAGGCACCCGGGCTACAGAGGTGCTTTAAACTGGGACCTAGACAGGCCAGGTGACCAAGGTGGTGGCAAACCAGCGTATCAGGACCATACATCCCTGAAACGGGGAAGAACAAAGCCTGACCAACACCCACCCCACACACACTCTTCTTCCCCAAAAATGTTGGGGTTGCATTTCTTTCTGATCCCATTTAACTTCACTGGCCCATCTCTCCAAGCCCACTTGCTGGCTTTGCCAGTCTGAGAAACTCCCATCAAGTTTCACATAATCAGCAACGACAACCATGCAGGCCAAAAGCTGAACACTCACTATCTTCCCCACTGTCCCCAAGCAGGATTCTTACCAGCTATTTATCTGCAATAATCTAAATGCACGGTGAAGCGCAACACATTCCAGCATAGCCCGCCAGTGGCATCAGAGAAGGGAGTTCGGAGACAATGAGGTTAAGTACATGAAATGCTGGAGAATTGTGCTTCCTGAAAGCATATGTTAGCATACAAGGTTTTTAACTTGATGCTAGAGGAGAGAGGATGATTGCCAGATTGACAGTTAAGAAAAATGTCATTTTAACTGACAACTGAACAAACAAAGAATTAGTGAGGTAAATCTGGAACTCCGATATACTTAGGCTTATAGCATCATTCCAGAGTAGAACAGTCTACGCAGGAAAAAACAGATTTTCAAAGAAAATTTTTAAAAATTTTGACAAAAGTTTTCAAAGATACAGTTGGATTAGTTCTGCTTGGAGTGGTTCTCGTGTTCCTGTGCTTCTCACTCAGGAAAGCAAAAAAAGGAAATTAAATAATTCGTGGAATAAAAATGGTTATCTGCACCAAAATTAGAGGTAAACTTTAACCAGTGACTTGAATGATTATGGTTTTTTATTGTAAGCTCTGGGGAGTCAGACCTTTTATCACGTGCAACAGAGGTTGTTGTCACACTCCAGCACGTCCTTAATACACCCGACGTTACTTGTTTTGAGTAGCACGGGCACACTGCAGAGTAAGGGAAGGCTCCTCTGAACCCCATTGAAAGGCTGGAGATCTCCAGCTTGTGCAACTTGTCACGAGAGAGATACAGTTAGGGTGCTTGGCAATGCAATTTAATAGTCATTTTAAACTGGTGCAAGTCCGGGCTGCTGTGTGGAGGGGAAGCCCTGTCTTCTCTTCTGCATGTTAGTGCTACTGCTCATGCAGTAAATCAGATGAAAGAACTGCCTGAGGGCTTTGCGAGGCTCCTACCTTCCTGGAGCAAGGGCTTGGCTTGGTTTTCAGCTGAATCAGCCCCTGATTTATCTCACCATTCATCCGAACAGCTATTATTGCTGACACAGGCTGGGGGAGCAAGAGCATGTGTAGCTCTGTGTTCCCACATAGAGATGTGGTCAGCCACAAAGTCTGGGAGCAACCCAGACCGTGCAGATGACACCGACCCGTCGGCACCAAGGGGCTTCCCCGGGACTGGTTGCTCACACCCACTGGCCTCACTTGCTCCGCTCTCCTGACTGAGATACTAGAGCATCTGAGAGCCAATTGCAAAAGGCAGATCTTTCTGGATATCAACTAAAATAGATATAAAAATATTCTTGGCCTTCTTACTCAATGTAAAAAAAAAAAGAAATACAGGTGTAAAACTGAGTAACTTTTTTTTTTTTTACGTTGAAAACTATGTTTAAACAAGTGTTGCTGTTTAATTCATACGCTGCAAGGATTTTCACTTCTGCCTGAAAAATTCCTGAATGTACGGTCTTACAGTGATAATCCATTTTTAAAAATAGGTAGCTGAGGCTATTCCCAAGAGGTAGAAGCTTGTGGATTTGCAGTGAAACTGATTCCCGTGTAAGAAAAATGAAACAGATATTCAGGTTCACCTGATATACACAACAGCGGTGACAACCTCTCCACTCATAAAAGATACGACACAATTAGACTGCTAACCTTTCCACTTTGGGAGTTTATCAAAAGAGGCCAGGACTTTAAATTAAACGAGGAGAATCAAAGATAAGTTCTGCTATTACAGGAATCTCCTATTCTCCACTTTTGTCTGAAGCTCTCTTGAGAAAGACCACCAGTCTCAGATCTAGCTGCAAACTGCCTTGTTAAAAAAGCTTTGATATTATAATAAAAGATGAATAAACATTGTGAAGGAGCATGTCTGTGAAAGGTATTGCACAATTAAGTATCTGAACTGTGATAGCAGAGAGGGTCAGGAAGAAATGAATTAAACAAATAAAGGTTTTGCAGTATCTTTTGGTACACCAGGTACCATACAGTGGGCGCTAGAAGACAGCAGGGCCGCAGCACGTATCATGAGCTGGGACTAGAAAAGAGAACAGTTGGCAAATAGAAAAGAGAATTAAAAAAAAAAAAACAAACCAAGGGCAGGAGGAAGAAAACATGCAAAACAGGCACTTTAAAAAAACTTTGTTTCCGCAGTGAGCAAGATTTGAAATAGAAATGGATAAAAATAGATAAATAGATTTGAAAACACTATTACAGCCTTTGGGTCCATTTTACAGATAACCTATGGTCTAAGCTCTAAGCAGATACAATTTGAAAGTAGCCTCAGTCTAAAAGGCACATGAAATGCCAGGGGGGAAAAAAAAGAGAGTCAAAAATGAAGAGCTCCCCCAAGTTTAAGTCTTCTGCCATTTGGAGATTCTCAATGGAGCGCGCAGAGCCTGTGTTGCAGTGAGGATCCTCCATGCATCTGAGGTAAGCAAGCCCTCTGGTGAGCGACAAAGAAAAACATTTGCCGTTATTTTTCTGAATCATCTGCTATCTTGTGCTAAGCGCTTTGAAACAGCTTCTTGTGAAAAATCAGGCAAATACCAAGGAGCACCCAGACTAACGGGGAACCTGGAATTCTTCCCAGGCTCCATATGAGCCCAACGTTGTAAATGAGCAGACACCAGACTACTCCAGCTCACGCACCCTGAATATTCATTGCAACAAATGACTTCTCCACGCATCCCAAAGAAACTCTTGGTAAGTATTTGTCTACTGAACATTTGGCCCTATTACTACTGATATGGCAGTAATATGTTACCAGCCCACTTTTCCTTCAGGGGACGCAAAGTGCAGATGTTGAGCAAGAACTACGAAGACAAGTAAAGAAAACAGAAGAATAGTGTGTAAATATTTAACACACTCTTCCCAAGTGCTACCAAGGTATGCATAAATGTCCATGTATTATGTAGAGGCAGAGTAATCTGGCTTCATCGAGAGCTGGAATGGAAGGAATAAAAAAAGAAGTGAAGATTTAAGGAAACCTGAAATCTAAGGTAACAATACCATTGGCGAAGTGTATAGCAGTTTCTTTTCTCTAGACTGGCCTCAGGGCATTTAATTTTGGTGGTATTCATCTTTGAGGCCAGCCAGCCACCAGTCCCACATCACAAAAATGTGTTCACAAGCCACCTATTCCCCCCTGGGTTCTTAACCAGGACACAGGAAAGGTTCCATTTAAAAATCATTTTATTATCAACATAATCTTCCCATTCAGCCAAGTGTGGGTCATGTGTAAGGAATGTCGGTAAATATTCCATTTGAGGCTTCTTTTTACATATTTCCTTGATAAATAAACTCTGAATTCACATAAAAAAGTTAAACTTAAATAACCAATATATTTTTTTGTAACAAGCATACATTGGTAAAATATAAATATTCTTGTACTCAGCCTTTGCTCTAGATAGAGATAACAGTTAGCCACACATCACAGTTATTAACAACTAAAAACAAGAACTCAACTGATTTTCTGGCCTGGACTAAAATATAGATGGAAACAGAAAATTCACATTTTGACTTTGGGCCAAAAGAGGTTGAGAGGCAGGAAGAGAACAGTTTTATTAACAGCCTTGTTAAAAATAGTCTGCTCTGCCACTGAATTTTAACTTATTCTACACTTGGTAGTTGATTCCATTATAATTTTATGTAACACTCAAGTATCACTAACAAAATATGGCACATTATCCATGAACAATATAACGATGTTTTAAAACTACCAGGGCAAAACTGTAGGTGATATGAGTGATTTGGTTCTGGCTAGCCATTTTGTCCTCTCAGTCTAACAATAACCTATTGCATCACATCACTGTTTTGGCCACTTCCCGCAAAAGACTGGAGTTCGTTACCTGTAGCTCTAAAGTTTTTCAAACTAACCAGTTACCAGGCAGCCTGACACACTGGGTTACCTCACCCAGAAGTCAGACCAAAATCGGTTGATCGAGATGCCATCTCAAAGGACTCTGGGAATGATGGTAAAAGGGACCACGGGACTGCTAGCTTCAAGCTCCAGCGCTGTCAAGAAGCATTCGGTCGCGGCGTCATCATTGCCTTGAGCCTGCAGCACCTCTCCCAGGCCATTCCAGACCTCATGAGCTGTGGAGTTCACCTGGACAGCATCTCTGAGAATCTTCTCTGCCAAGCTGTAGCGGCCGAGCTGGTGAAGTATCAGAGCCTGCAAGAAAACAAAGGAAAAATGGTTGAGAATGGCCAACAGGACTTTCCTGAAGCTCAAATGATATGCCACAACAGTGAAATGAGCATAGGCTGTTCTTGGGTTCAAAGTGTTATAGACTACATAATACTTTAATACCTTTTTTTTTAAAAAAAAAAAAGAAAAAAAAAAAGAAAAAAAAAAAAAGAAATGACCTGAAGCAGGACTGGAGCAGGGTACTCCAGGAGTCCAGTGGCTTTGGACAGGAAACAAAGACACTGAAATGCAAAACCTGAGATGAAAAACAAAAACTCCACCCAATCACCAAAAATCAGCAAGTACCTGAGCTTTTGTGGCAAGCTCCTGTGTCTAAAGTCCTTCTAAGGTGTGTGCCCTGAAGCGTTTGTACCCTGCCTGCGCATCTCAGCACCCAGCTCATGTCTTATAATATCTGAGAGTCTGAGATCATACACACGGCACCATCAGCTCTCGGGGATGGCAGTAACAGAACGGAGTTCAGGCCAATGGGCAACAGCCATGGTATTCGATTCAACCTGTGGATCAGGAAGTGTGCTAGGACTGATACGACACCAGTAGTGTATAAAGGTCCAGCAGGCAGATAACTTCCTCAGGAGCTTCCTAGACACAGAATTTTCATCTTCCTCTGCGGGATGGGATCCAATTCCATACTACACAATCCAAGAGGATGTCCAAACTCACTAGGATATGGGCTAAATGAGGCAGTGGAAATCTCCACCCATCAAATTCAGCTATGGTACTGTACCAGAAAAGTCACGGAATGACCCACAAAGAGAGCTTTATTCCAGGATTATAATAATCCTAAAGATGTTATGCATTTTTTACCTTGTGATTCTGTATTGCAAAATGCATACGGACCACAAATCTCTTTTCCACAGAGGCGTCCTGATTACATGCTTACAGATTCCTTGCGACTTCTCCCCTCCCAGCCCCCACTCCTTGGACCATGATTTCTTTTCTTTGACCCTGTACATCTGTCCCTCAAATCCTTACAAATCTAAGCACCGATGATTAGAAAGTACTGAAATTCTAAACAAGCCCTGAAATATCCACCCTACGTTTCTGGAATTCTGCCCACCAGGCTGACTTTCAGCATAGGCAGACTGCTAACTCCACCCTGCAGGGCAGAGCAGACCTTGCTCTGAAGAACAATATGAAGAGTGCTGTATAGTACTGGCAAGTAAATAAATAAATTCAATGAAGGCTAATTTCTATCAGCCTAGCAGATGTTCTCACATAAAGGTGCTAGAGCGCTTTTCTGGTTTGGATTTTTTTTTTTGAGCTGTCAAGTGAGTCAGCATTTCCAGAGCAAGTGAACAGTACTTCCAATCCCAAAACCAGCTACTCTCAGGGTCGGTGGATTTTTCGTGCAGGAAAGTGACTGTCAGTGACTGGTAGGTATCAGATGTGAAACTACAAAAGTTGAAGCAAAGAGGTGGAATATACAAAGGTGGTTTGGCTGCATGCACCTAACCTTAGTAAAATTAAAATGTTCCTAATTTTTGAGACAAGATTCTCTAATTAATTTTCAAAAATCTTCCTTTTTTTTCTGTGCAGATTTGTAAATTTTATACTAATTATACATGTGAGTTCTTTGAATATTGGTAATACCTTTTTTCCCCCAAATATGCCAGACTATTTTCCCACTCACTAAGGATACAAGTTGTTCTTTTCAAGACCAAAGGAAACAACCAAATTTTGCAGATATAAGCCTGTTGATGGGAACAGAAACACGTTATGTCTCATCTTCCCTATTCTGTATGGAAAAAAGTGTAGTTGAGATTTTCTAGGTGATGGAACTACAGCAAATACTAGCTGTTTGCCTGCTGTTATACTTTTCTAAGAATAGAAGCTATTTAGCACTAGTGAAGGCACCGCTCTTGCATGGGCAATAGGGTCGCATCCTGTACCCCCACGTGTTGAGGGCACAGCTTTTTAGAGGGAGGGTCTCCCAAAAGCGGGTCTTTCCCTGGTGTCTCAGGCTGGGATGGTACAAAGACTCCTGCCTTGGGTAGCAGCACTGGGGCAATGAGCTTTGCTTCCAAAGAACCAATGGGGAGAAAAAATCACACTCGTTTAATGCAGAGTATGAAAATAACGGAGATGTTTGGTCACTAGAGCTGTGGGCTGAGCTCAACAAGCGATCTAGAGATTAACTTTCTTAGAATGATGGTCAGATGCCATATATTGTGAGTGTGCGGTTTGTAAATCTCCTTCCCAGATGACTTCATTAAAATTCTAAGGCACAGAACATTTCAAATTGTTTGCAGTCCTTGCCTGACTTTGCTCTAGTAAGCCCCTCACTACAGACCCCAGGCAGAAGGAGCAGGCATGGCTACCACACAGCAACATCCTTCAGTGACCTTGCGCCACCACCCAGGCAAGAAAACTCACCTCCAGTTTACCCCTCAGGAAAAAAACCAAAAAAAACCCTAACGCCCCCCAAAACAAAACTACTCCAAGATTTCCTGGAAATCAGTACAAATTATCCTAGTCTGTCACTGCGTATTTTCCTTTGCTTCCTAACTGGAAACAAAATCTCGAAGCTACCAGTTCTGGCCTTTACTTATTTAGCAGCAGATGTACAGACAACATTTATCTGCAGAATAATTTTAGGTCTCTTGCTCTATGGCTGGAGATGGGCTTGAGCAACACATCAGCTCTGCAGAACCACAGCGGGGTACCTAAGTGACATATGGCTCACACCTTCAGACTTGGCATGTTCATTTGAAACCTAAACAGAATGCCTTCTCCCTATATCCTTTATATAAACATGCACATAAACTTTAAAAAAAAAAAAAAAAAGGGATTTTGGAACTTGAATCAATTAAAAAACCCTGCTATATAATTAGTTGAGTAAATAATAAGAAATATTAGAAGGAAAACACCCATTGTACAGAAGATGATGAAAACGGTAAGTTCCTAAGGAATTACACAAATCTAAGGCAATCTATTTGTTCTTTGTACATTTTAAAACGCTGCAGTACTTGACAGAGGTGTTTAAGACAACTGTTGGCATCCTGCTAGGAGAAAGCAGGATCTTCCCTGCTATTGCATCTCTCTCACTAGCTCTTTCACATCTAAAACCAATACATTTATGACATTTGCTTCTAACGCAGTTTTAAAAGCCTCTGATGTGTGTGGCTGCCTTCATTTTGCAGGTCAATACAAATTTTGTTTGTTACTTTTCCCCACAGTTGGTTGGTTGAGAATTTTGGGGTTCTTCTGGGGTTGTTTTCATTTTGCGTTCTTTTGGCAAACCACTGAGGTCCCCTGAGTGTGTTAGGACATCCAGCTCCTGCTGTTCAGGATGTCTTTATGCTGTAAACTCTGTAAACAAATCTTATTTTTCTTCTAGCCAGTTGTACATTGTGGAGGTTGATTTTATAACAAAAAAACCTCCAAGAGAAAACTCTAATCAGAAATGGCACGGGTGGAAAGTGAAGGGAATCTCTGAAGAAACAAGGAGACTTTCTTGTGCCACCATCACCAGAAGTGAAAGCAGCGCTTCATGTCTCCGATTCCTTGATATTTATAGCAGTCACTTGGAATAATCAGCAGTACTCATAGATTTGTGGAGTTCAGATGCTCTCTGCTCACAGAAAGGTCAACAGCCCTTGACAGTGCGCAGGCCATCGTCGGGGCTCAGAGCTGGGAGTAACATGGACGTTTCAATTTCAAGAGCGCGCAGGGGCTGGCTTTCTAAAAAAAGAGTATTGCCGTGTACTGCCTGCGACAGGGAGGTACCGTAGTCACTACAAACAGGATTCTACACAAGCTTCGCATCACAACAGAACAAACCCTCTAGGAATTAATAAAAAGGGGGGGAAAAGTGCTTCCAACTTTCTTCTCTGCCACACGTTATTTCCAAGATCTTGCTGATTCCTTCCTCTTCCAGTCTGGAGACACAGTTTCCCTCTAGTTGGTCAATGATTTTACATATGTTTTCTCCCTCGATCACCACCCTTACACTTCATTTTACATTGCCCCACATACACAACTGCTATTCTTTCCTTATTTCACCAAAGTATCTGTCCAAGGATTGTTTTCATAATGCTCAGCCAAACAGGGCCCAACCCCTGACTGAAGGCCCTTGGCACTGCTGTCAAAACAGAAGTAATTTGTTATTTATTACTCAATATCTCCTAGGTACCTACACAAATACAGCCCAGACAAACAGCTATTGAGTCTGAACAGACAGAAATATCGTAATGTACCATCCAAAACATTGGGCTGAATAACCTTCATTTACACTGACCTTGCATAGGTTAAGGAATGGGGATTGTATCTTCTGTATTTTGGATACTGTCTTGGGACTAAATATGTTTAGTGTTTTAATTAATAACACAAGAATTATGAGAGTGATGATACAATTAGATAAGAAAAAGTTAAGAGGATATGATATAGAAAGCAATAGGCTGATCATGAGAACCAGGATAACAGAAACATGGCAAAAGTCAGCAAAACAAAGTGGAAAATAACACAAGAGCAATACAGGAGTTCTGTGGCATGGTGGAAGCCTGTCAACCAAGCAGCTTGGGAGAAGGACTTGGATATATCAGGCAACCACAGGATGACAGAGTGAAAAGGTGCCAGCGTGAAAGAGGAAAACTCAAGTGACATCAAGAGACGTTTCCAGTAGAGAGAAAGACAACAGAGACTCCAGCAGCTGTGCCATACACAGCTACAGCAGGGCCTCCTCCGGCACCTTGGGTAGTCTCCTCTATTCAACAAAGGTCATTCAAACTGGAACAGGCACCAAAAATGACTACTGAGACAATCAAAAAAATCTTAGTTTGCAAGAGGAGACTAACAGACTTGGTTTGTTTAACCTAGCAAATCAAAAGCTGAAAGGAGATGAAGTTACTTGCTATAAAAACAGTAGAGAGAACAGAATAGAGAAAAACTATTTTAGTTAGAGAATAATGTTGGCACAAAAATGCATGTGTATAAATTGGCTGTGAGTAAGTTTACCAAAAAAAGGTGAAAACATTCCTGGCAACTGGAGCGGAGAGATTTTGGAACAGCCTTCTACTCACAGTAGCAGGGTGCAAAGCAGTGTTAAGACTGAGTCCTACAGGAAGAGCCTGCACGCTCTGATGGTTATGTTGAGGAGACTTGTCTAGAGGGCCTGGAGAGCTTCCACTGCTCCTGTTCCAATATCAGGTTTTCCCTCAGCTGCACTGAGAGGAAAGAGAGCAATAACATTTTCTGCCTGTATAACATTTCTACCTGATGCTTCTGTTGTAAGAACAACTTTCTGCTGATTCCTTGGGTTACACTGAAGAAGCAGGTGCAGAGAAATGAATATGAAGATTAAAAAGCAAAATTATGGTAGGTATCCAGCTTATTTCTGAAAGAAGAAAACTAGCATGACAAAATTAATGGATTCTGAAATCTCCAAATCCATGAGGCCTTTCTTTTAAAACAAACCAACCAACCTCACACCATATTCACAGTCTTTTGGGCACAGAAAGATGCCTAATGGAATTTTCAAATGCCTGTAAGACAGAACATTTAATCAGCATTCACCTCAACAGGGCCTAAATCCTTACTCCATCTAGATAACTTTTGGTACGTCATTGCATATCTATCTGTATCCTAGATAACAAGATACATTTAAAATTTGGTCTATGGTGACAGCACAATAATCCCAATAATTACAATTAACACCTTCATCAATAAGCCAGAATTATATTTTGATACATATTGGACATGTCAAAATTATATTTTGACATAGTTATTTCCCCCTTGCAGTTCAACACCTTAAGGTTATTTTTTCATTAGCTAAATGTGAGCATTTTTAAAAAGGAAAACATTCAAATGAATTCTAATTTCCAAATGCAGCTTTACACTGCCTCCAAGTAAAACCTTCAGTTAGCAAATGAATGGTTATTTATTAATAAAATATCATCACTCAGAATCCAAGCAACACGATACAATAAGCAATTGTATAAAGCCATAATTGCTTAAAGAAGAAGGTAGTGTAGTCTTCACTGCAAAGGTATCTTTTCTTTTCTGCAAATGGGCTTTCTCTTTTTGCAAATGAAGCTGTCATAATGATTAACCAAACAGTTGATGGAAAACACACATCTAGAAAAACAAACACAGGACAGAAATGGAAAACTACTTAAATAACTAATGTCTGTTTCGAAAACATGACTAAAACTAGCCATTTAGAGGAGTCTAGTAAGGTCACTTCTTTCATTTGCTTTTAGGCAAACAAGAAGCTAGCATTCAAATCTTTTCCATGGAACCAACTTTTCAAAAATTAAAGCCATAATTATCACCCATAATTTATCACAAAGTGCTGAACAAGATTTGCAATAACTAAGAGAAAAAAAAAAAAGAGGTAATACTACAAAGATCACTGTGGTTTCTTCCATGTGATTAAAATTTCTCCTCAAGAGAGCTGGAGGTTTTCTTGAGGTTTTCTTAAGGTTTAACTGTCTGACGTCTACTCCACCCATCCTGGAAAATAAACAGTTCTCAATCTCAACAGAAGCACCCCTTGAGATTTTTACCTTTATTCATTTGATATCAAGAGGAACAATTTCATTTTCTCTCAGAAAAATACAGACTATAGGTGGGAAATGTTTTCAAAAGCAATGACATTTATTTCAAAGTGGAAAAAATATAATGGGAACTTTGACCATGAGTCCATTTGCACTTTTGCCTTCTTCAGAGCGGATGCTGAACTCTCACCTCTGAACTCTCTAACTCTGCAGAGAAGGAAACTGATAACTGGGAGAAATGATGAGTGTGAAGAAGTGTGGCCAACCTAACATGCAAAAAAGCATCAGAAATGCTCACCATGTTTAAGAATCACAGCCTGTTGACCTGCAAAAGACTTAGCTATGGAGATTAGAGTTCTACCAGATAAGATATATTAATATTAATTTTTTCCTAGTAGATCATGACTTGTTTGCTAAAGAGCTTCTAAAGTTGTATGATGCAGATCTTATTTAACTAAAAAATAGAGCTAAAAATTACCCTTGCAAAAACAAGGGCTATAAGAAAACACTGTAAGCATATGAAAATCAAAACCGGACTGATTTTGCTTTTAATAGCAAGAGCAGGGAGACAGAAGAGCAGTGGAAATACTACTGGTCTGGTTCGCTGATGACTGGCTGAAGCCCAGTGAGCTTGCAGCTGCAAATCTGTAACAGATCTAGAGCTATGCAGATGTGGAAAATAATGATTTTTTTTTAAATTACAATAAAAGGTCTAAAGAGCTCACTGCATCCAACTCCCTAGTGATTTTCCCAGTTCACTATTTAATTTTTTTTAAAAAGGTCCCAGCCTGCTGAAGAGAGAATTAACTTTCAACCGTGGTATGCAGAAAGACATAAAATACAAACATCCCATCTTATCTAAAAAACTTGAAAATCAAGGGTTATGATCACAAACAGTTACAAAACTCAGTATGCAATGTATGCATTGCAAATCCATATGCACTGTAATTTTAGCATCACAGAACTGTCCCTTGTTACATGCTGCTTTTTCAGCTTATTTTGCATGTGTTAAGGTGGCTGCTATTTTCAAACAAATCTATCAAACTTGAAGGTTTACCAGAGCCTTGACAGTGTTATGCTATAATAATGAAACAGAAGTGTTAGTGAGGCAAAATGAGAATTTGTCATGATATACAGAAAAATAAGTAAAACTCTGCAGCTCCTATTTCCCATCCTCTGTGATAAAAATACACATTTTAAATGTATTCTATAATCAATATTTTACACTTATGTAGAGTGAAATAGCACATTATTTATATACTCTGATCTCCTATTTTCCTTTTAGCTGACGAATTTGTGCTGAAACATGTCCATCTAATGAAAGTATGACTTTGCACAAGAAATCATTTATTAAATCTTCCTTTTGAAGGCATATACAAAGAACAGTTGCATGTGTAGTCATTGAAAGTAACTATTTTCTGTGAGTGCAAAAAAATTCTGACGTGGTACATCAGTTCAAGATAAGCCATTCCATCAGAAAAACAATGAATAAACATAGTTCTATGTCTGCAATGACAAACACAGACGCATTTTAATGCAGGGATTTTGAAGAGTGTCCATATTAGAAGGTTTGAAAACAACTGGATTGACCATACTTACAAGTAAAGATAATTTTCTGTAAAATAAACAAAGACATAATTTTTTGCATTGGAAAGAAACTGCAACATATGTGTAATTTGTTTCCAAAATGTAGAATACAAAAATACTTATCTCATTTTCTCTAATAATGCAAAAGTG
The DNA here is from genome assembly GCA_034008185.1 of Gorsachius magnificus. Classification (NCBI taxonomy): domain Eukaryota; kingdom Metazoa; phylum Chordata; class Aves; order Pelecaniformes; family Ardeidae; genus Gorsachius; species Gorsachius magnificus. Next base: position 51,570,081 of record CM067086.1, read on the forward strand.
CTTCTTCAAATGCGCTTGAAATAAAACTTCCTAGCAGCTCAGTACGGACTTTTTTTTTTTTTTAAATGAGGACAACCAGCTAATAATACCAGAGCTGATCACTTGCTAAACCACACCAAAGCAACTGATGAACAACTATGAACCTGCACCTGCAGCCAACATTTTTGCTCATTGTCTATCCCCAAACACCGCCTGTTCTGCATGTCCCTTCCTGCCCTGTCCCCTCGCTTGCCTTCCTCCATCCCCAGCACACCCAGAAACCCAGCTGCCTGCTCCGGGTCACCCCTTAGGCAGGCTCCCAACCCCAGGTTTGTTATTTCTTTACCCTTCCCCCAATGCTAACATACCCCCTAAGGTATCGGATTGCTTCCCCTGCTGCAAAACACTTGTTGCTAGGAGAAAACCTACTGCTTGGCAACAGATTTTTAAAACAACAACTTTGGCTTTGTTACTCACTGAATGTTACATTGCCAGTGTAAAATAACGAACGTGCGTGGTTGTTAGTGCATCTGTGTATTTATAACCCCCTTGAAAATGAGTGACTCCTTCCACCAGGGATGTGCTTGCCTTTTAGTTCATTACTGTTCACAGCCGATAATGCAGAAAGGTTCAAAATTGAAGTTTGTTTTCTAAAATTTCTGACCACAGCCTTCCACTAAGATGGAAGCTCTTGGGGAACAACTTTTTCTGTTAAAACAACATAATCTTGCAGTAGTCTGCTGTAATTTTGACTTACACTTTACGTGAAAGTTGTATCAGCTTATAAAACCAGCATGACTACCATGCTATATCATAAGAACTGATTTGACTATAGCAAGCACATGGGAAACAAATGAAACACCTTCCTGATAGAGTGAAACAGCTAGCGACTTCAGAGAAGATCTAATTTTTTATCTCCATCTGAAAATTATTATTTCATATGCTGTATCTACAAACCCAGTACAAACGTCAATTCCCCCTTCAGAAGCCAGATGGCTACAGCTCTGGCAAGTACTACATCAACACGGGTATCAGGGAATAACTAACCTCAGTCCTCAGATGATGGCCAGTCCTGAATTTGGAGTACTTATCAAAGTTGTGCAAACGTTTTACATTCCCTGCCAGCTGTGACACCATGACACTGATGTGAGGGTGATGCGTCTCTTGATCGCCTTCCTCCACCTGGAAGCTCAGCAGCACCTTCCCTCCCCTCCCTGCCAGCACACACCACCTTTCCCACAAACGAGAAAAGAGGATTTCCCAGATGCACAGCATCCTTCAAGTACATACAGCCACAATGAAAACCGGTACAGACAGTGCTATTTACAAAATAGGCCTATAGTAATTTCCTTAATTCAGTATATTCTTGTATATTGTCATTCATACACTCACCCCTTTTCCCCTTTGTAGACATTTTATAGACATAAGTGCATGACCTAATTACAGTATATTCACTACTGAAATCCTACCATTTTATCAGCCCGATCTGTGGCTGTACTTCAATACTGCCTGGTTTGAAAAGCAAGGCTAGGTTTACTACTGCATCGTCATGCTACCTACAGAGACTCATGGGCACTGTTTGATACTGATGCCATTATTTTCCAAGTTTTGAGTCAAGGGGTCAGAAGTAGAGAAAACGGTATTTCTGTTACTCAAGACACAGGACCAACACAGAAGTGCTTTCAACAGCCAAAAAAGGAAAACCCCAAATCCTCCAAAAACGGTACAAGTGCAGAACAGGCTGGAGAAACAGAAAGCCTGAGAACGACATTCTTGAAATGAGGAGCCTCGAAGTCAGCCCGCTGAGTCAATATTCAACCATTTAAGCAAAAGCTTGGTTTTTCACAAAAACTGAAGATACTGGAAATTCAGAATTCTCACTCCATTGCCTAAAGACTAGAATTCAGTTTAGTACATCTGAAGGTTCCTCGTTTTGAAAGCTTGTGCTCCATGGACAATTATCACTAATATCAAGAAATTCATGTTCTTCTGTCCACCAGTCAACCACTTACAGAATTAAAGAATAAATGATTAGAAATAGCAAGCAATGGCTTTTTAGAAGCTGTTTTTCATTAATGACAGTTCTTCTATAAAATCACAGTGAACATACTGGTGGTATGTGGCTTCTGAAAATAGTAATTAGAAAAATTGATCAAATGTCCTAGTGAAGAGATCAATCTGAAGTCAGGGGAATAGCCCGTGTATCAAAGAAAAATCAGAGTTGCAGATCAGTACTAGGTTCTGTGGTTAAAATTTATAATTAATAGAACTGTCAGAGTTCAAATGGAGCACTTTGGAGATCTTCAGCCAGACTGGCACTATACTGAAGGCTTGCGCTTGTACTCCATACTTGTACGCGCTCAATACTACAGAAACCAGCACACACTTGTCTGAACTTTTGAGACTATGGAAAGGCATCAGAAGTGAATGATGCTCTTCTGAATTACCTTTTTTGCATTTATTCATGTGCATTCCTCTCAAATATTCTTACAAATGCTGTCTTAAATATTCAGACTTAGAACTGCAGTACAAGATAAAAGATGACCAGTCCTTTCATTACTAAAATAAAACAGAAATGCAAAGATTAAAGCACATTATTCACATTTTCTTCCTTTTGCCCTCAGCCAAAGAGACTTTTGCACATAGCAGTATGTACATACATAGATTATAACTATGGCTAATGTCACTGTTTCAAAAGCATTATGACACCACAGCAGCACATGCTAGACTGGCATTGCAATAATCTCCAAGAAAAAGAGATTACTTAATAAAGCATTAATAAATATATTTTTTTATAGCATCCCCAGGAAACAGACCATTCTCCCACCCCCAAAGCCGACATAAACCGCCATCTGCTCCTCAGGCCCAACGTGCTACAACAGGAAGAGCCGTCTTCATGGCATTTTGCAAAAACCTCCTGGCATGAGAGGGAATGCACCCTCTTCCCCCTCCCCCCCCAGTTCTTAAATGAAGTTGTAGGCACACTGCTAACCTGTCAGTCTGACAAGTCAACGCCGCAGACCCATCTTTAGGGGAAGGCTATTTTCAGTGTGAAGGGAAGGCATACACCCTCCATTCCATATGCCCTCCCTTCCATACGCCCTCCCCCCATCAGGTGGAGATCAGAAAAGCCAAACCCTAACCATTGGCTAAGAAAGGGCTTTTAGCACTTTCAGAATAACAACTTCTTTATATACCGACTTACCTTTCACAAAACCTGAAGAAGTTAAATAAACTGAAAACTAAGGAAAAAAGCTTTGGACAGTTAAAAGAGAGAAACCCAAACAGCAGTGTTTTGGAAAAAAACCAGTAAAAATATATATTTTTTTAAAAGCTAAACCCAACATTAATGTACCTCAACAAATCAGCTTTTGCTAATACTGATGTGGAAGCAAACAGATCAATATAACTGAAGTTATCACCTACCTTTTATAATTCAACTCCATATAAGCCTATCAGTTTCTCACAACTCTCTTTTTGTGGATCATTGTTAATTTTTTACTTAAAAGTTGCCAAAAATAAAGCATTTTCAGTTTAATTAACATCAGATCAGAAAAGCCTCTTAGGTAATTCGTTTTGTTCCCCTGTTGTTACCGACAACCTCAGCACAGGGTTTCTTGTTCCGCACGATGTCTAGATGGTAAGTGCTAGGCATTCTCTTCAAATCATCTTCCCAAATTTTTCCCTAGCCAGTCTGTTTTCATTTGTTCCAGTGCCAGCCTTATTTTGATTATGCTTAATGGTCTCACGTTTACATGGAGCATATATTATTATTAAAGTTTCCTACTCCTCCCAGGAAACGCTCCAGAGACTTTCCAATGCTACTGTGAGATCACCTCAGTGCTTGCTGTGTATAAGGACAACACTCATGCAAAGCTGCAGGCCAATTTTGTCATCCAGCCATGTTACTTGGGATTGCAATCACAGGGCCAGCTTGGGAGGAAACCCCAAGTGAAAGCTATGCTGTAGTTCATACTGAGGGCTGCCTGTTGGCCAGCCTCAACTGGTTTTACTGGGCATGGCGGTCTCCATATTTTGGGGACGTGAAGCAACCAGTGGAGGGTGAACACTACCATCTTCCATAAGGGAAGGAGAAATCTGTAGGCTTACAAAATTAATGGTGAGACTACACTGTTGACAAGATGATGACATTGATAACTGGGACAGCACGATATCTTATGTTGGGCTTAGTCAACTCATGAACAATGAAACTCTTGTAGAACAACGGAGACGTAGCCTCAATCAACCAGCACGCCAGCTCTTTGTCCTCTCCAGTTATTTCCATACTCAGTCTTGCTCTTGTGTTTTATATTTGTGAGTCATCACATTTCTTTTTCTGAAGGGTCTCCCAAGTCTCACTTTTAATCAAAATGATGCCTTTCTCCTGCAACTGCTCTTCCCAAGTATGGGTAGTATATTAACTATCCTACAATCTTTTGTTAATTTAGGTTTCACTAAATATTACTGGACTAATGATTTGTTATTTCATCTACTACCTCTTCCAGAATTCTGGCGCCAACTCCTCCATACTCTTCCAACAGCAAGTACTTTCATTTCCACTACTAATTTTAGCTTTGCCATCCATGATGAATATCATATTTCTGTTAAAGATTGAGGCAAAACACAAGTTTAATGTTGTTATGGACTTTTTATAAACGGTTATCCATCACTGCACTGATTGGCACAGCATGTTAAATCACAGGCTGCGACTGGTTTTTGGCTCTTGAGATCCATTTTCCGAACTGTATAATAAGTTAGTGCACACGGTTGGAATCTGCAGTGTAATTCCAAATGCCATTTCTCCCTCAGTCCTTTCCTTTGGTTTACTATTGTCAGCTGACAGGGAGCTGAAATAGATTTGAATCCTGCTTCCCAAGTGTCAGAATCTTGTCCACTTGAGTCACTTTTCTAATTCACTGGAGCACAGTTGGCAGGAAGAACACGAGAATGGCAAAAAAAGCACTCCCCCACAAAGCTAGGATTTGAACAGAATAAGCAAACTGGGAAGTTAATGCTCACTGAGTGAAAAGCTGAAAGGGCAAGTGGCAGCTTCCACTTTCAAGGATAAGAACTAAAGCACCAGTGTGGGTTTGGTGGGGATTCTGGAACTTAAGGCAGCTGCTGAGTGTGGGGTGAGATACAAACATTTCCTACCAGCTATTGTGTTAAACATCCATGGATTTTATCTTCGGCAAAAATATTCAGATATCCCTGGAAACATTCAAGACCAGGTTGGACGGGGCTCTGAGCAACCTGATCTAGTTAGCGGTGTCCCTGCTTACTGCAGGGGGGTTGGCCTAGATGACCTCCAGGGGTCCCTTCCAACTCAAAACATTCTACGATTAAATGGAATGTAATGCACATGGCAGAAAGACTGCACCTACTAATAAAACTTCCTCCGATTTTAGGAAGCTTAGGGTTTGATTCTGCAGCAAATGAGATGACTTTGGCTAAAGCTACATCATTTGTTTTCAACCGAGATCACCAGCTGCTCATACTATCACATCACAATTTTAAAGGAAATTAAGTTTGATGCGTCAATTACTTTAACAGATCTGACAGTGTTTCATACTGTTTTAGCCTTTATATCAAGAACAGTTATTTCTGGCAACTGTAACCTACCAACTCCTGGCTAGGCATTCAATTAACATGACAAAGCACCATCACAGACTGCATTTGTGCCAAAGCATTTCATAGCCCTCTGGTAAGTCTTTGGGTCCGTGACTCTCGTAATACCATCTGTTCCAATACCATTGTGGCTATCACTTTTTCAAATGGTCGTAAGTTAGAAACCAGACAGAATCCCAAAGAAGCTATTGTCAGCTGTCAGGACAAACTGTAACAAGGACCACGAAAAAATCAGAAACTGAAATGGCTCTGCAGCTGACAGAGGTTTGCTTCCTCGTCTTCTGAACATTTGTAACCACTTGACAACATCTGCCCTAATTTATTGCTTACTCCCATTTAGAAAATAAAGGGGGTTGATTTTAAATGTGTGAATATACTTTTAAAACTATGTCTTTATTTAAATTACTTATTTTAAGATAGCAAAAACCACTTACCAGCAGAGAAATATTAATTCAGAAACCAAGGCGAAAGCAGTCCTCTCCTTTAGTAGGTCAGATCACCTCTAATAGAGGGCAAGTATTTTTCCTAAGTGCTACCTAACACAACCTTTGCCCATGTAGATTTAGAGCTCTGAAACTATTTTCACACTGTGTATTGTACAGAAGAAATTTTGAATCTGCATGATTTTTTTTTTTTTTAAATTATTTCCATAGCCCTTTACTGATAAGGTCTTTACAACACTCACAATTCACTATTTTGTCTAAATATGTTATGCTATCAAGTCATATAGCTAACTAACCTAATGTAGCAGAATACATTATGTTATGTTCTGGAATAATTTTAAGAAGTTAACTTTTAACAGCTGTCTCCATGAGCACTGACCGTAACGAAGCCTAGGTTGGTTTTCTAATGACTGTGTCTTGTATCCCTGCAGCAGAGAATTTACAAATGTGGACTCTCATGTGTCCTTGCTGGTATCTAATGAAAATTTGAAATCACTAAACTGCCTTGGTAGTTTTCCTCCTGCCTCTATTTTTGTAATACTTACACAAGCCTGAATTTTTTTTTTTTTTTTTTTTTTTTACATCATTCCCTCTTCTGTCCAGATGAAACTGGCTAAAGAATTTAAAAGTTATGAAGGTAAACCTGACAAACACACACACAAACACTAATGATTTAGTAAGCCTGATTTCCTGATATCAGTCTTAAACAGCAAGTTCCATGTGTGTGATATAAATGGTTTATCAGTAGTGGCTGAGGGGGATTGAACATGGTGAATCATTTCACCAGCATCACTGATTGAAAAGACCAATCAATGAATTACAACCTAGGGAAAAAACTGAACTCAAATGTTAATTTCAGATATATCTGTAAAGGAAACATTCATCACTTTGGAAGTTTAGTTCCTGGGATGGGAGGGAAGCATTTAAAAACTGTGGGATATTTCATCAAAGTATTTAGGAAAAAAAATGAAAGAATCAAATGTCTGCATCCTACTGGGCCTACTAAACCATGCTATATTGCTCAAGTGTTTTGGGTAGTGGCTTTCCTTGCCGTCCTTCACCTTTCACAGTGAAAACAATGTTTGTGTTTTCATATTCCTGCCGAGTAAGTGCTTTGCTAATGAATTGCTTTGCTTGGTTCATCTGAGCAGTACTATAAGACTGAAGATTTCTTCCAGGTCAAATGCTTTATGTGAAGATATGTGGCTCTCGAGTATGAGCTCCATTTCAACATCTCTATGTTTTGCTAATATTTCTTTTCCCTTCAGTTCTATGCCAGTTCTTAAGAAAGAAAATCTGTTTCTAGAAGCAACTTTAAATTCAGTGTAAGGGCTATTTTTGAAAGCCAGCTTCACTGAAGCACCACAACAGCATCTATTATAATGCAGGATTTCTCAGATTTGTGTGAAAAAGCCACGCATGTATAAACCACACACACGTTTCAGGTCAGAGATTAGCAGACAGAAGCTGTAATGCATTGCTGTCTACAGAGCTTTTTTAGTTTCCCAAGACTGGTAAGAGCGTCTTAGTACAAAACTACATTCAACCTCAACATGGACAACAATAAAGATTTACAACCATTCTGACAAACTTCAAGGTATTAAACTGCCCTTCCTTGTTTTCCTCCCACTAATCACAGAGTGGGAGCACAGAGTTAGGGTTTGCCACATCTTACCAGACCGGTCTCCTTCCCCAGAGGCCATTACCCCTCTTCAGGAAAAAGCTGTCCTGAGAAGTCCTACTCAAAACTGTATTTATTGCATATAATGGTAATTACATAAGCGCACAAACACCATAACAGCAAAAGGAAATTTATGACATTAGTTCTTCAAATCTGGCTCATGCTACACATGAGTAAATACGCAAGAGTTAGATACGTGCTCACCAATTCATGTTAGGGGCTTTAATATCCTCCAACTACCCCCAGGAACATAAAACAAGACTTAGTTCTTTTTATTTCAAACCCAGGTAGGAGTCTGATTTGTAGGACAGGAGGATGCATCAAAGCATAGACCTGAACAGAACATCTGAGAAAAACTAACAACCCGCTATAATAAAAGCTGCAACCCTTTTTCCTTCAGATGTCTATATCCACAGACTTCATATTTAGTGCTGGTTTGGAGCTTTTCTTGAATGTTGTACTTTCTACTGGGTAATGATATAAGATAAGAAATAAAGATCTATCGAAATAGTTTACCTTTATTACCTATAAAAGTACATTACTATAAAACAGTCCTAAGTTTAACTGAGCTCTCAGAACCAGATCAAAAAGGAATCACAGAAACAAAGTATCGATGCGCACAGGTACTTCTGAAGCAGTCTGCTCTCCAGCCAGCCATCTCTGGCACCAACCATCTCAGCTGCAACGACTTGGAAAATATTATATTCATGGAGCAAATCTAAGACACCATTGACAAAATCTTCCAGAAAGGAAGATAGTTGGGGTAAAGGGAGCTTTAGGTAAACAAACTGATTTATTATTTAAAAGTACTAAAAATTCTGCAGTAAATTTGAGACAAGGACCTCATTTTACCTGGCTGAGCTGAAATGGCTATGAAGGAGCTGCCACAAATCCCTTCACTTAAACTGCACACAAAGGCAGTAACAATCAAAAAGATAATTTTCACTGATAAATGATAGAGCTGTTTTAATCATCTACATTTTAATAGGGGGTCCATCAGTGACAGTAGTAAATTTAAATATCATAAGGGAAAACCCTCCTAAAGTCTGCCAACCATTTGCAAGTTAAAACCCACAGAAGACACCCTCAGGCTCCTTTCAGCAGGCAGGGGGAATATTGATGCTGCTGCCCTGACAAGATTGACTGATACATCGGAGATCCCAGTGGGGAAAATTATTCTCTTCAGAGTGCAAATGCATTGGAAAGAATAACCACAGGAATTAAATGTGAGTCCCATGAATGTGATGCTCAGAATGATAAATCGGGAGGCTTGTATTACATATAAAGCTAGGTAAGTCGCAGCATCTATGCCTCAGTTTCCCCATTTCTTCACTGGGAATCCTTAATATATACTTCAGGGCAAAACGTATTTGAAACTTAACATATTGACCACTCATAGCTGTTATGAAAACAAATACTATAACTTTTTTTAAATATCTAGACTTCAGATTTAGAAAAATAGAGATTTCAGTAATTTTCTTCCTATCTGCCATACTGTCTTAGTTGCCATACTATCTGCAGCCGCTCTAATTAGCCTGTCACGTTTTTATTCCTCTAAACTTGCTCAGATGCTTAAATATTCATGCTTAAAAATATAAAAAGCTGAAACTAAAAATGCAGCTATGTGACCCAATATCAAATATTGCATTCAAGATTTAAATCAGCTATTGGTTCAACAATGTAAAAATGCACAGTGCGTAGGTTAAAAAAAGACTATAACTAATGGTGTTTTTTTCAGATGCTAAGAGTTGTTTGCAAATTCTGTGTTTTAACAAAATGTACAGACTAGATTCGTACATGGGATTAACTGTTGAAACTAAAAAGCTCTTATCTTTCTAGTCTCCATAAAGTCCATGCATGTTAATATCAGAATTAAAAAGGTACAGATCAACACTGGACTGCTGATTGAAAAAGTGAAGAGGGCCCCAAAAAGCTTTCTGTTTTCAAGTTTAGCATTACTAACTCTCACTCATGATGCATTTTTCCACTCATATCAGTTTAGCCAAGTAGCCGACCACAATAGAAGTGGCATTAAAAGCGTTAACTGCACTAAATTTGCACTCACTCTTTCACATAGAGAGAACTTGAATTAAACGGATGGTGTGCATGTTTACTTGCAGACAGCAGAGTACTGTACAGAGTCTAGTTTTAGAAACCATTGATCCTTGTGCTTTTACACATAGGTAACTGGCTCAAGCAAATAAACTGTACAACCCAGCCTCTGATATAGGTGTACCCAGTACCCAGGTTAAACATGGCCAGCTTACTGTGGCTTCCGTCAGCCTGCAGCATTGACCAGGCTTCCCAATCATTATTCAATTAAGTCAACACAAATTGAAACTCAGGCCATTGTTTCACAATGCCAAACGTACAGCATCAATATCAGTTTACCAAGACACTGGCTCGAATTATATCACGTCATAGCAACAGCATGAAAAGATCCTTTATGCTCAGCAGAAAATCAGATTAAAAAGGCATCCAGACTTTCAAAGTAAAACTAAGGGAATTTTCTTTTCCAAGCCAATGTAAAACCAAAATCAGAGAGATCCAGATAATCATGTTCTGAGATTATCTCCATCCTAGAAAAGGACCGAAAAGTAAAAGAAATCAAAGACTAGCTAGCAAGTTAATAGTGGAAGCATTTTTACTACCAAAAGGTAGTAAAATGCTTGTATTTCAGAAAGAAAATTATTATTTCAGCTGTCTTAAATTACATGAAAGGCCTCCAAAGAGACATTGAAGAAAGGAATGGTTAGCAGTACGGTAATAGGGAAAAGTGGAATAAAACACAGTATGTGTTTATCACCGGTGAGACACTAACCTAGCCTGTACAGTATTTGATTAGACAGATTAATTTGGGGGCTGGGGGGGAGAGAAAAAAAAAGTTTTTTAACTAATCTGTTTGGATTTCAGTAAAGTTTCAACATAGCTGGATATAGGAAACCAAATCAAACTAGAGATGGCATAGAGCAGCACAAGAATATAAAAATGAGTTAAGAACTAGTTTCCACTAGTCCACCCATTCCAATAGGTGGGGAGTAGACTTCAAGGTTTTGCCTCAGGCCATATCTTAGTTTACTTTATTGTCTTAGCAGATAGGTATCAAGAGTGCTGATGAAATTTGATTGCAGTGAAGTTACAGTACAGAAGCAGGCCATCCAAAGGCTTTTAGTAAAGAGCTCAGCTCCTGCAGTCCGCAGCTTTGGCCACAATAGTTTTACTTAAAAGACCATTCTCATCTCCCATGCCCTAACTCCAGTTACAGAAGAGAGCAGTCAGTTTTATTCAGAGAAAACACTGGCCTTTTTTAGTGAGACACAGTACATGAGGTGCCCAAACAGCATGTCTGCTCTCCCCAACTGAGAAATCAAGAGACGGCAGCTTTCTGAAGAACAGTAGCTGTGTATAACTTTCTTTATGCCATTTGTTGCTACTTGTTGAAAAAATATACTCTAATATGAAGAATAATGGAAAAATAACTATAAAACCTTAGAAAGAAACACAGTTCTCAGAGTCGGACAAAATACACTTCAGATTTTCCCATGAGTTAAAGCTCACTGAAATAATTGTGCTTTCTTTGTTAGTTTGATCATCTAGATTAAAAAAATATCCTGACAAAAAATAGCCTGGCACCAACCTTAAAGGCCAATTCTTTAACTCCATCTAAAAGAGGTTAGCTACCAGAAAACGCAGTCTATGTTTAAAGAAAACTAATCTTGAAGAAATTATATTATGCTCCTCATACATAGTAAGTTGGTTGAATCCTTCCAAAGTGCAAGGTTCAACTCATCTTTAAAGTGTAGACTCATGAGCAGGGGAAGGACTGCTAAGTACAATACCGACCAGCAGGGAAGGAAAGCTTCAGTAAACGGAAAAGAGGTCTTCAAATAAAATTGAAAATGAGATGAATTGGAGAGATAAAGAGACATAAAAAGACTGTTCGAGTCTGGGGATTTGCAGAAAAAACCCCTCTGTACCAGAGAAGACAACTTATCTGGGGAATGCAGCTGTTTGACATAACCCTGGCAAAAGCAAGCATTAAAATCGTTGCCTGAGGGACAGTTGCTTCCAGATCTCTAGCTCTGCATTAAGGTAGGCCACTTTTCTGTTTGATGAGGATAAGATAAAGCACAATTTTTAAGAACAAGACGTTTATAGTTCCTAGTCAGAAAAAAGGAATCATAATTGATTAGGTAACTGTTGGTCCTCTCAAGAGCAGCCTGTTGTCTCAGGAAATGGCTTATGGCAAAGCAAATCAAGCCCCCCTACGACAGATGTAAAGCAAAAAGCAAAAGCTAATTTCATCAGTGCACCAGAAATGCACCTGAGAACTGCAAGAGATTTATAGCAAAATACATGCACTGACAACTCCTCAATCCGTTATTATAAGAGAGACTGCTAAAGAGCTAGGTCGTAAGTGCTTGGCTACGGTGCTGCAAGTTTCTCACACACATTTATTAACAACCACAACTAAACCGCATGGAATGGTTTGTCTCATGCGATGGTGGCATTTAGTTATATCTCACCAGTATGCAAAGTTATGCAGCACAAGAAAAGAAAAAAGACAACACATGTAGACTACTTCACATCTCAAACGTTCTGTAGTTAATGAGTTCTCACCTACATTGTTCTACAACAGAACCTTTCGCAGGAAAAGGACAATAAAATCCATTTCGTTCTTTTAAAGTTGAGGATGGCTGCTCTCTCCAGACACATTTACCCCAAAATAAATCCTTAAAAATCTTTCTTTATTAATTATATGAAATTCAATTATAAATTATTGGATGCCAGATGTTGCCTACAAGCAAAAGCCCTTAGAGACTACAGGAAAGAGCCATGCATTCCAGGTGCCACAGAGCTTTGATTGCTGTGTAAGTTCTCAGCTCCAGCTATAAACTAATACTTTAATAAATTCAATGAGCACAAAAATGCCCAGGGAAGCAAAATAATCATAATTAGCCCAGTGCATACTTGAGCAGAATGACCTAATTTAAAAAGTGTTTTGCAAAGCAATTCTCATATTGAAAGGCAATTACACAGAGCAAAATAAAAATTGTGTTTTTGAGATCCATACAAAAAAGCACCGGCAAGTATCCGTGAAAAGGGATGTAAGAGACTAGAGAGGACAGTAGGGAATAGCACATATTTTCAATTTCTTCCAGGCCTTCTCTTGTTTAAAAAAAGGAGAACTTAAATATCAAGAGCAACTATTCGCACTTTACTGACATGAGGCCTCCTGGCCATATCCTGAATTACTGGGACTAAGACCACTGACATTTTCATTCTGTTACATTAGTCTTGCTTGTTAGTATTTTTCCACTAGTAAAAATCTGTCTTTTTTTTTTCTTCCATCCTCTTTTAGGTGACCAGTTACCCAGCAAAAGGCATGGAGGAAAAGGCAAAGATTACTTTGGATATCGACAAAGCCCAGGTGACAAGGACTTTAATGTAGCCCTTTAGAGGGTAAAACACATAAGGAGATGAAAAGACTCTGGAAAGACTTTTAATAGGAATTACCCTTTCTAACACCTAAAAAAAAGCCTGAAAAAGCTAATTTTTCATTATGCTGTGATCAGATGCATTTACTATCTTGCTGGTCTGTTCATCATCTCTACTTAGTACTATGAAACAAGTGTCCCCATCATGTTGACTAACAGAAATCATTACCTCTGTCTACAAAGCTTGTCCTGCTTGCATTCTAGAATCGCAGGATGACTGAGGTAGGAGGGGACTTCTGGAAATTGTCTACATCCAAACTTGAAGTTGAGTCACCTAGAGTGGGGTTGCCAACGGCTGTGTCCTGTCAGGTTTTGATTATCTCCAAGGATGTGAGACTCCACAACCTCCCTGGGCAAGTGGATGTATCTTACAGGCGTGTCTGAAATACTGTTACCATTACGCAAATGGTATGTGATGGTACTCTTGTTTCCCAGCTTTTTGCCTCTCAATTAGTTGAAATGGACAGTGTGGGGCAGGGAATCCCTCCTCAGATGCTTTGTTACAATGTCTGGCAAAACAAAAGCCCTGACTCAGGCTGGGCCGTTGTGATCTTTGGACTTTGTTCCTTGAAGTTGAAACACTGCTTGGTTGCTACCTAACAAATGATGATATTTAATCCATACTTGCTGTAAGTGAAATGAATTGATAACAGCTCAGTTTTGATAATAGAACCCAGTTCAAAGACTTTATATGCTATAAAACATGAATCAAAGCTTGAGATGAACACTAGTTGTATTTTGAAAATTAAAAACAAAGGTTCTCAAAATCTTCCAAGCAAAGAGAAGCGACTTTGGAGTAATACTGCACACTGTACACTGACCTGCTGCAACAGTGAATTGTGATGAAATATCTGATGGGTGGAATTTTATCAGTTCCACACAATACAGTAAAAACACTGGAATGATTCGTGACCTGCCAAATAAAGAGGAGTAACTCTAGCCAAAGCATCCCTTCCTTCTGCCAGTATCTACCACTAATTAATTTTCCATTTTTTAAAGCGGGAACAAACAGAAGTGATAAAACTGTTTCTGGCAAGATAAGCCTGAACTGATAAACTGTGGAAAAAACAATAACAAAAACCAAAATTAAAGCTGAGCATACCAGGCAAAAATCCCTATGTAAAAAAAAAAAAAAAAAAAAAAAAGAAAACACCCCACTTTTCAATTCAGAGAGAAATTCTCTTTCAAATAGAAATCTCAGTAAAGTTAAAAAAACCCAGATCTAAAACCCACTTAAGTTACAGAAAGCTGCCTTAACCATTGCTACTGGATTCCCAATAAATACTACACCTCAATGGTTTAGATTCCCCATCTTACTCAAATTCTGTTCAGTGCAACAACAGTGCATGCTGGACTAAATCGGATGACCTTTGCACCTTCAGATATTCACAGACTGACTAAACCAAACAACAAATTTAAGCCCACTTGCAGTATTCCTCTTATAATGGCTGTCAGCTGAGGACAGCACAGGCAAGTTGAAACCTGCTGAAGAGTCCTTACAGAGTTCACTCTCAGGTGGTGGAAGGCATCCAAGACTGGAGGTGTTTTCTTGTTGAAAGATCTGCTCCTCCTACAGCTGCTTTAAGCCATTTGGAGTAAATAGAGGGTAATGTGAAAAGCAAGTCTTTCATGTAGCAGGACCTATGTTTCATCAGTCCCAAAATACCACTTTCGGGACAACAGTTCTCAGGGGATCAGCACAGACAGTCCTGCCTGAAGAAATGGGAGCTCACTGCTTCAAGTTATAAACAAAATCAGCGCAGTAAATTATCATAGTCACTTCCTGTTTCCAAAAGAGCAACTAAATTCTAATCTAAACTAAATTTTGTAGCAATTATTGTTGTCAAATACTGAGCAAAAATAAGATCTGCTTTAAGAGAGTACTGTGAAACTCAGATAAAGCATCCGGGAATTAATAAATTCTACTGATCTTCCTCCAATGGTAATCTTTAAGACATGAATCAGTATGAAATGGTTAACTGCTGTACTTGAGCTCAATAACACTAAAAATAAAAGGAGGTAACTTTGGGAAAAAATAAACTTTCTTGATTATTCACCTTGATTCACACTTTGTTATATTTCAAAAGCTAATGACTATGCAAGTTGGTGTTATGTACTTTTTATTGAACTAAGCACTGGTGTTTTTCTGTTGTAAGGCTAAAATGGGAAATAATATTTTCAAGGCAGAAAAGAATATAGCCTGTGAGTGTCACATGGCAGGTGAAGAATTTAAAGGTTACTGAAAGGGCCCTTGAGTCACTTGAACTCAATGGGCGTGTTCCAAGTTACAATGCAAGTAGAACTGCCCTTGTTTTCGCAGAGCGCAGAATGCAACTACTGGAAATATTCAGATGTGACAGTGGTCAAATCACAGTAAAATGCTTTCTGTAAGGAGCAGTGAGTTTTTGGCTCAACATATGTTTTTCTTTCTCTACTTTCTATGAAATAACCTTGAAGTTCTGAAGGGCAAACCCACAATATTTTACTAACAAATCTAACAAAACCAATTACTGTTATTTCTCCATTCTTCTTCAACCACCATGTGCATAAGGATGCACTTAGAGAGCGAGTCAAATGAGCACTGAGATTTGGCATTAGTATTTAGCTCTATGGTAATCGGTTACAACACAAACCACCCACAAGAACCAGCATAAAGTGCTTAGGACAAGCCTATGTGGCCTAAACCAATAATTTTTACAGTATAGCAGCCTGACAATGAAAATCAAATGAGTTAGTGAATGTTCTCCAGATGAGGTCCTTGTAACGGAAGGAAGAATAAATAAATACTAAAGAATATTGCCTCACTGAAGAAAAAAAGTTAGTTTGGGCGACTGTGTTTAGTCTTTCTCTTCTTTAACTCCCCTGACCCCTTCAAATAGGGTCTGAACTCACATTTCTAAAGTCTTCTCTGCTTTTCCCTTCTTTCAGTCAGGTCAACATCCTTGACAGGCTCATAAGCATACACTATCCATACGTACTGCCACGCTTCTTTCTGGCCAAGCATCTTTGGGTTGAAAAAAATGTACGTAGTAAATGTAGTTAAAAAATATATTTATAACCAAGAGGTAAAAGTGCACATAGTTAATCTAAGCCTTAAGAGATCCAAGTTCTGCATAATTATAGGAAACTTTAACAGATAACTAACACTGTGGAGTGGGGAATGTAATTATTTAAGATAATGCTTTTTGAAAACTAATTTCTACATGAGTAATTTTGGATAAGTAATTTCTTCCTTTCTGTTTTAGTTTTCTACTCTTAGAAGCTAAGCTACTAATAGGATTAACTGGCAAGTGCTATCATGAATTATTTAATATTCAAAAAATACTAGAGTCTTCTAGGATTATAACGATATACAGATGCTAGAAAAACTATTTCATGTCAGAGCTACATTTAGCTAAGAAATTTTCAGCCTGAGAGAGAATACACAGATTTGTTTCCTGGACAATGGGTCAAAATATTTGTTGCCATTTCAGGCATTACTGAACGATGGCCCA
The DNA here is from genome assembly GCA_034008185.1 of Gorsachius magnificus. Taxonomy (NCBI): domain Eukaryota; kingdom Metazoa; phylum Chordata; class Aves; order Pelecaniformes; family Ardeidae; genus Gorsachius; species Gorsachius magnificus. The sequence continues at coordinate 51,586,804 of CM067086.1, forward strand.
TTTCAGGACTTTTCAGACGTCAGCAGTAAGGGCTACTTTCCACAACAGCACTCTGCCTGCAGGAGATAAAAGACTGTTTATTCTTTTTTCACAGGGGAGGAAAACAAAGACAAAAGCAGGAAGGCAGCAGTAATGCAGAAATCTGGAGGTGATGATAAAGGGTATGGAGAATGGAGAAAGTTGTTCAGATAAATCCATTCTGGCCAAAATCAGGCAGGTGACAACCAAATTTGTGTGACATTCAATTGAAGTGCGAATCATCATTTTTCAATTTAGTAATTAAAGAAAATTTTAAATTTCATCGGGCGTGACAAAAATGATTTGAAATACAGAACACAAGCACTGAAGTATTTTAAACCTTTAGAACCCACTGCGTTGTTTTCCCCGAGTGCACTGTACAGCCCTTAAAAACAAGAAAGGACACTGCATCTGTTCAAAAGCATCGCTGCTGCACCCTGAAGTACGCTGAATTGATCCTGACATGTTACTGCTTCACTCTTGACATCTTGTGAGCAGTCAGAGCTAGCCAAATAGCAAGCAAATAACCCCTAGCTCGGAGAAAATTTCAATTAGCGACAAACGGTAAAAAATAGCACCTGAGAACAAGGCAGATCTTAAAATGAGAATTGCTTAATACAGTGAATGAAGGTATGGATTTAAACATTAACTGTATGAGGAATAATTTAGTTGCACAAGCAACTAAAGAGAATTTTAACAACTTTTCTCTTTGAAAGAACTGGTTTTGTTGCCCAGCTGATTTAATTTATAAAACCCCCAACGTTTTAGAAGGGGCTGAAATAGCAGTGAGCATGAACACAGACACACTGCCCCCTGCAGCCAGGTCTCTGTTAGAGTATCTCGCATCTTGAGTAATGTAACAGTATAACCCAAACAGATCCATTTCCCAGGAAATTTAATTAAGCAGAATACAGCTAAACAAATTGTCATTTATTTGTGGATCAAGCCCCCACCACTTGGTGTCACATTGTGTACCATTTCATTTCTAAGGCAAATACAGCAAGAGTTAACCTCTCCCTCCAAACCCTCCTATTTATCATTATCACTTTGTTGGTGAACAGATATCTTCTGTCACTCTCAGCTGCTCCAATTTTCACACCATTGCTGAGTCCTCCTCTTTGTCATTTTAATAAATCTTTAAAACAGGAGTAAGTCAGTGAAGACCCTAGAGACAGCAGCATAATTAATAACAGCTTGTTTCTTTAGAAAATTGTAATTTTAGACAAATATAGTCTTTTAACAGATCATACTAGCCAATAAAAGGTGACTGCATTCAGATAATACACTAGACTTCTGCAAAGAGCATGTCTTCATGATCACACGAACAGCATACGGAGTCTGCACATGAGACAAATGCAAGAGTCTTTATGCAGAAACTCCAATGCACAGGACATGCCGCAACTCACAGGAGGAAGCACACCAGTTCTCAAGCCACAAGACTAAACTTTCTAGTCTTCCTTCACACATTTCTTCAGTAGTTTAGATTAATATGGTTGTTTCTATGTAGAAACAGTAGAAAGTATTCAGGAATAAGTACTCAAAGGCAGTTACTGCCAAAAAGTTGTACTGAAAAATAGTAAAGCTTCAAAGTTTAATTTTTCATCCTTCTTAACAGAGTGACATATCATCATTAAAAGGATGGATTATAAAAGGAGAAATCGTGTCTATTCCCAATAAGCCACTCTTGTTCATACAAATATAAACAAACATTTTATTTAGTTTTTGTTCTTCTCTGGACAATTACAAATAATATCTCGAAGAGGGCCCGATATGCCGCCCAGACCCATCCCACAGGGAAGTCTGCTGCCTCCCTGGGGCCCAGATCAGGGACATTGCCAAGAGACTCCCTGGTCTGGTACGGCCCTCTGACTACTATCCACTCTTGATTATACAGGCAGGCAGCGATGAAATGCCAGAGAGAAGCCCCACATTGATCAAAAGGGACTTCAGGGCACTAGGAAAAATGGTTGAAGGATCCGGAGCGCAGGTAGTGCTCTCCTCGATCCCATTAGCGTCAGGAGGGAACACAGAAAGGAATAGGAAAGCTAGAGCGGTTAACGTGTGGCTCAAAGGTTGGTGTCATCGGAAGGGCTTGGGTTTCTTTGACCACAGAGAGGTTTTCAGGGCACCGGGCCTGTCAACAACAGATGGTGCCCAGCTCTCTTGGAAGGGAAAAAGGATCCTTGCTCATGAACTGGCGGGGCTTGTAGAGAGGGCTTTAAACTAGGCCTGAAGGGGGAAGGGGATATAAACAGGCTCACTAGAGAGGAGCCTGGGGGGGTCACCCCATTGCTGGGGGGGAAACCGACAGCCCAGCTCAAGTGCATCTACACTAATGCACGCAGCATGGGCAACAAACGGGAGGAGCTGGAAGCCATTGTGAGGCAGGATGGTTATGATGTAGTCGCCATCACAGAAATGTGGTGGGATGCCTCCCATGACTGGAGTGCTGCGATGGATGGCTACAAACTCTTCAGAAGGGACAGGCAAGGAAGGAGAGGCGGTGGGGTGGCTCTGTATGTTAGGGAGTGTTTAGATTGTACAGAGCTTGACGCTTGTGGTGAGGCAGAATGCTTATGGGTGAGGATGAGGGGGCAGGCCAACAAGAAAGATATCCTGTTGGGAGTCTGTTACAGACCACCCGACCAGGATGAGGACGTTGACGAAGAATTCTACAAGCGGCTGGCAGGAGTCTCTCAGTCACGAGCTCTTGTTCTTGTGGGGGACTTCAACTTCCCAGACATCTGCTGGAAATACAATACAGCAGAAAGGAGACAGTCCAGAAGGTTCCTGCAGTGTGTGGAAGATAACTTCCTGACACAGCTGGTAAGTGAGCCTACCAGGGGAAGTGCCCTGCTTGACCTCCTGTTCACTAACAGAGAAGGACTGGTGGGAGAGGTGGTGGTCGGAAATCATCTAGGCCTTAGTGATCATGAAATGGTAGAGTTTTCGATCTTTGGTGAGGTAAGGAAGGGGGTCAGCAAGACCACCACCATGGATTTCCGGAGGGCAGACTTTGACCTGCTCAGAGCGCTGGTTGGGAGAGTCCCTTGGGAGATAGTCCTGAAGGGCAAAGGGGTTCAGGAAGGCTGGGTGTTTTTCAAGGAAGAAGTCTTAAAGGCACAGGAGCAGGCTGTCCCCATGTGCCGTAAGACAAATCAGTGGGGAAGACGACCGGCCTGGCTGGACAGAGGTCTACTACTGCGACTAAGGGAAAAAAGAAGAGCTTACCAGCTCTGGAAGAAGGGGCAAGCAATCCAAGAAGAGTACAGGGCTCTTGTCAGGTCATGCAGAGAGGAGATTAGAAAGGCAAAAGCCCAGCTGGAATTTAACCTGGCCACTGTTGTAAGGGATAATAAGAAAAGTTTTTATAAATATGTTAACAGCAAAAAGAGAGCCAGGGAGAACCTCCATCCACTAGTGGATACAAGGGGGAACATTGCCACTAAAGACGAGGAAAAGGCTGAGATACTCAACGCCTTCTTTGCCTCGGTCTTTAATGGCCCGGCGAGTTATCCCCAGGGTACCCAGCCTCCTGAGCTGGAAGATGGGGACAGTGAGTGGAATAAACCCCCCATAATCCAGGAGGAAGCAGTCTTTGACCTGCTATGCCACCTGGACATCCACAAGTCTATGGGGCCTGATGAGATCCACCCAACAGTGCTGAAGGAGTTGGCAGAGGAGCTTGCCAAGCCACTCTCTATCATTTATCAGCAGTCCTGGAGAACAGGGGAGGTCCCAGATGACTGGAGGTTGGCAAATGTGATGCCTATCTTCAAGAAGGGCCACAAGGAGGATCCGGGGAACTACAGACCAGTCAGCCTGACCTCGGTACCGGGGAAGATTATGGAGAGGCCGGGGAGGACAGTCAGGGGATCAGGCCCAGTCAGCATGGGTTCACGAAAGGCAAGTCTTGCCTAACCAACCTGATTTCCTTCTATGACCAGGTGACCCGCCTGGTAGATGAGGGAAAGGCTGTGGATGTTGTCTACCTGGACTTCAGCAAAGCCTTCGACACAGTCTCCCATAGCATTCTCCTGGAGAAGCTGGCAGTTCATGGCCTAGATGGATGTACTCTTCGCTGGGTTAAAAACTGGCTGGATGGCCGAGCCCAGAGAGTCGTGGTGAATGGAGCTAAATCCAGTTGGCGGCCGGTCACAAGCGGTGTCCTCCAGGGCTCAGTTCTAGGGCCAGTCTTGTTCAATATCTTTATCAATGACCTGGATGACGGGATTGAGTGTGCCCTCAGTAAATTTGCAGATGACACCAAACTGGGTGGGAATGTTGATCTGCTGGAGGGGAGGAGGGCTCTGCAGAGGGACCTGGACAGGCTGGATCGATGGGCCGAGGCCAATTGTATGAGGTTCAACAAGGCCAAGTGCCGGGTCCTGCACTTTGGTCACAACAACCCCATGCAGCGCTACAGGCTTGGCCAAGAGTGGCTGGAAAGCTGCCTGGCGGAAAAAGACCTCGGGGTACTGATTGACAGCTGCCTGAATATGAGCCAGCAGTGTGCCCAGGTGGCCAAGAAGGCCAACGGCATCCTGGCTTGTATCAGGAATAGTGTGGCCAGCAGGAGTAGGGAAGTGATCGTGCCCCTGTACTCGGTGCTGGTGAGGCCGCACTTCGAATACTGTGTTCAGTTTTGGGCCCCTCACTACAAGAAAGATGTTGCCTTGCTGGAACATGTCCAGAGGAGAGCAACCAAGCTGGTGAGGGGTCTGGAACACAAGTCATACGAGGAGCGGCTGAGGGAACTGGGGTTATTTAGTCTGGAGAAGAGAAGGCTGAGGGGAGACCTGATCGCCCTCTACAACTACCTGAAAGGAGGCTGTAGTGAGGTGGGGGTCGGCCTCTTCTCCCTGGTAACAGATGATAGGACGAGGGGGAATGGCTTGAAGCTGCGCCAGGGCAGGTTTAGGCTAAACATTAGGAAAAACTTCTTCACCGAGAGGGTTGTCCGGCTCTGGAATGGGCTGCCCAGGGAGGTGGTGGAGTCCTCATCCCTGGAGGTATTTAAAAGACGGATAGATGAGGTGCTTAAGGACATGGTTTAGTGGTGGGATGGCAGTGCTAGGTTAATGGTTGGACTCGATGATCTTAAAGGTCTTTTCCAACCGAGGTGATTTTATGATTCTATTCTATGATTCTATGAATCAAAGAGCCAGACTTCTAAACCACTAGCATCAGGAAATTCTACTAAGTGCCAGATGTCGCTCATTCTAAAATTGTCATTAAATGAAAAAAAATCCTTCAAAACTGATTTCAGGTTCAACTATTTCAAGTAATTTTACTTGGAGATGCAGGGCTGGATATGTATGCTACATACTAGAACTTGTGCTATCCTTAAATCTTATTTTCATTTTGTTGCATTTTATACATAATGTTATTGTGATCTATACTTGGTATTTGCCCAAAAGAAGAAATTCATCAAAGCTTATTAAATAAATCTAAGCTCTAAGGTAACTGTTATGTTGAAACAGTAGCATTGCTAGAAAGCCGTATCAAGTAATATTAAAATATTTTTTCAAATAACTTTGGCTCATAAACTGATTGTCAGCTTAAAATCATGAATACAAATATTACAAGTTAATGTTTCAGCTGTTGTTATAGAGGCTGGTACCTCCACAGTGCTGTTACTATAGCTCCCCTACCACATATCTCTATAATAAATAGGTAAATATATTCAAACTATTGAGATGTACAGATATTCGTCTATACACACAGGCAAGAATAAACAGTGCAAACTTCCTCCTCAAAATACTTTTTGCAATAGTCAAAAGATCAAGAAGGATACAGAAGCTTGTACTTTTTCCCCACATGGAATTGCATAGAAAAGTACTTTTATAGCATAAATCTTTAATATTTGTATTTAAGCAGCATAAATCTCTCAGCATCTATTCAAAACAACATCTTAGTACAGAAAAGGTCTAGAGTAATAGAGAAAGCTTTTAAACAAAATCTTAAATTATAAGAATGCTTGAAAAGGACTGGCGAATCCAAGGAAATGAACAGTTATCCTCCAGTTTGCACTCAAACTGAAAAGCTCTTAAGAAGGGAACCCAGATTGGAAGCACAGTATTTTTCATCTCACGTGCCTCTTTAGGCAGCTAATTTCTCAGTCATTCTGAGGAGCACTGTGTCTTTACAGACTATTTATTCAAAGGTGGATCCAGAGGAGGGGCAAAAATATACTCAGAAAAAACACAAGCTTCCGTTTTCACTAAGCTGCACTGCTTTAGGTTGACTGCCTGCTTCTTCAGAAAAAGGAACCTTTTGGCATTTGTCAGTAGGCTCAAATATCTGAACGCTGAAAAGGTGAAACAAAAAACTTTCTCTGTGCTGCCTTCCTACCTGATCTTTTGTCTCATATGTTCCTCTCAGGGATGCACGAGAAATTTCTCTGAATAATTCATAAGCACCTAGGCAGAAACCAGCTTCTACTTTGGAACAAAAAGATTGGGTAAGAAGCTGATTGCAGCTGTTCTACTCTGCTCTATCTGGAAGAAAACTGGATTTTTAAAAAAAAAAGTAATTTTCATAACATAGTAAGCACAGAATATATAGATGTGTGTATTATCTAAGCAAACATGCATTTATGCTGGGGAAGGCAACTTTGTACTAGAAGCTACGTGTTCCTTTGAGGGCAAGACTGAGTCTCTACCTGTCAAAAATCCCAAGAAATCACGCAGCATGAAGGTAATCAATCAACATGTACAATTCAACTTTTAGCTTGGAATTAGATAGCAGATGACTGGTCTTTCCTCTAGACTACAGTATCCAGCTCTTCTCTTACCATAAGCCACCTTTATTTGCCAACAGCACTGCATATTAGGCAGATGCAAATGATTTCTTTTGCTGCAGTCTCTGTTAGGGCTGTGTCTCAGATTTGGCTGGGGTAGAGTTAATTTTCTTCCTAGCAGCTGGCACAGTGCTGTTTTGGATTAAGTTTGAGAAGAATGTTGATAACACAGTGATGTTTTAGTTGTTGCTAAGTAGTGCTTACACCAGTCAAGGACTTTTCAGCTTCCCATGCTCTGCCAGGTGCACAAGAAGCTGGGAGGGGGCACAGCCAGGATAGCTGACCCCAACTGCCCAAAGGGGCATATTCCATACCATATGACATCATGCTCAGTGTATAAACTGGGGGGAGTTGGCCAGGGGGCAGTGACCACTGCTCGGGGACTGGCTGGGCATCAGTCTGCAGGTGGTGAGCAAAGGCATTGCGCATCACTTGTTTTGTATATCCTTTTATCATTATTATTATTATTACTATTATTATTCTTTCCCTCTGCTGTTTTATTAAACTGTCTTTATCTCAACCCATGGGTTTTACTTTTTTTCTTGATTCCCTCGGATCCCTGCAATGATGCTTAGTTGCCAACTGGGGTTAAACCACACCAGACTGAAATAGTCTTATTGCCTGAAGATCTTTTTATGTCCGAACACACACAGAAGAGAGAATAAAAGGCCAGAAGAGACTGTTTCTAAAGCTATTTTGCTAATAAGAACATAGATTCAAAACTCATAAGCTATGGGTTACCCACATCAAGTATTTATTAATGTGGACTGAAAACTTACCAGCCTCTGCATGCTTTTCACATGGGTAGGACTAATAGATAAGGCCTCTTCATACCAGCGTTTGGCTTCATCAATATTTCCACGAAGTTCAGCCACCTGACCTCTCATGTAGAGAACATAGTGCGACATTGGAAAGAGATTAGCTGCTTCCTGGGTACACGCTGTGGCCTCCGCAGGCTTCCCAATCCCTATGTAGACTTCAGCTGTGGAAGGAATGTGAGGACCAATAAGTGATTCTTGCTTCATCATACCATGACGAGATGTTGTCACATGTGCTGTATTTGCAAATAGTTTCATTCTAACCCAAGGCTGTTTTCCTCAAAAAAATTCCCAGCTTGAGAGAAATTATTACAAAAACTATTCTAAACAAATTATTCTTTTAGGAAAGTTGCTTTTCTAAATGTAATAGGAGTTTGAGCCTCTAAACGGCTATTTTAAACAGCAAGAAACTATAGTTTTTTTTAACTGAAGTCTGGGATTTTTTCATTTTAGTTTTATTTTTAAGATGTGAGCATGCCAGAATTCCAGTACTATTTAAGAACAGAAAACCCAACACAAACCAGATCCTTACAGTAGGTAAAAGAATACAACTAATTACCGGGTTTCTGAATTTTACATGTCAGCCATTAAGGAAGCAGTAGCAATTGCTCCAGCTACCAATCACTAAATGGCAAACCTAGTTCTAAGTTTCCTACTTCAGAGCACTTTAAAAGAAATATAATGTTATTTGATATGAAAAGTTTCCTAGTTAAGTTAGCAGAACATGTGAAATGCTCAATCAGCATTCCAATTTGAGAAAATTTGTTCATATTTCCAAGCATTTTATCTAAGGTGTTCTCCAGAAGCTAAGAACATTTAACTCTGTAGCTTAAAATAAAAAAAAAAAAAAGCAGCTATATTTAATTTAACATAAATCACTCCTGATGAAAGCAGCTGAATAGCCCGACACATACTTGTCTAAATCAGATTTACTGAATGAACCTTTTTCCCTTAGAGTCAATGATTAACAACTAACAGTAGAAGAAGTATTTGCCTTCAAATAGCTCTTATGACACTCTTCAACACTGCTATTTCACCACCCTGCTGGATTATCTTGATCTCTTGCTGAAAGAGTGGGAGAAGAGAGAAGAAAGAGATACTAAATGCAAGAAAAATATATTAAAGTTTTTGGGTTGGGTTACCTATTTCCTTTACGTTGGTATAGACCCTAGAAAAATTGAACCTCAGAGTAACTGAATAACTGCATTCTGTTGCACCACATTATACAAGAGTCTTACAGAATAAGGTTTAATTCAAAATGCTCTATCAAAACAGCAAAGTCATCTATCACCGTTCAAGATATGCTTCTCACTGTGCAGTACAGGCCACCCAGCATTGGTCGGCTGGTGGTGAGCAAATTCATCACTTGGGGGTTTTTTTCCCGGATTTTGTTCTCTCTCTCTCTCTGTCTCTCATTGTTTTCCTTTTCATTACAATTTTTAAATTATTATCATTATTATTTTATTTCAATTATTAAACTGTTCTTATCTCAACCCATGAGTTTTCTTACTTTTTCTCTTCTGATTCTCTCCCCCATCCCACCAGGAAGGGGAGGGTGAGCAAGTGGCCACGTGGTGCTTGGTTGCCAGCTGCAGCTAAACCACAACAAATTGTTAGCAAATAATGCGCAGAAACTAAAAATTACTTAAGTAGGTGATTATCTGCTACCACGATAATTCTAGACTGAAAAATAAGCAGAGATTGGATAATTTGACTGCAGGTGAAATTCTGTATTCCTTGAGAGGAAATAAGTATAGTAGAAATGGCTTTTAACACTAACCAACAGAGGCTGCAATATTGCTTATAAAATAGTCTTACGTTACCGTAAAAGATACTAAATCTTGCTGTCCTGCTTACTAACTGCAGCAGAGAAACTTGACAGTTATTAACAGACCTTCCTAGAAGGATTTAATCTAAACAAAATAATTACGTTATGTTTAAAGTTTTTATAGAGTTATTTTAAAAATAAATTCTCCTTTCCTCTATCAGACTTTATGCCACTCCAACAGAAAATACAGTGGACTTTTTGAAAAACTATTAAAGAACGAATAGAAAGTTGAACTTGTGGTTAGGTGTTAAGCATCAAAGTTCATTCAAGAAATTTCTGAAGCTGAAGGAGAGCTGTTCATTCTGAGATAATGACATCAAACTGAATAAAAATGTTAAAAAGCAAGACGGCAAATTCAAATAAATCAGTTGTGGAAGACTGACACGTGCCAGCAGACTTTACAGGCGCAGCAGTTTGAAGAGAAACCAGATGCCAAGTTTGATGTGCTCATCTCTATGTCTCCACCTTGAGAACGCCAAGAATGCCTTCTGGCTCAAACCCTTCCAACGCTTACACTTGCATTTTATTGACAAACCAATCTATTTTGCAGTCAATCTGCATAGCAATATTGAGTTCAGCTTTCATGCATTTCTCAAAGGACCATCACAGCCACTGATCATTTAGGGACAGGTCTGGTTGTTATTAGTGAGTTACTGCAGAATGTACTAATTGCAAAAGTAATTTTGTTTCACATTTAAAATAAGCCTGATTTTCCACCTTTACACTGTATGCCCAGAAGTGAAAGGCTGAAGCAGTCCATTAATAAACACATGTTACTGTGTGCAAAATCAACTTCTTTGGACTGCATGCCATGCTCATTTACACTAATGACAGCTGGAATGGCACTGTATGTCCTTTAGAACAAGCATTTTGTCCCTTTTTCACATCATATATATTAGTTTGGGTAAATGTATTCCACTAAGTTTTGCATTTATTAGAACTTATTTACATAACTGTTCCATGTCTCTGTAACCTAGCAGGAAGAATAAGTCTCAATTTTTGTATTTTAAGACTTAAAGCTTGTTAAAGATTTCATACACACACACACTTAGTAAAACAAACACTGCACAACCATACAGGGAGTCAAACAGTTAAACACGGCAAGAATCTCAAAAAGGAAACAATTTCCCAATGGTAAATCTTCACTTTTATTTAAAGAAAAAGTGCTTAAGGCGTTAAGTCATTTTATCGCTGTTTTCTATGCAAGTAACCCATATATACTGATGAAGATACCTTCCAGAATATCTGCTTTCTATTGTGCTTCTGGGAGAAAACTTTATTCTGAATGTCCCTACAATAAAGAGCCTTTCTCAAGGATCAGGACGTTTCCTGTAGCAGGACAAGTAGCCGAATAGCAGGATACCTAAACACTCTGAAACGCAGCACAAATCACCAGCCTGAAGTATCAAGACCAGGATCATTCCAAAGTGGAGAGGAAGTAGACTTCAGGTTGCAGTACCTTCTCTGAAGGCAGACAGAAGCTCTCTTTCTTCTCTTTTTTTTTTTTTTTCTTTCTCTTTCATTGCTCCCCATACATGAAGAGCCAGAGCACTCTTTGTACTTTGATGTGTCCTTCCCCTGGATTTTTAACACTTTAGTTCATTCACCAACCCAACTCTCTCCTACTTCCCACCTACGCTTCCTTCTGCTGGGAATCAAGAATATGGCCTACTAGACCATGTTTGCTGAGATAGGTATTTTTAAGAGTGGAAAGTGCAGCGCATTGCAGCAGCAGACCACCAACGTGTATGCAAACCTAAGTTGTGAACTAAACAGGAATTAAACAACAGAAAATAAGCAGTGGAACAAGCTGTCATAGAAGGTTGAGGAAATATCAGCTATAGATGCTAAGAGCTACTGTAGATGGTCGCCTGTGATGGTTTATAAATATTTAAAATCAATGATGCCACGATGTAAGGCAGGTGACTACACTATGCCCTGGTGGACCTTGCCTTGTTCTAATCTGTGTAGCTTTCGAGGAGCCCTCCCACCCCTGACTAAGATCATGATTATTAATCACTATCACTGCTCTTTCTTTCCAATCATCAGGGCTGTTTGTCTAAACCACTATAAATAATTGGGAACTGCCCTGTAATGACTTTGACACAATAAAACTGTTAATACAAAATAGGTAACTTAAAATGCTAAGAAATACTTTTTTCTTAATAAGCACTGTTTTATTGAAGGTAAACATGAAGAAAAAAAGTAATTATGTCACTGAGAAACGCTCAAGTCTGAGAGCAGACCAAAGCAGAACAATTGCTGACTGATTTCTAAATTACACCTTTCTGATGCAAGCATCAATAAAAACAATTGCACGGTACACATTTTTAACTGCATAAAAATATATTGGATCATCATCATTTTCTGGTTAAAATTTTATATAACAGCCGCTTGTGATACTGCATTTTGCTTGAGGCTTGCAGCAGCATTACAATACTAAATCCACTCAAGATGACTCCACATTTGGAAAAACAATCCTGGACCTTTTACATTATTGAAGTTAGAAGGAAGAGAACTGAATGAGAGCTCATTATCACAGCTGCAAGGGACAGGTTCCTCAACAGTATTACTACCTTTTTTTTCCATATATGCAGAGTTATTTATTTTCAATGATAAAGCTTTTTGAGTTGCAGGAACTCTATTCAGTACCTTACTAATATCTTTTTCCAACCAATGGAATTAGGGCATCTAAATTTCCAAATACTAAGATACTGAAGGTTCTTCAGAAACTAAATTCTTCACAGATAACAGAGAGAGCATCTCTTGCCTTTGTTCTACAGAAGATATGACTCCACTGATAGCAGCTGCATTATAAAACTACTGCCTTAGCTTACATAAACGATCTTACACACCAACAACTCTAATGTGCATTTTATTTCCTGACTTGCCTCTGTGCCACACACACACCTGGAAAAAGTTTGATCTGATAAGAGATAACAGATTCTGAATGAAACCAACAGATTTTTACAAGTCCTTAGGCTAGCAAGAAAGGGGAGGGTAAAGAACAAAAAAGAAATTTACTTCCACAGTACCTGCATGAAGCCATATTTGAGCCAGAGTCATCCAAGGATGGAGGGGACCTTGTTTAGGGGCACTGCTTTGGAGAGATGAAGCAACCTCAGACAGCGCTTGCTCCACTCTGGAAGCTGCTATTGATGTGGCATGGACTGAACCTGTAGAAGTAATAAAAAAATTTACTATCTTAGAAAGAATGAAGGCCACACACACTGCATAAAACATTTAATTCTAACCGTTTTCATAAGAGGTTTTACCCCAAACTCCTCAGGATTTAATTTATATGTACCATTTTGGAGAAGTTTTTTTGAAATGTCAGGTTAATCTTCCTTGCTATGAAAGCTTTTATACTGGTCTGAAAGACTATATAAAAAACACACTGAACAGTGGTGACTATACCTGACACTTTTTTGGGTTGCTACTATGAATACTCTCTATTAAACTCGACACTTCTTTTCTGGCAATGTACGATCCAAAAAAAGGTTTGTGATGGTATCGTACACTGTAATCTTCAGGTTGCTGCATGCACTTTGATGTTAGTAATTGCTATGTCTTTCCATAGAGTACAATTAGAGGACTATTTTAAGACTAATAACAGTACAAAAAAGAGAACTAAAATATACAAGATGGTCACAACACACCCCATCACAAATACACAATTAAACTGCACTGAATGTAAACCTTAGCTAATCGAGAAGGTTCAGTTAAAATGCCTTGTGACAAAAAAAAGTCCCTTGCATAAAGAACATTCCCAAAGCATGCAATGTAAAGGATAATTCTCTTAAAAAGAAGCATTTACAAGTGAGATTAGAATCTCATTGGCAAATACTACCCCTTTGAAAGTACTGGAAATAAAAAAGCTTCTATGACTAGAAAATATCTAATGGCAACTGTACTTTGGACAGCCAACTACTGACAGTGTATTTAGTCATGATTTCTTTTTTTAAAATTAAGATAAAATTTAGAAATATTCCATACTGGATCAAGATAAGAAGTCTTCTAAGCCCGTCAGCATATCTGCAATGGTCAACAGTGCAGGTTTCCCAAAAGAAAGTATCGAATCTTGTATAGGTTGAACTGCACCCCACAAGCTCATCCTCATCACTAGCAGTTAAGAAATAAATGAAACCTTCGCTCTCAATATCACCAATTTTCTAAGAATTTTAAAAAGAAGAGATTTGCCACGTAAAACATACATTCTTAAGTGTGACAAGATAAAGCAGCAAACCAGAAAACCAGAAGAAATTCCTAGTACACAGGTCAGTGGGAAGAAGAAGTTTGTCTGAAAGTGTGCACCATGTTTCCCCTAACTGACAGTAACAAGGGCAAAGCATTACAGGACATAATGAGCATTTCATATGTCATCATAAAGAAGGAATTACCCTGAAGATCTGAAACAGTATCTGGACGTGGAGTTTGCTTTCCTCTACTGGCTGATGAAAAAAACTCAAACTCCAGCCCACAGAGTTTAACATTCACTGAAGTTTTTGCGGGTCTTATCTTTAAGCCTTAACTTCTGAAGAAATACAAAAGGGAAGTCCAAGCAAGAAGCACGTGGAGTGTATACTAAGAAAAATACCAGAAAAGGTACCATAAGTAAACACTAGTCACCAGTAATCTTCCTCTTGTCTGACATCCCTTTCTGTAAATGCACGCCACTGCAGCCTCTCACTTGTTAGCCTTCCAGGGCCCAACAGTGAAAGAGCCTCCTCATTTCTCTAGAAGAATTTGCAAAGAAAATGTGCAATTCACTGACACAAAGGATATCATCTAATCGCTTCCTTCTGAAAAGCAAGTATTCCATTTAGTATTAAAGAGGGCCTATATTTTCTACTATTTAAAGCAAGGACTCTGGCTGCTAGCCAGGCCACAAGTAATTTCATACAGAAAATGTGCTGTTAGATTTTAAGCATCTAGTACTTAGCCATAAAGCACATAAGTAATATATGATTAAAACTTTATATACATCAATTTCTATATAAAAAGGATCTGTACTGTGATAAAATTCTTATGAGTTGCAGTGCCACCTATATTAAAGTTAAAAGGGAGTGAAAACAGAATGGTTCCTTATGGTAATTAATTCCTACCCTGGACTTTATTCGGAGTGGCAGAAAAAAGAAAAAACTTTAAAAAGAAATCTTTCTAGAAAATTTTTTTCAAAGTGTTATTATTCAAATTGCTTACATTTCCTGTTTAGGAAAAAGATATCCCTTAACATATTGCAGCAATTAGTCCTCTAAAGAAAATGCACACTTACTCAAAGTAATAGTCTTACTTTAGCCAAACCACCTGAAAATAGTTACCTCCTATCTTTCACTAAGTCACTGAAGCTGATATAAAAACATATCCTAAATTAATAATGAATATTAACAATCTAAAATTCAACACGGACCAAACTGGTTTAGAAACTCAGACTGCAGATTATTCAATGTAGTCAACTAAATTTAAGCTGCCTCTAAGCAACATCCTAAATAAATGGATTCCTGGGGTTTAAGTTTGAAGATCAATGTTAGGCAGCATACAAAGAAACTCGGTGTAATCTTCTGCAGGGTTGTTTGGAAATCCCAACCTTTGAAATCCTTCATGCTTCAGTCTTACTTAAAATGTAGAGAACTTAAGAATGTTGCAAAAAAGCACAAAGGCATCAATAAGTGAGCTTTTTTTGTTTAGTTTTGGTTCTTTAAAAACCCTCCTTGCAGTGGCTATTAAGAGACATATCAAGCACAAGGCTATACAGTTTCCAAAAGGAGGGGGGACGACCTCTAGTACAGCCTTGCATGTCTAATCAGCACAGCCACCGTATCCTTTATTGCACTTTCACATCTTTGCTATTACCTTTTTTCTTTCTTTCTCTTTTTTTTTTAAATAACAGTAGTCTTTTGATACCGCCCAATCAGGCATCTTTCACGTGCATTGCACTCATGCTGATAGCTCTAACCCCTAAACCCCTAAATGCTTCTTTAGTATAGCCACAATTAGCCGTTATTGTGACACATTTCTGGCTCCTTTTGTTAAAACACAAATTAGTAAGCTTTCAATTTGCAGACAATAAAAATCATTTAAAGATCATGTAAAGATGCTGCATACTAAAAAGCTTTTTCTGACCTTCCTCCAAATTTTATTCAATCCTTTTCTTATTAGAACTAACTTATCTAAACTATTTGTTCCTTGTTCTAACCCAGGGGTCCCCAGATTCAGATCTTTATAGTCACGTTACAATTGTAAAATGTATAGTAATTTCAACTACAACTGGTAAAGATATATAGTGGTTTGTTGGAAACTGAGGGTAAAGAGTGGATCTTAAAGTCTGCTTGAGGCCTCACAGATCCTATGTAGCCAGTTACTTATTAGGTGGCTCCCTGTTGGTTTTGTCATAAGCTCTCCTCTCTCTTCCCAGCCTTATCTGTATTTTTCTTTTTTTTGCTCTGTGTTCAGTACCCTCAGCCAAACACAAACATATCCTCACTTTCAGTGTTACAACTCACTCAGTTGTAGCTTCCTTCAAATGCTCAGGTAGAGTAGTAGTAATTTCTGGTTTAAAATTTTACTGCATTTTTCACGCACACAAATATTCCTTGCTCTTCCCAGACAACTTCTAGACCTGCTGTTATAGTATGACACTTAAGAATCAAGAAAAAAATTCCTCAAAATACCACAAACACCAGAGTGTTTATTTTAAAATATAAATGCATGAGGTCTGGAAAAGCAATGTATCACCAAAATGGATCCTGGTTACTCACTTTCATTTGTTTAGTCTTGTTCTGAAGCTTGTTTGTTCTAAAAAGGCCAAGCGCAAAACAGAGACTATCTCTGCAAGATCTAGAATTCACTACTTAAATTACTTATTAACATCCGGAATCACAATCACATTGCATGGTGCAAAGTGTGACAAAAGGTCTTAATGGTAACAAAATGTTCCTAAACCAAAAAGGTATAACCTCCACTCAAGTTTCCTGTAATGACATTTGTCCAGAATTTACAGTTTCTACTCAGCGTACTAACATATTATCTGTAACAACCATGGTTATGTCCATGTTTCAATTCAATCTCAAATAGAAGACCTACCAACAGCCTTGTACAAACACAATTTAACCAAGAAGTTAAGTCATCTCACAGAAACCTTTCTTTTCCAAGTCACATCTACAGTTCAACTTCTGCAAACAACAAAGTGTTCAACTTAGTCTCTTCAGGCTTTTCTTCAGATGAATATTATAGGAGAGTCTACAGGAAACCCATCTTTTATAAGTCACCCTATATAAATAAGTGTGTTATGACTTCTTCAGTGCTTTTCTTGGTCATTTTTCAATAAATTCTTCACAATGTAGCCTAATGGACATGAACTAAGACATGGACTCTGTCAGTGCTTAGTTGGCATGCAGGCCTGGAGAAAAACGAAATCACTTTGCTATGTACATCAAATTTTCCTTCTGAAAATGAGTAAAAGAATGGATTGTCATCCTTCATGAAACATGCTCACATCAACTGACAAAAACACTATAACAGGATTTCTTTTAGTACCATAAAAGAGAGCATTACTAAACAGTTTTACATTCATCATGTTTTCAATGTTTCAACATTTACATAAAGAAAAAAAATGCTTTAACAGCAATGCTCATGCAGGAGAGAAGAGGAAAAACACCATGACTTTCCACTTTACGTGCACACAAAGCTGGCAGTAAGAACATTAGCGGTGTGACATGCAGAGAACTCTGTGATAAAAAAAGCAATCGCATGATACAAAGAGGCAGTACCTTCTGCAGGACTAATACATCACTGAAGTGATGCATTTGAGAAGACAGATTGGCAGGTTTAGCCAAAATTAACAATTTTTCCTATAAAATTCATTAATTCATTCTGAGACACCTTTTACAATCACAAACTACAAAGCTAGCTATCTTTTGGTACAAAGTTATGCGTGGAGATAGTAGTAGTCAGGTATGGCCATCATCATTCACAGAACATCCTCTCAGCTCTTTCAAAAAGATTTTTCGTGCTTAGTCACTGTCAAACGTGCCGGTTTATGTATTCTCTTACATTTCTCTCCCCCACCAAACTGGTCTCCTGTACTACCTCATAAAAATCTATGAAAAAGTAATCAATGAAAAAAATTCCATAATTTACTATTCAAGGCTAAACACACAGCTTTTTAACGTAACTGGTTAGAAAAAAAGAACATGAGTTCACATCCTGGTTAAAACAGCAGTTATTTTTATTGATCTATATTCTGCATTCTCTCTTACTTAGCTTGCTTTCATAATTTCATTATTTTAAAGTGTACTCTTAAAAGATTTATTCTACAAGCAAAAATTGTACCACAAGAGAAAGTAGTAGCTTATTATGACTCATGACAGCAGTTGCAACGTTGCATTCTGGACCAACGTTCGCCTTAGGAACAGCAGTGGCATAGCATCTTCTCTAATACAACATACTGGCAGCTGGCCATCATGTTATACAAGACCTTCCTAATCTATCTTTATTTGCAGTCTGCTAGAAATGAATACTGCCTCTTTAATTATTAAATGCAAGTGTTAGTTGAGTGCATTCAGATCTTGTAAGATTACAGCCCTTGGGGTGACTGAATGGGCAAAGAGCATCAGCCTTGCTTTACACACTATCAAACTTCCACTACTGATGGACAAAACATGTGCATTTTGTGGTAAAGGAAAAGGTGATTTAAGTCCTTAAGAAATTAATAGAATGGCACAGTGAGTACTACTTACAAACTGAAAAAAGGGAGTAAAAACCATGAAAGTAAGCATCTGATGGATTGCCTTTGAACAGATCAAACCGGAAATTAAAATCCAAAGTAAGGAGGAGAAAAAAAAACGTTTTATATATATATATATATATATATGTGCGCACATATATACACACACACACACCAAGAATTCCAAGGAAGCCAGAGGATTTCTGATAATCTTCAAACTGTAAATCAGGTTTACAGGGTTTCAAAAGATAAAAAAAATAAGTAAGAAGATTACTGTTTACAATAAATATTTTCACAGAGCCTTTGCTACACCTCTAAAATCATGTTCCTGTTCAACAGAAATTGGAAGTCAAGTCAATAATACAAAGTGCCTTTTGCTTCTTTCACTAGAAAAAAACCCTTAAACTGAGCAAGATACAGAACATGAGATTTTCAGCCCTGGGAACTATACTAACATGCTATAAGCATTTAGGCAAACCTCTACTTACTCAAAGATAGAGAGCTTCAACTTTCATTAATTATTTAACACTATACAGAGGACTCCAATATCTGGTTTTTTTCATGGTTCCACTACTTCTCATGCATATGGTGGAAGCTCCTTTCCCTGAGGATACAGTAGCTTGGAAATGGAAAACTTGGGCTTTACGTAATGGAATCCATGGTTGGGCTTCTGCATTCTTTCAGTTTGCTTTCATTCTTGAGTGGGTTGTTACTAACTTGTAGCTCTGCAAAGAACAAGTAATTTAATGCTGACTGGAATGTACTGTTTATAGAGTAGGTCTGAGTGAGTTCAACTCAACGACACCCAAACCTGTAATAGCAAACAATCAGCTATTCAAATGCTTCAAGAAGAAAGTCAGACTTCAACTGGTTCAACTTCTACAGGACACAGTTTTCTTGGAATCTAAAGGAAGTGCTTTCCTTAATTTCCAGTTACAAGCTTACATTTGAGCTAGTGTTCAAACCTCTGGTCTTATGTCAGTTACTTTAACAAGTGAATTTCGCTAACACTCAAAGATTTATTTTCTACATTTTGTTAGGAACTAATATCTTTCACATGATATCAGCTAAAGGCTAGTCAAAGGTATCAAAAATTAATTTCTTAAAATGGGATTATAGTAAATGCAGTGACAATAACAGTACTATGCATAAAGCTATGAGTGAAGGACAATTTAACAGAAATGAAAAGGAGTTAAAAAGAAATGGCTAGAAAACTACATTCATTTTACCCTGCCACCTGAACTACTCTGGCAGCATTACTGTACAGTTTGTATTCAAACAACATGGGGATTGATCTTACAGCATGTTTAAATTGGCATCATTTCAATGAACAGAACAGCTCTTGATTTGAAACAGCATAATGCTGATTTTCACTGGTGTAATATACCTCTGAAGCATTCCAATATGCCCTACCTGCAATATGAAAATACACACTGATATTTAAGCAATTTCTTCCTTCACATGAATTTTCAGGGAAGGTTTTGAATACAACCAGCTAAAGGCTTTCTGAAATTTAAGTGATTAAAACTGTACACATAAGAAGGAAATTCTCTGGAAAGGAGAGTCTTGTTAGGTAAAAAATGCCAGCAATGGAAATAATTTACAGCAGGAAATGCTACAAAGCATTCTTGGCCAATAACCTCTTCTACCAAACACCTATCATTTTCTGTAAGAGTCATAAGAACGGAACATATTAAATATGTCTGTAACTTTACCTCTTTTGGGATCAATAAAAGAGTCTATTCTGATGAAGCTCTTAAAGCCCATTCAGTATTTAATTAAGTGCATCTGAAAGGCCAGATTTTACTGACACTGTTGAAATTTAAACTGTTTTATCAGTTATGAAGATTAGCAGAAAAATACAGCACAAACTAACACGCCCATCAGGAATAGAAAACCAATTTACAGTGAGAAGGTGTACAGGGCTCAGGAACTTGGTCACAGTATGGAGAGGCTGCATGGGGCCAGACAAAGGTATCTGGTTTAGGATGAGGATGAGGAAGATGAGAAGATACAAACAGTTGGAGAGGAGACTCTGTTCTTGAGAGAGAAGATGAGGAAGTATCAGAGGCTAAAAAGCGAAACAAAGAGAATGATAAGGGGGGGGGAGGGCGGTAAAGAAAAAAGATCCAAGAACAGGGTTTAATGGGCTCATGGATGCCAAAAAAATGCAAAGCATTTATTTCACCATTCAGTAAGATGGTGATGGCTTCTACATAAAATAAATATCACTTCTTCTGAAAGCATCATTAAAAAAATACCCTGTACTCATATGTACTGTCCTTCCATACTAAACTAGATTAAAAAAACAAGTTAAAGATTTTTCCTAACGCATAAATTTGTAAAATATATTTAAGGGGAAATAAAGACCAGAGTTTAAAACTCAGCTACTATTGTTTCTTCCTGCGATAAACTCAGTGGACTGCAACCAATACACAACAAATTGAATAATCAGTTTTTTAAAAGATCGAGTGCAACTTACCTTAACCAAAATAGCCAACTGAGTTTCAAGTGATTTGGATACGCATATCTATCCTTGGACAGGAAATGTGCCTGCCTCCCTGTGAGATTTTCCTTCAGTGATTGAGTCATCAAAACTTTTTTTTTTCCTCTGTATTTATTTCCTTCATCAGTATAAACAAATATGGGTGCCTGCCACTCATGGCAAACCAGCTAAAATGCAAGGCAAACTTAAAGTAGATTTGCCACAGTTATTGATCAGGGCATTAGAATTAACCTTGTAAGAAATCCACAATACACTCTTTTTATACTTCAAAGGTTACACAAATTCAAACTTGAATTGTTTAATCATTTCTGATTAAGAGATTGGTAAGAGCTCTATATAAAACTTCAAGACTTTTTTTTTTTCAAATTTCAACTTCTGCTTAGTCGATACCTCTAAGAGAAAGAATGTTTTACACCCATTACAGCTAGATGTATTTATTTAAAGGATTTTAAAATTCAAATTGCAAGTACATAAGACTTCAGATTTGAATTTTAGCTCTTATTTCTTGGTACTCAGATTGACAAAGGGGATCATCATAATAGGTGGCAAGCAAAGTTAGTAAGGGGAAAATTTCCAGATGTTCATGTGTACACACACACACGTAAATGCAAACACATGGTAGCAAGGTACTGTATAAAGAGGAGGGGAGCAAACATTTCTGTCCAAAGAGGATTTTCTGCAATACCTTTCCTGCATACCCCTATTTTAGCATTTGTTTAGTTATTTAAATGTCAAATTCCTTCTGCATTTCTAAACACTGGGGATCCACAGAATTTGCATATTAGCTGTTTCAGCCCATAAAGGTCTAATATCTCCACCATCTATTGTTTCTATCATCTACCTTTTGTGAATGATGTTTTTTTGGCAGTCTGCTTAAAGTTTTCTCACTCAAACACTACAACAGACTTGATTTCCTTTATTCTTATAGCACCATAACCTTTTAATTTCTTCAAAATTTTTATATAAACTTCTGGATGAGGAATCTGGACAAAACTTGGATACGGAGCTTTTATATGTATACTACTGTATAGATGCAGTAGGCAACAAAGCTCTAGTCCTTACCAGAACTTGAGTATTGGTATTGCAACAAGGTTTCTTCTGTTAAAATTAACAATTAAAAAAAAACCAAACCAAAACCCAACTCCAACTCCCCAAAAAACAGAAAAAAGACTCCCCCAACCTATCCTCCACAATTACCTTTTATAAGAAAAATAATCAAAAAGGGAGCACATATTTTTAATTTTTCACCCTGTCCTCCTTGACAGTAGAGATAAGCTTTAACAACACAGCTGAGATTCAGAAAAAAAAAGGACAAATTGGAACTTCTAAAAAAAGAAAATCAGAACATATACATAGATCCAGTTTTCCAATTAAGATACTGGCTGCAGGATTTGAATGTGGGGCAAACTTTTTGGAAAGCTCACTGTTTTGGATGAGGGTTCATCTTTACTTAAAAGCATTGAGGAACATGCAGTCTTTAAAAAGCAGCAATTCATTATGCTTTCAAGCGTGGCAGATACAAAATAGGACACCCTGAAGGTGTAGATCAAGAGCTTTCTGTCACCATGGGGTAAAAACAAACAAAACCCCACAACTAACCACAAAAAACTCCCACAACACTCCCCCACAACAAGCACTTTTTTGAAGGCATAAAATAAATTATCTATGTCTATCTATATATGTATATAAAACCTTTAAAATCTAGTTATGTCTTTAAAATGAAACAATGAGCTAGACTAGAATACAGAATGATAACTATAGAATGATATAATGTTATCTTATACATTTTAATTATATGAATACAAGAAGACAGAAAATTCCACATTAGGGGCAGCAAGCTAAATTATGCCGTTATTCAGATCATATGATATTACAATTCTTTGAAATCAAGTAACCTGATCTTCATAATCAAAACAAGCACAGAACACTTTCTATTTACTTACATGGTTTCAAAAGTGAGTGAACGTTTGATCCAACTTTAACTTTCAGAAGTTAAATATCTAAATTGGATTTTTCTCTACTTCACAATTCTGATATTAAACTAAGAGATACATCATACATTACAATGTATCTTAGTTTATCGGTCAGTGTATTCTAATTCACAGGCTGGCAAACTCTCCCATAAGCTGTTCGTGTCAAAGTGTGATTAAGCAGAAATTCACATCTGAAAGGTGCCAGGAAAAGCATGCTACAGTTTTGAGATAAAACCCAGGAAACAAAAACCCTCCCAATATTTAGAATGCAAGTAACATACTGTAAAAGTTTTTTGGAACTAGCATCATCATGGTAATTCCTTCAATTTTCACAGAACGCGTGGCTCACCTGCTTTTTGGTTACATGACTTTTAAGGCATATCAATTTGCATTGTGATAACTGAATATATTAAAATACACAAATTACGTATTGTAAATACTTACTGACATGTAACAATCTTACCGTTTATGTAGTCCACCTGTGCACTGCAATTTTTGATATGTATATCAAAATATCACAGTATATATGATTTATAATAAATACATTTTGCTTATAATGTCAAAGCTATGTCTACGGTAAGCCAAACCACCCATGTAATTATAGTTTAATAGATTAGATATTTCAATGAATTTAATTAGCAACGATGTCTTCAAGTTTTTTGAGATTATTTTCTGAAATTTTTCTGATTGACCTTTTAAAAAGAAAATATGTGCAAATACCGAATGGACAGGAAAAGCATAGACTTTGGCAAATAGGCATAATAATTTTAAGCCCTTGCATAAAAGAACACCACTAAGCTCAGCAAGATCCATACTATAGGTATTTTAAATTCAGAGAGAACGTGGTCAGCAAGTACTTCATAAATAAAAAAAATCTTATATTGCACAATGTCTATTTCTACTTATATGACAACAATGAAAGTGATTTCATTCTGCAAAATAAAACAAAAAATCTAGCTATGGCCAGACCATTTTACCTATTTTATTGTTCAAATGCAGTTCTTACCTGTTTCAGGATCACTGAAATCTGGTAATGTAATTGTATTAAGCTGTCGTCTGTCAGCAATAGCTCTGTCTAACAGGCTGCTCCCACGTCCGGAATCACTGCAATGAAGTATAGAAATTGTAAGCTATTAAACTATAAAATTATATACTGAGATACAAGTTTCATGCTGCCCTCCTCCCACAGAGGTTCTTGCTATAAAAGTTCTTGCTATGAACAAATTTAGTACCAAGCACCACTAACCACTCACAGTGCGGTAAGCCAGCTGCGCTGAAACAGAATTCAGCTGAGCAAAACTAAATCCATATTTACTTCAACAATTCTGGTTTCATAACTAATACAACCATGAAGGGAATACAGGCTTTTCATTTGATTCGCAGCTAAGAGCTTTACAGAAAGGATTTATTGTACCTTTAACTTCTCTATACTATGAGGTACAGCTCTCACAGTAGGCCAAGATGGCAGATGTAAGTTGAAAATCCACACTTTTCCCAGACTGAAGAGAAACACTAAACTAAGGACATCTGATTTTAGGTAAAGATGTTATAAAGATGCCATAAATACATTTCACATAAAAAGGCATCACTTTTATCTCTAGTTTTGGTGTGGGTTTTTTTGTTTTTGTTTTAATACACATGCACACATACTGCCTAACATTGAATTTGACCCTAACAGCACAGTAGGAACATTTTGAACGCTTCCAACAGCTCAGGACCCTAAGCAGTAGAAGTGGTTTTCACTGATTGCTCCTGTGGACAAATGCACTTAAGTTCTACTTTAGTTGTGACTCCATATCTATCCCTCAGGCTTCGTGTTGATATTCTTGCTGGAAAACTCGTTGCTCCTACAACTACTATTACAGGTTCAGCAGAGGAACAGGAACTGAAGAACTAAGTGCTGCCTCTCCTTGAGGTGAGTATTGAGACACACTGACAGAAAAGTTTGAGGAAGGACATATAGGCACTCCTTCTTTAACATTTTATGGTTAATACAGTAATTTCATTTTTAGGATTGTAAGTCCAGTACTATTCCCTATCAATTAATACCTTTTTAAAAACCTAATTTAAAAATAAAAGCACCCCACAAACTTAAAAATAATTAAGCTTTAAAGCAATTGGGCTGTTAGCCTAACTTGGCAAAGTGCAAACATTTGTCTGATTCTCACTGAAGAGAAAAAAATCCACAAAATTCCTACCTTAAAGTAAAGCCTGAGAGACTTTAATCTAAACTGCAAGACTTGTATTCAGTACATCTTTCCACTTGCCTTAACTTTAAAATCCCCTCCTTCCACATTTGAACTGAGAGAAGGGCAAGAAAGCCTTTCAGCAACTATTTATAGTTCCACACATCAAAAACCAGTGAAACAGCTTTCCGTCTTTGTACAGCTGTTACTAAAATGGCATAAATAAAATTTTGCATTACCCTAACATTATTGCATGACTGATTTCCTTGCAAAATGATGCCATTATAAAAATCCACATGAAACAGAAGGGAACTTTCTGGGACACATGCTATCAGCTATAGGTGTTACATCAGTTGGTGCATATTTTCTGGTAACCGCTGTATTAATTACTTCCCCAATCCACAAGCAATAACATGCCAAATGTTGCTGACGAGGAGAGCCAGGCTTAGCATTAAGTATCTTCTAAGCACAGCACTGGGACTGTGGTTTGTTCTGTTTTCCTAACGCAAACTAAGAACTGGAAAAGAACTGATCTATTTTCTAGTGAACTGCAAGCAGCAGGCTGAAGATAAAACATTTAAACCTTCTAAGTCTTGCATCACAAAATAAGTTTTAAATTCATATTAACCATCTCATGAGTAAAATGTTTGTATGCCAATTAAAGACAAAAGAAAATAGTTCTAAGTCAGCTGAACAAAGTTAAGGCACCATGTTGCATTTAGCCCTTACTTTGCGTGGTACATCTAGTTATACATAATTTATTTTCATTGTTAAAAGATTATTGAGGACACTGAACCCAAGTTTACTCAATAAAATCTGATTAATTGCAAGAAGAAATATTTAACATAAAACACGGCTTATAAAAAAAGTGAGTTCTTATTGGGAAAACGATACATCAAAATTAGTAAAATTTCAGACTAAATCAGAATATTGGAAACACAACATTCTAAAAAGGTTTCAAATGATTAAAAGACCTTTTATTATTGGCTTAAAGAACTACTAAAAAAGCTTCAATTACTTCCAGTGGGAGGCATAATTTTCAAATCATGCTTTTCAACAAAATGAAGTGTGTGTTAAAATTACAGAGGTTGGAAAATCTAAGTTTTCACAACAATCCTGCATCATCCTTCTTCATTACATCTGGAGTGCAGCTGGGTGAATAGAACTTCCCAGTCACATTTCAGGTCTGAATCATAATTGTTATCCCAGTCAGACCAATCTGGATCACCGTGATACAATATGAAGGTATTCAGCCCTTAAATTTCACACAGCCATCCCAAGAAAGGTTACAGCTTGGTACCCATGTTCACTGTTTGATACAGCTCTGAATGTGTGATATGTGAAACCTGTCGCCTTCCATCACGACACTTATCCACAGCTCCTGTCCATTCCATTCCTAATTTGATTTAAATTGGTTACCATAAACCAGAACTTCAAGAAAAGCTTTAAATGTCAAGATCAAAAAGCAGTAAAAACTAGCAGATGCAAAGTAGTCCTCGTTAATTTTTCCACTTAGGTGTTCTTGAAGGAGAACAGTGACATGAGATTTGGCAAACATTGCTGTTTGAAGCTGACACAGCCAAGAGTAAGTTTTCACAGTCACTGCTGATGTCTGAAGGAAGCATTACTTAAAGTATATTTAACATGGCACAGTAGCTCTTAGCACAACAACAACAAGGTAATGACAAGCCATGATTAGAGCCCTGATCTGTGTTGAGGATGTAACAGCAGAGATGGAAGGTGAAAAGTTATGCCGGAGTACATGTGAGGCCTCACTGAAATTAAGCTTCCATAGAAATTGTAACTATTCTGCACAGCGCAGCATTCTGACAGTAACCTCTTCACGCCCCCTCCCCAGCCAACTAAAATAAACCACCACCCACCAAGTTAGAAGAGAAATTCTCTCCCAGGTCGCTGCTCCTAGTTCAGTGACTTTGAGTTGAAAATTATTCAGCTCAAACCTTTCTGGTTGCTGACGTACTTGCTTTCTGTAACCCCCGAGTCCTGCTCCCTATGCCACAGTGCAGTATCCCAGTCTCTTTCAACATGTGGTGATTGACTGGGGTCCCTTCCCAAGCTTTTCCTGCCACACCCTCCAAACTTTCCTGCTCTGAATTGCTCGCTAGCTCGCTAAGGAGAGAAGCAATTTGCCCTCTGGCCATTAGGCCAACTCTCTCAATCTTCTTGAAGAGATGCATGTGTTTACATAACTGAGATGAAACAAAGTAAGAGCAAAAAACTGAACAGATAATGTTCATTATACTGCTGTACAGGTATCTGGTGCCACCTGGTACAAGGCTTTTCTGCTTCAGCATCTCTTCTCCAGAAACTGTCAACACTTCAAACAACCAGAGAGCAGGAAATTCTGCTTGTCCTCTTCTCCACGTCCTTGATAAACGTGTTGAATAATACCAGCGTGGATTTCTGCAAAGTGGCCTTCCCATTTATTTCACAGCTTATCTCAATATATATGGCAAAGGACCTTCACAGAAGCATTTTGGAAACCCAAATAGGACTATATCAACTTATACAAATACTTGCTAATGCTTTCGAATAACCTAAATGCATTCATAGACAAGACCTGCCTTTAAAAAAACAAGCCATGCTGACTGCCAGCACATCATATTTATCCATGTGACCTCTGATGTTTCTAAAGCCTTAATTAATGCCTAGGCCTCCTCCACTTTATTTAATGAAAGTCCTTGGACTAAATTTCCACTACAGCAATCTCTCCAGCAGCCAATATAAAATGCCCTATAACCCAGTTTGAGGAAAAATAATCAAGACAAGACAAGTACATTGAGCCCCATCAAGGAGAATGGCAGAGTTACCCAATCTCTGTAATCAGTCCTCATCATTGCAGAGTTTATTAGCTTTGGCGTACCTTACTTCACAGAACTCTGGGTGGTTTCTGCGTGTCCATCAACTGGTATCACAGAGGATTAGTTTGTTCATACAAAATACCACAATAAGTAAAAGCAGGACTGCTGGCCTAATATTGCCCTGAAAGGCTACTGCGCAAGGTATTGAGCAGCATAGAATTCTACAGCATTTTACCTTGGGTTAGTGAGATTGTAGCAGGATTTCCAAATCTGGAGCATGTGTTTACAGGTTAGGAGTGCTTCATCTGGGCCTCTGCACAGGGACTCCAGCTTGACTTTTGTAAACAGTAATCTAGTGAAAAGGGAAAGGAAATTAAAAGTGAAAGAAAAGATATTCCAATTCAAGCAAAACATTTTTAAAGATAGCCAACATACACCAAACTGGAGAAAACACAACTTCAAAGACAGTGTTAATTTAAATAATTGTTTCATGAAATAATTACAATAAAGTCAAATATCTTACATAATCAAAATAAGAGTGCTTTTTACAAGATGGCCTTTTCAACTGGACAGAAACAATAGTTGACAGGATTTTAAAATTTTTTTTAAAAATTAAGCAAGACAATATAGCTTAGTGAGAGTAGCAGGACCACTAGAAACAATACTTCATATGTTGAAGAGAAAAGAGACGTCTTCACTAAAGAAAATCTTTACTACTTTTATGAGAAAGGAAAGTACTTTCCATTAACTAGCTTGGATGGTAATTATCTAACATATAAGTGATGAAAGAAAACAGCTCGGTACCGATGCAAGTTGCTTCCCTATAATGTCAATTTCTGGAAATGGAAGAGGCTGTACTGAAAAAGATATCACTAGACCTAAGATAGTCTCTTGTGAGGTAGCTAGCACTGGTAAGGTCAACAGGGAAATGTAACTGCACTCCACATTATGTTGCTATCAGCAGGCACAAAAAATGATGTTTGACTTGAATTTTTAACATTTTGAACATTTACAAGTCACAACCTAAAGAAGGCATATCATTCATCAAATATGCAGCAAGCTATTCATAATGGAAGCAAACATGTTTGCCGGAAGCCACTATAAATTAATTCTGATTTCCAAGTTGATATTTCTAATGGGAGCAAGACAATAAAGTACATAGCCTCATAAGATGACAACTGCATAATCCTTTTACAGTCCATGTATCAGTAGAAGGTTCTCTGCAGAAATTAACTTAGACACCTTCCTGGATAATTAAAGAATATAAATGCAATGCATCAATAAAGGAGCTAGTCAATTGGTATGCACATGTATAGGAGTCACGGCATCTGGGAACAGATAATACACCGGAAAAATACTAATTCAAAAGCAATTTTTAGTAAATTGCAAGATTAAAGAGCACAGAGCAGGAGGAGAGGATGCATATAAAACTGTTAGCCTACTTTCTGTTTTTAAACCCAGGTGTACTTTGACATTTTATTCCAGTGCAACCTTAATCATCCTAAGTGAAAAATTTATATGATTGGTCATATGGTTTGTGTGGGAAGACTGAGAAGGGTGTAGAGGGCATGTGTGAAAGCTCAGAACTTTCTTATCCCAAATACAAACTTTGAGGCTGCTAATAGTAACTGCGAACTGCCAGAGGGTTTTCTCAAGAATAAGAAATGACATCAAGTGCCTCAGCAAGTTACAGTAGCTAAAGCTTCAGTGTTGCACTGAACATCTTTTGCAGAAACTACCCAGCATGTAAACCTAAAAATGATTCACACTACCTTATTTGTACAATGTTTGTGTTGGTGGCACTGAGGAAACAAAAGGCAAGTCACTGAGTTAAAGAGAATGAGCACCTGTGGATAAGCAAGGTAAATAAGGTCATATTGGAGTCTCACCTGATGTCTTATAGGAATGCAGAACAGAGTAATCAGTTTAGCTTTCTTCCTATCAGTAAATCAGATCTGAGTATACAGGGAACTATATAGATAATTTAAAGTCCTATTTCATTTGGCAGTGCGGTCCTCTCTAGGTATTCATTTAACTGTGACTATATCACTGGAAGAAAAAACGTCCAGGTCTTGCTCAAGAGAGAAGGAAAAATGACAAATAACATCCTCCTTCCCTCACACTACTACGTCTGTTCTACCCTTAACACTCGCACACGCACCCCCACCCAAACAACAAGACCTAGGCATCAAAACCCAAACCCAAAAATCACAGGAATCTACCTCATACAATCCTTTCCCTGTTTCCTCTGTATGTAAAAAGAAGAGAGTGCTTTTTATGATTTGAAGAGCCTATAGAAGTTCAATTTTTAAAAATTTGTGATCATAAAGCACTTTACAAAAGTTATGGTACATAATAAATTCAGAAGCACTGAATTTACAAGTCATTCAGAAAGAAGATAATAATAACATATACCTTATTACGTACAGTTTACAGATAGACTGAATTTATGTTAATAGCCTTCAAGCATTTAAGACTTTCAGGAATTCTGTAGCAGAGAGAAGGCACCGGATCACTAAATCACTAAGATTCAGCATGCAAGAGCTAACAGAAAAATCGAGCAGGAGATAAAAAGGGAAGGGATTTGATTATTAAGAAATGACTTAAACATGTGTACAAAATAGCAGGAGTCTGTGCAACAAAAAAGTAAAAGTCTGGACTCCTCGTGCAGGATTCAAGGGCAAGACAGCAGAATACAAATACACTTGTAAGAATTAAAGCAACACATCAGAGTTTGATGCCGTTGGATGCACTTGGTACACATGCAACATCATCTCTGTTTCTTATGCATTACGGCAATCAAGGGGGCTGGATAGTTGCATATTTCCCAAAATACAAACAATAAACAAATTTTGACGGAAAAATATTAATAATTCTAATAAAGAAAGGCTAGGCAATTGTATCCAATGGGGGGGGAAAAAGTACACTGGTGTGGGATTATCTAAATAATCCACAAATAATCTTTTGAATCGAAAAGGTTGCATTTATAAAGCCACACAGAGCAGTTTCCCTGGGGAAGAAAGGTTAAAAAGAGGAAGGAGGCAATGTGCAGGAGGAACACCATGTGACAAACAGGTCTCCCGAACTAACTTAATTCTTCCAAGCTCCCCTGAAATATGGCTGGAGGTATGAGTTCATAACAAGATAAACAAGCAGCTCAGGGACAAGTATTGTCAGGAAGGTTTTGGAAACCATGAGGTAGATGATCTGAAAAAGGATTTTCTGAAAGGTCAGCTTCAAGCATCGGGGGAAACAACACTTCTGGAAGACAGCCTGCATTACTGACACAAGAGAATTTTAAACTTTACCAGGGACATTTTCACACCTGTTTTTAATACACTATTAAAAATGGTGAAGAATGGATAAAAGCTACCAAGAGATAGGATGATGAAAAACAAGTGGTGCATTTTATGAGTATCACGAATTATCTGGTGCCTGTTTGTAAGAGTCAGAGGTTTAAGTTACTGGCACACGGTGCAGAACAAAACATGGCAGAGTAACCACAGCGCGGTGACTAAGAATGGAAGTACTGAGGAACAGACAATATTCAGAACAGAAATGAAGAGTAGAACAATGTGTCTCAGCGACATGTCAAACTAGAAAAAATATAACAGATAGCAAGAACAGAAATCTGTTTGGGTCAAATCCTTTGGGGAAGGAAAGTAGGTAAAACAGGTTCTTTTAAAGACATTAGACTAATGGGGCATTTGTTCCAGCATCCATGTTTGATATAGATGTAGATTTTTAACGTTAGATAAAAATAAATGTAATTGTATCTTTTTAGGAGACTAATTACCCAGACACAAAATGGAGAACAAATCAATCTCTTAAGTGGAAAGGCTTAGTTATTCTTGGAGCTAATAGCTGATAAATTTATGAAATTGCTACTGAAGCGGCAAATGACTCCATTACTTCAAGACTGTTCTCAGTAACTAACGAGGACATTATAAAACAGCTGCTTGTAACCTAATCCACATATTACTGGATTTTTATTTAAATAAAGAATGAAAAATCCCAAATGGGTTTATAACTAGGTCTTTGAATTTCAGCAGCATATACCCAAATAATTTGATAGCAAAGGTTACACCTGGAGTATAGCAGAAGCCTGGTACTAAACACAAAGATGCTAAAATGTTTCAGGATCTGTGTCTCACGTTGAAGGGGTAAAACTCAATGTTTGACAAGCCAATCATTGCTAACACTGTGCAAGTAAGACATCAGAAACACACAGATATCCTATCAAGAATAGCAGGGGACAGAGAAAAGAGAAAAAAAAATCAGCACAGAAAGCTGCATCTCAGGTACATAATAAAAAATAAAGGTAAACTATACCTGGACAGGTTATTATACAACCAACCTCCACCATAATCCTTACCTATGTTGTCTCAGATATGAAAACAATAACAAATAGAGAATAGGAACACTCTAAAGTGATTAAAGTTAACCACTCAAAAGTAATGCATTTGTCAGAATTATGGAAACAGTGACACATAAGATTGTCCTTTCTAAAGTAAAACTTTGAGGAAAATATAACTTCCGTAATGACTGGGGAACACCAACTATAATCACCAATGTTCTTTTCAGGAGGGAAGGCACAGACGAATATATGCAATCTTAACATGCAAAAATTTATATAAAAATAGCATACAAAAAATGAAACGAGCATTAGATAACATTGTTAATGGAAAAATGGGTTATAGCTCAAGTTTAATAAAGAGATTGTACCAAACAACCTGTATAACAGTTATTCCAAACCAGAGCTGCCCATCAGCCAGGTTCGTCAAGGTGGGACAGCTGTGAAGAGGGCATATGCAATTCTGGAAGATACTTGTTGGAGCAGAAAGAGAAAGGGACAGTGCCATTGTACAGTACCCCCGTGAGACCACATCTGTAATGTTATACATAATTCTCATTATAACAGTTAAAAACACACACACAGAAATTTCAAATTGGAGCAGCTGCAGAGAAAGGCTGCAAGGGTGCTCAGCTGACTGGAGACTGCAGAGTATGAAAAATACTTCATTTAGTCAGTCTAGCAAAAAAAAAGCCAAGAAGAGGTACAAATTCTATCTATAAACACAGATGAGACAAGCACCATTAAGGGAAAAGAACAATTTATCTAGAGGATAATATTTCCACAAAAATGAATATATATAAAGGCCATACAGACTATTAAAACATTAAGGGTGTAAATTAGGTCTCCAGATTATAAATGAAATTGTAGAAGACTGCTTCCTCACAATTTTGGATAGAATGCAGAAGAGGTGGAGCAAATAACCTAACTGTTCTTAAAATACGCTGGTAAATTCATGAAAAGTGTTACAGACAGGACAACTGTAATATTGAAGCCTTGTAACTTCTGAGGTTCGTGCTAGTGCTTTATTTCCTAATCAGTACAAACTCATCTATTAAATCATGATCTGAAGCTTTCCCTACCAGCAAACCAGCATAATTTGTAGCATACAAAGGACTTGTGAATCTCCAAAATTGCTGTCTTAGTTATGCCTCCTTCTTTTCAGCCAGCCTGTTTCACTATTTGAAGTAAAATACCCAAGATGCTACGACCACTGATTCCCTTCCACAGCAACAGTCTTATAATGTCAGGAGACCAAGAGGAGTAAATTTGTCCAATACCGACTTAAGTTATTAACTATATTTGTACTCTGTAGAATGAAGCAAAAATTCAAAGTAGTGAAAACCGAGTTCTGCTATGAGACAAATAAAACTATTAGTATGGAGAACTCTCAGTTCTTTCAATGAACAGGTATTGCTCATCTTGGGTGTCATTTTAAAACCAGCTGCTTTACTTTTGGGATCAAGTAAGCAATTTTCCAAGTTGCTGTGCACTATATGAGCACACCAGCTTGGATCAACCATAGCTGGGTATCTGCATTCCACGCACTACTGCATGGAAGAGACCTGCCTTTTGTTCACCAATTCTTTCTTCAGTTCTGGCAATATGACATGCTATTGATCATTATTATACCAGATCTGCCTGCTGGAACAGTGCCACTCAATGCAGTGGTGATCAGGAACCTTCCTTAAGTCCCTCAGACTAAGAACCCTTCTACAGCAAACTTTTAATTCCACTAGAGTACTTCTTCTGAAGGGTCCATATACCCATATCCTGATCAAAACTGAACAGAATGCTTGATCTTCAGTTAGGATTGGGAGTAAACTTCATTATTATTCTCTTATTATATAAATTATTTACATTATTCAGGGCTTGAAGAACATAAGGAAGAGCTGTGCATAACACTGAAGGTACGTGCTTTGAAAAATATTAGTCCTTCAGTGTAACACACCGAAAGCCTTGCTGAGAACCGTTTACGGACTCTTCTGTATGCAGTGAGGTCAAGCTAAGTGCACCTTTCAGAACAGAGAACAGCCATCCCCCCTGAAGAAGCTAAAATTTAAAAGGATGCATCAAATCCACTTGTTTACAATGCAGGATTAAAAATGCAGCATCTTTGTTTTATGTTTAACCTACTTGGAGTACACTTAGTAAGTTTTAAAAGAACATTTTTAACTAATTTAGCAGTTTGAATTTCTAACTTCAGCTAACAGTATTTTTACATGATAATCAATTATTAAAAGATGATAGGAAAGGAATTAATATACTGGGAGTCCCATAAATATGATAACAACCAACAAATAAGCCACACAGAAAGTGTCAGACAATAGCTTGGTCTCCCTGACAAACACATTAACATCTACAATAGCTTAAATATAAAGAATAAATTTCATATATAATCAACTCTGCTAGATAGCCTGTTATTAGGGCATAAAAGAAAGATGACAAATACCAGTTCTTAGTAGAGTTATATAATATTTCATTCTAGTTTCATATTGAAGAGCCCATTTAGTATATCCCACAGGTTCAAATTCTGGAATCCTAAGAAAATTCAAAAGAAGATGTTCTGGTTTTAAACCTAGGCACTACATTAAAAAAAACCAAAGAAAATAATGAACCACAAAAAACCTTACCAAGTCCAAATCTATGACTTGTGAAATCTTAAACTAACTAGTCTGACACTGATCCCGTATTAAAAAGAAAAAAAAAAAAAACCACACAAAGTCACAAAAAGGATGATGCAGAATGTAGCACTATAGAGAAAAATTAAAGTCTGAAAATAAACTTTTGTTTTTAACAGACAACATAAGCTTCTTTTCATATGACCTGACTTTAAGGGAAAAAATAACTACGCTGATGTAAAACTTACATTCCCATGCATACTTCATACAGTTGCTCTCATTTCTGTAACAACCTGTCATAGCATCAATTGCTTGTATAAATTAAATCAGGTTAACTGACAGACCCCACAGAGTAATTAAAGTGGGAAAGCAGTACGCAGAATGCATAAAATTAACTTTGAACAAGTATTATTCAATATTGATTATTTGAAAGAATATAAATCTATTCACCTTTCCTAAACAAAGTCTTAGCCAGTCACTTCTTGCATTCAACAATTACAAATATAGGAAAAACTTCCAATGACTGCTACAAGAAATATAAAAGAAATGAGGAAGTAAGAGGAAGCCAAACCTTAGCAAATTCAGTTTCTCTTAGTCAGTACATCCTATCAGCAAGTACCCTTCTGACAGTCTTGTAATTACTCATAAATAAGTGGTTTAGAAGAAAAAGGTAAAGAAAATCTAGCTTTCCCTGTGCTTACTTCATTCAGAGTCAAGTTTACTGTCTGCAAGTTTGTAGCTTCTTTTAAAAGGAGGAGATAGGACCGACTGCTTTAAGACCCTTTGCTTGGGGAATTCCACTTGAGTCCAACAGGACTCTAATTTATGTGTAATATACTCTCCTAATTAAAAGGTCCTTATAACAGCACAGTAGGAAACTTTCCAAACAATTTGTTCAGCAGCACGGCTTAATAGCTCTCAAGCTAGATTTCTTTTCCAAAATCCAGCATATAGCTATAGGAACAAATACAGCCTTTGCACTCTAATGTGGAAATACATCATAGAAATAACTGACCAAGAAACAAATAAGAATGCATGCAAACACATATTTGAATAGAAGTCAACAAAGTAATTACGCTCAAAATAATTAACACAATCCTTTCCAACAGACATGATGCAGGCGTTTCCCTGTATAAAGCACTGCTAAATGATACCAACATATTTTGTGCAGTAGTTGCTTACATGTGATGAAAACTCACTACAGTTCAACAGTGCAATAGATAACTGAAAGGCTACAGCAAGTACGGCGACATATACATAAAAATATATACATAGGTGACATATATTTAGATTTATAGAGAGAGAAACTTGTTTCTCTATATAGAAACTTATCACAAAGGACATTTGGAGGTGACCTGATTACACAAGCTACCATCAGAGTATGAAATCACCAGTACTAGAGAGTTCTTAGTAAAGAATGATACAAAAACCAATAACTGGAAACAAATAAGGGATCAATTCAAATTAAGAACAAAAATACAGTCTTAATGAAGAGTGCAACTGAAACACTAAAACAAGCTACCACATGTTGTAATGGTTTCTCCAGTTTTTGATGTGCTCTTATCAAGATCGGATGTCCTCTGGAGGGTATGCTTTAGCTAAATTAATGGAAAAACTAAAGCAAATTTAGCAACTTCCGATATATAGAAAGTCAGGGGTTTTAAAAAAAATCAATCCTCTTGGCTTCAAACGCTATAAATTTGAGCATTCAGTTTTGACAGCTGTCCCTTTAACGCTTGCTGTAGAAAGCTTACAGCTTCACATTAGTCAACTCCAAAACATCTGCGTGATCATCAAAACACAAAATGACACAAATGCAAAAATTTAACCTATAGGGAGAATGACAACATGAAACTAGATAGAATATGAAATACGTATAGTTTTATAAAGGATTTACTTACACATCCAGTGATCTTTAGGTGCATTACTTTTATCACCATGATAATCAAAGTACAGCAAGAAATTTATAGAGGTGTCTGCTGCAATTGCAAAGAGAACCCTTGCATAGTCAGCCTACTCCATTTTTGAATATTCAAGGAAAGTTTTATTATCAGAAAAGATATAAATATAAATTGTTCATTACAAAACATGAAAAATCATCATTTGTAAGTACCTCGAAATAACTTTTTGCATGACTGAACAAATTAATCTTAATTCCTGGCGATTTCGTTTGGATTTCTGTGACATTGCTACCCAATCTGTTTCTCTCGCCTTATCCTGAAGCCAGTTACCTCTCTCCCAATTAATCACATCTGCTTCTTATTTTTGTTCAAAGCATCAACAGTCAGGATGAGTCACAATTATCGAAGTTGCATTTGCAAGCAAACAAGATACAATTAATGAGATGAGGTTACCAAACCCAACTGTCAGCAATGTCTACTTAGGTTTTTTTTTCAGCTGCTTTTATCAATCTTGTTCCTTCAAGAAATCCAGTTGACTGAATCACTGGATGCCCAACACCAGCAACAGGAGGTCAAGCAACCAAATCTAGTTTTTGTGAAAACATCAGAAAATCATCTAACTTAATAAAAAAAAAAAAAAAAGTCCCTTAAACTGTTTCTCAAACCATCACCAAACATACCCAAAAGATGCGAAACCTGTTCCAAGTGATTCAGGAAAAGTGACACATTTCTATAGTGCCAATATTAATCACAAGGGTAATCTCTAACTTTGGTTTCACAGATCCCCAGTAGTGGGAAGCCCATATATATATACAGAAACATAGAGAAAGTAAAAATAGGCAGTTCAGATTGCTATTTGAAGCCTGACTCTCAAACAAGCAGAAGATGCAGCAAAACCAGCCCTGTAGCCCCAAAATAACGCTATTTTGTGGAAACCATTAATAGGTATCCTTTGTGTTCATTGGATGGCCTCTGCTCTATCCTTTGAAATATTATTCCCCATATATTTGTTCACAAAGCAGTAGCATTGCTTCTTTGCAAGGAAAAGCAGCAGTCAGTTCTGTGACTTTTGGTGGAGTTTATCTGTATTCCATCTTATGAACTCAATGTCCTTAAGAAAATGTAAATCTGTAAACTATAATGAAGATAGTTTCTGACTAAAGCCAGAACAAATTAGTTATACTTGAAAACTTTTTGGTTTCCTGCCTTGAACACCCTGCGGCAGCCAGCTCATGACCCAAACTGGGATTCTTTCAATCAAGTTTCAAAGAAGAATCTACAGCCTAACAAATATAATTCAGGGATAAGACCCTGAGGCCAATGACCAAGTTGTTATATAAAAGTAATATCTACCTATCAACAATGTCTTTTTTAATGGATGATTCTGTAAAAGCGCATAACAACCACCAAAGGGAATAAAACCCAAACAAACAACCAAACAAAAAAAGACACAAGCCCAGCATGAAAAGAAAAACCACAAGGAACTGATACTGTTCTTTATGACTTACAGAAGAACCATTCCTGAGAACAAATTCATTTAACTCCCAAGATAGATAGATAGGATCAAAACGGAATGGATTTGAAAAAGCATGTTGTCAAATGTTGACAAAATGTATACACCAACCTAAAAGACATTATTTTGGCAAGCCTAGCAGATCACTGCTTCTTGTCCAATCACATATTACTGCCCTTTCCTCAAATAATTCCAAGTGTTCTGTTTATCAAGGAAAAAAAGAATTGCAAGTTTAACCAGCACCACACACTGCAGTGCAACTACAATCGACCTTAGGACAACAGAATAGCGTAGTCTATTCCCTTTAACTGATAAATACACCTCTATCCTGCAAAACATCAGTGTATGTATCATCACACGCTGTGTGCATCAACCAGCTCTTCTGTTGTGCCCACCCAGAAAACTACCAGAAGGAAACAAGTTTGTTAATCAATGAACTGAGAGGGATGTTAAAAAGGCTCTGCGATTCTGGGGAATCTAACGTAGCTCAAAAGAGCCCTTAAGGGTCAGGAAGGAAAGGATTTAATAGTTTTTGGAGGAGTGAGATATTGGCCTGATGCTTCTGTGAAATATGTTTGGAAGAAAAAAAATTTCCATCACACTTCAACAAATGTAAATGTTTAAACTGTGAACTTAGTCTTCAGTTGTCTTCAAACCTGTTACCATATGTCTTTCCTTTTTGAGTGTACTTAACATTAAAATAACATGCTTGCACTCCTCAAATAACCCATCTGCTGTTCCCTACTTCTGCTACTTTAAAAGCTTGTCAGCTGCTATCCATTGCAGTTCAATTTTCAGCATAAAATTAGCAATTAATATTTATTATTTATTTTGCCTAATTACACTAATTTCAGGCACTATACTCATCTTTAAGTGCCCTAACACTTAAAATAACAAGGGAACCCCAAACAGCTAAGATTATGAAAACAGTATCGCAAGTATTTCATTAAGAAACCTAACTCTGTCGCCCTTGACTGAGAATCGACTTTTGATTAACCATGAAGTAGAAACAGATAGAAGTGTTGTTTCAAGATTTCATATCATTCAAAAGACCACTGTGATGTAGATTCCTCATAACAAGCAGATAAAAAGATAAGAAAGAGTCATGGAAAGGGGTTTGTAAATCAGTTTCCTCAGGTAATCACATATATAACTACTATATACATTGCACAAGATACATAAACCCCATATGAACCAATGCAACACAACCACCATTATTTCGCATCACCTTGAATACACCTTCAGACTGTAATGCGTGCCTCTGGGACTGCTTGTACATTCAGAGTAGGCAATCATTGGATTAAAATAAATAAAATTCAAGGAAAACCCAAGCAGCTAAGACCTCAAGCCTCCTTCATAGTTAAGTACTCTAGTAATTTAGAATATATTGTGGCTCCCTCCTGCCTACTGTCTTTGCATCCAGGGCAGCATGTCCCTGCTTCTGTCAGACTCTGAGCTGCATCATCTGTGGGTTCAAATTCTGTCAAGCTGGAGAAGAACTGGACTTCACATTTCTACTACAGGGACAATTCGTCTAATGAAAGGTAGGGAAGAACAGTGTAACTTTAGATGTCAAATGCAGTAGGACTTGACTGAGATGAACTATTCAGCTGGCACCTTACTCCTACCCATCTCCCCAGAGATGGTATTCATAATCTTTTCAGCAATCTTAATCTGTTCAGTAATCTTCTGTCTAGAGATCTTTTTGGCCCTGGGTCAAAGGACTCTCAGATTTCTGGAGGCTTCAGAGGTTATCTAGCATTTAAAAGTAGACTGATTGTACTGCTCTGAAAAACACAGGTGACTTGTTTATCAGTAGCAACCTAGCATTTTAAGTTTACAAAAAGTTTGAAATGATAGTGCTATAGATATTCAGCACATATCTTGTATTTTGATTATTTCTGGAAAACATTACTATGTACCTATTTCATTTTTAGAGGTTTTTTAGACTTTCACCAATAGTTTTTCCTATACCCCTTAAGGTCTCAGAGCAGACTGCATATCTGTGCTGCCAATATAACAAACAAAGGAAGAACAATCAACTCTATTCAGAGAAAAAGCTATACCTTGCTGCTGACAGCACAATGTGACATGTTCTCATTCCTTCCACTCCTTTAGATAATGATGAACAGATGTCTTTGGCTCTGAGGAATTTCTTTTCTACTTACTGACCCAGAGGTGCATGGCCACATTTGGTCAGCAACTTCCTAGCTTTACAGTGCAGGAAGGTTAATGCTATTTTATGATACAAAGGTATGCTTGCTATACACCTCAAATATTGAACATGAATTCTAGAAATGCAATAGATTTTCAAAGGTTAAAAACTGACAGGCAATATATTTACTAATTGACTACAAAAAAAGAGTGCTGGGAAGTATCCACTTTCGGCATGACTCACAGTGTATTCTATGACTTCCTTGCAACCTCTGGCATTTTACAAAGATGTAGTATTATAATCTTCTGAAAATTTAGATTCTTTTCAAAGAAAAGCAAAACAAAAAACCCCACACAGCTGTGAATAGGGCAGGACAGCACTCAGTACAGCAGTGCAATTACAGCATACAGAGGTATGCAAATAAGAATAACAGTAAAAGAAATAAGAAATAACATAAATCACAAGCCCTATGTTTTACTTTAATATTTTCCAAGTACAGAGATTTATTGTGCTGCAAAACTACCAAAGTACCAATTTCCATAAGGCTGAGGTAATGGATTCATTCTAACAGAAATATAGAGAATATCAAGAAAAGTCTTGTACTCTTTAGCTTACTGGGATTCCAGACATAACCAAAAGATAAAATGTAAAACATTATGATATTTGAAGTGATACAAAAGCCAATAAAATACCATAGGCAAATAATCAAATGTTTCAGTATATCTTAGAATTAGCAAGCCTTAGAGGAACACAAGAGGATCTCTTCCCAGTTTGCTAGGAAGTACGTGAGATTGTAATGTTTACAGAAATCGCAGAACAAGAAAGTAGATCAACAATACACTAAGCATTTGTGGTTTATATTTTTTATATATATGCCCATACGCACTGTCAACCATTTCAAGAGCACCAGATACAGTGTGCAAGAACAGATTGTAAACTTGAGGTTTTGCTGATAGATCCTTGCAAAAATAACCCAGTTACATGAAGGAATCAAACCAAATTTATATGATTGACCAGATGTGTCTGCCTGGCTGTCAGTATGAACTGCAGGGAGCAGACAAGGAATCTCAATCGTATCCTTGACTTCTCTGGGAACCAGAATTAACTGGACAGCACTAAAAACAAGACTGTAAAAGACTGTCTAGCTTCTCATATAGCTGTGTTTCACCTTGGGTTCTTCAGCAATTGTTGCCACATCTGATGGCGATTCCTACTGCCAAGATATTCCTCTCAAATTCCCTGATCTGTACCAGTATGGTGTAACATAGTACACTGTATCAGCATGGTGTTTGTATTATACAATACAAACTAAGGACTAACAATTTAGAACCACCACTATGACCCATATGATTAATATACATCCATAGAGTAATAGAAAGATCAGTACTTTTTAAAGCAACTCAGGCAACATGTTTAACCACAAGATGCAATTATAAAGAAGTGAACCATATTTGAAAAACCCATAAATACCTTTTGAAAGCTCACAGGAGTAATTTTAAACACTTTACTGAATGATCCTTTGTTCTCTTATTACAACAGGGAGAACTGCAGTTTCAGAAACACTTCTAGACTGTTAATATTCTGAGAGATATAGCAGCCTCATCTTTGTCATTTACATTGCCACTAAGTGGTAGAAGATGAACCAAGAACAGACAGAAGATGACAGACCATGGTGTTTTGAACATGCTTGTTTTTAACAATAAGAGGGTATAAAGTTGAGCTGATATGCCAATTGCCTCTCAGACAATGACCTACTGAGAGGTCCCTCAGACCTGAGGAAAGCACAGACAGATTTGGGAGAGGAACTTCTAGATAGTTCTGAAATCACAAAGCATGTGTGGAAGCCCCTAATAAGAACAGAGACAAGTGATACGTGTGTGGATAAACCAGGAAGAGAGAATCAGCAAAAGGCCACAAAAACAGTTGCACAGAACTGGCCGTGAGCCACAGAAGTTCTGAGCAGAGGTGGTAACAACAAAGGTCCTGGTCAGATTTATGAGGAAAAAGGCAACATTACCTTATATAGACAGCCAAAAAGAGGCATGAAATGTCAAGGAACAGGAAGGAAAAACATTATAATTCCTATTTTCAAACTAATAATTGTTAAAGAAATCATATTTTTCTGGTATGTTGCTATAGTAACAACTTGTGATACAGGCCAGTCATTTAAAAGTTAAAGTTGAGATAGTTAAAAAAATTGTCTAAATAAGCATTTAGGATATTTGTAATACTGCAGATTACAACTTTAGTAACTGTTGGTAAAGCATCGGAATGGAACATTGGAAGTTAATGGAAGCTGTCCCTGAGATACTTCTCTGTGAAGTGTTTCATTAGATTTTCATAAGAAAATTAAAAATAAAAAAAAAACCTTATAAAAGTACAAAATCCAAACGTATTTTAAGATATACTTAACATGAAGAATAAACACAAAGAATGATTTCTCTCTTAAACCACAAGAGAACACCTACCAAACATGTTTCTTCCCTGTTCACTTATTTAGTTATCCATCAGCCAATTTCAGATGACTGAT
Source organism: Gorsachius magnificus (assembly GCA_034008185.1). NCBI lineage: Eukaryota > Metazoa > Chordata > Aves > Pelecaniformes > Ardeidae > Gorsachius > Gorsachius magnificus. The sequence continues at coordinate 51,629,556 of CM067086.1, forward strand.
TATTATATGGGCATAAGAGGAGATTCTCTGTTACGATGTATTTTACAGAATAGATTCCATACAATAGACATGGAGTTATCTGTAGCATAAATCTATCCTAGCTAATAGAAAAGTCCTGTTTATCCTTCTTAGAATATTGCATAAAAACAGAAGACAGCAAAAATATTCTGAAGCATGCAACAGGGAGAAATTATCTAAACAAAGAGTCTGTAGAAAAAGACAAAATAACATCAACTATTCAGCTCTAGCCTCCCTTCCAAAACCGAATACTTAATCACTACTTAACAAGCCTTTAATAAAAAGCAGACTTGCATTAAATGGGCAGGGGGGAACACTGTTGGAAAAAAAACCCCGAACAACAGACCAATCTTCAAATCCACCCCCTCTTTACATGAATGAGATGAGAATCTAAGAAAAACAAATATGAGAAAAAGCGTAGAAAGCAAACATGACATTCACTCACATAAAATTTTCTGGATATTCACTCAAGGCCATATCAATGATATTCAAAGCATCATGATAGTGTTTCTGGGCTGATAGCAAGAGCGCAAGGAGATGAAGAGAGTTGGCATCATCTCCCTGTAGTTGCAGAGCCTGACGAACATAACCCAAAGCTTCTGGTATCTGATTTAAAAAAAAAAAAAAAAGGCAGAAAAAGAAAGCACCACTATTAGAAGTATTGTCTATTACTTGATTGCACATCCATAAAATTTTTGAAATATTCACCTGGATACCATGTAGATTTCTACAGACTCCTGTAAGACACTACTCAGAAGTTTAAAATGGACCTGATGCTCTACAGTGAACAGTAAAACTTAAATAATGTATTAGCCCTGGAAAATAAGATACAAGTTTTATTAAAACAGTTCCCTTCAGCCCTTTAAAATATTCACTTACTATGCTTTTTCAAGTATTGGTTGTATTCCTATATGATTTTGAAAATATTTTAATTGTAATACATTAACTGAAATGTACAGCTAGGCTGCAACAGTAACTTTTCTTCACATGGAATTTCATTATCTCCTCAGCCGCATGTGCTTTTGCTCAAGGTACACTTAGGTGTTAAACCCTGGCAATTTAATTAAGCAATATGAGAAGTTTGGAATTCAAAAGTACAAAGTCATAGGCTGCTACTGAAAAATATTTGTGCTATTAAAGTGACAATCCATTCCACTCTAGTGTGCTGTAGTCCAACGTCTCTGCTACTCATTAGTAATGAAAAGTAGTCACCTAGAGTATGTAAACTACTGTGCTCAAAACCACTTCTTAAAATAAACATGACACAGGAAAAGGCTTACCATGACATATACAAAGCAGCTTCACATTATGCAAATTCATGTGATACATGGTAGAATCCTAAATCCCTTAAACATAACAGCTGTACAAGTTGGACTAAGCTCTGATCTCTCTTATAGCTTTAAAATATTTTGCAGTTTTCTTAAACACATTTTTGTAATTTTGTTCACAATAACCAAACCTCCTACAAGTATTCAGAAAGGCACAGATCTTAGTAGATACTCAAGATTTAAGCACTGTAAGATCATTAAAGGCTATTCAAGAGTCCCACGCTCCGGATAACCAGTCTGAGCAGAGATTACATGTAATAGGAGAAGCATACAAGACTGAAGGTGTTCAGAGAGAGTATTTCAGGGTTTTTTCTTCCATAGATATGCATATACACACAAGGAAATCCAGGTTTTTATTGAAGAAATCTTCATCTGTATCCATCAACACATACAAATTCTAATCTTCATGTAACAGTGTGAGGCTGCACTTTTAAAACACAACTAACCTGTCTGGATATGGCAAGCTGCAGTGCCAAGTAAAATGCTGCCAGATGATCTGTTGGAGACAAACTGTGAGCCCTTAAAAACAAAGAAACAAAACAAAAAAAAACCAGTGAGTTTTTCCCCTGTTAATACAAGCTAGACATACACACATATACATATTAATGTATTTGCATTCGGATCTCTTCACTACATGTATGGTGTATTTTGGTATGTGGTGTTCAATCCAGTGACTTTTCTGGCACTTTTAATAGAAAACAATTGTCATTTTTAATAGAAATTATGTCAATTCAGTGTAAATCTCAAAAATGAGCAATACAAAATTATTCTTCAATTAAAATACACTCCTAAACAAACAGTGTATGTAATTATCTAAGAAAAGGAAAAAAAAAAAATCCCCCTAAACAACATGCCTTCAAAGACAAGAATTATGTCATCTGCACGAGAAGCACCCAAGCAATCGCACTGACTCTAACCAGGATGGTTCTGAAACACAGAACTCAAAGAGGAAGAATAGCAGCAAAGTAGAGCAGTTTTGTTCATTCTCCAGACTCTCAAAGTTTACGTGTTTTTTACTAAGCCTCCTAGGAAGCCAATTACTTTTTGGCTTTGAGTTGCTTAGAGATTAAGTTAGCAGAGCACCTTGCTATGTAGCAATGTAAAAGAAATCTAGGCTGGACAGCTTCTTTATCATAGCTTTACAGTAAAAGGCAGCATAAGATCTGACTCATCATGAACCTCTTTCTTCTCAAGTCCAAAGAGACAGCTCCATTAGTTTAGCAACTACACCCAACACATATCAAAGTAGTTTAAGTTATTAGGAAACAGTTTCATACTTTGTTAAATTTATCTCTCAGTTGGAGATTACCCTAACAGGGTCCACGACCAGTCCTTTTTTAAATTTTAGTTCACAAATCAAGCAAGGCTAAAGTGAGAACAAGGGATTTTAACTTAGAGAGTACTTGTTCAGTCACCCAAGCTTTAGCTAGTGAAAGAATAAAGCTGTTACTATCTATCAACCATTTGGTGAGTTCTGTGAAACTCCAGTTCGCACCAACCACAGGAAGAGCACTGAAAGCCTTCCAAAATCATTTAAAAAAAAAAGTTAGTGAAACAACCACCCCCTCAGCACTGTGCAAAGACAGCAACAAGCACCTTTTCAAATGGCCACCATCACAAACTGGTAGCCTTGAAATCTGGCATAGGCAAGGGTCCAAAACATAACTATTTCTTCAGGAACTGGTTCTCTAGGTAAGTGATTAAAAAACCCCAAACAAAAAAACTTGGCAGATCAAAATACTGAGCCCAGTACAGCTGTTTCTTTTATAAACTGTGTAGGAGATGGAGAATTTCAACTTCCACCTCCTGGAAAACATTTATTTTTAAGATGTGGGAAGAGAAAGCAGGCATCACTCTGGTATGCTAAGCATAACATACACTCTGTGGTAACAAATTTTCGGTAACATCGTATACCTATGTTATCAACACAAGGAACCAGCAACGTTATCAACTACATTGAAGTGGATTTCTAGTACGGTTGATCTATCAGGTGAGAGTGTCTCTATGAATACAAGTGAGGAAACATGATAATATGCAGAACAATCACCTTGCAAAACATACTTTTCCCCTTATCTTAGAAGGTAGCTAAGGGCTTTCTGATATGCAGAAACTCTGTTCTTTTCAAGGGCCAAACCATTCTAGTCAAGATTCTGTGTGGAGTCCAAGCTACTCATATCAGCAATATCACAGATGCAATCACAAATCAAAAAAACCAGCAATATCAGCAATTCACCAGGGTTTTCAAAACATATACCATGTATATTACCAACACCTCCGAAAGATAGTTTCATTAAAAGCCTACGTACAAGTTCATTCTGAGAAAGCTAGCAGAAAAGATGAACATATAACTTAACATCAATACCTGGAAAAAAAAAATTTGGAGGTTTATCAACTGGAAAAAGAACAAAAAACCCCTAAAGCATCAGAAAGATGCATAGAAATCATATGCAATTAATCCTCACGTTCCCAAGACTTTCTGTGTCTAAATTTGTATTCTGCTAGTTAGCACAAATATTTCAAAGCTCCATATCACTACAAAAGTGAAGTTCCACTCAACCTAAAGGACACCTGTAACGGTTCACTGAAGAGATGCTAGATATGTTTTCAGATTTCAGCTAGCACAAGTCCCTGCTAGGAAATCTTCAGAACTGAACAGTTAAGAAGGTATCAAGGGACTTATTGTTCAGCTGTAGAGAATGAAACAGAAAAGTTCCTGGGCAAAAGATGACATAACACAATGAAGCAACAATATTTGAATAGGGAGTGTGAAAGAGTAATTTCACAGTGATAAGCAGCTGAACAATGTTTGAAAAGTGGTTCTCCTAAAATACTGTGCATTGCTTATTCTCAAACCACTTATTCTTTTTCTAGAGCAACCTAATAAATATTACCACAACAAGCAGTATGCTACCTATAAAAGCATCCTTATATTTACAGGTGGTCAAAATGCTGCACAACCTCAAACCTCAGAAAATGGAAATTTTCCAGACAGACTGACAGCAGGGAACAACTCTCAGAATTTTGGAAATCACTATACTAAACTAGAGGGTATAGTCAGGAGGCACTGAACTGGAATGGACTAGCTTCAGGCTATGGTTCATTTAATCCCTTGCTGTTTAAAAGAATCAGCAAAAGAAAGCAAATCACTATGAGAACCTCAAAAGTAGTGAATGGGTAGGAATGGTGAGAAATAGTTAGCACAGTATTTTTGAAACAGTGACGATTAAGTCACTGGTAAGAGGGATAGGTGAGGAACGGAGGTATAAATCAGAAGGTAGAAAGTTCAGTTTCAACATGGAGAACGCTGAAGTAATTAAAACTATTAAAAGCCCTTAAGGAACAGGAAGAGCAAAGTTACGTTAAAAGATACTTACATATAGAGGAACAGTTAAGACAGAAAAAGGAAGGACTAATACATACTACCCTCACTCTAAAGTTACCTGCAAAACACTTTTTCAACCTTACCCCCTCAGATACAAAATCACCACCAAAAATCCCAGACTTCGTATTCACCTTAATGCACAAATCAGCTTCCCTGAAGCATTTAGGCCTGTCTCACTGAAGTAGGGTTTTCAAAGGTATATAAACATAAAGAGAGACACGTTTAGATGTTGCAGCACTTCTGCCAGCTTTGCCATCAAATTTGTTTCTGCTGTAATTAGGATAGAGGTGTTCTCATTTACCTGTTTATTGTAATTTTATTTGCAGAGTCAAACCCTTGAGAATGAACTACTGTCATCCCCAACAGCGCTACTTCCATGCAAGGCACTTGGAAGATGGGGCATTTGCATTGTCACTGCCTACGCTGTTAAATCTCCAGATAGAATTTTCTTTTTCCCCCAGCTTACTACCTTACTACCTGCATTTCACCCCTTACCCACAGCGGCAGGGCCTCAATTATCGCTCTGCCTCTACAGAGGGAATTGCAAAAGCCTGCTATATAATCTGATCAGCAACCAACTCTTCTAGAAACACTATCACCATGACTTGAAACCTTGCATCATACCATTTTCCCCTTCTACATCAGATGAGAATATTCCTTTGAGCAAATACTTTATACTAGAGAGCCACACAAATGTCTTTAAAATTAAATAAAAGGAAATCCTTCTAAATCAATTTAGATATTTCTGACAAAAAATGATGAAGTAAATGCCAAAGAAATACATTCCGTGCTTATGAAGGGAGAGTCCCAGAGGTGAAATCCTCATTATACAATTTTTTATAGGTCCCTCTTTTTAGCACATAATAAAGCTTTTCATTACATACAGCAGAATGAAAAGATTAACACCCACTCACCTTTGAAATGCAAGAAGAGCCTTTCTCTGCAAGACCTCTTGCATCCCTCGCAAAGATGCTGAAAAGGATATATTTAATCAGTGATATGCAAGATTAAGACATTTCATTCCACATGCTCACTGAAGTTTTAATACATTGAAAAAAAAAGATTGCACACAGAAACTTTAAGTCTATCATTCTGCTAGGTATCCTTTTTTAGTCAACATGGGAATTTCCAAATGTGAATGTTTATTCTTATCTTACCATCAGTAGCCTGCAGACTGTAAGTCAATCCCAGTGCCAAGTAGCCTTTTGCTTTGAACTCTGATGTTTTGTCCCCAAGATCAACTACTGTTTGGGCAAATCTTTCAGCTTCTTCCAACTGAAAATATTATAAAACATCCATGTAAGTCTAAAACACTAGCTAAAACTTACATTATAATGAGAAGAATGCACAGCATGTGTATTATGCACACTGAGTCTGTTGAAATCTCACCCATAATTGCTTTTAAGGAGTATTTAGTTTGTCATTAGACTTAGTTTCCCTGTTAAATACTGAGTAAAGAACACAGATTTAAGCTGAGGCACTCATTCCTATGGTTGAGAGAAACTCTGGCACATAACACACATCATCCTAAACTTAGTGTGGGTTTGCCTTTTTTTTTTTTTTTTAATAAAAAAGGCATTTCTAGTCCATATATGCCATCTACCATTTTTGCATTTCATAAATAGAGTTCTTGCCCCATGAGTTATTTCTTTAGGAAAATCAATTACAAGAACTATGGCTCTAACCCAGGAAAAAAAAGAAAAAAAGCATAGCCATGCAGAACTCAGTATTCACATACAGTATTGCTGGATGTATGAGAACTCATAAATAGAGAAACATGTAGAAGATTAGGGCTTAACTGCATACCCATGCTAGCACACTATCTGACAATCTAGACAGAAAAAATAAAAACATTTGAATCCATTCCAGTAAATGTAAATGCTAAGTACAGTAAGCTACTCCATATGGAATCAATCCATAGGGAACAATTCACAGAATCCATGTTAATTATTAAGACTTATTTTTGTCAGACTCAGCAAGTTATGTTTCTGCTACAGCACTATTTTCTCCATTTCTGATTGTGACCTCTCCCTCCTCTTTTCCTCCTTTTTAAAATACACTCATTCTTCTAAAACTTACACATGTATCTTGAAAACCACACAATGTTCTTTGATCACCTTAATGTTTTCTTAAAGATACACCAATTTCAAGGTTATGTAAAACACAATTCCAGTAACATTTTTTAAAAAGACACTGTCCCTGCTAGGAATTCATAAACCCCAACTGTCTGCAAACGAGAAGAGTCTCTTGAATATAAGAGATTTGTCTTGTTAAGTTCCCCAAAAAGTTATTTTCCTCTTGCACAGAGGAAACAGAAGTCTAAATTGCATTTTTAATCTCTGTATGCCAACGTTTCAATCTCTAATACATTTTTAGCTGTGTCTTAGGTCAGTATCAAGATATGCTACCTTGATAAGCATAACTATTGCTGTCAAATATTTTAAATTAGCCATGCAAACAGGGAGGCACATATGCATACATGTATCTGTGCTGTATTTTCAGAAATGACCAAATGCATGTGGTCACCATGCAAAAGTATTTGCTACATCCCTAAACCAAGATTTTGTTGCGTTTTAGCACAGCTCTTGCTGAAAAGACAGAGTGGCAAAGCTTACCCAGTGGAGAGATCCCATACAGAGCTTTGCAGCAAGGAGTGGAATAGTTGCATCATCTGGTTTCAAACGTATACATTCCTTCAAGACTTTAACAGCTCGAGCAGACTGTTAAAAACATTTTCCATTGAAATTACTAAAAGTAGAAATATGTTTCACAAACAGAAAATTCCTATTTCCGTCATTTACTTTATTTTTCCCATGTGAAGGAGACATTACTCCACATTTTCTCAACAATTTGTCACCACTCCTCATGCAAGTGAAACACAAGACTTTAGGCACTGCTGTCACTATTTAGCCACTATGAGCTATCATTAAGTATCCCTAGTGAAACATTTGCCCAGAACGTAATTCCAATGCTACGTGATTCAGAAAACTGTTTTGAGAAAATTTTGCTAGGCCTGTAAGCTCACAACATTTGAGCCAGGCAAATGGAAGAGCAGGAACAGGACAGAGTCTTCAGAACAAGCAGTGTTTTAGTGCTCTTTGGGAGTTACAATAGCACTTAGGAATAGTTCTGATAGAAGATTGTATAACAGAGTGCTACTGCTCCCCATTTGCCTCCATCTAATCACAGTTTAGAAGATAACTCTAAGTAAACAGAGAATGGGAAGAACGAAGCCCCCTCAGAACCAATGTGCTTCTGAAAATATTTTCTAAAGAAAATACAAATCATTCCTTTCCCCCATACTGAAGATAAGCAAATTACCCTCATTGAGAATGATCTTTTAGAAAATTAGTATTATTTACATTACATAATGAATGAGATTTATTTTCCATAACGTGACAGGGAAAAGCAAAAGGAATCAACAATAGAAGATTGCATCTGATAACATAAGTTCCTAGGTTATATAAAATTAAAAAAGAAATCCAACTCACTATAATCGCACAGAATACAGCCTCAAAGACAGTAATATTAAAAAAGACACAATCAGAGATTCCCAAAGAAAGAAAAAGCAAGAGCATCATGAATTAGCATTAAATTTGTACCTAAGCATAAAATTCACTCATCAAAATAGCACTTAAACAAGATTGTTAGTGGTCAGTATCATCTGGTATAATTCACTATTTATATTCGATTAGCTTAGCTTAAGCTTGTTGACAAGACAGTTCTTATCACAACCTTTCAGTCTTCCCAAGTTAGAAACTATTGAAATAACAACATTCTTTGTACAGCACTAGGCATGAATTCAGGAGTACAGTGTACTCAGCTGATTTAAGGATTAGAATTATTTTCAAAACCACCACAGATTAAAATTATGGAAGTGCCAAAAGTTGTTATCAAACCCCATCAATACAAGAATTACATCCAAAAATTAAGACTTACTTTTCCTGCTGCCATCAAGGACAATGCAAATTGATACCAGAGATGGAACTCTTCAAACGCAAACTTCATGGCTCTTTCTAAACACTAATTTTGGGGGGAAAATTGTTATTTAAGGGCACAGTCTTCCATTATTAAGAAGATATACTAGTATAAAGGTTTTCTTATAGACTCATACCTATAATATATGGAGTTAAATATTTAAATCATTCAAATAAGTTAAGTGAAAACAGCTGTCAGATTCTATATGGAAAAAAAGAATTGAACAGAAAATTGATTTTCCATTTATGTTTGTTTAAATAATACTGCTGGTACTGTCCTATTTAGTCTGAAAGAAGGAATGATAAATATCAGCTCATTGAAGGTGTCAGCTGCAAAAGGCAGGAGATAAGTCTTAAGTGAAAAGGAAAATTGTATACACACTCTTCCTAAATGGTGAACGCTTAACATGCAATGGCACCACAAGTACTTATCACTACCACTTAAAAGGCAGGGGGGAAGGTTCACCTGACAGTATTATTTCTATTTTTAATAATTTTAACTTTACACTCTATATTCTGCTGAGATTTTCAACTTAATAACTGAATGCCAAAAGGAAATTAATTATTTACTCTCCTGAGATTAAATATATTAAATTAGCATTACGTACTAATTTTGAAGGTTTCATGTCTGCTATTGTCAATAAGAATGATTTTGTTTTGCTATGCTCATTTTTACTAATCAGGCCAGCTCCAGAGAGTTGAAAGGTACAATACTTTTCTGGATTAAACTTATTTAGCAATTAACTTTCTAATCTGCAGAGTGCAATTACATGAAACAGCTTTTCTGCATGAAAGCTATAATGGATATGCTAAACTGTAGTACCATGAATTACTTTTCACATTCAAACTCAGCTTTAATGTTACAGAAAGCACAGCCAACAGTGTAGTGTGCTCCCACACTTTAACAGAACCTGAAGCAAAGAACAGCGCTGAGGATGAAATAAAACAAATAAGAGAATTGCATGATTTGCTATAAATAAGTAATGCATGCTAGAACTTTTCCTACTACAAAATGTCCAGTATCAAGACTATTCTATTATTAAATAGAATTTTTATTAAATTATTATAGAGGAATGGAGTTTTTAAAAACAAATTCTTTTTGATAGTGGTGTTAAAAGTTTGTCATCAGACTGCATGTGTAGTAAGTTAATTAAATGTCTATTAAGAAAACCAACACAGTATTTATTTTCCCATTGGACTTTCTTTTGACCAGTGGAAGCACAAAGATCACAGCAAGAAACAAACAAATAAGTTATGTATGATATCTTCTCCTATTACTTTGGATACTTTGCAGAGATGCCTGGGTAAGGCACACTCCTCCACCTCCCTCCATGAAAAGTTCCTAAATCCCTCCCTCTCTCTCTCCACCGATTAGTACATCTATGGTGCTAACCTAAATGCCTCTAAATGAAGGAGAATGTATCTTCTCAAATACACTTTCAAATACAACTCACTCTACCTGGTTTGATACTAGTGTTTTACATAGGATTTAAGAGATTTCAGTACTCCTTCCAGAACTCCGACCTACAGCAGCCATATAATCCCAGATATTCACACAAACATGCGGTGCATGGAAGCATAATACTTAAAGTCAAAATAAGTTTATAACTTTTTAGGCTGCCTAATCAATACTTTCTTCTTCCATTTTTACATATTCACATAGGTATGCAAGTACATAGAGGTACTCATTCACAATTGCTTAATTAAAAAATAATTGCCAATCATAACTGGCAGAAAATAAAGAAGTTGAAGAAGTTGATACTTCAGGCTTTTATAATTTTGTAATTATAGGGACACAGGACACAACTGTAGATTATTCTAAAACCCTTGAGTTTCAGTGTACTAATGATCTCTTTATTGTCTTTTTTCATTGACTTCAAGTTCTATTCATTCAGTATGAAATGTGACGACTTACATGATTTTTTTTTTTCTTCATAAGATCATGAAATTGGTGGTTAACACATGTGGGGATAAGGGGTATATGTGCACATACGTGTATGTGACCTACACAATAACACAAACACCTCAAACTGGGTTCTTCTGAACCAAGTAACAACACGTAATTTCAAAGAGCAACAGGCATGATCAAGAAATCAATGAGAAATACATAACAAGCAATGGTACCCTGTAAAAACTGCAAGTTAAGATAATGTTCAGGATAATGGCAACGGACTTAACTAATTGAAAACACATTCAGCACAATCGCCCTGAAAGGCAGAAATGCAACTGCTGATACTGCCTTGTAAATAACCACAAATCACTACATGGGCAGGTAATGCTGAACGCATTACTGAATTTTGTTGCTTAGCACTACGGTCTCCTCCTGAAAAGAATACGCTTGAAGTTAGAGAGCTGAAAGATGAGTATCTAGGAAAATTTCTGGTCTGGAAAACAGCTCTCCTAGTAGGACATTGATAAGCTCATTGTGTCATGAAGCTTAAAAACCAACTTGATGACAGCCAGAGTACTTTTGTGCAGGAGAAAATCATGACAGTAGAAAGTTCTTTGATCTAGCTGAAAAAGCCATAAGAAATTGAAAGCCCGTGGTATTCAAACTCCGTAAAGAAATGAGACCTTTTCAATAAAGAACATGACTCAGCATTAGAATAGTTTAACAAGGATGAGGCAGATTTTTGGTCATTTAATGTTCTTATATCACAGCTAACTACTTCTGTAAGTAATCAGCTATAGCTAAACCAGAAGATTATAACAAGATACTGGAACTGGTGGGTGAATACCATTTCCACAGTTAGAATAATGGTGCTTTCTGACTTGACAAGAGCTCCACTAGAGCAATCATAATTAGCTCACAGAGAATGAAGCTGGCAAAGAAAAATTACATGCCTATTATATAACTGAACAGAATGTTTTTACATTTCTGAATTCGTGCTTATTGTAATAATTAGTATACTAAATATTACAATATATAAATATTTTATACATATACGGATAATATATATACACTACATATATATAAGTATACTAAGTTATAAAAGTTTCAGACTATGGGCTACAGAATTTGAGGGCAGACATCCTCTAACTACTCACTAAAGTGTAATAGCTTCTTAAGATCTGTATTTTCTGCTGTGCTTTGGATGACAAGAATTGGAACAAATGAGATGTTCTAACCATTGCCTGATAAGCTCCTGCTGCAGCTGTATATCTGCAGTATCTGTATGCTAAAATAAGTACTGTCTACTACATCACCTCTTCATAAGATGATTTTTTTAATGTTCAGGATAGTTAATTCTTGGACATATAATAAATACATTTTAATTATTCTGTATTGGAAAGAATTTTTCAAACATGTAAGAAAAATTTTCTATTTTTCAAAGAGAACATTTCAAAAGAATATATATACAATTTTGGTGGAATCTAATTACAAATATGCTAGACACAGATTAAAAAAGAACAAAAAAAACCCTTAAAACAAGCCTTAGGTAGACTTCAGGTGTCAAAGCCCAAGATAGGGGCTAAAAACCTTCAACTAAGAAGCTGGTCAAACATGGAGGCTCTTTAACTTTCCAGCTACTCATGGTTCTGCTTTTGTCTGCAACCATGAACACCACCAGCACAAGCAACTTCTAAAAGGCACTGATATCCAAGATCTACATTGAATTAAAACATCTTCTATTAGTTGGAACATTCAACTGTGTTCAAAACACAGCAGGAAAAGGAACAGGTAGTGGTACTTGTCTGTCACATGCATGGGCTAAACCAATCACACATGCAGCGAGGGAAGCAAGCGCTATGCTCTTCTCCATGTGAAGGGACTGTAAGACTTTCCTCCTGCCTTCAAGGTAATGTCCTAGACTTCAAGATACATGGCTAAGAACACAGATACCTCTACCTTTTTTGGTGAAGCCAAAAAATTTCTCTGTTAAGACAGGCAAGAACTGCAAACAAGCAGCCGTGTCTATTGTGACATAAATACTATCTAAAGTCTCCCAAAGGAGACAGTGGAGGAATCCCAGGAACGTGTGATGTTCCCGTTAATAGAACGGTTGTTTAACATTTAAAAAAAGACAAAAAACCCACAACAAAAAGAAACCACAGACAAAATAAAAGAATCAGAATTGGAATCCAGGGCTACACTACCCCTGCCTAGTTGCTAGGCTAGTATATAAAAAGGAAAGGTTGCCAGCTGCTTAAAGAAAAAAAAAAATGAGAGTTACCTTTTTTTTTTTTTTTTTTTTTTTTACAATTCTTGTCAATGTCTATCCTTTAAAAAGTTCTAGTCTAAAATATATGAAGATTCATCTCCTGCAGATTCAGCGCAACTGTGTAAAACTCCATGAAGGTGATAGTGTCTGTAGTGGCAAGTAAATGGAAATATTCCTGATTAGATTATGTTGTAGGATGACAGTCCTGTATGAGCTTTCATACTCCTTGGCTTTGTGAAAGACTTTCTATTGTACTGATTAAAACTGACTTGTATGTCCAACTTGCAGCTATTAAGTACCTTCAAGAAGAATAGCCAAATTCAGAGCTTAACATCACAGGAGATGCAGACATATACCAGAGAGGAACTGGCTTTTTGGTTGGTTTTTTTTTTTCCATATTTATCTTAATAGAAGTCATCTATTATGGTAGAGAGAAACCATTTCTCAGCTAAATCCCTTCCTACCGCACATGCTGAAGTATTTCTTCTGGGTACCAATAATTAATCGTGGTCTGCAACAGTGTCCTGCTGCTGGGCGAGCACTCTTTTGAGCAGCAGAAAGATCTGCTTTGCCCAAAGAGCTGTAGTTGTTTCTCAGGTATAAAACCATTAACGATACATGAAAATTTCCTGAAGAAGTGAGTTGCCACAATGTAAATAAACACATGCAAATTACATAATCAAATACAAAATATTTGAGACAGAGAATGCACTTTCCTCCAGACCTCAGAAAGTAATACATTTCCATTTTATTAACTTCAAAGCCATTTTACAAACTACAAGGACTTTGGAGCACTCCCAAGTATTATGAGGTGTAAAAGGAAGTCTTCTTTTGAAATAAAACATCACAAATCCTTTTTCTATGTATTTATATCTATCACTTATATCTACAACAGCTTTTATCTTTTGCCGTTCCGTCCTAATGTCTCCATTTAATGCGTATCCTTTTAAGCAGATCCATGCCTCCCTGCCTAAAAACCACGTGAATTGCTGTGCCACACAACATTTGTCATACCTTTCACACAATTTCTGTGCTTGGCCACCTCAAGTCACTTGTATAAATTTAGACAGTAAACTTTTTGGGGTGGAAACTATCCACTGTATTTATACAGTAGTCAGAATGACAGTGTCCTGTATTTGTTTAGCTTTAAGAGTACCACTATTAACATGATTAACAGAAAAAAGCAACAAAGACACAGTTGACTATTCACTATTATCGACAAACCTCTGAGAGCATTTCATATTGGCCTCTTCTTCCCAAGGCTATAGTAAGTAAATCGTAGACTACAGATGCACTTTGCAAACTGATGATACGATCATTTTTGTGTTCTGGTATTCTGCTCAGTACAGCATCACGGTTAGCCTGAAACACACCATGAAAAAAGAAACAAAGTCATGCATTGTAATCCAACCTATACTTTTGCTCAAGTAACTACCAATCTATTCAGACTGACAGTCAGCAGTTGATGTAGGTGATACAGAGAGATAGTATCTGCTATTAATTTATAGATAGCAAGAAATATTTATGTTTCTACATGGATCTATTTTTAAATACTTGATTCTAATTGCATAGATTAGTTAATGTATTTAGAATCACTGAAGAGTTCTCAGAAACCAAGTAAGGTTTTTTTTTAATATAATGTATATTTATCTTTTAAAAATTAATTTCATTTTCTGTATGCAAGTAAAAAATATTAAGAAGGATCTTCAAAACTTCTATTCCATCCTTATTAAAATTAGGCAATCTATTTCTTTTCTCTTCATAACATTGTGACACCATCCCCTCACTTGTGAGTGGTAACCTGCCCAGGATAACCACGCAACCATCTTCAGGAGTTACTAGCGCGAAGCAAAAACTGTCCCTGGTTCTGGTTTGGAATCAGGCCATGTTTGCAGTAAGGCTTTGTACTTTCAGTCGTGTTTTGTGAAAGGCACATTGCAAACCTAATTCCTTAATTAAACGTTTCTTTTCAAGAAGACAGAAAGCTGAGCTAGAACTGCATTAAATTAATTGACCGTGTTCACAAAGAAATCCTGTTAAAAAGCCAGGGATAAAATTCAGATCTCCCAGTAGCTAAGACTACCAATATTCAACTACCCAGTACTTCTCCCGCTATGCCATCAAGCCTCTGAAAATAGTTTATATTGATATCTTATCTATTTCTAGATACTTGATGTTTAATATTCCCATTACTACAAATACTAGTACATATGGTAGTTTGAAGCCAGAAGTTAAAGATCCCTCTCTCTCTCTCTTCCTCTCCCTTCTTTTCTTCTTATTTTAATTACACAGGGCATAGCCCCCTTAATACATTTACTTAAATACAATCAATTTTAATAGGCAGCTTGCTTCCCCCTTTTTCAGAGGGGAGGAACGACACACATTAAGAGCTAATAAATTGTTTCTCTGCTCTAACGTTTTAAGCTCTGAACATACTCAAAACATCTTTAAAATGAGAATAATTAAATACTGAAATAAATTTTCAAAGAGATACATGGAGCATAAAATGCACAGACATTTCAGGATTTATCAATTGAATAATTCACAGCTTGGTTTGAAAACACACACCCCCGCACACGCACCCCAAAACAGACATTTTGCTTTCTTTTGATCAAGAAGTCTTTGGCTTTTCCTTTCTACACTGAATAAATATTTAGTCAGCTTCAAGAACTTCTTCCTTTTTAACTCCACATTTAATCATTGTTTGACTCGATTCCTTGCAAGTACAGAACAAGATATGAACAAGCACTTCTTGTGAAAAAATGGCTGACAATGCCAAAGCAATGTTACAGGAGAGGATGCCTTGTAAGTATTAAAGATATCTTATAGATTTCAACAATAATTTTCTGCATAATTATAAAACAGAACGTACGTACAAACTTTAGTTTTGTGTTTCAAACTGCTCAGTGTTTCAGAACTGCCATGGTCTCAGACACATTAAAGTGCCAATTAGGCAAGCTGCAATGTGTCAGCTGGTCATGCTTACCCTATACACACTTTAAGCCTGAGGTAAATCCGAGCATTGTAACTTAGTTCACCCCCAGTGGAAGAAAGGATACAGTCAGACATTTTACCATCAGCTAAGAATAAGACACAAGGCTGAGCCCAGGAGGTGGTGATCAGTGGAACGAAGTCTAGTTGGAGGCGAGTAATTAGCAGTGTACCCCAGAGACTGATACTGGGCCTGATCCTGTTCAAAAACTTCATTAATGATCTGGATGACGGGGCAGAGTGTACCCTCAGCAAGTTTGCTGATGATACGGAACTAGGAGGGGAAACTGATATGCCAAAGGGCCATCCAGAAGGACCTCAACAGGCTGGAGGAATGAGCTGACACGAACCTCATCACAGGCTTCAACAAAGACGGAAGTGCAAAGTCCTGCACCTGGGAAGGAACAACCCCAGGCACCAGTATATGCTGGGGCTCACCCCGCCAGAAAGCAGTTTGGCAGAATAGGACCTGGGGGTCCAAGTGGACACCAAATTGAACAGGAGCCAGCAATGTGCCCTTGCCACAAAGAAGGCAAGTGGTATCCTGGGCTGCATGATTGCCAGCAGGTCGAGGGAGGCAGTCCTTCCCCTCTACTCAGCACTGGTGAGGCCACACCTGGAGTACCAGGTCCAATTCTGGGCTCCCCAGTACAAGAGAGATACGGAGCTACTGGAGACAGTCCAAGAAATGACCACTAGGATGAATAAGGGACTGGAGTACCTCTCCTATGAGGAAAGGCTGAGAGAGCTGGGACTCTTCAGCCTGGAGAAGAGAACGCTCAGTGGGGGAAACTTATCAATGTGTACACATACCTGAAGGGAACGTACAAAGAAGGGGGAGCCAGGCTCTATTCAGTGGTGCCCAGTGACAGGCCCAGAGGTGATGCGCACAAACTGAAACACAGGAGGTTCCTTCTGAACACCAGAAAACACTTTTTTTACCATGAGGGTGACTGAGCACTGGCACAGGCTGCCCAGGGAGGTTGTGGAGTCTCCCTCATTGGAGATATTCAAAAGGCATCTGGCCACAGACACAGCCTGCTCCAGGTGGGCCTGCTTGAGCGGGGGGGGTTGCAAAATGACCTCCAGAGGTCCCTTCCAACCTCAATCATTCTGTGATTCTGTTACTACAACTCAGCTGACATGCAGCAACATGTACATGCACCGTAACGTGAAGAGGTCAGTCCTTCAGATCCCACCTTTCTACTAATTCCTGTCTAGCTAAGGAAAGCCTGGTCTATACTTCACAAGTGTAACAGCTAGAATACAAGGACATCTTACAGCATGAGTGATGGCAGAGTTGCAGCTGGCTTTCCTCACTATGCATGACAATACACTGTAGCAGCAGTCATGTGGCTAAGACACATTCTGTACTCTGAAATGTACCTATAAGAGAATTAGAACACTTGAAAAGCACATAACTATCTTTCTCAGAGCACTTCTTTCATAAATATTACCCTTTCTGAATTCAGAAAATAAGGGAACTTAAGGTGACTCAAAAGTAGCATTTGTATCTTTTCTGGATATATGTTGTACTAGATCTAATCCAAATAAGAAGTTATGATGTCTAACATCTGCACCACTTCCGTGAGACTAGCAGTATGATTCAGGGCTTGTATATTGATTACTTTTACTTACACAAAATGCTACTTATATGTCAGATCCTCATTCTGTTTTCCAATATTTACTTGAATAAATGTCTGAAGGTCAGACCTTGACACCTTATCTGTGTTTTTACTAATTCACAGACAATGCAAGGAAGGGATCACACTACTTTAATAACACAGTACCATCTCAAAACACCAATGATTGCTCAATCTTCTGTAACTGTTCTTATTTCTTTCCCAAACACTGGTTTCAAAATCATAAATCACATACTACATAACTACTCAGCTAGAAAGTTAGCATGCTGAAGTAAGAGCTCTCAGCTCTCAGAAAGATAAGTTTGTAGTGATGAATATTTTTATGCTCAATCTTCCCCTTTCCCCCCTCCAAAACTAATTCGAACAAATGGCTTAGCCAAAGTAAATCAATCATGTGAAAGATTTTATACTCCCCTGAAACAAACCTTTCTGCTTCAGATAACCTGCAATAATTACTTGTAAAGAAAAAAAAAATATTGAAAGCTTGCTAATGGTATATGCTCTACAGTGACAAGGACTTGATATAATTAGGCAGATCTAATTCACAAAGGAAAAGCTGTAAGTAACCTGAAAAGAGACTTAGTAGGGCAGTACTTTAATTTGGTTTTTGGCTTCTTACTGCTGATATACAAGGAAGTACACATGCAAATACAGTAATCAGGAGGCAGATCCTGCAGAACTGGGACCGCTTCCACTTCACACTGTGACCACAGTTCACATCAGAATTCTGTGTATTGCTATGAGCTGCTCTGGCATCTTACCACTGAAAGGGGCTGCCTGTGCCTCTGTAAGTACATACTGCAGTGAAACCAACACATGATATATGGAAATGTTTGCTCAGTCTGGTTTTCTGGTGACAAATTCTGTCATGAACATTGCAAGGCAGATCACTAGGAACAAGTAAGTAATTTGCACTACAATGTATGTGTTCGCCACTTTAAAATATTTCAAATAGGATAATGTTCACTAAAATGTTCTGATCCTATTTAACTGTATCAAACCAGAAATTGTGTCAGAGTATGAAAGCATTTGAATCACCTATAGAACTTAAAAGACTACGTCTCATTGATATGCAGTGAGCCAGGCTACTACATGATGCCTGAGATTCTAGAGGTTCCACCCCTCCAATTAGAAAACTAGCAAAATTCCAGCTTCAGCTTTTTATTTCTGCCATTTGAGGACATATAACTGACCCGGTATGAGAATGTCAGCACGTGGCAGCTGATAGATGACTAGTAAAATCATGCTAGAGGAAAATACGAAAGGCTGGTACGAGGCACAAAGTAGGCCATTGGGATTAAAAAAAAAACCAGTAGCAAAGGCGAATGCCAGTATCATTAAAAATATTTACAAATTTAGTGACATATAGGTTTAACGCACAATGGAAAATACTTTTTGGCTACATTTATTATGCTCATCTACTAGTCTTTGATTTGTTTTTTACAACAAAAATAACTTACATTTTGAGTCTGTCTGAATGGCAACCAGCTGGTATACATACAGATCAGAGATGTCAAATGAAAGACTCGGCTTTAGGTTCACCTGCCTATGGTTAGAAGGAGGCTAGGTTCAGCTACTCTAAAGGAGAAAAAACTCCTATTCATCTTGCTGGCTCAGAGGAACAGAAGCTTGAGTTTCAGAAGTAACTGCCTGCTCTCCTAACAGAGAATAAAACACAAGTCATAAAGTAAGGCATGACAAAAAAAGTTCCATTTTCATTTAAAAAAAAACAAGGAAAACATGAACATACAGCACACACATTGACTCTGTTTTACCTACCATAGATTCACTAATAAGCAGCAACAGTAAGGCTTCTTCTGTATTTTCTTGAGGACAAAAGATGCTGTTCAAAATAAGAATTTAATTATTTAAGCAGAAGATATTACTTTTAGAAGTAGCTTACACAAATATAGTAAATTTTATAGTGGAAATCTTCCAGAAAAGAGAACGGAGAGTAACTTGCATAGAAAAAATGATTGGTTAAAATGCATTTCTTTGCAGTGCTCTAAATTTGCATTTCAGAAAAGTTGGCCAAACACAGTAAGAGAACAAAATGACCACAGCTGTCAGAGTTTAACACATTCAAATATCCCAAAATGGCACATAATTTGACAACTGTAAAAATTGTACCCATAGTTTAACTAGCCTCTGGCACCTAATCTATTTGAGCTGAGTCTACATCACTGATTCAAAGGTCAGCAACAACAAACTCTCTCACAAGAACAAAATAACTTGTATTTTAGGCAATATGTGGATAAATACTTCTATTAGGCTTTCATCAGATATACTTGAGAATTGTTTTCCTGATGCATTCAATAGCTGTCAATATTTTTAAATAGAGCCATGCCAATCTCTATAACCACTGTTACTTCAAAGCACTTAAAATATAGGTTTTTATTGAAGTACATTTCCTTACAACTTAATACTGAAGGTTTGCATAGGACTAGTTTGCAAACTTTATTGCTTTCTCTGAACACTGGATGCTTTCTTTTACTTTTCTGTGCTGGCAGACAGACCACAGTAATCTCCATTGGGTACATGACTGCTAGGAATTAATTCTCTCTCTCTCTTAGTGACTGTGTTTTAACTCTCCAGATTTCTTTCTTTAAACTGTTTCTGAATTAGCACAAGTACTATTTCCTGTTTTCAGACCAACAGTTCCAAAATTAACTGTTTAAATGTAGAAAATAATTTCTTGTTGTTAATAAGCAATTCCTATAGTCCCAAGGATGCTTAAACTACAATAAATTACAGACAGAAAAATAAACTTGTCTGAGATAAAAACATTTTTTTTTTTCTTAAAGCACAGAAATTTAAGCAGTAATTAAATGCCTGAAAGTTAATGGAAACCAAAACACATCTGAACTCCAGGAGGTTTGAAAGCAATATTGTGAATGTACTGTGGTAATAACAGCTAAGGCCCCAGGGCCGTTGTTTTATTGTTGGATTTTTATTTTTTAATCAATGCAAGTTGCTCACAAGACTTCAAAGAGTATTCTGAATCTTAGAAGACATGTTTATTTTTACTTAAAGAAATTTCAAAACACAGTTATTCATGAATAAGAACCACCCAGGACTGGGAATGAGGAGCGAAGAGGAACCAGAGAGCTCCGCATTTACCTACCCAGTCTTCAATGCAGAATTTAGTAACCTGGAAGTAGATTTAACCTGACCGACTGGCAATCATTCCCAGAAAGCAGAATAATTGGAAATAGTTGCTGGAGAAATTACTTTCTCAGAGAAAAAAGGGAAGTTGCGCCAAACAGAACTAATATAAAGTCACTTATCAAAATGAAAGCGAACGTTATTTTCTCCTACAAGTTTGAATATACTTTGTTAAATGAGTTTATGTTTGTCTCAAAATGTGAAGATCCTCTTCATGCAGAAATTACTGGGAAATTTGACTTGTGTATGCAAAAAGCTCAATTTATTTAAACGAACTCAGACATTTTCTGTGTCTCCTGACAGATGCAGACATAGGAGTAAAGTAATTCCAAGGTAACAGAGCAGAGCAAAAGAGGCAGCTGGAAGCATGAAATGGCTACCAACCAAAAGTAAACCAAAAGGTTTAATACTTCAACTGAGGATAAAGAGAACTGAAGAGGCAGTAACATGGAGATCTACAAAATGATACATGGTGTTAGCCAAATTACATTCACTATCCTCAAAAGAGCACAGTACACTTACTTAATATATCAGGCAGCACATTTAGGGAAAACAAAAAATACATCTTGGACTCAGAGTTGGTGGTCAGATTACTACCTAGGAAGAAGTTTCCCACATGTCTGTCTTGCAATTAATTGTCTTAGGCACTTGCTTTCAATCACTGCTAGAGACAGATACTTGGCTAGACATGTTTTATCTGATCCGGTGTTAATCACTCTGATGTGACAAAAGAAAAGGACTTAATTACATGCTCTGTTGAAATGGTGGAACTCCTTGCTTGCGTGTCCCAAGAACAAGAAAATTACACTTGAACAAAGCCCCACTTTTGCCAGGAGGCATGTTTCTACAAAAGGATGAGTTGAGAATGAAGAACTTAAGTTTGAAAGACTAAGCCTGAGAAACCTGCTGAAGCCTGCTGTAAGTATTCCGGATCAAGGAAGGAGAATTGCTAGAAATCTTTGAAGATAAAGGCCATTCTTGCTAGTAATAATGACACCATAATTATGTGGGTTTGCTGATGTATAATGTATTCATTAATGGAAATCTGCAATAAATGTAGATAAGTAACTCAAATGCCTGCAGTATGACAGTATTTCAGGTTACAACATAAAGACACTGTGAACACTAAAACAAAATATCTCTTCAGAATTTAAAGTAGGAATACTTCTATAAGCAATCTACCACAGAAGCAGACTCTTTTGCACATAACAAGGTCACATTATGGAAAAAAGCTTTCGTATTAACTAATGAGGCATACATTACTGTAAGAAAGGAACAGACTGTTCTTAGGATTTGCTGTGTGAAAACAAGTAGTTTGAGAAAAAGTGTGACACTGCATAAAAGAGATTTCCTCATGTTTGGGCAATAAATCCATACTTTCTAAACACTGTGAACAAGGTGTATCCACAAACCAGGTATTTCCTTTTTACCAAAAAGGTTGCCTGCGTGTGTAGTTTGTTAATTATGTACTTGCAGAGAAACATGGCATTTGTTTTGGCAAATTGAGCGTTCAACTCCATGCCTGCATCTTTTCCTAAAGCTCAAAAGACTGCTTTTTAATGACTTCACATCCTAGACATAGTCAGGCAAGACTGAAATAAAGACTTACAACGTCTGGGTTTTAATCCTACAGCTGGACAACAATATTAAATAATAGTACTAAGAATAAATTCTTCAGAGAAAAAGGGTCAAAATTTTCATATGGAACAGACAACAGCCTTCTCGAAAGAGATTCCCAGATCACAGTGATTTCACAGAATCACAGAATAGTTGAGATTGGAAGGGATGTCTGGGGATCATCTAGTACAGCCCCTCCACTCAAAGCAGGGTCAACTGGCAAGGTTGCTCAGGATCATGTCCAGTTGGATTTTGAATATCTCCAGTGATATTCTCCAGATTCCACCACCTCTTCTGTAAACTTTTTTTCTTAAGTTCAAATGGAATTTCAATCTTCTCTACCTGCATTACTTCACACAGTCCTACTATGGCAAATCACAATCTTCAACAATTATCTCCACTGCTACAATCTATTTCCCAGTTCTCTGGCTCAGTGCTTTCCAGCATGTATCAAAACAAGCAAGGAACAGTTTTTGACTATATTAAATATATATATATACACACATATTACAAGGTCCCACAAGGACTTGCATGTAGAATACAAGTAGAGCAGTGCAAAGGTTGCAATTATGTAAAACAAACATGCAACAAATTTTCATCAGATCAAACTTGGTATCAATGAAATAAAAAATAAATTAAAACAGTGACAAATGGTTAAGATTTCACTAGAGTGCTTTGACACAAGCACATCTTTCAGGCAGTAAGCTATACCCAAGGACCGTAATAAAGTGCAAAATTTTATCAATATATATTTTTGGCACTGTCAGAGTATGTCTAAGGAAAACAACTTTACCTTAGAAACCATTTTTCATTTGTTCAGATACAAACCAACAGCAAGCTATTAACTTTTAAGAAAAAGTTCAAATTCAAGGAAATCGCTATCCACTTTTAATACTAGTACTAATGGTGATAGGTTTTGAAAAAAACCCCACACATTTTCAAGAAGGAAAAGATACCCACCAAAGCTACTCTAGAACTAACCATGGGATATGCTACACACAAATGACCTGTAGCATACCACTTATCTGAATCGGTGAAAGAATAAAACTCAACAGAAAGGTGGCATCATAAAGAAATGCCAAAACTAACCTAAAAAGATTAAAAGGTAGCTGCCTTGGGAAATAAACTACCTTTGAAACTGCTAGATAAATTACTAGATATGCTTTGGGTTTTTATAGTTTTTCAGGGATTAATTCGAATCTCCATATTGCTAACTCTTTCCTTTCTATGCTAAAGCAGAATAGAGGTCTAGAAACAGCACACAACTTTTAAAATGTGCAGTCTCAGATTTGCCACCCAGTTCATGTTTTCTTTTGTATCCCAGGTATGAGATACTGACTTTACCATATACCCCAGTATAGAACAAAAAAATACATTTTTAGAATTCAGAACAAAAGGTCTCATGTATATAGTGCAAATTTCTGCTTGGAGAAGCACGCTGCTTCCCTAGTTCTTGTCAGGGAATATGTATACACACACAGCGTGGGAAACATTCCTATTTGCATTGCCCTACTCCTTCTACATTTTCAACAATATAAAGTAAATTACTCAGCACACTGGGTCATGTTTGCAATTATAGAAACAGAAGAGGTATAAACTCAGCCATACTTTTCTCCAGTGTATACCCGTGGTCTTCTACTGAGTGCGTAATTCTTAGTATTTGAACCTTTTCGAAGAGGATCATCTAAGGGTGATTGGTGAGGAGGATCTTCCAGTGGGTTCCAATAACTCTGTTCACACATGCCTCGTAACAATATTTCAGCCAGTTGCCTTGCTATTAAAAATAGACTATTTCAGTTGGAAGGGACCTACAATAATCATCTAGTCCAACTGCCTGACTAGTTCAGCGGCTGACCAAATTAAAGCATGTTGGTAAGGGCATTGTCCAAATGCCTCTTAAACACTGACAGGCTTGAGGCATTGACCGCCTCTCTAGGAAGCCGGTTCCAGTGCTTGACCAGCCTCTCGGTAAAGATAAATAGTTTCCTTAGAAATGCTTAATACAAACTCTTAAAAAACACTTGGATTATTTCTAATGAAGACAAGTCACGGAGAATATATTTTGTTATTTTAAAACATCCAAAAAAGAGGCATACTGCTGTTTGAGAGGTAGAAGTTCATAGTTCAATTCTCTAAACACTAAGAAAAAGAAGTGGCAATTACAAACAATTTTTCAATTTTATCAGTTAAACACAGATATTTCTGAAGTATCAACACCAGCAATGGTTGCTCCTAAGAGTGGAGCACATTCAGGTATATTTTCAGATATTTTGTGCTCAATAACCTCTACTGCCTCTCCAGGCCTAGAGCAGATGGGAGAAACCACAATGGAGCAGATATTTCCGTGCCGTGCATGGAGAGGATCACAGTGGAGCATATGTCCATGCTGCAGCCTGTTGAGAAGACCATGGTGGAACAGATTGATATTCCCTGAAGAAACTGCAGCCCATGGGAGGGACCCCATGCTGCAGCAGGCAAAAAGCGTGAGGAACAAGGAGCAGCAGAGAGGAACTGTTACGGACTCACCGCAACCCTCCAACACCCCATGCACCACCTGGGGAGTGGGAGGGTGGTGAGAGGAGGTAGAAGAGTCAGGAATGAAGGATTGAAGTTGAACCTGGAGAAAGGTGATTTAGTTCTTATCTTCGTTTGTCACCATCCCACTCTCTTTTAACTGACAATAAATTAATTTCCCCAAAGTCAAGTCTGGTTTGCCTGCAATGGTAACTGGTAAGCAAATCCCCTGTCTCTACCTTGACCCACAAGCTTTTCTATCTTATTTTCTCCCTGTCGTGTTAAGGAAGAGGAGTGAGAGCACAGCTGGGTGGGCCTCTGGCAGCCAGTCAAAGGTCAACCCACCACAGACAGTTACAGTCCAAACCTCAACTGGCTGGGGCTTCTGACAACTTGTACTTGAAGGCGCTGGTGTTTGCTACTGTTGGTAAGGCTCAGCAAGAGTGAATTAAAGTTGTAGATCAACATGAAAAAGTTTATACTGACCAACTATTTTTGGTAGCATATATTTAAGCATAGAAATACTTACACAAGTATAATTTAAGTTATTAAAATTTAAAGCTTTGAAGTCATCCTACAATCCATAACTATCACAGGTTAATCTTTATGTATAATAAACATTAATCTTTAATGTTTAATATATAGGCATACAAGCTGCATGACTATATATCACAATGATGAAAACTCAGAGATTAGTAGCAGGGCAGTAGAAAGAAGGCAAGATCTACATTTATGTTGGAATTGGCAGTGTTTCCCAGCAACAGATGTGTAATATTTAAGCCACGGGCTGCACCATATGATCTATATCTTCCACCTTAATTCCTATACCATAAGAAGCCCTTCACCTTTTATTCTATTAAAGTCTGCAATATTATCTCTCTCCATTGAAAGTCTATTACTTAATAATTTTAATATCTTTACAAGGAATCAGTTATTAAATGAATTAAGAAACCAATTAAGTTACCTTCCTTATTATCATTTTAAAGGCCTAGTATTAGGAAACTAATCTAGAACATTTTGAAAATCATTACCTTAGAGCAAAAGATATAAGCCTTGGCTCTTTATTATAAAAAAGACGCAAAAAAACCCCACCACTCATTTGGTGAAGGTTTCTTTTCTGACAATATAAATAACAAATCTTCATGATTTTGCTTTTATTGTTTTCCTTAAGAGACTTTATCACAAAAATAAAGAAAAGAATAAAGACTGCACTCTGTCCTCACTCACATTACATTACAAAAAGATGAAACAACACCCATGTGAAACTATGGTAAGTCATAAATAGGGCAATTATGATTAAGGTTGAAAGTATGGTCAGAGACCAATCAGGTTTTAAGCATAACCACAAATAGGAAAGAGAAATAGGGGAGAGACTGGGTATCAAACATTCCTTTTTATTTTAATCATTCACTTAAGCCAGGAAATGTAACCCTATAAAGTGGTGGATAACAGATCCTGATCAATATGCTGTGTATCTGATTATTTGTCTCTAACTCATCCACTATCTATATTTGTGCTTTACCTGCCTACTAAAATTCAGACGTTGTAATAGGAATGTGGTTTAATATAACTTACCATTCGCAGATTTTGTGTAGTTCTTGTTTCGACAGCTCTTAGTAACTCTCTAAATCTACCAACTCCTCTCGTCAAGTTCCTGTATATAAACATAGAATTTGACAGTATTCCAACTTGGATGTAGTAACACCTTAATATATTACTTGATAAAGCTGTTAAAATCCATGCTATCATTTTTTTTTATCTACATATCATCATCGCCTTTCTGTGAGATAGATTAGATTTTTTTTTTCATTCATCTGGGAACCCCACCACTGATTACTATAACATCCTCTGCCAGTTAATTGAGAAAAAAAAAAAAAACACCAAAAAAACCCCCAAAACCAAACCAAACCAAACACTTTCATGATCAGTAGATAGCTCAAGAAAAAGCAAGGAAAAGTGTAAGCAGTAACCACCCCAAAAAAGGGAAAAAACAAAACTGAGGTTGTTCTTGCTACTACGATGGTTTTAATTTAAAATTACATTAGGCTTCAAAGAATAAACTGTCAGGAAAAAAAAATTTCCATTTTAACTGTCTCTTGTTACCTTGAAATAGGGAAATAAAAAAAGGATTAAGTCTTGTAATCCTCAGTGAAAGTAATGTAAAATTTTAAACTCCTCTTCAGAGAGGAAAGAGCACAAACACAACAAGGCCCACTGTGTGGCCAGGAGTGGGGGAATCAGTGTTCTGTTCTCCACTAAAGCTGGCTTTTGGCGTGGCTTCTGCAACTCAAGTGTCTTCATCTACCGTCTTTGACTTCTGCTGCCTAAACAGCTTTTGCAAAGAGATTCAAGACCCTCAGAGAGGAGGCATCATTCATACTAACAATTTTAGCAGATCTGAACTTCATTCTCTAACAGTAGACTATTTTGAATGGTCTTACAGCTTTATCTTTTTCTTATCACTGTATCAGTTATCTCAGCTATCTGTTTTTTTATTGCACTTAAAAGCATTGAGAATATTTTATTTTTTATTAATACAGTTTGTTTCTGAACTGGTGAAGGACCGAGTTGGCCTTTTGGTGAGCTGAACAACTGAATTCTGCAACCTCAACACATAACATAGGATAGTCGTTTCGCTATTTGAAGTTTAGTTCAAGCAAAACAAAATTATCTAATCAAAAGCATGTTTCATGTTAAATCATTGCTGTTATGTCATATAGTTGTATTATCTTAAGATGTGATTTTATGTGCAAGTTGCATAACATTTACCTAACAGACTCAAAGGAGAAAAGGAGTATTACATATTGTGTAAGCTTTGCATAAGTAAAAGCACTATTGCACTGCACTATAAAGCTGATGTTAAAATTGCCTTCCTTACTCTGATGCCTTTATTTACAAATATATTTAAAATACTGATCTTCTGAATTGCAAATTCATACAAATTCAAAAAAGCCATCATTTTTACACAGATACTTTCTTAAATTTAGTTGCAGTATACCTGAAAGCAAAGTGTTTGATACAAGAGAACTTGCTATAGAACTGTAGAACTCTTAGCACTTTACCTACAGACCTAGTAATTTATTTTACTTTTCAGATTACATGACAGAGGTCATCTCTGTTCTGTTTTATATAAAAAAGTATTACCAGCGTATCTCCAGCACAGAAAGATATCTTTCAGCAGCACAAGTTCACCTTCTAAAATACTTTTCTATAAAGCTCATTTAAAAAGAACTAGCATTTCCAAATAGCAAAACCTGTATGAACAGGTTGAAAGTTATGTCAAAGTATGCCACCAGTTGGTTAAAAAGAAATAATCACCAATCACACAAGAAATAAGGATTGTTTGTAAAAAGTCATAATTCCAGAGTCACCAGTTAGTATATATTAAAGAAATCTTGTGTATACATCTAACATGGAAACAACTGCATGAAAGATATTTATTTCTGTATTTCACACAGGCAGGCCTCTTAATAGCTAATGAATATTTACCAACTTCATATACTAATGAAGTATGTATGGAAAGTCAGTAGGCCAAATTTTAAGAAAACCTCTGAACTCGATAGAAGCTCGATACCCTCAGCACCGTTGGAAAGCCAAAATACATACCAGTCAGTACTACCACATGACAAATATTTTACAGAGCCAAAACCAGACCACTGGAATCCCACCTTTAAGTCCTCTGCTCTAAGAGCATATTTCCCATGAATGGAGCTTTCTCTCAAGGACTGTATTGCAAAGTCACAGATGTGTCCTCATAACAAAATTTAAAAAAACCAGACTTGCCAAAAACCTGAAATGTTCCCTGAAAAATTGTCAAAAAAGAGCAAGAACTTGTCAGCTTGAAACACTAATTTTCCAGTACAGATGAAACATATACTATGTAGTAGAACTTCAAATCACAATAATTTAAATCTTTATGAAATTTTAGGAATTAGCATTTTTTTTCCCTATGAAGTTTATGTCTTTTGATATGTTACAAGAACAGAAAAAAAAACCTCTCTGAAAAAGTATGCAACTTTTAAAGGTGCTCAAGAACTTCATGACGAGTTGTTACTATTTTATGAGCATCTGCAAGGGACTGAAACCTGTG
Organism: Gorsachius magnificus; assembly: GCA_034008185.1. NCBI lineage: Eukaryota > Metazoa > Chordata > Aves > Pelecaniformes > Ardeidae > Gorsachius > Gorsachius magnificus. The sequence goes on from CM067086.1 coordinate 51,658,444, forward strand.
ACCGAAGTTCTACTGTATCATGGAGCAGTAAGGTTATACAAGAAAAAAAAAAAAACCAACCAAACTTAAAATACAGAATTAGCTTTTGCTTCATAAAGCATTTAACACTGATTCACTGCACAAGTGAACACAAACATGATACAGATTTGTCGAGCATCTTCTACATGAAGTATACTAAAAAAAAAAAAAAAAACCACTTCAAATGACAATCTAAATCACCCAAAATTGAGTTAAATGCTTTGAGAAACAGGTAATGAAGCAAAATACACCATGAAAAATATGGTAGATCTCCACACTGCACTGCTTTTAGCAAAGTACATTTCCTGTATTTGTTAACAGTTTGTAACATTGGGGAGAAGAGGTGGTGGCTATTCTGGCACATACTTTTTCTGCCTAGCCTAGGAAGCACACAACTTTTACCTGCTTTCCACTACCATGTGCCTTCCTTCATGTTCGCGGTTCCACCCATACTGACTGAATGCCAGGGCAAAGGGGCAGGTTAACTTAGAAAACAACGTCCCACAGTGTCTGTAAATGACCTTCCGTTCTTGAGACAAGGAATTTTAAGGTACATTAACACGCACTCAGAGATGACACATTTACAGTAATTTCAGACAAGACAAAGCCCACAGATAGACACTGCTGGTTATGTATGTGTGTGTTTATATGACTGCCACCCATCAGAACACGCTCGAGTCAAGACCTTTGAATTGCATCTTCCTAGTTTTTAAAGACTAATTAAAATGTGTGCTGCTTTAAATCTTAAAAAAAAAAAAAAAATGCCCAAATCCACTTTGACTCTCTAAGTAGCACTATACCAGTTAAAGACTGAGAACCAGGATTTAAAGGTGCATTCTACTACTATAGATAGCCTGTACAGATTGGTGGCCTTAGGGCTAATTTGCATCCTTCTGTCTACATATTTGCACCCTAAACTCCAACAATTTATGTTAGAACCTAATTAATTTGATGTAAGATCAACTTTTGTGCTCCTTTGAGAACTTCAAGCAGCATTTCTATTTAGAACAATGAAAATATTTTAATTGTATATACGCAAAGGTGCTCATTCCTGAACAGAGAGAGAGATCAGTAACTGTAGATATAATACAAGGAAAGTGCAGGAAGAAAATTAAGGAGCAGTAAGGACAAACTTTCAATGCAGGATCAGGAGACCTGAATATAAGTATGTAGGCCAGCAGTAGCAAATTTTTGGCACAAACATATTTGTCACCATCACCACCAAGAAGTCTCTTGGTTTTAAAAAGCATGTTTGGCATCAGACACCACAGTGCTTTGGCATTAGTGGTCCACATAAACCTCACGCCCCAGACAAATGCTTCTTATCTTTGTGTTTTAAACACACACAAAAATAGAAAAGAATGAAAGAAACTGCTCAATGAAAAGCAGTCTATATTTGAAAGATGTTAGGATAAAAAAACCAAACACTGTTCCTTATACTAAAGGGAATGAGTTCTAATCACAATATACTCAAAGCAGGCTACAAAAGAAATGTTTTAAATTTAACCTCAGAAAGGTTGATAAGATTAATTTACTTCATATTTAGAGCATATTTTGATAGTATCTTCTCCATTAGTGCGAGAACAGCTTTGTTTGTAAGGCAGTTCTCTTATGCTTATCAATTAAAACCCTCAAATATTTAGCCTAACATTGCCTTTTATAGATTAAACATGGAATTAGATTAAGTTTTTGCTTAGTGATCTTAGACCAAATCTCACGTGCTCTGCAAGCTGGCGGCTAAATTGACAGTACTTCTCCCATTTAAGAGAGAAAAGTATATCCAGAGCCATGCCAGTGATTACTTATACTAGCCTAACTATCCCCTCATTGCTGAGGCTTACTATATCTCATTTAAAAAATATTCATGTTTTAGAAGGAAAAAAACAAGAAAAATGAGATCTAGATTGCTTGATCAAAGTGGTGAAACAGAAATTGCTTTTGGAATTGAGCCCACTTCCTAAATGCATGTTCTCTCTCCTTCTCTCTATATTAATATACAGAAAAAGAAATGCAATGTTTGTAAACTCAGTGGTATATTTTAAATTTTAAAGTTTTGGTTTTTCTCCCAAGAACTCAAATTGCAAAGAAAAGAAAGGTATTTGTTTTAAAGAGAAGGAGTAAGGGCAGGCAAAACTCTCGATACACATGCCAATCAGAACAGCAACATTTCAGTAACTTTGGTGTGGCTGACATATTTACAAAAAAATCTAACAACTATTTGAATCCATATACTCTAGCTAATAACTTTTGGCTAATTAAGAGTAATTTACACTGTATTAAGACCAGAAATTACTTTACATTGAATAAAAAAAAAAAAAATTTAAGAGGACTGAAATTCTATGGCTTTCTGCAATACCTTTACTGAACGTCTGACCAAACGGACAATGCTAAGTCTTCTGCACAACTCATGATGCTTCAGATGGTTGTGACTAATGCCTGCGTCTGTTTTCCCTCAGGTTTAAGGGTGGGGGCTAGAGGGGCATAACTTTATTCACAATTAGAAAAATGATGGATCTAATGCAGTCCAAGTCACCTCAAGCAAACATCCTGGTAAAGTTTAGATATCTATCTCCAAAAGGCAACACAGCTGTAACTTCAGACAGTTCTGTTTTGCCGCTCTTCTTTTCATGCTCTCACAATACTGTATAATTTCCACAAAACGGTGATTATCACTGGGTATTAATTCCTGAACTACGTGTAGAAAATCCTTTACTTTCTGCCAGAATCTAAACTCCTATTTTTTTCAAGCACATTAAAAAAGGAAAAGCATCATGATACACTTCTTGGTTTACCCATTGTTAACTCATGCAGAAAGAAAAATTCCAGGTATCTCAAACTCACTACGGGTGATCACGTTTGCTTGATGCTTGAAGATTCTTGATTGACGTTTGGGCTTATAAATGAAACATCTTCAGTGTACCATTTTGGCTATACAGGCCTAAATATTTGAAACAACCCAAGGAAGCAGCAATTCTTACATTCATGCATGCAAAATGAGAACACTTACTGCCTAGACTGCATTTCCACTGGTAGCTAAGTCTACCTAATGGTTCACTACCGAAAGAGGAAGGTCCCATTCTCCCAATTCTCCCCTCTTGGTGTTTGTTCCATTTTCCCACCATTCTTCCTTCTTCACATCTTCCTACTCTTACTTGCATGGTCCTACCTCTTTTCTCACAGCCACAGCTGCCATTACCACACCTTCCAGTTAATCAATTCATCTCACTAAAATGACAGAAAGCTGTAATTTCTTTGCTGTTTGCTTTCTGCTGTTTTGGAGAATGAAATGACTGCACAGAAGAGTCCCACGCCAAACAAGCGTCTGAACCAGCAAAAAGCAAACAAGAAAAATGCATGCCAGGAGTGTTGGTATGGGGAAGATGAGAGCAAGTAACTCCACTTTACAGAGTCAGGACACTACATGTTTTGTTTACTACTTCTCTTGACACCACCACCTCAGCTCCTCCTCAGTATGTTCTTTTATATAAATGTACATATACAATACAACACACTATATACATGTATATATGTGCATGAGTATACACTAAGTACCAGATTCAACCATTAAGGCAGAAAGACCAGATTCACAAAAGGACTTCCCCAGTTACTGGAGACAGAGTGCAAGAGAAGTCCTGCCTTTTACCTCCTATTATTTTGCAAGTTTCTCCTTTCAAGCAGAGCTCTAGTCAGAGGAAGAAATAGGGGTAGATTAAGAAGGTGCCATAGAAAATCGTAAACAAAAAAAGTCCGTTCACAAGAAGAAAATGCTAAGCATGCCAGAAAGTTTTACTAAGGAAATAAGTTAATGGCAGGAATAAAGTGAATAGAATTTACTCTGGTAAATATTTAGTATTGTATTACACATCAGTCAATTTGTATGGTCATAAACTTCATAGAGTTATTTTATCTATATTTAAAAGAAAATATAAAAATGCCTACAGAACTAGAAGGAAGAACGTGCAGCACCAACAGTGGTTTTGTTTAGAATACCAAACTGAAGACCTAGGAGGCCACTCAGTTTAATATCGAGCATGATAAAAGCACGGAGAACTTCAGCGAGTGACCAACAAGGGCATGGTTTTACAACATGTCTTAAAGATTCAAAGGTCAGAAATCAGCAGCAGAAACCATAAAGAAGTATACTCTGCTAAATTGCAAAATTTTAAGCAGCAAGAAAACAGCTGGGAAATGATAATGAATGAAATTATAATGAAAATGAACCAGGGGTGGGAGAAGGAAAAAAAAAAAAGCCACAACAAAACAAGAGATTATCAAACTTCTGTTGATTTTCCAACTCTCTTGGTAATCCCTGGAAATGTTTAATTTTGAAGCTACTGCTTCTGGTTAGCTAAAGATGTAAAAATCAGAAGAACACACAGAGTTTCCATTACCTGAAGTCACTTATGTACCATTCATTCATCAGTATAGATAATAAGAGTCTTGTCTTTTTATTACCAACTCTTGTATTTGCTATCAGCCTGTTATACTAAAACGAAGTAGAATGGAGGACAAGATTGCCTTTCCTCTTTTGCACACAATGGCAATGCTGAAAATGCTTAATAAGCTATCTTATTTTTATTCTCTTAAAATTAATCATGAACCAGTGTTCAATGTAATGGAATACATTAACTTGGGGAAACGCAGCGAAAGAGCCAAAACTTCCCAAATTCACACAAAATGTGAATTGTATCTACAAACAGGGACAACACTTTCTGGAAATAAAAGCCTGTGCAAATACTTCAAAACATACAAGTAGAATATTTATTAGTAATCACCTTTCTGTATACTCCTCTATTCATTCATCGTGGGTAAGAATTCATGCAGCATTCCTAAGCAGGAGGCTTAGAGCAATACTTCTTTCAGGAAGGAGAACATAAGACCACCTCTACAAAACAACCTGCCAATAGCCTTATAAAAATATCACAGTGAAGTAAATGAGATTACTTCACTGCTGAGTTGCTTACCAGACACGCATCAGTTTGAATGTAATCTCTGAAGAGCTACCTGTTTCCAAAGAAACTCAGTTTTAAGATACCCACCCTGCAGTAACATGGGGATTTGATAAACAAAAAGGCACTGAAATTTTGTAAAAATTATTTATAAATATGCACCATGCTTATGCACAGGAGAGAAGTAAAATGCACAAGGGCACTACCATACAACCAGAGAAGGAAGTGTTAACTTTCAGCTTCTCATGCTTAAAATACAGCATATCAAATGGGAGTTCAGAAAAAGGCCATTTGGGACAGTGGGCCAGCATCAGAGGGAGAATTTGGGAGGCAGAAAACATCAAAACTAAGAGCTGTACCAAACCCAAAAAAACCTGTTTCAGTAGAAACACCAAAATGCCTGCATGTCAACAGCAACAACAACAACAAAAAATTAGAAGCGTTCCTCAGTAAACCAGCTGTATAACACATTATCCTGGCAGTTACGTATTTTTAAAGGAAAGGATGTGGAAAACAGGCAGTGAGAGGGGGAATTTTCCAGTATTCACCTGAATACATAAATGTAAAGCTTGTCTGCCTTTCAAGCCTCAGCTGGTGGCTAGCATTTCTGTAACATGTATTATGTCTCCAAGGTATTCACACCAATGAATACTCACCATGGTCAGTCTATACTTCTTGTTATCTTAAAAAATTAGTAACAACTTTGTAAATTGTTTGGCCAATTATAAGGAAATAATTTGAGTAATGGACACTTTGAAAGAATTTATGAGTTTTCAAATGCTTTTAATCTCAATAACAAATGCCACAGACACACACGGCCTCAAACATCTGCACAGTATTCAGCTTTTCTTAGCACTCTACCAGTCTTCTGCTCACTGATTTTTTTAATATAAACACACTGGTACAATTTGATTGCTACAGCACTGCCTACAGCTTAAGAGGATAGTGCTGAAGAGTCAAATAACGTAATTCAGTAACTCTTTGCACAAATAGCTTATCAATAGTTATTACTATTTAAATTAAAGATGGTTTATCCTTTGGTACTTTTTTTTTTTTTTTTTTTTTTTTTTAAAGCTCTGTACATAATTAGTCTCCTAGTTCTTCCAAGAGCCAGTTCCCTTTATCACCACTGTGATCAAAATAAATGCACTCTTTCCTGGGCAAACATATCTTAATGCTTAGCAAATCACTTTCTACCACCATCACAAAGAAATCCAGCACCAATTAGTCCTCCTACCTGCTGATTTACCCCTTTTGAAGTTAACAGGGTCAATTAACATTTTTGTAGTTAAAACTGGCAGCTTCTATAATTTTTAATCAGTTCAAAAAACATGATTTCAATATGAAAAAAGAACCAACGTAATTAGTAACCAGTAATTCAAAATACTGAAAAGCCCTATGTTAAATTATCGCTAAAGCCTTAAGAGAAATGGCCAAATGCTACATTCATAAAACAAAATCTTTCTCTTGGTGAAAATAACTATCATTCAGGCACAGCAACTAACTGTCCTTTAGAGAAAAATCAGTATAACAGAAAGAAACTTGAAAGACTTAATTAGTTGTAGGTTACTGCAGCTCACATTCAGGTGATATATCTCATGAATATTGTTCACAAAACACGTAAGCCCCAAACTTCATCAGAATTTGGCAACACGCAGAACAACTGGCCAAGGCCTTGAGAAGCTGCTCTACGCTGGCCATGTTTTGAGCAGGGGTTTGGCTAGATGGCTCCTCAGAGTCCCTTTCAACCTGTACGATCCTATGAATCCATATCTTACAAGTTGCAAGGGAAGGGACAAAAAGAAAAGAACTTCTGGCATAGCCATGCCATGTGATACTGGCCTCCAAAGCACCGTTCTTCACAAAAACATCAAAACCAGAGGAGGAAATAAAAATGAGCATTAAATACAGTAGGAAAGCAAGCACTTTGGGGGAGCAGGGGAAGTGCACTAAATATTCCCTCCCCAATTTAAGCCTCCAATACCATTTTGTTTGCTGCCCATCACAACACAACATAAAACCAAAACCTTGAATTTAGTGCTTTCAAGTTTTGTGATGGCTAACAAACCACGATGGAGATTGCAGATTGGAACCTGGACTCCTGACAGAGCAATATCCTTAGAGAGGGTGTGAAATACAGGAGAAGTCACAGAAAAGAACTCTGAAGGCTAGCTAAGTCTGGTTTTCACACAATGGCCACCTGATTTTACACTCCAACCAGAAAGCTCTTTTCCTTTAAGAGGAATATACTTCCAGTAAAATTCTGAACACGACTACATCAAAAATAAAAACCACTTGGAATTTAAGTTTGTCTTCTTTATCTCATAACATGAATACAAAGCAAATAGTAGGATAGAAGGACTAGTGGATATATAAAGTGCTGTCCTTTCTCTCTCAGGGGCATTTTACTTGAAAACAGCTATGTTAAAGTACTAATGTCAAAGTTCCTGTGCTCATAGTTTTTCTTGGAACAACATCAGGACTTCGAACTCCTTCAATTTGAAATTACAAAGCAACTACTAGGCTAAATTGAAGTTGCGCAATCAGCCTGAAAGACATTTCATAGAATCATAGAATCACCTCGGTTGGAAAAGACCTTTAAGATCATCGAGTCCAACCGTTAACCTAGCACTGCCATCCCACCACTAAACCCTGTCCCTAAGCACCTCATCTATCCTTCTTTTAAAGACCTCCAGGGATGAGGACTCCACCACCTCCCTGGGCAAAGTTACATATTTCAGAATGTTTTTTAAAAAGCACATAAACCCTACTTTAAGTTTTAGAACAGCTTCCTCAACTACTTTGTTACTCGTTTCCAAGCTGAAACATTCCTCTGCTCCCAAGTGAAAAATGGGTATGTAGTTTGATTCTTTACTAAAATTCTGTACACTTTGGAAGAAAACATTAATTTCAGATTTGTCTTAATAGAGCACTAAAATAACATTCTTCCGCTCAGACTACTGCCATTATTTTTTTATTTTTTTTTTAGATAATTGCTTTTCCATGTATTTTCAAAATGCCAGCACTTAGCAGTCATAAGTTAGGCTTCAAACACTTTCTAGTTTTTCATGCAAGATAATGCATACCTGAAAGATAGTCACTTAATCCTCTACAAAAACTTGATTTCTTGGCTTAAAAGAAAATCTCTGTACAGTTAGAGAACAAAGGGGAAGTTTAAGGTAGATCAACCAGCTTTCTGGATAGGCAGCAGTACTCCCTACAGTACTGCTAAAATTATGCTGTTCCAGCCAGTATAAAAGTTATCTTATTTACTTTCCTAGTTTGTAACTGATACATGCACAAAAACAATGCTTCCACTTCTAGTGGAAGACATGTAATTAAAAGCAGTGATTAGCCAGCTGACCCCTAGATATAGAACAACAACAAAAACCCACTCCCTAGCAAAAGGACTTCAGACAAATTAAATTCTCCAGCAGATTTTGAGAAATGTTTATTAGTACTTATTGGAGTGGAACTGATGTCTAAAAAACCCACCAAAAATCCCTGTTGTTTATCCATAGACATCTACTCAGTTCTTTAAGCATGCTCTAACACACAAATTGCTATAGCCACTATGGTGGTAACAAGACAACATTTGAACTGACTCAAGCCAATGCCAGGTTATATTTTGGTGAAAGGAATTTTTTTTCAGAATAAACTCTTCTGAGAGTCAGCCTCACTTCATGAACATACACAAATAAGAGATTCCACTGCACCGTAATACAAATGAGAGATTTAGTTGGCCTGTAAATACAGACAGGCACACTCTTCCTCTTCTTCTCTCCCAACACTCACAAGCAGTTAAACTCTGATGATTCCCTGCCTCCTCCACAGGATCGAAGCCCTTTAAACATCTACAGCTTCAACTGCAAAAGAAGTTTATTTAAAAGAAATGTTTCAATTTCTAAACTGACTATATTAAAGATATCTATATTTCCTCTCCTTGACTATGTTCATATAATCTTTATAATTATAGATTAAATTAAAACTTGAAGTATGCTGCAGAGCTTAATTCAAAGATCTTGAATATAATTTCTATAAACCTAACACCAGGAGAGATGACAAATTTAAAAACCAAGTGAAGCATCCTTAAAATAAATGCATTAAAATGCATGCTATAAATTTGTACCCATTAGAAAAGTACATGTATTTAAAGTTCAGTTCTGGTAAACCTGAGTTAAAAACTAAAAAAAAACTAAAGAAGGGACTCATAAAAGTAGCAACATAATGAGCAGCCTGGAGCAATGACCATACTAGGAAATCTTGAAAGAACTGGGATTGGCTCTAAATTAAGAAAGGAAACTAAAGGCTATAATGGCAGGAATATGTAAAATAATGATTGGAACCGAGCTATTTTTCCTAACACCTGGCTTCCTCTCATACCACAAAAAAAAGTAGCATTGGCCAATGAAACTGGAAGAAGAAACTTAAAATTAAACATATAATATGTAATTCACCTGTAAACTGCAAGTGACCATTGCACTCAAGGCTGCAAAAGAGATTATATGCTTATGTAGGAGGTAACAAGGACACACACAGCCTTGCTGTGAAGGATTAAAGTGTACACGGAATACAATCAACCTTTCAAAGTTCACACCAGACCAACTGATATGGTCTAGGAAAAACACTCCTATGGGCTGGATGACTTTTTTTGTGGGGTTGTTTTTGTTTTCTCAATTAATCTTAATCTGCTATTGCTTTTAGGCACAATTTGTCAGATTAAATGGACCATTTCCATTCCTGGCCTTCAATCAGAATTCTCCAAAATGTGGAATTTTTAGCTTACCCTTAACCACAATTGCCACTGGGATTCTTTCACTATGTATATATTTTATTTATCTTGTGTGCAGGCATGAAAACAGACAATTTATTTTTAGCCCTGGTATATGAAAAAAAAAAAACAACTTTCGGAACATTCATTCCTCCTGCAATTAAATGATGAAAAGGGAACTAAAATGTAACCCTCAGATCATGTGTTACTGCAGCACTACTTCATTACTTTAAGAATGAGATTTCAAAAGCTTAGCAATCATTTCCACACTGAAATCCCTGAACAGTTAGAAAACTTGGATAGCCTTTTGTCACCCTACCATGAGTACATTAAAATCTCGAACTCTTTACAGACACTGTATGATTTCCCTTCACCTCCTGTATATGTATTTGAAAAAATAAGAAACATTTTTCGTACAAAACAGTAGTCCTATCAGAGTTCCAATATTTCAATCAAACCACATTTTCCTAGTGAAATAAGAAGCCCTGCAAACAAATTTTTAAACTATCTGATTTCAGCAACAAATGTCAGAAATGTACCTAGAAACCATTTGTGCCAAGATTTGAAGCTCTTAAAAATGGAGAGTTGTATTCCTTTTCTCATTTTCTGTAACAGCTGAATTTATTTTTAGCCTTATTTAAAATAAACTATAAAGTATCTCCCATGCAGAATCTAAAAGGATCTATAGAGCGGGTACAATGGAGACTGTATACTTGTATACATACTGTTCATCTTGATGCACATTTATCCTGCAGCATAATGTTAAAATAAGTGATAACTGAAGAGATTTGGAAAAAAAATTACAAAATCAAAATTATAAAAATCAAGAGTTTCAATAAATTGCCAACCACTTTCTACAAATATCTAGTAATAAAGAAATTTCAAACAGTTAAAGTTTAAGCTATTTTCTCACATTTAGTAAGTAAAAATGTAAAATCCTTTCTGTTTCATGTACTTTGATTAAACAATTTTACAATACGTAAGTAAATACAATATGGGCAGCCTTACTATTTCAATCAAAATGTTACTACTTTAATAAGAGGCCTCATGATTACGCAATCCACAACTGCTAAAAATGATGATGCCCATTTAGATCACAAATATAAAACCTAAACAAAAAAGCAAACAAACAGGAAAAAAAAAAAGGAGAATCAAATCTTACCCATTCTTGAAATACAAAACATGTGCTCTCTGAAGTCCTGTTTCTAAGAAAAAACCAAGTTCTTGTTCATGTGCAGTGGGCCCTGGCTTAGGGCTTCTGTTTTGTATATTTGCATTAATTACCTGAGAGCAAAATAAAAAGGAAAAAACCATATTTAGGAAAAAAAATCAAGTTTTGTGGACTTTTACACAGAAGCACATACTTAATGTTGGAGAAGTCTTTTTCATTTGTAGGCAGTGGCTAGTAGATTATTTCTATCCTTACCACCATTCCCATCTAAATATAAATATTTTTGCTCTTCACTATACTCTTAAAGGTAATTTCTTCACCCAGCAGAAATGCCACTAAGAAAAATTATACAATAATTTTTAGAAATTTTCGTGAAGAATGGTATACAAAGGGAAGTGTATGAAAAAAGCGTATTCGCAACGTTATTCAGTAGGAGGGGGTGATGGTATTCAAAATCTAAAACCCTGTTAGGTTAGACTGCTGCAGAAAGCAGTAAGATTAAAAATGATCTCCAGAGTGATTTCCAAAAAACAACTCAGAAATAACTTAATTGGCATTACATCAACATTAAAAATGCTCTCAAAATGGAGAGCTATCAGCTTTCATTTCCCTTCATATTCACCACACACTGTCTACCAGCCACTAAAAGACAATAACAAAACAAACAAACAAAAAGCCCAAAGCAAAACTAACTCAGAAAAAAAAAGTGTCTATGTATTTACTTTCCTTTCCCCTTCCTTTTGCTTGTGTGACCCTAACTGTTTCTAATACCCCTTCAAAGACGACTGTCAAATGACAGGCCTGAGGCTTGTAAGCCATAGGTCTGAAAAAGAGGGTGAGATTCATATTGCTAGCTTGCTTCATTCTAATGGTATTCATAAGCCAAAGAATAGAGCCCCAAGTGTCTTTTGTCCAGACATATCTCAAAGTCTAAATAAAATGCAATAGTGTGTAAATCCCAGAAACAAAGGGTATCACAAATTTTCTTTTCTTTTTAAAAAAGTATTTCTAACATTTGAACATTACTGCAAAGCGGTAAGAAACAGAAGACAAGGTTAATGGTGTAAATGAAAACAAGAGGAGGAAATAAAAGAGCCTATGTATCCCTTTAAATTCAGATAAAGCTTGAAGCTTTTAAAACATGAAGCATTATGCTCTTTGCAATTAAAGAGCCTAACTTTAAACTTCCATAATTTATAATCCATAACTTATAAAATGAGGGGGGAAAAGAAAACAGTAACTTGTCTAATATTCTGCAGAGGTGTTTGTTGGTTATATTTTGCCTAACATCAAGAAGCTCAGATATATCAACTTTCATCAATAAAAAACAGGTCTTCTACATATCTAGTAGCTCAGATTTTTGGCTATCTTTCTACTCATATGTAGTTTGAAAAGTAGAGCGACTCTGGAGTCCAGATTCAGATGTAGACAACAGTATCTTTTAGGAAAAATATCCAAGTACTTTTAAGAGTAACTGTAGTTTCATACATACAGTGAGTAAAAATATTAATGAGATAAAATGACAGATGAGCTATCGAGTCTGAGAACATGGTCCCGATCCAATTTATAGAACTATTAAGATTTATATCAAGTTCACCTATATCTTTAAAGTCATATGTTTATCTGGCTATCACATCTGGTGATTTTTTTCTTTGTCCCAGGATTACGCCTATTGGTTGAAACACCCACCCCTTCAGTTACTATTCTGGACATTACGTCAAGTGTCTTGTTGACAGGTACAATGTTATTTCAGAATTTTACCTTCAAGTAGTATTATAAAGAGGATTTAAGAGAGGTGAAACTATTGGCTCCAAATAAACATCAACAAGAAATTTTTCAATCTTTATAGCTTCATTTGGAATTGAATTCTTTCAAGAATTATCTGAAAAGCTAGTAAGTATGTACATACAATGTACATACTCCCACATGTGTGCTTGAAAGACACCATAATCCCATGTTCTTAAATGAACTGCCATAGGGTGACAGAGGCCACAGGCTGGCATCTTGAATATACACAGTAGTTCAGAGGCACTCTGTCCCTTTTTAAAGAACTAGCACTTTTTTCTAAGAGGTCAGAATGAGAGAACAGTTAGAAGGACAGCTACCAGACATCCATTAAGACACAATTGTAAGTGTGTGATGAAGTCCTAAGATAACAAATATGAGACATCTTTTAGTTGAGTTACCAAAATGCTGGTAACACCACATCAATGAAAGATGAGCCATGCAATTCTTCAATTAAGCAAATCATCCCAGCCTACCCTTTCTATCTCCTGAAGGTACAGAAGAGCAATATCCCCAGCCTTCTCATAGCATGTAACAATTTCTTGTTCACGGTCCGTATGGAGGTTGCTAGCTGAAGAAGAAATTGGCAACTTCTCAAGACAGAGGCCTGAAAAAAAGAAAAATTTTTTCAAATGAAGCATTAAAAACCGATGTTGTGTAATACTCTAACTCAAAAATAGTCCAAGCTAAGCCCCTTTGATCAGGAGAATAAACAAAGAAAAAAAAAGTTATGAAGGTATGGTCCTCTGATACAGACACTAATAAACATATAAAAAACAGTGACTTCTTAATAATTATAAAACTAGAAGCAGCATTTTCTTAAAGCAATTTTGATTTAAAAGACAATATGGCAGCCTACCACAAAAGTGCCTAATGTCTTTCTATACCAGTTTTAAATTACTGAATACATGTTCACTTTCCCAGAGTGGTCAAAGAAACCAAGGCAGGGTGAAGAAAGGCACTCAAGGTAATACTAAACTTAGTAACTGTATAAGGCCAGAACACCTATGAGAACAAATACATTTTAAAAAAACCTAAGGGGTTAGGAAGTATCATTTTTGTATTTAAATTTAGCAAGAGGTAGCTCACTCTCATCAAGGCACAGAAGTATTAAACTTACTCAACAAATGCATTATGTGGTGCTTTGAAGGAAAAAAAAAAAGTCTTTGCTTGTCTAAAATAAAAACCCAACAACTCTTACAAATCAATGCTATCTTCTATACAAGGCACTTCTATTACAGTTATTTTCAAGACAATTAGATAAAACAGCTGGAAAGGACCTCAAGAACACTAATCTATCTATCTGACTGAGGAATCAACCAACCCCAGGCACTTGTCTAACCTGTTCTTAAAAGCCTCTGACAATAGGGATGCCTTGGCCTTCCAATGCAAATTATTATAGAGCTCGACTATTCTCACAATTAGTATTTTTTCCTAATATCTAGATCTCCCTCCCTAGATTACTCTTAGTCTTCTTCACAGAGAGGTTATTCCTTTCTTTACAAAACATAAATGCACAACTTTAGTACTTTCCCTTACATATTAGTAAAACATTGTCTTCTGTTTATGATCTGCAACAGATCACCAGATCATATTCTGCAAGCCAACTGCTTCATCCGTTACCCCATCCTATATTTATTTGAATAATTATTTGTATTTGAAGTGTAGCATTTTCCACATGTTCTTAAGAGATTTATTTCAGGTCATTCTTCCAGCTTGTCAGCAGTCAATGCTGATCCTAAAGTGCTTTCAACTGCTCCCACGTTAATATAATTCACAATTTAAATGACCATAATTCTCAATTCATCACCCCAGGTTTTGAGAATCCATTGCTGGAGAAACTAAAAACAAAAACAACAACAAAACACATAGTTTTATATTGGGCAGATGCCTGTAGAATGCCAGGTAGTGCAAAACCTCAGTTTGGAAAATAGTTTATCAAAGGATTTCTGTCCATCGATAATGTAAAGTGGGGACATTATATTTCATTGGAATGACAATAGTTTTCCTACTAAAACAACTTGGGAATACACAGACATGGAATCTGGAGTTTATTTATTGATAATCATTGTAATATTTGTGACCTCCAGATTCTTTTAAAACAGTTACCAAGTTTCAATTTCTCCAAGTAGAAATATCTCATCTGTATAAAAACCCATCAAGCCATATTTCTGGCTTGAGAGGAGGTATCAGAGTTTGTTGGCCACCTTTACCCTCCAGTCCACCTTTTACCAGGTACAAATAACATATATCCTACAGCTTTATTTGCTAGCTATACATCCAGTTAAGACAAAATCCTGATTCTAGTACTAACCACACTCTGTGAAAGATAAAATAAAATTCAATATACTTTTCAAAAACTTACACATTCCTAAAGAGCAGCAAACACATAAGTAGTCTGTCTCTTAAAAACCTGCCAAACTGTAGTGCAACAGACACTGGATTTTCCCACCATGTTATGGTTTTCACCTAACATACCCCTAAAAACAAATTATATTTAAAAATAGTCTAGAGTAGCCTACGCTAATCTGCTTTCTTTTATTTTTTCAATCAAATAGCAAACATCTGAGAGGTTTTTTTGCTAATTGTAAGTCACAGACCCAAAAGCAGCAAGATTAATCTATAGAAAAAGGTCAGTTATCCTGCTGCTGCAGTAGGCTTGAACTGACCCTCTGGTAAGAAGATCCAAATGCAAGGTTGATGCTGGATAGAAAGTTTGCAGTGTCCTGCACAAACACCTTCAAAGTCAGACTTAGAGGTGGCCATAAAATACAATAAATGAGCTGCAATAAAAATGTCAAATGACTGAAAGTATAAGAGATAATTGGTAAGCGGATCACTCCTCCCCACCCCTTCTCTCCCACGACGTGAACAGCCAGTGTCCCACAGTAATCCTCCACTACATGAAACATATTACTCAACTGCTTATTCATAGATTTGACTTGGATTTATTATTTCTATTTTTATACTTTATGGCCACAACTATAATCTTTTTAATCTGAAAAAGTCACTGTAAGAACATTCTCTCATTTTTGCTGAGAATTTTCTTTAAGATATGAAAGCATCTCAGTGCTCTGCCAGAAACTTTAAGTAATGCAGAAGGGAAGTACAAAATACTAAGTGTCCTTTGATAAAGTATATAACACTATTTCTTAGGGTAACTTTATCATACAACTAGTATTCACTGTATTTTTCCTGGTATGTTTATTACAACCTGGGAAAGTATGTCCATTCTGAGTATACAGTGCTCTGGACCAGGAAGTTCATTTGGAGAACTATCCTGAAATAACCACTTAACAGGATGGTTTGGACACTTTATTTGGTTTGATGACACAAGGAATAATTACAATTCAATACTGCATTAAAAATTAAAACATATCAACTAGGAAAAAAAGGAATAAATTATTATTTCTCTAATAGGTTCCCTGTAAATGTCACAGCTATTGGTTTATTTAATTTTTCTTGGTTATTTTGTTTTATTCTGCGTTCAAGACTATCACATCAATTGGTATCACAAGTTGACTTTGATATTCATGGCTTTTAAGTTTAAGCCCTTCCAGTCAAAATCACCTTCAAGTAAAAGCTTCCAACAAACTGGGTCAGTTTTATTTCAGGAAGACACTTATCTCATACATATCTAGTCCTGATATCAAGCAAGATGACTCCTGAGGGAAAAGAAATTGAGAAGCAGTGAAATGAATACGAGTCCATACTAGTTAAGCTTACATGTTTTGCTAAGTAACTCTAAAATTGCTTGCCTAAAGAGTTGAACAGCAACAAACAGTATTTGGACAAGAAAAGAGTATGCCTGATATTTAAATTACATTATAAATTGCAAAGGTTTTCTTTAAATCTTCAAAAACTTTTATAAATTGTCTGTATTTTGTAAAAGATTCAGAAAGCAAACAGTAGATAGCTTTGCCACTTATTCCAAGTGGCATTCTTATGTCTATGGTCTCAAAGCAATGGCCAAGGTTATGCCAAGTAAACTATTTCATTTTTACAAATACAAGAGCAGTCCAGCCCTACTAACACATACGCATACACTAAACACTACCCAAAAAAGAGGACTGCTCAGTAAGAACGAGCAACAAACTAACAATTTTTAAGAAGTTCCTGTGCAATAGATTTGCCTATTCTTAGATAACCAACCATTTTTATATTAAGGACAATGGCAGTCATTACTTTTCATTTACAAACCACTTAAAAAAAAAAAAAAAGCAGCAGACTTATAACTTCTGTACAAAAACTGATTAACTAACACTCCCATTTCATTATACAGAGTAAACCAAGAATTACTGTAAGGTCAAAAGGGAATCCACAGCACAGTTCAGGTCTCTACCAAGTAGTCCTACCACCCAGACCATTACTGAGACCATTTAAAAAAATCCCACAAGGCTGAGAAAAGCCTATTGCATTTACTGCACTGTATATCTGAGGATTTTCCAAGATGTCAGACAGTACCTTGTCTGTGTAAGTGCTGCTAAATTTTAGAGACCACAAATAATAACGGATCTCATGGTTTATCTACTGTTTTCAGTAGACGAGCCAAAGGGCAGAGGAAAAACAGTGAACAACTATTTTATACTTAAGTAAATAAACATGCTTTTGCAAGAGAGGAAGAGTCACATCGACAGACAGAGATTTCTGGGTTTGCTTACCGTTTTCCTTAAATGGACACATAAAATGTAAGGGTGTTTTCATATACAGCACTTACTCTTCCCTATAGGATATGCAAAGCAACACTGGTAAGTGTTCCAAATGCTGTAAACACAAACCCCCCCTTTCATCACCTTTTAAAGAAACTTCATATTTAGCTTATATATTTAGAAAAATTATATAGATGATGGCAAACATTTACTAGTCATTTTAAAAGAGGAACTCAAATGATCTAGAGTTATTGCTTTCAAGGAACTCCCACAGTTTATTTCTGAATTTAGAATGAACACTGCTAATCTCACTGAAAGGAAAGACTTATTTCTAAGTCCTCAGTCAAAGACTGTGACTTGCTTGCAGAGGATTTTTTTAGAAAGCAAAGCACGAATTTTTTTCTTCTTCAATTCCCTACTGGTATTTGTAAAGTAATTATTACAAAGGAAAGGAAGAAAAGTTAGAGTAGAAAGTAGGGAAATATATTTATAATAAATTACCTCTTACTTTCACGTTTACTGCAGATACCCTGCCTTAGTAGGAACTGCCTATTTCTTTAGATGATCTAAGGAAACACAATTCATTTCTCTGATTTTTCCAGTACCTTGTATTGCTCGTCTACCCCATGTGAAGACGGAGAGAAAAAAAAGTCTCCGACAACTGTCAGGATGCTAGTTTCATACCCAATTAGCTCTCCAGAAAATGCATCAGAAAGAAGTTCAATACCCCCTTCTCTCAGCACACTTGAATTTAAGAGAAGCTGCTCTGGCTATCTACTCTTTTGATCACAGACAACTTACAGAGAATTAAATCCATTCTAGAAGAAACCCAGAGCAACGTAAGCACAACTTTCCAGAGCTGATGACAGCATTTTATCATGTGTGCTCATTCTGCATTGTCATTTCATTAGTACAGCTTTACTAATACCGTAGTTATGCCAGAGCTTCTAAGTGTCTTGAAGTTTCTCAAAGGCAAAAAGGAAAAAAACAAATAAAAAAACCCCCACCAAACAGGAACACTCATCTCTCTTCTGAAGTGAACACCTATTTATTAATCCAAACAGTCATTAAAGCCATAACAATATTTGGAGATTTCTTGTAATATTATCTGAGATAACTGTTGTGAAATGATTGGTCACACTTTTCCTCTAAATGTAAAGGTATTCAAATCTCTACATTTTCTTAAAAGCACAAAGTAGACTTTTATAATATCGTTAAACAGACGAGATCTGTATTTTCACAGATGCATTTGTTTCTTACAAACCAAGTGCCAGCCAATTCTTGCTTTACAGTACAGCCCTTTGACAGACAAGCAATTTCTGGAGAGGCTGAAAAAGTTCAAACTAGAGAAAAAAGCTGGGAAAGGACTGATAATTGTTGTAGATCTTGGAGCAAGTGAATCTCTGATGAACCCTCCCCAAAGCAGAAGAGCCACGTGCCAGCATATGGAGTGGGCATCAAGGAAGCTGTTTGCTCAGGAGAAAGGAGATGCTTTAACTACGGAATTTATACTGAATAGTTTTACTGTATATTGTTCAGGATTGCTCTTACAAGCATCTCTGAGGAAAAAAGACCAGGCTCCACTGTGACAATGGTTCTCCCCATGACATGAGAAAAAAGGCCAGAATCACGTATTTTAGTTTTGGCTCAACATTTTCTCCCTCTCCTCGCCCTGCCAAAGGCAAGATTCTGAAGATATTCTGAAAATTCTGAAGAAGCTAAGAACAAGGAAAAACACACCACCAAAATACGCAAGTCCTAAAGAAGCCTCTTTTAATCAGGAGCGACATATTTTTATTCTGTGTTTGGATTTCAAATACCGGACCTAAAAGCAGCACTGAGGAAAGCAGTACGAGCCCCTGGGTTCCCCCCCAGTCCGTGGCTCCAGCAGGGCAGAAGTCGTAAAAATAGATGGGGGAAAGACAAGCTTTAACAGACAAAGTTTGAAGTACTTATGGCATAGGCTTCCTAGCCACGGTCTGCAAACTGCTTGCTGGGGCTGCAACATTGGCACAGCCATCCAGGAGGAGGGAACTCAAGGAAGTTGAATCCTTGACCCATTGCCTAATGAGGCTAGAGATCCCCAGCATAATTACCGAAACAGCTTTCATTTAGCATTCTTCCATGAAGAGCTGCTTGGTGTCTGCTGGCGCAGGCTAGCGTGCACAAGATCTCATTACAATCGTATACGATTAAAGTTAAGCATCTTTTGCAAAGTGCAAAGTAGCAGTTCACATGCACCTGACACTTCCACTGAACCTAATGAGTATTTCCATGTTTCTGTAAATAGAACTAATTAATAGCCAATCATTTAACTTGGTAAATGCAACATTAGATTTGAATATGGGTCAGCAGCAGTAAAGACAGTCTCACCTTACTCAACATACACCACCTAAATATAAACACAGTTATATGAACAGGCAATATGAGACGTAAAATGGCCCGCAGCAATAAGGCTACAATCCTGTAATGTCACAGTCTAATTTACATACGACATCCCTCACGTACTTAAAAATAATTTGTTACTGTAATACAGCACAGCCATCTTGACAGATACCTGCAGTAGTCTATGAATCTATTACACTATAGTAAATATAAACACAATTTATTTACTAAAATCAAGTTAACAAATTTGCAGACTTTAAGAAATGTCAGACCCGTTAATTGTTATGCTCATCTATAAGCATTTGTAGAAAGATTCACCGATTTGTAATGCCAAGTATTATAAATTCATTTTTCAATCTTGTCTTTTGACTTGTGCAGCAGTATCAGAATCACGTTACCTAAGATTTCAATAAGCTTATTTCCCAGTTAAATATATACTTGTTATTTCAGAGTTACTGACAAGATGCACCTCCCCAAATTAACACCTCAATATCCCACTGTGCATGCATCTCATCTCTGCTTCCATAAGCAAACAAAAATTGCTTAGAAACATAGGAGATATTGCCATGCACAGTATTTGAATAATGCCTATGTGTGCTTTCCAGCATATTACCTCATTCATATACTGCTGAAAACTTGCAGAAACTTAATTGTCCTGTTCCCAGAGGCCATATCCCTAGGAGAGTATTAGCTTCAGCCATTATTAAAATGGATTCTAAATATATGCTTCTATATGACAACAGCATATACAGAATGTTTTCTGGTTGGTTTGGAAGAGAAGGGAGTAGGAAAAGTTGGAGCTAGCTACGCAAGCCTAACTTGAAAAAGTCACACATATACAGTCTTTAATTACTTCTTTATGGTTTCATAACTTAACTTACAAAGAATTTAAATAAGACAAGATTTTCCTCAGTCTTAGAATTGAGCATTGCCATAAACTGATTTAGTAAAGAATGTAAACAAACAGATACTAAAGAGACAAAATTAACCTCTTATAACAAGGGAACCGGCTCTACTTAGCAGAAGGTAAGCAGATGCTCAAATATCAAGCATGTAATACAGCCAGAAATGTGCAAAACCCCTCTACATTTTACTTTGAACCAAAACTTGGCACCACAATCTCAACACTGTCCTTCACTCCTCCTCCTGCCCAGCCTCATTTCTTAGCTTTGCTCTTGCTGCATAAGGCTGCTCTAATAACAGATACCAATGGCTAAGCTACATCTGTGGCAGACGGAAAAAAAAAAATCTGTCTTTTTCTGTATTGCCTCTTAAAACTTCGTCCTAATAGGCATGACCCGCTCCTCTGACCTATCACCTTAAATGCTACTACAAAAGAAGGAAAGGCGACAGCTTCAGGGAGCTGGCTCCAGCAACATTCATACACCCGCTTTCAGGCAACTTTCCACAACAGAGTCATGCCAACCTGCCCAGCTCCTCAACAATGTCTTTCTTCTGTGCCCACTTTTCTTTTCCTCATCACACCCTTTCGAAATGAGCTAGCACCTCCAACCATAGACATTTTGCTACAGAAAACTTTGATCAGATGCTTTTCCTCTGCTTTCACGTCAAATATAATTACAAGCAGACAAGAGGAAAAGCTAAACAACAGACCCAAATAAGTATTCTCAGGTTTTTGCAATACTAAAGTAGCCCATTGATTTGAAAAGCTCCATCTTTTCATTTCTATGTTTTATATGACATTTAAAAATTACCATACTCAATTTCTTGAAGTAAGTCTTTGAATCTAAAAAAATTCTGTATTTAATATCAAAACTACGATCTTATTAATGCTCCAACTATCCCACACAACACCTTCTACATACACATACAGAGTCATTACTCAGAAGTGCAGCATTAAAATAATCTCTTTCCTTAAACACTAGAACTAATCCAGAACTGGATTCTGCTGGTACACACACACACACAAAAAAAAAAAATCGAAAAAAATCAGTGTAAGGTCAAAGAAGTATGCCTGTCCATGAAGTTAACTATATCAAAGATGACCATCCTCCACTACGCTTCAGTTTTTAACTTGTGAATTGGAGGAAATGGTGAAGGAAGACAGGAAGATAACAGAATTACACTACATTCAGTGCACTGTGTGGTAGTTACCTCCTCACAAGGTTTTGCATGAGGGATATCTCAACAGTGCCAAGCCCTGACCTATGCTAGTCAAGTTTCTGAGGCTTTGCCTCGTGCATCCCACTCAATCTGTCACCTCTGAGGTTAGAGAATGAAACCTCAAGAGTGAGAAGGTAAGCACTCGGAGGTGGTCCTACTTTAAATAAGGAAAAAATTTTTAAGGCAGTTAAAAATGTGAAAGGTGTCCATCTGAACAAGAGAAGTTTAAGACACGCCTATTCCTGGAGGATATATAAACCAGAAACAGGAACTGTATGGTGTGCGTCTTGGTAGAGCAGAGACTCCTGGTGCACCCAGCGCTGTTTGCTTGCCTTTATTTGTTTAATAAATTGTTAATTTTGATTGAAATCCTATTTGGGACTCAAGTCATTTATCACAAAAACTACTATTAATTATCTGCCCTGTGCCTTTGCCAGAGGTAAGTACATCAGCATCAGACCACTGCACAATAGGATACAAGACTGCAAATCCACTGGAACTGGATTTGCCCCAAAATGGATTGAAATGGGGCAACTAAACCAGGTGTCTTTAACTGCCTTTGTGCAGGCTGCCACACTGAACAGTGTGGCTGGGCTGATGCTTGCAAACAGGCAGCGCAGACAGTCCCTCATTGCTTAATAACGTGGTGCTATGTTCATGATTGCCAAAGAAATAAAATCTAAATACTCAGAAGAGTTTTATCTTTATATAATCAGGTTATCCTTGAACTTGCAAGCAGAAATACAAATCCCAGTGAAGCACAAAATCCCTGTGAGAGTAACTTGTATTTAGTTGGGTAATGCCTGCAACCCTCAATCACCTCTGAAGAGACTCTGAATTCAGACTGAAAAGTTTTATAGTCCGCTCTTAGGAGGAGAAGGAAGAAAATCCAGGCAGAGGGGGAAAGAGGAGGAGCATTAACTGTACGCTATTGGGTAGAAACATACGCTATTTAGCTGTCAATTACTCTCAACTTACCTAGACTTTGAATACTAAATTTAAGACTGCTCTGTGACTTCTACCTCATTCTAAAACACACAGAAGACCATATTCTTGCAACCTGCTACCATGGGAAAAAGGGATATTAAATTTTATTAATCTTCCATTCAAACTGGAAACATAGTAGCAAAAAAAAAGATGATTCTGAACATGAACAGAACAACAAAAAAAAACCCCAATAGTTTGCTCAGTTAAACTGGCAGCCAGTCACCCAGTAGAATTAAACAAACTAACAAAGTCTGATCAAGATTAGATCAGGCTTGATATGACAGATTTCATTGTTGAAGTACAAAACTTGAAATCAGAAGCAAACCACCTCCACCATGTCTGGCGAGAGAACATGCTGGTTTTCTTCTCTCTTTTTCTTTTTTTTTTAAATAGGCCGAACCTACCCAGCATTCCAGGGTAGAAAAGATACGTATTTTACTATTTTCTAATAAATTATTTTTACATTAAGTTAAATTAATAACACTAATCCTTTCTGCAAAATGAATGCCTTTATGTTTCAACTGTAACATATCCTTATGAGGTCAAATAAAACAGACCCAAAAGAGTTGAGCTCTGGGAAAAGATTCAATTAAATTACTGGGATTCCTTGGAGATAAAAGCAAATCTAGGTACTTAAAGTTGATCAAGTGCAAGATTGCATTTTCATGGAAAGAACACGATAAATTCAACAGACATCCTCATAGATTTAAAAAACAAACCAAAAGCCACAAAGCTGCATGAAAGTCTACCCATACCAGACATTGCCAAAAAGCCCACACAGATGCTGTATGAGAGAACTGGGCAGATTTACGTCATACGTAAGAACTCCCCATGTACTCCCTTCCCACTTTCACCTAAACATTGCTCAGATTTAGGAAGCATCCTTTTGTCTCTGCTACCAGTGAGTTCTCTTATTTCCTTGACATCTCTACAGAGAATGATTCATGCTTGTCTAATGTTTAACTGGAGGACTGTGTTGGTGGAAAACAAGCCCCTCTCTTCCAAGATTAATGTTAGAAACAATCCTTGACCAGTTGTCAGTGGATGCTATTGAAGTCTCTCCTAAATTGTGTTCGCTGACTTTGACAGTCCTCTTGCCATAACAAAAAGTACATATGCACACCAGACCCATGCTTAAACACAGCAGACCAAAGCAAACATTTAGACACAGTAAATTCTAAGAAACCTGTGGCATACAAACTGCCACTTTCCTCAACACACTGACCCAGATTACAGCCTATTAATGAGTTTTCTAAACTGAAGTGGCACTGCCACCTTAAGACATAAGGCCAGCATTACAATTTTCACTACACTAGACTAGTAAAAAAAAAAATATTAAACTTCACTTTCTGAATTTTTAAAAAAAAATATTCAAGTAAGAAAAATTCAAAAATAAAACTGTGCAAGAAATGCACTGCTTTAAGTCTCTTTATCATGTTAATACTATTTTTCTCAAATAGCAATTTAGCTAAGCAATTTAGCTTAGGTTGAGCATTTTAACATTCAGTAAAAAGCATCATGGAAAATCAAGGTTCTCCAATTCTGTCCACAGCAACTGCAGAACTGCACTACTTCTGTAACTCTTAACTTTCAGCAATAGTGATTAATACTTTCAGTATCTAGCCACAGTTATTGCGACATTTACTTATTGAAGAATTTTTAAATACATACATCAAAAAAATTGATTGGGTGACAGCACAGTTAGAATACTGAGGTAAATTCTTGTCAACCTAGCACAAGGTCTGAATAATTTCAAGGAGCCAAGCCATCCTCTTATTTATCTACAAATGTGGTACTCCACCACTGTGTTGACGATATGCATGCCAAAAATTTCTTTAACTTCGGGCAAGATGTGAATTAACATTTTAAATACTATTTCCACATTATTATACTGGAAAAAGCAATCTTACCTTTAGTAGAATACGCTTCAGCAATCATCCGTAGCCTATACGGTGGCACTGCAGCTAGCTGCAAATCATCAACTCCTACTCTGGCATATGTGTTCAGAGCTTCCTTGTAATCACCTTCCACATAGTTTAATTTGGCCATAATTAGGTTAGCTTCTTGTAAGAATTCTGGCTAGAAGAAAGAGGAATAAGAAAGTTTTGTTTCCTGAGAAAACACACCTAATTGTTTATAATAATTATTTGGTCTTTATATATGCACTGTAGAAACCCTCAGGATATTTCTAGTAACAGAGCAACAAACCAAGAAAATTCTGTCTTCGTGTAATATTTGGGAAGCTTGCAGCAAGGGGTGAATCCACAAAATTTCACTCCATCAATAGACTGAAAAACATTACCAGTCATTTTGTATATTCACATATTTATTTATACATGCACCAGAAATACCTCTGTCAGGATCCAGCTTTGCCAGGTGACAAAACTGTTTAAAAGGCAGCCTATCATCACAACCCCTCCAATGATTTTTTTCTAACACCGCAAGCACAGTTGAAAATAACATAGCATCAAAACTTAATGACGTATGTTCCACAGCCTATATATTTAATTCACACAATTCCAAAGTATCAGGGCAGAAGAAATGCCTAGAAAAAAGGATTCATGAAAAAATGAAGAAAGAAATTAATACCCCCACAAATCACAAAACATTACAGGTGACTGTAAAACAGGGTCCTTTTGATCTCTCAAAAGATGGACACTGAGTACAGAAAAGATAAGCTAATGTAGTAGTTACAACAACAGTTAAGCAAAGAAGGACCAGAATGGTTAAGAACATCAAAAAGTTATGACAGAAAACTGCTCTCAGATATTAACCTCACTTTCTGCCCCTGCAAACATAACTTAAGAGACTATTACAAAAATTTGTGAAGTATTTTGCCTTTTTCTAGCATTTCTACTTAATGCACTAGAAATAACAATATCGTTATATACTTCAAGAAAAACCTTCACAAACCAGGTTGTAAGTACTTTACTTAAGCATCCCAGAAGTCAATGACAGGCTTATTCTTCTAATGAAAGATTTGAGAAATTTATCTGAAGAAAAGTCCACAAAGAAACAAAGAGCCATGAACTAGCATAGTGCTGATGATATTTTGGGAATAGCAATGATAATAAAACACCACACAAGCACTTTCCACTTTTTTCTCAGTGATCAGCAGAGTACTCCAGTCAATTTCAGCTTTTCTAATTCTTGCTCAGACTGACTTACGTACCTTTAGGTTTCCCCTATCAAGTGCTGCGGTGAGATGTTTCCTGACCTCAGTCAGCTTTGGCCGGGGACCCAGTGGACTACTACTTTGTTTAAGAGTGTTTTCCTTCAAAAATTGTTCCAGTTTGGACTCCCCAAGAAGTAGTTCAGCCATGTCATCTGTAAATAAAAGCAAACACGTGAAATATTAGAAATAATTTCAGTGGAGGCAGCCATTGCCTGAATTTTAAATACAAACTAACCAAAACACAGTGTCAAGTATTCAGATTTAACAAGCCATGTGGTACTTTGTTACTTTTCAATTTACCTTTTACCTGCCTGATTCACTGTAGAATCAAATCTGTGTTCTAAGCTATAATGAATGAGAACATTAACCTGAAGTCAGTATTCTCCCCTTCCCCCTTAAAAAGCAACTTGATTTGAAAGCCTTATGTAGCTTTCTGAACATGACAACATACACTTCTCATATTCACATTATCACAAAAATGGTGTGTGTTTCACAAAATAGCTATGGTAGTTTCAAAGATGAATACTGAGAGATATTGGGTTAATTTATGCAACTAGTTTTGAGCTTTGTCCCTCAAGATGTCTTTGATCACCATCCATATCTCAGCTGTAAGAATGCAGATATCACTCAGACCTTGTTAATGCTCCAGCCATCCCAAGTCTTCAGTATGAAAGTCTCACTTCCATCATTCTCCCCATGTCTTAGGGGGCATACCGCTGCTTCTCAGACATGAAGATAGAATGTAATACCACGCTGCCCAGCAAAGCTGCAGCTACCACATTTGCCGAAATTCAAGAAAGTAGTCATGCTCTACTTTGCTCTTATCCAGGACCACTAAACTTACTTTATCACTCATGTTGAGCAGTTCCTCTAGTGAGAAGAGAGCTGTAAATTCATTACCTCACTGTCCAGGACTTGAAAACACCAGATCATGTCTTGCAAACAACATCTGAATAACCCAGATTTGAACAATAAATAAAATAGATTTCCAAAATGAGCTTTTTGCTAACAACCAGAAAGTGCTCACCACCTTATAACCTTTAGCACTGTCCTTAGAGGTTACGGGAAGGGACAGAAAGACCAGGACATGCAGAACTCAGTGTTACTGTAGAGGAAAAGCTTTCCCTCAGGAAATACAAATGCATCAGCATTATCTTGCCTTTTTAAGTACAGCAAATTTCCATCTCACGTCAGTTGGACTAGTATATGACCCATGTACAATGCCATTACACAGTAAGCTATAAGGACCAGTGCTGTCCTGTAACATGTCCTATCAAGTAGAAAGACAAAAACATAACTTTTTTTTCTTGAAGCCTCCAGCTAACTGCTGATTCTTAAACCACAATATCTTCAAAGAAAGAGTTTAAGAGGCTAGGCAAGTAGCAAAGCATCAAGGGAGTGCTTATTTTTCCATTTATGTTTTTTATTTGGTGTTCTGGGAAAGACATCCATGGTAATCTGGACGTTTATTTGTTCTCAACTACCATTCACTCATGTTTCACTGTTTAAGCACTACAGCAGAAGGGAAAGATCTCAGCATCCACATAAAGACAAGCCACACCACAGATGCAGCCTGGTTACTAGCCTGCTTAATTTTCTGGCTTTCAGACCATAGTTGTCAAATTCAACAATCTCAAATCTGCAGTAACAGTTCCATTCCTTCGCCCACCGAAGTCTCTCCTGATACTTCAGCTACACTCGTTTCATCTCTGCTTCAGGCAACACCAATTAATCTGAAGCATCACTTTCTACATGCACTTTCTTCTTTGACGAGCACCTTTATATCTCTTCACATCTGTTTTGTTTTGCCTAAATTTTGCACTTTCTACTCAATTTATCCTCCTGACAACAATGCACTCTGGATACAGCTTTGATACACGCTAGCCAAAAATACTGGTTCCTTGAAAGATAAGGAAGGGTAAACAAAGTATTTCCCTGGTGCACCATTACTTTAGAGACATTTGAAAAAAACAATGGCACTCGGCATCCTTCAAATACATGTTAAAGGCATACAATTCCCAGTTAAAAAAAAAACACTACCACTCAGTAATACAGCTACAGTATAACAATAAAATCTCATTACCCACTAATTGCCAACAACAAAAAAATTTTATTCACCTAGTCAATGCTCACATGGCAAATGGCAGATTGACATGCATCAGTAAGTCCATCACACAATTTGCACATTCCTTAACAAAGAAGTTGATCTGTTTATAATGTTTGACTGACATGTTTTCATCTCAAGCGCCTGATGTACAGTTTAACAAAAGAAATAAGAGAAGTTTACAAATGTAAAGGCTTAAAGTCTGTACACTATAGTATTTTCGATACAGTTTAGGGTAAGCTGCATTAAAGGTTAGCTAATCTGCTTGCACACTGGAAATTTAATGTTTCTGAACAGAACTAGAATGAGAAGGTTTTACAGTAAATAAGTATTTTGGCAACGTACAAGAAACCCATTGTTAGCTGCAGCAAGAAACAAGTGTGTTAAGGAGGACTTTAGCACTTGGTCTATCAGGACTGGGCACATTTATAGCTTAATATGGCTTGCAGAGTCTTTCCTGTGTTTAGAAAACAAGGAAAAAAAAAAAAACAACACCTTTACTACAGTGTGAGTTTTACTCATACATTGTATCAGAGCACAGTAGAAAACAGGGAAAGGGGCAGGAGGCAGGAGATGCTCTTAGCATAAGCACCTGGGGGGACAAACACCAGGCTTTGAAATCCCT
Organism: Gorsachius magnificus; assembly: GCA_034008185.1. Lineage (NCBI taxonomy): Eukaryota > Metazoa > Chordata > Aves > Pelecaniformes > Ardeidae > Gorsachius > Gorsachius magnificus. The sequence continues at coordinate 51,687,187 of CM067086.1, forward strand.
TGTCCACAGCCTGCATTGCTCTACCACCTTGTAGCAGCAGCAGCCACCAGCCCTGACAGTCATGGTCCACTCCTCTAGGAAAGGGCCCAAGCCAGAGATCCCAGACCACCTCCCACCCATAGCCATAGGCTCGGAGCCTGCCTGAAGACTGGGCTGAGGTTGGCCAAAGGCAAAAAACTATACTTTGCTCTCTGGAGAAGAGCAAGAGACCCAGTAAGAAACATCCCTTTTTACTGCACCCAGCTCATCGTCCTGGCCCACACCACTCTTCTGTAATTTGCACAATTGCCATTTTTAATTTCATAGACTCTCAAAACTCCCATCCTTTGAAGTTCCTTCTAATACATTATACCTGAAATTTCAAATCCTCTATGGAAATAGAAGTAGAGAAGGACCCAGTTTGTTCCCATACATTTACAATGTTATCAGTATAATTCCAGGAATTTTTGAAGCAATTTACACCAATTTTGCTACTCTTTCATTTAAGTCTGTTCAGCAAAAATGAAAAAGATATTTCAAGGTACTAAGTGAAGAAAAAGAAATAAGAAGCATATTTCAGCATTAGGGTAGGCAACACAGGATCATACCCAGCTGAGTTTTGAGCATTCCCACAGATTACAAAACCCCTCCAGACAACCTTTTACATTTGACTGTTCTCATTGTGGAATTTTTTTCCTTGCTATCCATTCAACATTTCCCTTGTTGCAATTTTTGTCCATTGCTTCTGATATTTTCACTGTGCATTTCTGAGAAGAGGCCACCTCCATACTCAAGGTGGGGGTGGGAGATGGCAGCAGTAGGATCCCCTCTTAGCCTTCCCTTTCTAAGATTTAAGAAATGCAGCACTTCAGCTGCCTCTCTTAGCTCACATGCTTTCGCCCCCTTATGCTCTTGGTGGTACTCCACAGGACTAACCCTAATATACTAATGTCTTTCTTGTCCTGGGGGAGCCCAAACCTAGATACAATATTCCAGATGTGGGCTCACAAGTGACAAGCAGTCGGGAATAATAATTTCTCTCAAACTGCTGACTACATTCTTGCTAATACAGCGCAGTGTGCAGTCGGTCTTCATTGCCACAAGGGTTTGCTGCCAACTCACACTCCCTTAGTTGTTAACCAGGACCTTCCGATCCTTTTGTGCAGTGCTGCTTTTTAGCCAGTTGATCCCCAGGCTATACTCTTACATTTATTCCTTCTCAAGTACAGTACTGTGGCATTTGTTCTTGCTGAACTTCATGAGTTTTGCCGTTAGTTCATTTCTCCAGCCTTTTGAGATCCCTCTAAACAGCAGTCATATACTATCCTCCAGTTTTCTATCACTGCAAAATCACTGAGGTCAATGTCTACATCACCAAGAAAAATATTAAACAGTACTGACTGCAGTACCATCCCACGAGAGGCCCCACTTCTAATACGTCACAGATTGGACTGGTTTTTTTCAACTTGCGATCAAACCTCTGAGCCCAGCCTGTTTTCCACCAACCACCTGTCTTTTCAATTGAGCTACAAGACATACTATGGGGAACTGTGTCCAAAGTCTAGACAAAGTTGAAGCCAGCAATATCCACTGTCCCCACTTTATCCATACAGTCACTTCCCATCATCAAAAGCTATCTGTTTGGTTAGTCCTTGATAAACCCATGTCAATTGATCCCAATCACCTCCTTATCCTTCCAGGGAGTTACCAGGACATGCTTCCTGATCTTCCCAAGGCTTAAGGTTAGGCTGAGTAACCTGCAGTCCCTGGATTCTTCTTCTTGATCTTCTTGCAAATGGCCATATTTGCCTTTTTCCAGTCACCAGGAATCACCCTCAATCACCAGGACCTTTAAAAAAAATCACAGCGTCCTACAAAGACATTGGCCAGCTCTTTCAGCACTCTGACACAACCCACCTGCGTGTCAGAGACTCGCATATGCCCCCTTTGCCCAACACAGTCACCCTCTGTCAGGGCATAATGCTTCACTTCGCGAGACTTTTTCATCATACGGAATAATTTTCCATCAATATCAACAGCTTTTCTGCAAACACTGATACATACACTAAAAAGCACAAATGGTACAGACAATTGTTACTTGCTGCAATAAAGCAATTTTTTCCAAGAGAAGCAATATGCTAAAATGAGATTTTTTTAGTTTTAAAGATACTCAGCATCTATTTTGTTACAGTCTATTTTCTGCATGTTCTCTCTTTCCCTTCAAACAGAGAACTTAGCATAATTGATAAAAATCAACAGCTTGCATAGCTTCAGTTTCAAGCTGCAAACTAAACAAGATATTAAACTGACCAAATCTAAACCAGGTATTTTGCCTTATTCCAAATTCCATGTTTCATTAGCATAGCCACAGTATTATTATAAACAAATAGTAAAGTCAGGTATTATGACCAACATTACCCTGCTCAAAGATAGCTTTAGTATAGCACTCTGTAGGACTGCACTTTCTGCAACTGTTCCGTCTCCCTGGAAATCAGAGTATAAACTGCATGCACAGAAAGGACAGATGCTCTTTTACACCAATGCAAGGCAGGTTAGTCTTTGGTGTAAGGACTTTATCATATGCTGTGTGAAAGGATCTCGGAGATCAGAAGCTGCTCCAAACTTACAAAACTCTGCTTCAGAACATGTTCACAGGATGCAGTTATTTGCCTTGCAAAGAATAGGTCACTGAGAGGTCCTTTCAGCACAGGCATTTTACTAATAATATTCAGAAGACTCCAGAGAGTGTTCCAAGTACACAGTCTTTGTTTATGAGCCTCTGTAAAAAGGTGATTAGGAGAGTGAGCCTTGAAAATAATACTTGAGGTCAGCATAGTAATGTCCTATTTGGGAGAAGAACAATGAAGATTAATTTTGCTAATTGTATTTTTAAAGCCAAGTGGTGACTTATAAATGGGTAAAAATATGTCAAACTCTTAACTCTGAGTTTTAAGGGATGTGCAAGTAGATACTTCCTCCCTGATCTGTATTCATCAAAACCAAAGTATTTCATTTAACAAGCAACATAGTCCTTTTTCCGTTTATTCAGTTTAACGCTTCGCTGAGCAAGCTTAATTTCTAAAGAAGCTTGAGAAAACACAAATGTCAAACATAGCAAGGAATCCAAATGATACTGAAAGTCAGGAGCTGAAATATCATCAATGCTGTTTGCAATGAAAAGAGTGAGGTCTATCATTGACATTCTTCAACACTTTGAATAGCAGAATTTCAAACGTGCCAAAGAAGAAAGTATCACACATTCCTTCCCTCTCACATACATTCCTGCAATAGGTCTCAAAAATTCTTCTGGCATACACACCTGTAACAAGGATTTCTTTAAGTTAAGTACAGTAGACCTATCTTTATGGAGAGAGGCAAAAACCACAGCTAGACTCTGCACCAGTTGCCAGAGATGGTGGGGTTTTTTTATATATAAACTGTAAAATTGTCATGGAGCATGTGAGACAACTAGTTTGGATGGTTACAATAGATCAGTGGATATCCTGAAGAACAGGTTAGACACTAAGGAAAAAGAAAATAAACCTTGCACTGTTAGGTGTGAAAATTCATTCCCTGAGGCAAAAGGATTCTTAAACCGAAGTGCTGAAACCACTCCTATTTCTAAAGGGGAAAATAATAATTTTGCTTGCAACCAAAGAACAGCACTGGCACATGCAGGGGCAGAGTGTAGCCATGCTCCCCTCAGCACTCCATTGCTCAACAGCTGCACCACAGAAAGAGGAAGACCAGCTCGAGAAGCTCCAGTTGTCACCCATTTGTGGGGCCACAGACAGGCACAGGCAGAGGCACAGACACAGATTGAGCATATTCTGAAACTATCCAGCCACCTTAAGCACAATCAAAGTAGGCTACAGCACCCAGATCTTTTGTTCCCATCGTTGAAGCAAGCCAGAGAAGCTAATGATCCGTACACTGGCTAGGGACAGTCAGTGCAGCAACGAGTGTTACACATTCTTTCCTTCAGAGTAAAGGTGGGAGAGGAGAAAACAACAGCCGCAATGTACACAGATCTGATTAAGCATCAAGCCAAAAGCTGTTCACCTAGGTCACCCATATACAGCACAACTCACCCTTTCCCTGTACCATCGCTCTATATCGTGAGACACAGCACCATAAGAGACACGGTTACTGTCAGACTGGCTTTCCTCACCAAAGCGCTGTGCTCCCTCAGCTCCTGATGACTAACGCTGGGAGACAACAGGTCACAGAATGCAGATACTGTGCACAGAATAAAAGTTACTGCAAAGCAGGATTTTCTTATTTACCGAGTCATTCATCTGCTAAGTCAGTCGGTCAGGGCCAGACATTGGCAACAAATTTTTAAATCAAATTATGACCGAGAGAGTGCTTTATTAACAAAGCATTGGCTTGAGGCATGCCAACCATTCTGTGCCAGTAAGATTGAGCCTCAATGGTGCTTACAGCAAAATTCCAATTACGTGGACATTTCTGGAAGAAACCATTTATGAAACCATAGCTCTAGCAGAGTTTTTAATCAGTTTTAGCTATCCCTTAAGACATCCTGAAATAACGTAAGTAATGTTTGAGAAGAAATTGCTTTTCTTTTTCTTCCAGCACAGCATGAGTGATCTAGATTATATTCTTCTATGAGACACTTTATAAAGACAGAATTAAACTGTGTAAAGTTAGATACCTTGAAGTCTAGCATTCTTTCAGACAGTCTAAACAGATGTTTCAGAAGAAAAAAAAAAATTAGTAAACAGTTTTAATACCATGACAACCGGTTTCCCACTTTTAGAAAATCAACATAGCTATGGATCAATTCTTGATCAAAGGAAAGACTCTCTCTTATTCGTCCATTCCTCCGCTGAAGAGCTCATCAATAACAACTATTTAATTGAGTTCAGAGATATTTGATGACTTAAGTCACAACTGCATTGCAGAACCATTTCCTAACTGGTGAAGGACAGCCTGGCTTGCTCATCTGTTTCTGCAACACCACGGTATCACTGAAACAATCCACCTGCCTAATAGGATGTCCTGCACCTATAACCAAAGACAAGTCTGAGCACCTTGGAACTGCAAGACAACCTGATGCTTTAGGCGAAATATCCATTTCTGTTAGCACTGCAAGCAAAAGCAAAAACCCCAGATGCTTCTACACGTGCAAGCTGTTTTCTTTCAGCTTAGAGAAAGCTCAGACACACTCATACAAAATGTCTTCAGAAGAATCCTGTGTAGACATGGCTATCCCTCTTTGCAACACGGATCAGCCCTAACCACCTTCAAAATGAGAATAAAGGCTGGCATAAATACAGGGTGGGGGAAAAACCAGACATGATGATGTGTCTTTGTAAAATAGTGTCTAAAAATGTCATAATGACAGCTGCTTTGCTACTTGATTTTTAACATCTGCTTTTTGAAGCAAAATTGTTACAACGTTATCAGGATCCAAAGCAGTTACTCCCAGAAAAACAGAGAATTAAAACAGAGGATTAATCTTCATTTATCCTGGGTCAAGAATGATGAACAATGCTTATGACTATTAGCTTAAAGCCATGGTCCATCTTGAATCATCCACCGAATCACATGCTAAAATACAAAATAATCATTTTTCTGATGAGTGCTACCACAACCTCCAGGCATTTGTTGAAGAACCCAGGGATTGTTAGCAGGCTAGGTGAGAGGAATATCTAGCTCTAAATTCCTTTCTAAAAGTAAGTTTAGGGAGAAGGGGAGAGAAAGGAAAGAATGACAACACTGCACACAGCTCAAAAATAAATAAATAAATAAAAGCCCTAACTGAATACAGATTCGGAGCTGCCTCTTGCCTGCAGAATCACTCCCCAAGAGGTGACTTGAAAAGTCCATTCCATTCCTGAGTACACCAAGATACATCCATAGTGAATGATTAAGTGTTTTCAACAGAACAACAGAACTAGTGAACCTGCTACCTGTTGATCTGTGGGGTACCATGTAGCTGCTTCATTAAAGTATTACTTTTCCTGTGGTGGTTCAATAGTCTTGGATAAAAAACAAAGCAAAACACTGAAGGTCATCTAGGCCACAACTACTATCTATTTGGTTTCTCAAGTGTTCCAAATATTAATGCAGAAAACGTAATGTTTTTTAAAAGGGCCTAATAATTATTTATTTCAGCTGTATTTTTAACATCACAAGGAAATAGTTGAAAGCTACAATGCAAATGCCTCTCACAGATGACGTAGTTGGTACCACCTCTGTGGTACTGCTGTGGTACCCTGGCAAGAATACCCACCACCCTGTGCTAACAAAGATAGTTACACGTTACAGAGCCTTGACTGCTCAACACCTAAAGGCAGAAAGAGTATGGAGAAAGCCAGTGTTTTCTTCCTTATACGCCAAATGGCATAAATAAATATTTTTAGTGTTTCATTTCACTCTCTTCTGAATTACAAAGCTGCAAGAAAAATGTGCAGAATTAGGATAAAATCTCCTACCACAAAGATTTAAGCAAAGAGGCTCAACCTCAGACGCAAGCCCTGAGGATCTGAATTTGAATAGGAAGTATTTAGGAATAGGAAATACAGAGCAAACTAGCTACAGAATCTGAGGTGACTGGCCAAACCAACTTTAATCTTTCCTTGTAAGCAAGCAGATAACAAACAAATCTAGAAGCATGCTGTATCACTTCACCCACTCTCCACCAAAATCTTCAGTATTTCAGGCAACATATTTCAAACTCTTAAAAAGCACAATTGTCTGAATGCACTGAAGTTGAAAGATCATGGTCATCATTAGCTCCATATGAAAACACTGCATGAGGTGAGATCAATTAGACGAAGCATGGAGTTGTAAGAACCTAAGACGCTGCTGCTTTGCCTGCCCTGTACTGAGGGATTGACTGTACTGTCTTCCAGAGAGAGAAAGAAATAAAAAACTCAAGTCGTAACTCAGGATTAAAAAATAAAAAAAAAATTTAAAAGTAGTGGAGGAAAGGATCAAGGGGTAAAGAGGACAAGTATGAGATTTCCAGTATGCCATGTAAATTGACATGCCGGATTCCAGCAAGTCAAAACTTGCCTTGTAATCTCTGTTCCGGTGCTTCAAAACTTCCCAGGGGGAAACTAGCTTGGGAGTGAGAGAGGGAACTCCTCCTACTGAACCCCTAAAACTTTTATTGTCTCTAAAGGTAAAACCGAAGGCTCAGAGTACCTGAATGCCGCAAGTTGCACTGTTTTCTGAGGATTTTTCCTCAGACTTCCTAAAACATGTTGGATTATTGTTACACCTAAACCTAAAAAACAAACTGAGGATTTTTTATCCAGGAGTGGGATGAAGCAAGAAGGATCCCAAAGGGGTCAATTGCTCCATATAGTACCCAGTCAAAATTTCAGTGTGAAGTTTCTGTAAAAACAGCTAAAGAGGAGAAAAATCTTATAGCATCCCACAGAACGTTTATTAAGAAGGACATTTTGAAAAGGAGATTTCTTCCAGAGAAGGATCTGGAAATCCTGGATCCAGAGCTGATTTCATATTCATCTGGCAGAAACAGCTTGACACACATGTTTTCTAACTGGGAACAAGTTGACCATACATTTAAAACAAAAACATTTGTTTTGTTCATGATGCATGTAACAGTCATTAAAAGCATTGGCTGTACCCGAAGAGGAATATTAGCAGAAGTCTTCAAGTAACTCTGACCAGAAATTACTTAAATGAAAATGAATGCTAAAACTAATCTTAGATTTATACCGTGTTTACATTAAAGAAAAGACAAAACAAGATATGGATATACAGATGTCACTTATGTTTCCATCACTGACTACTAAGTAGCAAGAACCCACAGCATCACAGGATGGCTGAGGTTAAAGGGACCTCTGGAGATCATCTAGACCAACAGCCCCGCTCCAGGCAAGATCAACTGCAGCAGGTTGCCCAGGATCTTGTCCAGCCAGGTCTCTGGGGACAGTGGAAGAATAGCTAAAGAACATGTGCAGACCAACAGGCACTACTGGCAGAAAGGCTGCAGACCGATACAGACGATACACATGCAAAACCAGAAGCCGAAAATACGGAGTCAGCTGCTCAAAGAAACTTAACTCTACTTATTAACACCTTTAATTATACACAGTCGTTCACTCCTCTGCTTCTTAAGCACACAAAGGGCATGGCACCCTTTTACTGTGCAGCTATGCAGAATCTAGGCAATTTAACTGCTTGACAGCTAAAACGTGCTTTTAAGAAAAATATTATAGGCTTCCCAGCCTATTTATGCATACGCAAATTTACTTCCAAAGTACCACTACTACAGAAATTTATTTTATGAGGGCACAGTTTAAGAAGAAAACTGCAGCAATTATTTCAAATTATACTATTTTTATGCCTTTTTTTTTTTAATATTCAAGCTCACAAATTCTATGAAATGTTAAGACCATGAGAACAATAAATAATCAAGCCAGCTTGGCCAGTATGTATCATCTAGCTTATATTTGAATTAAACTTGGCCCATTCAGTCAAACTCAACGTAAAACCAAGAAATAAGAATATGGGTCATACCCAAGACTGGGAAGCATGAAGTGTGGGAAACAGGATCACCATCATCTTTGGGTGTTTAACTGGGAACAGTTCTGGTAAGCGCACTGAGGGAGAATGATCAAAATTCAGCTTCTTTCCATTTATGTTTTGTTTAGGTTACAAAGAAGATCAAAGAGGGACTTGGAGAACAGGAAAAGCACACACTGTGATAGCTAGGAATTCTTTTCCATCTTGCTTCTTGTCGAGATTGGTTTCTCAAGGGACAAACCAGTTTTCCTGTCACTACTACAACAACAAAGACTAGAAACTATTTAGATGGAAGACAAAAACAAACCATGTCACGGGGACAGTGGCTCTTGTCCACCCTCTACCAAACAGCTACATTGCAACACAGTGCAAATTTGACAGACTATGACAATGGAATCCAACTTTTGTTTTCCCAAGAAAATAAAGAAAATGGTTGACAAAAAGAAGATATAAGAGACTGAAGAGATCTCAACTCTGCCCAACTTCTTATTCATCAGGAACACTTCCTTACTCCTGTATTAATCACTGATTAATTGTCAGGTCAAAGAGGGACATTTTTCATCTATGGGCTGAACGAAAGCTCAGCTGAAAGCACGCAGATGAGCATCTGTTCCCCAGAAGAGGAGATCTTGCAGTTCTCTACCATTTCCAAAAGCCAGTCACTCACAAAAACCAGCCTCTTCTCATCCTCTTCCCTCCCCACTAACTCCACCTGGGAAACCTCAAGTAAATTCTTGAAAGGAGTATCCTATGCCTGTCACTCTCAGAGATTATTGTCTCTAGTTTTAAGACAGAAAGCATCTTCTAGCAACTCTGCTTTCTATTTTTTGGTTTTTAATTCTATCAGGGGTTCTAAAAGCAGTAGGTCCCCTACTTCTGCCTCTCCTTAAACCCGGCTCTAAACCAATCCCATAGAGCCTTGATTAATGCACAGCATTTTCTCCCTATTAAGGTGAAGAGACTGTAATTAAATGGTAAAATGAAAACCAGAAGTGTGTCTGGAAGCTGAGACTAGGCAAACCTGAATTTTAAATAAGGCACACTTGAAAGATAAGCAACAACTTGTTCACATAATTAACTGCTGAAAAAAATAGGGGAGGACCTGGAAGCTGTTGGCAAATTTCCATATCTTGGTGGCCTTTCCAAAAGTTTTGTGGTGATAAAACAAGTTACTGGGCTCAGGTGAGCTGCATTCAGAAACTGCCTAGAGCCAGAAGTATTTCCCACCCACTTTTTGTGAAAACAGCAGAGTTTACACCTCCTTTTGGGAAGAGGAAGGATAAGCCTTCTATGAAACCTGGCAACACCCTCCACCTGGGGAGGATGTGTAACTACATGAAAGGTGTCAGTTCCCCAAGGAGCTGCCTGCACCAGGGCTCCAGCACCAAACAAGCTCAAGGCTGAACAGGCTACTCCTTTATTCCAGTAAAGGGGAAGCTCTAATTCATGTAGTAACCAAAACAGAACAACAATACACAATTTCAGATTAAACTCTCAAATGGGGAACTTAACAGTGGAAGAGCAGCATCTGCCAAATACTGTAACACACAAGTCCTCTTTTATTTCCTCCTTTCTTTCAGTACAGCTGAAACATTCATGATCTATTTTCATTATCAAAGAAACAAGTCCTAAGTATATGCTAGGGTCAGATCCCGATCCTCTCCTCTTTTCCAGACAATATAAGCACACGTTTAAAAATCCTTCCTTTGCTTTATAGCCCTTTACATGTTACACATCAGAAACATCAGTTGCAGAGCAGCTGTATCGAAACAAGTTGTTGATTAATCATTGTTAATATGCCATCTCTGCAGAATACTAATATGGGTGACAAATTTAGTAACAGAGTGCTTAAGTGCAGCCTTCTTCCTACTACAAAATTACAGATGTTACAGATTTCTTATGTGGTAATTCCGCAGGCAGCAATCAAGATAATTCTAAAGATAGAATGAATAATCTGACAAAATATTTGATTCTGGCCTTAAGATTCATGGCTCCATCTCCAGAGGCTATTCTGTGAACTGAATGAACCAAGATCCTGTTGGAAAAAAACAGCATATACACTATAAAGTTGTAGCAAAATCTGAAAAAAGGAGATTTAAAATTATTTTATGATTACATTAAAAAACCCCACCAACTTTCATGCATTCCCTTCTCTTGAAGATAATACGAGATTATAGTAAAGGATCTCTGTTTATGTATACATTTTGGGTGGAACCATACTAATCACACACAGATCATCAGCAGGGTGGGAACCTGCAGAGACTCATGCAACACCTCCTGAAGCAACAGAGCACCTGATAACATCTCAGATCAGAGCAGCTTACTAATAACTGCCACTACGCATCCTGCCACACATTTGCTGATGCCAGGGAAATGCCCAGATTCAGCACTCTTCCTCCTGAGGCTGGAGCAGAGATCGAGTGCTCCCCAACGATTAAAGGCCTTGCCACCAACAAGCATAGCGCCATTAGCCAGAGATCCTCTCTCCCTCCAATTTATCTCAACATCTTGCCACTTTGCTTTTTACAAAGTTAGTGTCTTCAGTCGCTCCTTATCAGATCACCAATTAAAACATGTTCAGTGCAGAGAAAACTGCAGGGAATTTAACCATCACATTCTAAAACCTGATTATTTACAAGACAGATTTGTGGGGAGGTTGTATAGCTCAGATTTGGCAGAGATGGAGAATGGCCCACACTTGGCATGATTAAGGTCCTTCTGCTCCCTTCTTTACTACCATGCAAACAAAATTCAAATGAAAGTGATGTCAATGATCCTGAGTTTATGCTAATGAACTTATTTCCCTATAGAAAAGTTAATGCTAACCTTTAACCCTTGAAGTTAGATTAAAGGAACCTACAGCAGCTATAAGACAGACATATACCAGTATATATACACTGATAAGTCAGGCTACCACTTCTTATAACTTCACCAAAAGGGTTGTCAAGCATTGGAACAGGCTGCCTAGGGAAGTGGTTGAGTCCCCAACCCTGGAGGTATTTAAGAGACGGATAGATGTGATGCTTAAGGACACAGTTTAGCAGTGGACTTGATGACCTTAAAGGTCTTTTCCAACCTAAACTACTTTAAACAAAGCAACAGAGTGCAACCAACCCAACATTAACATGTGAGAGGTCTAACTTTTAAGATAATTACAGTCATAATATATGGAAGTATCCTTATAAATGTAAGCAGCTATAAGCTCCAAATACACAGAAGTACTTAGTTCATTCCACTCAGACGAATTACATGCTTCCTTACATTGGGAGAAGAAAGTTCCCCTTGCCCTTGCTCTTCACTGGCTGCTGCCACTGTACATTTTCCACCAGCTTCAGACCCCTGTGGGAGGCAGATCAGCTCAGTAAGCCAGCAGAAACTAAACCCAGAAAGAGGACTATAGAGTTTTCTGCTGGCCCAGCACAGGAAGTCCCCCCTCTGGTGTTTATCAACACAAGGGAGAGGCCAGGAACACGTAACCAGGAGAAACTGCTTAGAAAAGGAGCAGCTTGAGTCAAGGTGGGAAGAGCGAGCTCCTCCACACAAAAGCAGCAAGGTGTTAGACCAGCTTGGTTACTTGTGAAATCATACTGACTATGCTAGCGTTTTCTCTTCCAGATGACAAGTCAGTTGGAATACAAGCAGCAGATCTACATCATCACTTACACTGTTGTAACACCCCTGGCTATCTGAAGAAACAAAGCTGTCAATCAAAAATAAAACAACACATCTTAGTACTGTTACCATCTTTGGTCTTCATTCAGAAAAATGCATGTCCTTAGTATGCTTGTTCTGCAAATATGATAGTGAACACAACAGAAGGAAAACAAAAAAAAGATAGCAAATGAAAAGAGCGCTTCATTTCCACTTTTGTGGAAATGCAAAAAGGCATGTCACATCGGGGTCTGCAAACTTTTCTGTAGAACTCTTTGGAAAGCTTTGCAGATATAAATTGCATTACAAGCTGTATGTATAAAAACCAAAACTATTTGATAAACACCACCTAAGCAGAGCACGAGTCCTAAGAGATTTAGAAATCCCTGGTTTGCTCTGAAGGTAAGCTTTAACCATACATCCAAAGTCTTGTATTTCACAAGGGAGCAAAACAAATGAAAACAGATGCTTCTGGTTTTACATCCTACTTATATCCAGATAAAGAAGCATCATAGAAAGTAAAAAACAAACAAAAAAAACCAAACATGTAAAATATTTCCTATCTTTTGGTTTTGCTACTCTGCTCCTAACTCCTCTCTGCTCCCTTATTCTGCAAAGCTAAATGTGAGGCAAGATATAATAAAAAACTATAGAAACAAGGTGTTGAGAGGAAAGGTAGTCAGAGCAAAGATCACACACAAAACAAAAAAAATGAAAAATGGAAATGGGATAGTAAGGGTAGTAAGAAATTCAACTGGTAAGAAATCAGTGTGTTGAAAGGCTGGTGTATTCCGATCAGCAAACTTGATACCTGTAGGTAATGTTCTATTTTCGTGGCAATGTCACAATGCTCTTGGTAGCATATAGATCCGCAAACTTCCGGGGCATACATTCTCTCCCCACAGTAATGCAATATTTCACAACGGCTAAGGTTTCTACAGAACTACATCATTCTACCTCACTTGAACTATAAAAATTCGCTTCCTCAGTGCTTTTCCAGACAGAGCCATACATCTCACTGAACTTGAGCAAGGTCACGTTCCAATTGCAGCAACAATGAATGGCCGGAAATACCCGTGGAAATTCATGGATCCTTTATTTTATCCATTCAGCTTGCCACTGAATTGACCTAAGGTTTCCTCACTGAGTTTCCAAAGGAAGGAAAGAAAACATCAGAGCACTGATGTCCTGAGAATACTCTGAGCAGACACAACCTTCATACTTAAGTCCATTGCAGCTGCTTCTTTCAAGATGCTACTGTTTCATCAAAAATTCACTACGGACTCACCATCAGCTTTGAAATGCTATTTCTAGATTCCAAAATTATCATTCAAACACCACAAAATTCCAGGCACCCTGAGAATCCCAATTCCCAAAGCTATGAATGACATGATACTGTGGAGAGGCTTCAAAACACAATCCTCATAAACCTGAACACTTCAATAAAATACATGAGTCATCTGTAAGACCAACATGTTATGATAAACTTACTGAAAAAGAATCATCACTGGTATTTCATAAATCTTATTTTTCAATATTTAAGAAGAGCTTACAGGTCTCTTAAAAAATAAAAGCTTTTAATAAAAAAATTTGAGGATTTCAAATATATGTGATCATTAATATCAAAGTTCTGTTATTTTGGGGACTGCTACACTAAACTATGATCTTAAAGGAAAATCTCCCTCTTATGGCATGTTGCATTTCATTCACACAACTGTATTCTTAATGCCAACTAAGTTTTCCAAGACAAAGTTGTACATGGTTCTCCTACAGATAAAGGCCTTTATTAATAAAGTAGCCCATTCAGACTGGCTTAAAATAGAATAGAATCCTATAACCAATGCTTCCCAGTTCTCGGCGCACTTTAAAATACATTCTCACTACTTTCAGATATTCAGCATTCACTATTTTGCCTCTTCCGTGAGGTGAACAAGTAATTTTGTACTTGGAGATTTTTGCTAACTCTCATGACCAGGCTTCACCACCATGCTGCTCATTTGCAACATTCCACAAAATTCAACAAACAGCATCAAAATTTCTTCAGATCATTTCCTTAGAAGGCAACTTTTTCAGTTAGTTAAACTAGTTGGGAACACTCACAGTTCCATTAGTGAAAAGAGCTTTAAGATTTTATTTCTAACAACTTGGGGCTTGTCTCAGTTCCACTTGAGAAGTGATACTCAGGATGTGAACGCTTGAGGACAGCACCTTTCTTGCAACCAAACAGCTTACAGCCTAGCCAAGGACCACATCTTTGTTAACCCCAGAACAGCATGATGATTTCTATACCAGCTGCTACAGTTTTTGTAAATCCTGCTGTACTGGGTGTAAATGGCAAGGTGCTGGCAGCAGGGGGACTGCAGGGGTGGCCTCTGTGGGAAGAGGTGAGGGGCTGTCCTGTCCCAGGCCCAGCTGGCTCCAACAGACCCACAGCGGGACCCAGCTGAGCCCCTCTGCGAAGGTGGCAGCACCTCTGGGAAAGCATATTTAAGAAAGGGCAGAAAATGCCACAGAAAGGAGGAGGGAACAAAAGGAGTGGGAAACAGCAGAGGGAATGCCAAGGTCAGAGAAGGAGGGAGAGGAGGTGCTCCAGGTGCCAGAGCAGATACCCACCACTGCAGCCTAGGAAGGACCCAAGCTGGAGCAGGTGGATATGCTCTGGAGGAACTGCGGCACATGGAAAGCCTGTGCCAGAGCAGATTTTTTTCCTGAAGGACTGCAGTCAGTGGGGAGCCTATGCCAGAGCAAAAGAATAGCATGAGAAGGAAGGAGCAGCAGAAAGAAGCCACCTTGCGCCGACTGTAACCCCTCTGTGGCCTGTGCCACGCGGGGAGGGGCACAGGAGTGAAGTTGAGCCGAGGAAAGGAAGGAGGAGAAGTGTTGCTTTGCTGTCTGTCTTACCATTTCTTACTATCTGAATCTATTTTAACTGGCAACAAGTTAATTTTCTCCAAGTCGAGCCTGTTTTGCCTGTGACAGTAATTAGTAAGTGATCTCCCTGTCTTTATCTCAAGCTATGATTCTTCTCATCCTATTTTCTGCCCCTGCCCCACTAAGGAAGGGGAAACACTGAGCAGCTGGGTGGGCATCTGCTGTCAGCCAAGGCTAACCCACCACACCTGCACATAACAGTTTTGACCCAATCTTTTACGGGAGTGCTGATGAAGCAAGAGCTCAAACAGGGATTTGTGTTACATGACACGAATCTTATTACTGCTGCTGAGTCCTGGTTCTGAAGGAGAGAAATGTAATACAAACTGGAGAAGTGCCTAACAAGTCTGAGTTAGGTTAAAGACCCTTCTTTCATTTATCTACCCTTTGTGAAAAACAATGCAAGTCACAGGCTTGACCCAGAGCACACATTTTCCGTGATGCAAATTGTGACTATTACTTGCAGAACAGCAAAGGCAGTGACCAATCCATTAACATTTCTCTTCCCTCTTTATCTTAAAGCTCAGTAAGCTCACAAAGCCTTTCAAATTCAATCCATCAGATACAGAAACTGGTTCTAGTAAGTGCCATTTTTATGCATCCAAAATCCTACATAAACTGTCAGGTTTTACATAGACTCCTAATTCTGCAAGGGAGCAGATAGGATCCATCAGCAGAACAAAACAGAATAAAAATACAGTAATCAAGTCCACTCAAAATATTGCACTTCTCAAGTGCTGTGCTTCTCCAGGAGTATATACTATTGCCATATTATGCATCCACACAGACCTTCATCCTAGCAGCTGTTATTGCTATCTCTTCTTTCATCTAATTTGGGTTGCAAGCTTCAAGGGATGGGATCTTGATAAAAGGAAATAATTTATCGATGCAAGACAGATGAAATAATAATCCATCCTATTAAAATTTCTGTCAAGTTCTCTAGTCCCCATTTCCAAACAGGAGGTGTAATCAAGTCCTGGTAAAGTAACAGTCTATTACTTTGCAATAGTGCAAGATTGAAGACATTACAAGAGGGCTTCCCCAAAGGAACCCTTCCCTCCTGTGTTCAAAGAGCAATAAAACCCATTCCCAGCAATGCTCCAGCATTCAAGAGTCAGAGCCAATTCCCTACATGCCAATAAACAGAATAAAGACCCTCTCCCCTCTTTTTCCTTTTCTCACGCTTTTAAGTCATTCCTGTGACATATTGTTCCACATTCAACCAGAAAACAGATTTTTGTTATCCATTCCCTAGGTGATTTGTAAAACTGAACCTTACTACAGAAGGAAGTAGTGAAGTTCTGAGTTCTTTTTCTTAAATTAATTGTTTCAGATTAACTAACAACTGGGATACGCATCGGAGCATATCTGTCTTCACAAGTGGAACAGAGGCGCTGCTGTTCCTTCATAGGCTCACTAGCACATAACCTTGGTCTGCAACCTGTTAGGTACGCCAGGATCTAGAACATAAACTTACAGTTTTAGACACTCTCAACAGCAGGGGCATGTATTTCATTAAATAAATTACTCTCTTCTTGTCTTATTCCACTACAAAAGGAGAGAGTCCCTTACGATCGCTTAGCTTACCAACTGTTGATGTTCTCAGCTAGAACTTGGAAGCCGTGAACACTGATTTAATCCTTCCTGTGCTGTCAGAAAGAGACAAGATCTACAGATGATATTTCCCATGTTTTAAAGATCAGGAAATGCTCCAATAATTTATATTTTGACTGGTACAGAATCTAGAAGTTACCATAATAGGAGAATCACTGAAGTGTAAAGTTATGCAGACTATATAATCTTCTCTGATATGCTTCAGTTAGGTAAAAAGTACCCAGGTCAGAGAAATTTCAGTCAAACTGTCAACATCTGCCTAGCTCTCCCTACCTGTCTGAAACACCCTAGTCCATCTTAAAACTATGAAGGATCATTCCTCTCAACCAGACAGCCAAAAGACATTTGCCTTTGCTTGAACTGATCGCTAACTAGTCCAGAGCTTATAACTCAATGAAGCATGTCCTTAAACTAAACAGAACACCTTCCGCCTTTTTGCTTGTGTTTATTTTTAGTTAGTATAATACCAGGGTGTTTCAGGATCATCACCCAGTTGTTTTTAAGGTGAACGCATGTAAGGCTATCTACTACCTGTCCATCTATTCTTAAATTCTCTCTCTTCTCTTTACTTTGATTCAGACTTTTCCTCTTGTATTTCTATAGTCCTGAATCATGCAGTTTTCTTCTCTGCCTAAATGTGCAAAGCTATCACTGCCTTCACAACACATTCCCAGTGACTCCAACCTTATGCCTCATCCTCTCTCTATGTTAACTTATCAACCCTGAATTCACCCCAAGTTCTGTCTCTGCAGACTTGATTTCTCTCTGAAAATATCTCCAGGTCCACCCCAAGCAGACGAGTGAGCCCAGAGAGAGGGAGACGCTATCCTCATGTCTTTTCTCACACACAGAATGAAGGCATCCATGCCAAAGAGAAGAACTTCCCTGCATCCCCCTTGTTCATTAGGCACTTCCATACCTCAGAACCAAGCACTGCTTTTCACTTCCTTCAACTAAACATTCAAAAGTTTGCGTTGTGAGAAATAAAGGACCAAGCAAACCATTAATAGTTTTCTAAGAAAATAAATGAAGCAGCGCTATGTTGTTGAGGTATGTTTGTAAGTAAAAGGAGAGAAGCCTTCACACGACACGCTGTGTACCGAGACCCCGGCTGCGCACCGAGGGCAGGAGGACAGTTAGGGCTTCACGCACACTGCCAGCATGCGTGCCTGCAAAGCTGCAACACCCACGACAAACCATCAGACTGCTCAGCGGCTCAGGACGCAAATCCACAGGGCCCCGCTGCCGCGAGGCGGACGCGGCCTCCCCGGGACTGCGGAGGGCTGCCCAGGCGGGGGCCGAGAGCCCCAGCTCCCCGCCCCGCGGCCACCCCCGCGGGCCCTCCGCCGCGGCCTGCCGCCTCCCGCCCTGCCCGCCGGCCCCGCACCGTTAGCGATGAGCTTGGCCGAGAGCTGCTTGACGAGCTCGGGGATCCGCTCCCACTGGCACTCCGAGCGGCACCGCTCGATCTCCGTCTCCAGCCGCGAGCCCGCCTTCTTGGTGGCCATGGCCGGGCTGGGCCGATGGGCCCCGGGAGGGGAAGGGGCCGGGGCGGCAGGGGCGGGCGGGGAAGGGCCGGCGGGGGCACCGGGCGCCTGGGCGGCGGCGACCGGAGCGGCGGAACTCGAGAGCTGCGGCCCGCGCCGCGCTGGCGGCCGAGCGGCGGCAGCGGCGCCCCCTGGCGGACAGCGGCGGGGCAGCGCGGGGCGGGGCGGGGCGGGGCCCGGGGGCGGCCCTGCCCGCCCGGGGAGCGCGGGCCGGGAGCCCCGGGGAGAGGGCGGGAGGCTGTCCGAGGAGGCAGCCGCGCCGCCGGTAGCAGGGCTGGTGTGCCCGGGCTTCTGCGGCTACCGGCTGCAACTGCTCCTTTAAAACGATTTTCCCAATTACACATAAAGAACAAACCCAAAAAGGAAAACTCATCTTAACTTCATTCTTCCACAGGCTAATGATGAAGATGCACCATCACCCCATCTGCGATACTTTTCCACTTCCACAAAATTAGTTCCTGCCCCCTAACAGTCGCCTCTTCCCCGACCTTGAAACCACCCATCCACACTCACGTGAGGGTTTTTAATCCAAAGCCATTCTCCTTTTTGCCTTCTCCATCTACCTACCTCACACCACGCTTCCTCTGCCGCCTCGCCTGGCTGATCCACTCCCACACCTCGTCCCAGAGCAAGGCCAGCCTGAGCATGGCCCAGCAGCTCAGCGCTCACCGGCTCCTCGGTTAAACAGCAGAGGGTAGAGCCACACCTGTAAAATGAAGAGCTGCACTGGACATAGACCATGGCCTATGTTTTGAGAAAATAAATATATTTCCAACAAAATAGCAGCCGAAACAATTTCAGTAAATGCCCTGGATCTTTGTCAAATGCTACATCATGCATACGTGGCACAGCAGTTCTACAAACTACACACACCACAGAAAAAAAAACCTGCCATGACTCATTTTTCACTGAAAAACGTAGCAAAAAGACCAAGACTGCATTGAAGATAAATCTCACAAATTGCTATTTACTTTTCCCAAAATAAGGATACAGCCCATTGACAGAAAGAACAGGTTTTGCAGAGATACAGTGTAACCTACAACAGTAGACAGACCATGAATTTAAATGGTTGCTCCACATCCTTGGGTTATAGTCCAGACTTGTACAATTAAAGCTCTTCAGCCCCAGAAAAGAGAAGCTGGTGAGGCCAGTAGGTATTTGGTTGAGTCTGTGAGGATGACTAGCTGTCCACTGTTTTGAAAATTCAAACTACAGGATGCATGCTATTATTGCTCTTGCACACATTGCGATGTATCTTATTCCCCAAACCCCATGAATTATGATCTCCAAACTCTTGCGGAATCATGCTATCACCAGTCACCTTTATGTGCTGTTATGCAAACAGAGCAGTTAAATGTAAACCTGGCAAGCCTATGGGCATTGGTAGAGTTGTTCTCCACATAACAGAATTTCTAATTTGTTAGTTTGTGTGTGTGTGTGTTGCATATAGGTGCTTTCAGAAGTTTTCCTTGGTTTTGATCAACTGAAAGATCAGGAAGAAGATGCAACTTCTTAAAGATGGGAAATCAACAATTGCCTTTGAAGCATTAATTGATAAGGAACAGACCCAGGCTTGCGTGACTAAAAGCTTGTCCGTGTGCACCCTCAATGTAATAAATATCCACTTCCTACAAACCTTGCTTTGCTCCTGTCCCAAGACCATCCCAGCTATTGCAACACTGTGAAAGGACGAGATGTCTTTCTCACTGTTTCAACTAATTTGCTTTTCATTCCCAATGCTACTGAAAGCATAACAACACAGAATTCAGATACTGTAACCTGCCTTTTTATCAAGTTGCTGTTATAGCACTTTCAGGCTGCAGTGCAATTTCAAACAAAGTATACTTCTCTCTTTAAAAAGTGAAATAGAAACAGTAGCAGGACATAAGAGTGTTTAAGAAATACAATGGAGCACTGCAGGAGTGGAAAGACGATGTCATACTGCCACAAAAGCAAAAGGAGGAAGATGTGATAAAGCGTTTTTTCCTTAAGTGATGTTTCAGAAGATCCAGAGAATATTAAACTAATTATACCATGGTGTCTTACGGAAAATTAAAAAAAAGGGGGAGGAATGATAATTTGAAATCTTTGGTATCATAATACTAGTTATTTTACACATAAGACTATGAAAACTAAAATTTCAACTTTTGAAGAGTTGATTTGCTTATAAAGATTATTGATATTTCTTCATAACAATTTTACCCCATTTAGTTAGGGCTGATCACATCATTTCAGTAAGAGCTACCAGCAAAAGAGTAGTAGTAAAATATTTACATACCAGTTCATCAGGCTTATTATCTCAACAGCTACTATTTATAAAGCAAGACTCTACGCAAAAGGAATTAGTGTGTTTTGAAATGGCTTGGAACAATTAGGAAATCTGCTTTGACGTTAATGAAACCTCCATATACCCGAGACTGCTCTGAGAAGATTCCATTGTAGATGACCCATAGACAATAATGGATCCGGAATGAAGAACATAAAAGTGACACAGAAAAGTCTGATCCTGCAGATTTTGTCAACTGCCACTTTTTTTTTTCAAACTGAAACAAAGCATTGGTTTCTGGAAAGGGCCTATTTAATAAACCATTAGCACACGCCGAAGCATGCGTACACTTTGCTAGAAAAAGGAAGTCTTCTTGTAAGGTGAGGTAGCTGGCTGGTGAGAAAATACAGACACACACCTGGTTTCTGAAAACAATGGAAAATTAAAATGCAGGAAAAGTAACTAAGATGTATTGGTCAACCATTTTGCCTTACACCACTCTTCCTCTCTCCAGTCTCCCCAAACACAGGGCAATGAGAGAAATAATGGATGTTCGGTGCCATTTCATGAGCTTGGTATAAAGAAACAGGAACTTGCAGTACACAGGAGCACACCAATATTGTATGCTGATGCTTTGGTAACCTGAAAATAAACCTGATAAAGAAGTTCTCTGCCCTAGTACTCCATACAGAACTAAGAGAAACAGAAGCGATGGGGGTTTAAACTGGTAAAAATGTAAAAGTTATGGAGAATATTGACTTAAAGTAACATTTTAATCTCTACTAAGTTATTAAACATTCTATAACAAGGAATCAGAAAAACCAATCCAAGAAGTACTTGCATTTTTCAAGGTAAAATATTGAAATAGAATGCTAGTAACTCACACAAGAAAAAAAAAAGCAAGTAAACTTACAAGATCACTGGGTTTTATTCTAGACTGAGTTTCTGGCTTCTTACGCAAATACTTTTCACTGCTGAAGTAGCAGGGGAGGAACCAAACCTCACCTTTGTTCTAGCTTTCCTTTACGCTAAAAAAAAAAAGTTTAAACCAATGTTTTCATGCCAGCTTTGCTGAAGATGGGTCACTAGTATGGAGCCCCTTGAGAGAACAGGACAGCCAAAGCTTACCACCCATTTTGTCTCCAATGCTATCAATGCTTAATGGCAAATGTCGGTCCATTATTTACAGAAAAAGTGTTTAATACGCAAGTTTACCAACTACTCTGGTTTTAGTCTGGCATGCTGAACAGTGGTTTGTTTTTTTTTTTTCAAATTTGTCTGAAGCTGCTAATCAAAGTGCTGATTATTAAAACTATTTTATTCCTCAGAGTTTCTATAGCTGTATTGGGTTTCTGTGGCAAGGTCTTGGTAGTGGGGGGGCTACAGGGGTGGCTTCTGTGAGAAGCTGCTAGAATTATTCCCTGTGTCCACTGCTGGCCAAGGCCAAGCCAATCAGCAACAGTGGAAGCGCCTCTGTGATAACATATTTAAGAAGGGAAAAAAAAAACCGTCTGCGGCTCAGTAGCCAGTGAGAGAAGAGAAGTGAGAGGATGCAAGAGAAAACAGCCCTGCAGACACCAAGGTCAGTGCAGAAGGAGGGGGAGGAGGTGCTCCAGGCGCCAGAGCAGAGATTCCCCTGCAGCCTGTGGTGAAGACCATGGTGAAGCAGGCTGTCCCCCTGCAGCCCATGGAGGTCCACGGTGGAGCAGATCTCCACCTGTAGCGCGTGGAGGACCCCACGCCGGAGCGGGTGGATGCCTGAAGGGGGGGGAGACCCGGTTTGCCGGAACTTGTGACCCTGCAGGGGACCCAACGCTGGAGCAGTCTGCTCCTGAGGGACTGCACCCCGTGGAAATTATGGACCCATGCTGGAGCAGTTCATGGAGAACTGTAGCCCATGGGAAGGACTCACGCTGGAGAAGTTCGTGGAGGACTGTCTCCCGTGAGTGGGACCCCACGCATGAGCAGGGGAAGAGTCCTCTCCTTAGGGAAGAAGAAGGGCAGAGACAATGTGTGATGAACTGACCTCAACCCCCATTCCCATCCCCCCGTGCCGCTGTGGGGGAGTAGGCAGAGAAGCTGGGAGTTAAGTTGAGCCCAGAAAGAAGGGAGGGGTGGGGGGAAAGGTTTTTAAGATCTAGCAGTTTTTCTCTTCTCCTTCTCTGATTTTGGTTGATTGATAATAAAATAATTATTTCTTTCAAGTGGAGTCTGTTTTGCCCATGATGGTAACTGATAAAATGATCTCTCCCTGTCCTTATCTCAACCCACGAGCCCTTTTGATTTACTTTTTCTCTCCTCTGTCTGGTTAGAGGGGAGTGATAGAGCAGCTTTGGTGGGCCCCTGGTGTCCAGCCAGGGTTAAACCACGACAATAGCATATATCATAGAAAGATGATGATTTTGAGGGAAATACAATGTTACAGAAGACAGCACAAAAGTCCTTATTTTATCTCCACAAAGTATAAAATAGAATTAAAAAGTCAATAGGAAAAAGAAGCTTTTCCTCAGAATAAATCCTTATTTTACCAATTTCTTATCCTTCAGTACAAATCAACACTTTAACGTCTATTAGGATGTTAAAGGTATTTTAGATCAGAAATGCAATTCAAACATTTTTTGTATTTTAAAGCAATCGTATTCAACTCCTACTGCTGTCTGCCATTTTCTCAAATGTGAAGTGTAAACATTTTCAGGCCAAAGGGTATTAATGTGAGAAGTAATTTCTCTACAGTGAAGAGCACAACTCATAAGCATTATAGATTCCAGTAAAATTTTTGCTTCTAAGTCTTCTTTTTTCTGTTAGAATAACGCTGTTAGTGAAACGAGGTACCTGCAGAGTTCTCCATTCCTACTGAAGCCAGTAATCTCTATGAAATTTAGAACAGACCACATGAAAATTGTTAGAGAAAATAATTTCACAGTGACAACTGGTTCCTTTCTGAGAGTAGCAAAATGCAATTTAAAGGGAAGTGAGACTGAGCAGCATCTGCAAAATCAAGTTTGATGGTGTGCACGTTATAAAGCCTGCCACCCATGCCTCATGGCAAGGAATACAGTCATCTAAAGAAGTGAAATATGCTTTATCAAAATATTTCAACATTTCATGGTTTTGTTCATAGATGATTTTATCTTCTTAAAGATAAAATAGTTACATCTGTGAATGTACATTGTTTTGTAAGACATTAAGCCTTTATTGCTGTTTGAAAGTTAAAATCATACACAAAACAATTCAGGAAAACCTAGGAACCTGGAAAGCATTTTTTTTTCCTTCACAATAGACTTTTGATTTTGTAGTTTGTTGCTTTCGCCAAGTAATGGGCAGTACAACTGATACTTAAAAAAATGAATGCATGCCTGCAGAGTCAGGCAAATACTTGTTTTTCACTATTGTAGGAAATCCCTTGATGTTAATTCTCAGTCTTTAATGAATGAATGTGCTAACAGTCATCACTATTCATAGGCTGAATCTGAAGTTTAATTACTAACTGTGCTGCAAAAGAAAAAGTCAGATTCCAAAAGAGATCCTATCCAAGCCCATTCACGCTGAACTGGAACTGGCATTGCCAATGAAAGGGCAACAAAGAGTATCACTCAACTGGCAATATATACAAAAATCATATTGTTTCGGCCCAATGTTTCATACTGCATTTTAAACCTGTCATGCTGTTTCTGGAAATATCCTCCATATCACAAATGCATATATCTACACATACAAAAAAAAAAAAATTAAAGAGAAGTCACCTTCCAAAATTAAAAAGAAAAGCACTTCACGGGTGTTTTATAGGCTGAATAGACATATTTATATCTGAATTGCTACTTGTTCCACAACTGTATTTTTACGAAGCGATGTTGCCAGTAAAGTTGCTATCCTATATTAACATGTAGTAACTAATAGGAAGCAAAATGGGAAGAAAAATACCATATTTTGCTGTTTCTCACATTTCCTATGTCAGTGTAAGACTTCTCAGCTGTGTTCAAAGGTCTAAGGATTTCAAATAAATGCTTTGGCTACTCTTAAATTCAGGTAAGAGTCAGGTCTGATCTTCCATTTTGTTACGCTCACGGTAAGCCTCTTTCCTGCTGTATTTCAAACTGCTGTCCCACCCAGTGATGCTTGTAGGGCAGCAGGTAGAGAGGGTCTCTGCACTGACTTTGCACAATAACAAAACTGATAGACACAGTTCAGCTAAATTCTAGTTGTGATCCAGACTGTAGCTTAATCTCTCGCTTGAACTAAAAAAAAAAACAAACACCCCAACTTCCTAGACAAATTGAACCTCAGTGGCAAAGACATTTTCCTATTCTTTTGACTCATTTACAGAAACAGTGTCCAGAATAGAACTAGTCTGGATTTTAAAAAATAATTACTATATGTTTTTAGAAAGATGCAAACTTGTTACACTTTAATTAGCCCACTGCTTTTCAGTTCCTTTTGTTCTATCCAGCACAGAAAATAATCCATGTACCATTTTAAACTATTTCTTAAGGGTAAAAATAAGATACCAATTACATGTTAGGAAATTAGAAAACTAGATTTTAGTAAATGTGAACCTATTCGTAAATCTGAATATAAAGTCTCTAACTAGCAAAGCAATAGTGGCAGCTCTTCTCTCTGTAGTAGAACTGTTTGATTTCATTACATTATTGGCTAAAATCATCCTTGGGTTTTATTCCCAGATCAGTTTCTGTCTACACAGAAATCACTGTCTTCACATAACTGACGTTTCAAACTGCACTTCTGTGACCACTTAAAAGAAGATGAAGATCAAGCCTTTCTCATGCTGAATTTACTGATACAGCACGGTGCAGCAGTTGAGTTACATCTCTTCTTCAGTTCCTAAATTCAATCCCTTTAAATAAATTCAATTGTTACATAGAAGAAAAGCTTTGAATTTTCATTTTCTTTTTTTCCCCCCAATGTTCCTAGCTACTCACTGGAAATAAAAAAAAAATAAAATTGAATTATTAATAAACATCAGTATTTTCCCCATTGCTATTTAAACGCATCCGAGACAAACATCGATGGTTAAATTTGAAGCATCTACAATGTCACACTGCATTCAAACATCTTCCTTGTTACCATCAGTATTAGCAGTTAAACAACTTGCCAACTACGTTGCCAGACCACCAGAGGGAGTCGAAAACTACATATAATTCCTGAAAGTTTCTAAACCTGTAGGCTACAGTTTAAAACATTAACATTGCTGTATGTGGTGAGTAGACGACAATGGGTACAAAACCGAAATAAATTAGAGGAGACCACAGAGGTCGGGAGTTACTGAGGATAAAAGACAGTGAAAAAATTCGAGCAACCTCATCAGTTCACTACCATCCCACAGGTAAGGAAAATGTTTGTGATCTAGATAAAGGAGTGTTCAGCAACTATTTTTGTTCTGTGTTTGGAAAGAAAGAAAGTCATGCATTAAAATTAGATTTTTCAATGATGTTAATAACTGGGAGGAAGTCTTAAAAATCAGTAGCTCCAGAATCAGTACACAACAGTCCTAAAACAAAGGGTTGCCCCTTTCACTCTCATCATGTCCCTCTTGAATAGTTCATGGAACGCCAGAGGCATCGGTGAGGACACTGGGCTTGTGACTCTGTGTCCAAGGAAGGCAGAAGACAGCAGTAGGGTACAGCCTGCCGAGCCTGATGGGGCCTTAAGAGAAAAACCTGGAACTCTGCATACAAGGTTATGTTATGATGTTCCAAAACAAAGGTCCTTAGCAGAGAGGGAAGGAGACTTCCTAGGATCAGCTGGGGCAAATTCCAAGAGGCCTATACTCCAAATGGGCAGAAACACCAAGTACTGGTAAAATGTGGACCAAATAACAGGAGTGCTAGCTGCTATTTCTGCACAGCAAATATGAGTTAAGAGACCTGGCCAATTAAGAGTCTCTCTCTGCCATAATAATTGGCAGAATAACAAAATACTGGCTTTACATTTTGGAAATTAAACTTCATGTAAAGCAAAGAGCATTTACAAATAGATTACTGGAGAAAATAAAATAAGAACACAAAGCTGGAGACCTGTGACAAATAAATTTATATAAGAAATTAGATGTTTTTAAAAGCTATCAGGATAAATAGCAAAGAGACAGTGGATTCTTTAAGCCTTGATGTCTCCAAAACAAGACTGCATGCTTTTTGCGTAAGATGAATTGGTCAAACACAAGTTACTTGCTCTACAGAAAACTACCTGATTTACTTTTGATACCCTGTTCTACACAGGACATCAGATCGAAATCACAGAGAATTCCCCCAAATCCTTGCTGCATCATGCAGTGGCAGCCTACAAAACATCAGGCATCACCAGGAAGGGAACAAAGCAGCGGGCACTATCCTGCCACTCTGCAAACCATGGCACGCTTGCATCTTGACCGCTGCATGCATTTCTGGTATCTTTGGTTTGACTCAGTAGGACATTTCTTATTTTCTTGCAAGATTCCATTGGCTTTACACATTGCAACTTACATCATCTCACCCTACTCAACCTCTCAGAACTCTATTGCCTAACACCTGCTCTCACTGGCAGAAAAACAAATTCTGCTTTTTGCCTTCTGAGGTTCTCCAGAAATCAAATTTTTTTGTCTTCATGTACTCTATTATGTCATAGCTCCTTTCTACAAAAAGTTCAACTACATGTTTCCAAGGAAGATTAGGACTGAGCCACAGTTTATTTAACTACAGCAGCATGATCAAAGAAGTCTCAAAAAGGTCTAGCATTTAGCCTGATACCACAGAACAGATCATTTTCAGTCTGCTTCACTGCCCTGGAAATCACGCTACCTATCAGCACAGACCAGGTAACACCAGAACATATGTGCTTTTTTTAGATGCTTGATAAAAACTGAAGTAGAAAGCAATAATGTTACTGTGACTACAGTTGGTTGGGGACAGATGCGAACTATTGTTCTGTGGGCTTTATCTATCTTCAGTTCACAAAGATGATTCATGGGCAAATTTTCTGGGGAATAACTTCCAGCTTTCAGCCTGTTAGTGCTCCTGCTGGGCCCAAGTACAGGTTCCTGAAAATCTGAAGTTTCACATATGCAGGACAAAGCAGATTTCTCCTGTGTGGTTCCGACCTAACCCTACTTCAAAGCATAAAAGGCAAATCAGCCAGCCAAATCTGACACGTGTTGTTCAGAGTATGTTCAGAGAGAGGTTTGTTTTTTTTTGTTTGCACTCGCTAAAAAAAAAAAAAAGCCAAACCAGAAGTTTTTTTGTATTTTTAAAAGTGTTCTTTTTTATTTAAACTATTCATTCCATTTATCCAACAGTTGTCTGAAGAGTAAGATACCTACTCTTTGGCCAGTGTATTTTAAGCTAGCTATTTCTACACTTCTGATAAAGGGAAGGATTTGTTGCATAACCTTCCCTCATATTTTTATCCTTTCTACAATATCGGACATTTGGCTCTACAGTTCATTTTGGGCAGAAAGATCCATGCATTGCCTTTCAGCATAAGCAGAAAGACTAGAGAAATCAAAGAGGTAAGAGGGTTAACAGAAATCGAAAGCTCAGGAAAGGAACAGAACTAAGTATACAACATGGGGAGTAAAAGTAAATAATAATAATAATTAAAACCACAAACAAAACCTGCATAACCTACTTAACTCAAACATACCCTAGAAGAATGTGGGATTCTTTAGATATACTGATAGCATTACACTATAGGACTTAAACACATAGGCATATTCACACATTTTTCTCCATAACCAAGCTCCCGACAGTGCTGGAGATCAGTAATAGCTCAAACACTATCAGCTTTAGAGGCTTGTTCAGATACTTCTCCCTGCTGCCAAAAAATATGTGCATAATGCAACAGCCAATAAACATCTTTGGTTATTACCTACAGAACTGCCTTCACCCAAGTATCATCTGCCTTGCATTCAGATGTTCAGCTGGTGTTTTTTAATTCTTCTCTGGGAGAAGAGTTCCTGGCCCGACTTCAAGAGTTGGAGGAACTACGGGCACGCAGGTCACTAGCTGTCCATGGGGAACACCCATGCTGCTGCTCTACACTGTGCACAGTTCTGGCAAGAATCTCTCCTAAGGGAAGCCAAGGCTGACTTGTTAATAATGACATGATGTACTTCTCCAGATTGCTTTGCATTAACTTTGAAGCTACCGCAGTGATTAACCACACAATCTAGGGCAGAAAAAAAAAAATTCTCTTCCTATTTCTGAACACCTGGAGAAGAAAACAGGCTGACTGAAGATCAAAACCTTCATTACAGTTATCATTTCAATACAGCTAAGGAACCTGATTTCCCAAATGTACTTAATTCCCTTGTGGTTAGCAAGACTGACAAATAAGGGGAGGTACCTCCAAGAAAGAAGCCCCAACAACAGATTTTCGTAAACCAGGGGCTCTGACAGGACTGGCTAACAACAGGCTGGGCTTACCATCCTCCAGATCAGCAGTAGAGACAGGAGCATTTAGCTGACATCTGGTTCTGCAAATCTTCGATGAGTTCTGAGCGGTTTTCTAGAAAACAGCTTACTTATATTTCTTCCACCACTACATTCACAAAAT
This sequence comes from Gorsachius magnificus, assembly GCA_034008185.1. NCBI lineage: Eukaryota > Metazoa > Chordata > Aves > Pelecaniformes > Ardeidae > Gorsachius > Gorsachius magnificus. The sequence goes on from CM067086.1 coordinate 51,716,245, forward strand.
GATCCTCTCCTAGTGCTTTTCCACACTGAAAATCAGAACCTTATCCTCATTTATTTTCTGAATATTCTGATACTGGGTAAAAGCAGCTGTTACAATTATTTATCTTGCTTTTTGGTAAACTTCTGCCACAAGGTTTTGCACTGCATTGATGTGACTAAGAATTTTCGAAGTGCATGCTTGTCAAAGAAATCTTCACTGTAATCTGTTGATAACTGGCATATAGGCAATTAAGGAAATCAATGTCCACATTGCTGCCTTTAGCATTTGAAAATGGCACCATTTCCCTACAAGGAAAAAGTTGACAGGTGAATCTTTTTTTTCTTACAGATTTTAAGTTCAGTGTGGAGACCATTGCTTCTTCAAAAGCAATAGTGTGCCACCAGAATGCCCTGTACATTACGGTGAGGCAAAGCTCTCAGTGTTCCCTTCTTCCCATTTCTTTTCCTCCTCTCCCTCCCTGCCCACACTGACACAAGAAACAGCACGACCTGTCCCACTTACTGCAAAATTAACACAGCCTGCTCCTTTATAACCAGCTGTCAGAATCTGTCATCAATTCATTTCTTGCCTTTACAGCTTCAGAGGTAAAGGTAGAAATTACAGATGATCTCTTCTGCTGGGAGTCTAGCAAAAGACCGTTTTTTCCGACAAGAAATAATCCTGCAGGTTTCTTTCTCAACAGGTGAAAGAGATCAGTACAGTAAAGGAATCCATAAGCATCAAAATTTGCTGCAGTAGCATCTTAAAGATAAAACTGTCAAGGTTGAAAGCCAATGCCAAGCTTTTATTCATTTTTGTAATCCAGATGTAGGTTAACATTAAAGGCCTGTTCTCACTTTGGTGTTGCAGTAGATCTCAAGTTTTCCTTTCATCCGACAGCTTTAAAATTGAACTCAGTGACTTGCCAGGGCTGCATACGGACTGACTGACATGGTGATGCATATTAAGCAGAATGGTATTAACACTTAAACTTAAAAGCAGCAGGGATATAGCACCTTGAGTTCTAATTCGTACTATCACTGTACAACGACCGCATCACCAGTGAGATCCTGTTCCCTCAAGTAGGCCCAGCTTCAGAGTAACTTACGTACAGCTAAGGATGAGAACTCATTAAGGAGACAACTGAGAAAAGCTTTGAGATACTTGCTGCTTTTGTGAATTAATTTAGTTTCTCTCCTCCACTGTACATTGATTTTAAAGGGGAAAAAAAGGATACATACCATTATTAATGAGTAAGCTCCTTCAGACCATATGATACTATTGCTAATCACCTCTGCCAATATAACTTGGAGACAAACCTTGAGTGTTGTCCCTTCCCCTCTCTGCAGTCTTTAAATACAACTCCCCCCACCTTTCCCATCAGACTTCCTTTGGTTATTCACAAAGGCTTAGATTTTCTCTTCCTTATGAAAATAAACCTTTGGTAGCAATCACACAAGACAATTGCATACTTCAAAAAAAAAACCAACCCAAGGAAAATTAGATTAACATAAATGAGATGCCAATTTTAAGATTTGAAGCTTGATTTGTTGACAGAGTAAAATTATCTTTGTATTAAGAAAAATGCAGCAAGTTTACAATGAGTTTGCAGTGTCATCTGTGATAGGTTTTTGAGCAGTTCCTGAGCAATTAGAGTTCTGTTTTTCTCTATTTTATTGTTGGCATTTCAAAGGAAGTTAGCAGACTACTGCATGAACTTTGTGAATACAGCCAGACTGATTGCCAATTTTAAAAAGTGATTTTATGTGTGAACAGTATGAATTCCTTTCTACCTCTGAATAAAATATTATTTTCAAAAATCATAGCATTATAGCCTATTAGGTTTTGCAATGCTTCATTACTACTTTTACTTTGGATTAACTATGAAATCAATTAATTCAGTGTTAACCAAAACGCCTTAACTAAGTTAATAGAACACTTTCATTTCTTCCTGTCTCTGCTGACAAGAGGCAACACAAACATCAGAACCAAGAAAAGGGTAGAGCATGTGGCCAGAAGAAAGAATGAGGAATGGCCCTGTGGGTGACAGCAAGCTGTCAGACCAGCCCATACTGTCTCATCTACCTAAACACTTACCATTGATTCCCAGCCAGTTGCAGACTTCCATCACACAGGACATGAAGGCTGTCAAAACACACAGGTTTTCTTCAAATTTATATTATTGCAGGTGTCTTACATTTCTCCACTCTTGCTGCTTCCAGGCACAATAAACAAGACTGCTCCAGCTGGTCTATGTAATTGAAAGCATCACTTTATTTACTAGTACAGACTACAGGAATCATCCTCAGTTTTCTTTTCTACACAAGGTGTTCTGAACATCCAGAATCTTACTGAACAAGTGATATATAAAAATGCGGGATGGCAGGCGAGAGCTAGCCAACAGCTCTGCATTCCTTATTTTTTATAGAATCCAGTGCCCTGTGGGTGAAAGGAGCAAACTGAGAAGTGTTTCTCACAGGTAGACAAAGACCAAAGCACTTCTATCTCTTTACAGCAGAAACAGCCATGTTATTTCCTGTTCTCTCAATCCAGAATATTCAGTCAACTATCTCGACTGAATGAAGGTAATGTCATATTTCACAATGTAAAAATCGGTGCTGATCAGGAAAGACTGTCATATATGGGAGAAAATAATGAAGTCCACCAACTTGGTAAGACCACCTGGAACAATACTTGAGAAATAACAAAAAATTCCAACTGAAGACCAAAATGCCATATGAAGATACACATATGTGTGTAGACACACACACACACTCACAGACTTGCAGAGTTGGGAACTGTGTTTGTGCTGGGTAACTGGCAAGAAAGCTTGTGATTCAGTGCGGGTGAGTATTACACGCACATGGTGACAGCAAGGGGAGAAATTTACCCCTGAAAACTTCTTCCCAGAAGCCTCTCATCTCTGACTTCCCACAAACTTCCTTCTTCTGCGGTAGCGCCTTTGTCAGGTCCTCTGAATCTGTGTAAGTTGAGAACTCATTTTTAAGTACAGGTTCTCTTAAACAAGGCATGTTACTTTAAATTGAGGCCTAGACATGCAATACAGCATGTATCTACTACATACATGCACATAATACATGCATATATTTAAAATGTCAGACATTTGTGCAACACTCCGTCACAACCAATAAACATACATCATCATTCTATGAATGTTTTCTGCCAAGAATTGTTCTGTTCCTGGATGAGTGCCAGGGAACGTGGCTGTGTCATTACCTTTTTCAGAAAAGTAGCCATGAAAAAGGGCTGAGAAAATATGTACATCAGCAATGCCAACTTGAAGCCTCAATCCATTCTGATGCAATACTATATTTTTATGTTACCACCCCAAAACTGTTTAATGAAGCATTTTAATAAAGTTTTTTTTGTAGCAGTAAACAATACATATGCCAAATGCACTGACCCTTCTATTAAGAAACAATATTTCAGCTGCTTTTCCTTATATAAAAGTGTAGAAATTTCAATAAGCCAGAGCAGTATGTCATGTTACTTCCTTTGTACTCCTCTAAATCCTTTAGCAGAATTACTTCTTAATTACCAATATTTGTGTTTCTAGAAGTATTACAAAGAAATAGCTTTACAGAATATCGAGTACTTTAAAGATTAGATTAATAACCACACTAGTTATTTAAATCTTTACTGATAAGAAATTTGATTTTTCAAACAAATCTGCCCACAATATTGCTGACTGCATTACATTTCTGACAGTAGAGAGATATCATTACTAGACATTAAAGTTGCTTGACACATAGCAGCACCATGAAGGAAACTTAATCTGAGTATAAACATAATTTACAGTCTAACATCTCTTTACCAAGGCAATATAAAGTATTTATAGTACTAGTGAAGATTGGCTTGTACACTTCAGATTTGAAATAGTGGTATGAGTATGAAAAATTTGGCCCATGGTCTTTATATAACCTAGAGTGCCAGACTGGGCAACAGATTAAGCTGAGACAACATCGTTCTGCCAAGAGTAACTGGTCTCCTGCAGGGACATCTGAACAAGAAGCTGCCTAGTTTGCAACTCAGTCTTAGGAATGTAAATGGAGATCAGCAGTTGTTTATCTAAAGATGCTAATCTAAAAATTCAGACAGCTTAGTGTCAAACACACTTCCTCAAGAGCTCTGTTACCTAGAGGCAGCAGAAGGTCAGAGGTGATGAACATTTCAGCTACCCCAAGTAACTGGTTCAAAGCAAATGCAAGGCAACACCTAAATGTACTTACCCCTGCCAAAAAGTATTACCCTGTTTTTAAATTTTTATTTAATAACTACTGTTAGAGCACAAAGAGAACACAGAAATATTAATCTATAAAATTTGTCTTTGATACAAGTGATGCATTCTAATAATCGTAATCTCACAACAGTCTCTTAAAACCTATGTGAAAAAAACTCTGACAATAGAGCCATTATCTCTAGCATTTAGTATCTTGTGTGAGCATTCTTTTTTCTTGTTTCATCAGTTTGTCAAGCAACACTTTAAATTTCCCAACAGGGAAACAACTGCATTGTGTTCCTAACTTTAAGAAATTATTTCAGCTGGGTCACAATATTCCAAATCCACCTGGTATCCAGAAGTTTCTTACGCTTAAATGAAATAAACTGAAAATTGCTTTTTTGTTGTCCTCACCCTGAAGACAACAAATTCCAAGAACTCCTCAAAGTGCAAGCTTTACAAGCAACCTATTCTCCAACCTCCCAATTTACTTGCATAACAAGTATTAATGGTGGATTGTTTGTTGTATTTACAGCAAGTTTATTGGGGAGAGGGAAAGTATTCTTTTACAAATGAGCCATGTTCACTATTGAGATTACTTCCAAAGAGAGCATTCAGAAAGCAAACCTGAATATATTACATTGACAATTATTTTTCAATATTTTAACATTGGCCACTTAAAATTGGTTGTGTTATTAGCACATATACTGATCTTTAAATATACTACTTCTACATAAACAGTGCAAATCTCAATATTCACATCAACCTGAAATTAATGCTGCAATTACTGTTGACATTCACATCAAGAAAGTAATAAACTATTTCACATGAGCAATTCCAAAACCTCAGAATGCCATTATTAATATTGAAGAAACACAGAACAAACATGTTGGGCTTCAAAGCCTTGTTTTGATACACACAATCCCTGTAAACATGGATGTATTGTATTTGTCAATACTGATATATCTGATACAATTCTATAAATAAAACCACGGATATAAACAATTCCTATAACCTTTTTTGCATAGGGTTTGGATTAAGGTTACTTTAAGATAGACCAAGCTGTTAACAAAATCCCCCAGTCAATTAGTCTCCCATCACACAAACTTAGACATATCATTAACTTTACACAAGGAGTCTCTCTGACTTCAGTGGAAACTTACACATGTAAGCATTTGCAAAACTGGAGTCATCTTCAGCACTTGTTACCCCTAGCCATTGAGAATATGAGCAATAAAAGAGCTCTCCATAAATTTATAAAATATGCTGATTTAAAAGTTTATGCTGATGCTTCTGTAAGTCACATTTATGATTCCAAACAGTTATGTACATACTATACTATCACAGTAGGAAATACTTCACTGTAGAACACCACAGTGAACAAGTTGTGAAGCACAGTGTTCAATATAATTTCCCTTTAGTATTCCCAGTGCATAAGTTGTTAACATCTACACTACACAAGGTGCCCAGGTCTAGTATTTGCTATATACAGTGTAAAAGCAAGATAGAAAGAGCTTTGCAGTTTAAAGTAAGGAATGAAAACAGTGGGTAATATACAGGGATTCACTCCTGCAAAGTACAGAATTCTCCTTCACAATGACCACAACCCCCAAATAAGGTGGATTTCAGGTCATTCAACTCAGTAAAACAGTGCTCAGCACCTTGTCGCAAGAGAGATCTGAGTGCACTTTATTATAAAACATCTCCTTTTGATGTTATAAAGTGCAAAAAATGAAAACATATATTCTAATATTTTACAGTCACTATTAAACTGCCATATTTGCACAATGCAAAATTCAAATAACTTGGTATATATTTTGCATGGACCCTATAATAACAAATGTTGAAACTGGAGGTTTTGCATCTTTAAAAAAATCATAGTATTTTAAAGTTATTGTGTAAATATAAAAAGAAAATATAAATTATAATTAATTCTTGAAATAGATATTTTAACATGTGACCATTTTCCAAAGCATTCAATATGAAATTTCACTTTCTCTTATAGCATTACATTTTAGAATCTGTAAAACATTTTAAAAGTTAATAATTTCAAAAAGTAGAAATAAAAATTATTGTATCACAGTACTAGACACCTCACCTTACCAGACATCTTTTACCCTAGAAGTTTTTTAAAAAGTTAAATAAATTTAAACAAAAAAATCTAAGACTTATATTCCCAGTTATTTAGAACACGATGTATGGAGTTACTTTTTAAAAGAGTTCCATAATGCTTCATTTTGCTCTTAAAATTCAAATAAGTGGGATAGAATGTAACCGCAAATTTAAAAGGTCTTGAAGTACTACACTGCTTTGGTGCATTGTACCAACGATTCCTTACATGCATGAAGAATCAAATTCTATGACATTCTTCATAGAGCTGGGTAAAAGCAGAAGATCCAAGAGTTCTATACATGTTAAGAGCTTTCCTTTCTTTGAACAGTGGGGAAGAAACGCGGAGGAAGATTCTGACACTGAGAAACAGTCTTCCTCCAAGCTGTACCACGAGCAGCATAGCTCCTTACCTTGAGCTTGACTGCACACTAGTAATTTAGCCCTAAGAGAATACAATGTTGGTTGTATAATAGTATTATACCATATCCAGTGATACCAAACTTAATACTAAAAAGAAATGTATGAAATACAAAGCTAAAAAGGTATGATTGAAATACATTTTTAAAGCGACAGACATAATCCTGTAGCCTGTAAGCCACAGGGAGGAAGGGTGGGAGAAGACGATATAGGTACTACCAAGTTTATAACCACTTAAATCTTCAGGACAGGATATTCTCTGCCTTTCAGTCAGAGAACTGGAAGATGGTTTCTGGGTTATTGCTGTCTGTAGGGTTTGTTGGCTGCAGTGTCTTTGTAGGTGTAGTTTTACCATGAGAATGAGAGGAAGAAGAATGGGAACTTTCACTGGAGCTGCTACGTGTCTCTGTGCTTGTACTTGTTTTTTTCATTTTCCTTCTCTTTGCAAGAGGTGCCTTGTCAACATTCTGGAGACAAAATCCTTCCCTTTTGTACTTGTTAAAGGCCTGTTTAAAAATAAAAGGTAATTCTAAGCTTTTCAAGAGATTTAAGACACTTTATGGCTCTTAGGTTATTATGAATGTTCCATGGTAAATCATAAGATAAACTGTAACCTCTTAACAGATCCCTACTAATTCTTATTGTAGCTGTAACAATAACTTTACTAGCCTTTCCATGTATTTAAGAGCCAATACATAACATTATTAACAGACATCTTTCACTCCTTATTCTTCTTAATTTAGAAGTATCTTTCATTAAGCCTTGAACCTATTTAAGACAACATTTCCAGATACCACACTTAAAATAAGTTACAGCTTTTCTTTCATCCCAAATTATGTTGCATCGAGACCTCTCCAAGTAACAATTATTTTCTTTTTCTCTTCTTGGTAATAAGTGCCTACAAGTATTTCAGCATAAATCTGCTCAATTTCGGTTTATTCTGTGTCAAAGGAATCATAAGAATCAACACTGTTTCTGTAATACAGTTGCAGTTCAAACATTTTTAGTAAATACACAATGGCAGACAAGCAAGTCCATTAAAAAAAGTATCCATGATATTAAAAACATGAATTAGACATGTTCCAGTAATTTTACCTTGATTTTGTAACTGTAAGGACAAGAAGTCAAACAATTACTTAAGTTAAATATAGTTTCTTCTCTTTTATAAAAAAGTTTGAAGACCTTTTAATAGATTTCTCTAAGAAACAGAATACTTATAATAGCTATTTCATGAACAGCTGTCTCTCAGTCACCAAAAGCCCATTAGTATAAACGTCTTCAAGAAATTTGTTCTAGCCTCATCATTCACATTTTCACTGTGCTCAATCATAGATGTTAGATATGAAGGAAAAAATTGCAGCTATAAGCAATCAGTGAATTAAGGACTAACGTATTTTTAATTAAGAGAAAACATACAAAAATCTAGATGAACACATTACAAAATTTAGCACATGACATAAAATTTTCTTAGAACTTACATGAAAAGTGGCTTTCACATAGGTATGCACCGCAGCTCCTGAAGAGCCTAAGTTATCAGGAGTCATTAGAGGGTTGGATGACAGCTGGCTGCCATCCTGAAGCCATTCATTGTATCTCAGGCTGGACATTTTAATTCTTTTGTTTGGATCCACTGTTAAAAGTCCTAATAGAAGTATATTACATTCTCTTAAATTGTGAGCTATTTATCTTCTTTTAATAGCAAATACAATTATTTAAGAAAATCCCATGCATTGATTTGATAAGTAAGTACTGACAATATTTATCCTAGGCATGCCAATATTTATCCTAGATAAGGCTCACACGATGTTATACTATCATCCTCTCCAGAAGCATCATTAAATGCAAGAAATTATTTAACTGTTTGATAACGCACATGTCTCTTCACACTAACTCAGAACTACCAAATGATTTCTTCACTTAAAACCTGTCAAGGATGAAGGTCAAGAGAGTAAAGCCTCAGATTCTCAGCATGATCCACTGAAGTCTGAATCTGGAGATGCCTACGTTTTTGACAGAAAAATTCCTTACAAGCCTGCTTCTACAGAAATTCAGAACTCTGCCTCAGCAGAATTAAGATTGGTGTCTATCTCACACTGAAAACATAATTAGATGCTCAAAAGCTTAAGGGGAATCAAAGAATAGCAAATGTGAACAAAGCAGCTCAGATATACAGTAGTCTTGGTACATGCATTCAAAAACAGCCAGAAGAAAAAGTGATAGCAATACATTCATTTTCTGCTCATTTATCTCATAACCTGGTGCTTTTACAAAAGCAAAAGTAACATAAGCCTCTGCTTTTAAATATGTTTTGAAAGAGTGATTTCACTTTTTCTGAAGCTCTTCATTTCCTTCTAACCCCGCTACCTTCTATCAGCATCTCACTACATTAGAAAGCTCTCTGCTACGTGTACAAGCAATTTTAATGCCATTCTGATGTGCCCATCTTTACCCATAATTTGTATTAGTGGTCAGTACATAGCTCAATCTGTGGATACTGCTTTGTCAGACTAGGCACTCTGATGCTGATCACAGCATCCAGATATTGTACAGTTGTCTAAATTTTATCTTTTGAGATAAAAAGATAAGGTATATGAAAATATTTGTGAACACATACCTTGAATTAACTCTTTAGCCTCTGCAGAAACATTTTTCCAAGCTTCTCCTTCAAAGGAGAATTCTCCCTTTTTAATTTTCTTCATAATTTCCAATGCACTGGTACATGTTAAACTTTTGTCTTGAGACTGAAATGGTACCTGTCCTGACAGCATTGTATACTGTCATGAGAACAAAAGTAGTATTAACAAACATAGTATATTTACTGACAAACCTATTACTAAATACAGAGAGCTGTTGTTTGCCTCACCACTATACAATAAAACTTTGACTAGCATAATTTCAACGCTATAGAAAATTTAAATTATGCAAGACTTTCTCTAGAGTCCTCATAGAAAAAAAAACCAGTATGTTTCAGGAAACTGGTTATTTCTACTCAGTTTGTATCTATTGAAATTAATTTTCTGCAAATCAGAATGCAGGCTGATTCCTTCTCTGAATTGAAACTGTAGCAATATTATATGGATGCCTGTAAAATCTCCTAATAAGAATTTTTAAGAACCAGACTAACCAGAGTATTTTTTCAATTCCCAGAAACGTTGAATTTAATTTACTGCTTAGGACAAAAAATCTCCACCCCTGGAAAACATCTGTCTTTGGAACCTATCATTTGTGCAGCAGTATTTTCACCACACCCGAGTTCAACATCTACCCAATTCAAGTCTGAAATTGCGTCAAGTCCATTGCATTTTAACAAAAAGTAAATACATGCAATAAAGTTACAATTAAAAACCTCGATCACTCACCAAAATGACCCCCAAACTCCAAAGATCACAAGATTCATCATAACCGTTGTGATTCAAGAGCTCTGGGGCAGCATAATGAAGAGTAAAGCATGGAGTCTTAAGAGGCTGATTATCAGGTGGTTTTAAACGAGCAAAGCCAAAATCAATTATTTTTATTTCTGAATTATCAGTTTCATCTGTAAACAATAAATTCTGAAAAGCAAGGACAAAAATCAATACCAGCACTAGTTAGAAAACTGGTTAGAATACTTAATGGTTATTTTTTCCTACATTTATTACTACAGAAAACTTCCCATTATCTAGAGAAAAGGGGAACCAGGAGACACTAGGGAAAAAAATGGAAAAATAGAAATAACGGTACTCTGGGACGTAAGAAAATGCAATGAGTTTATCTGCCTCCTGTATATCTGCAAGTCAGGATAGCTCTGTCTGAGATTATTAATGAAAATGGGTATTTAGCAGAGAACTGGGGGGAAAATAATTAGGGGAACATTGACAAGAAAAAAAGCAAAGACATCAACATAAATGGAGAATTGCCTTCTTCCTCAAGTAGAATCACAGAATAGAATCATAGAGTAAAAATAAATTTTCTTAAGCTTCCGCTTCCTTCTGGCACATTGCGAATAACAGCGTTCTTGTGCATGGAACTCTTGTTGCATGTCTTGTCTTGTGACTGAATAGTCTTTGGTCCTCAAGTGGTAACACACTGAAGCCATGTTGCCATGAGCACAGTAATGCAAAAGATTAATTTGAAAGAACTAGAAAGAAAAAAAGGACTAGAAAGTTCACCAATAGCTCAGTAGTTGTACTGACTGCTGTCTGGCCTGGATGTCAGAGGCATTATAGTTATGCTGTCTGGAAGAGACCTGGGACCAACAGCATTCAAGCACTGAAGGTCACATAGCAGTCCAACCTCAACCCAATGGCCTTATCCCAAGGTAAAGAAACTTTGATACAGTAGTCCTTGAGAATGCCAGCTTTACAGACTGGAATGTGGCATCTTGGACTTGAAGACAGACAATCTGTTATCAGTTCAGAAGATTTAAGACAATCTGTTCTTCTTTTCCCTGAGTATTTATATTTGTCAAGAAAAACACAAGACTAAAGCTAAGTCTTAGCAGAAGTGAAGTGAAGTCTTAGGAGAACTGGCTAAGGCCAAGATAAATTATAAATTATTTCTACTCCCCCCATGAACTTCTGAGACAAGAGATGAGAGCAAAATTGTGCTGTTGCCTTTGCTGTTTGATCTATGCGATGCTAGAAAAAGTCTCAATATTAGAAATCCTACAGCCCTATGTAATTTTGTAATACAAAAGGTGAATGACTCAACACAGAGTAATTAATTTCAAACTTATTAAGAAGGGGAAAATGATTACTAGACTGCAAGCAGATCAATAAGGAGAACCTGAGAGCATCCATTATGACTAAAAGAGAATAGCCGCTACAAAACAGTATTTTGGATTCTGTACAGCTGTTATAGCTTAATGCACAATCAGAAAAGTCAGTTTTCCATATTAAAATGTTGTACAAAATGTATCTGAAGGAAGCTTAATTTCAGCAAAAATATTAATACAATGAGGATAGGCGATTAATACAATCATCTTTTTTCTACAGTGATGTTATATAGCCAACAAGTAAATAAAGAACTGCAGTAACATTGGTTTAAAAAAAGACCTCCTTTCTTAAGACAAAAATGAAATTGGTTATGTACAGAAAGAAGGGTACAGTCTGAATGTCCTAAGTTGGGTTCAGGCTACTTTGCTGATTTGGTAAATAAAGCGTGTCTCAAAACCCCACACTTAAGGCTACCTTCCATATATATTTTAAGGTTATATAAACTACATTGTCTCTGCCTTCAAATGTTTTTTCTAATATCTTTAGACCCAGTTTACAGATTAACGATCACTTCACAAAAAAAGTCCTCAAGTCCTCTACTGAGAGGCTCCAAATGGTCATATATGCTACACACATTCTTTATTTCTGTGAATTGTGTTTTCTGTCCAGTACTTTCTCTCTATTTTGCAGAGCAATATAGTTGATGTAATTACTATTGCTTAAACAGAATCTTCCAGTCCATGCAATTAAAAAAAGCCTCATCCTTAGTGACATGTAACCAGCCATATTTTTTAAAATAGACTTATCAGTATCACATTAGATGTCAAAGTGGAACACTAAACAAATCTGACTGGAATTGTTAGAAAAGCAATAGAATTTCCTATGTATCTTTTTACAGAAAGGTGCACTAACCACATCTATATTGGGAAGCCTGTATACCCCATATTAAGTTCATGTCTGAACCTAAAACAGTAACTTTCAAAACAAGAAGCAGGAAGGAGACAGGCTGGCTAAGTCCAACTTTGTGGAAGCAATGCATTCTGCAAGCTGTTTGCTAACCCTTCATTACTTGGACTTCCCAGACTTCTGTTCCTGAACATCATGTAGAATTGAAGACTGCCTAATTTACCATGCAGCTGAAGCTCTGCTTTACAGAGTCGGTCCTTTGTATTCAAGATGGTAGTAAGACTAAAATGATGACAATAGGGAAAAAAAAAGGATTTCTGGTTTTTGTCCTTTTAACAATGACTTGTTTCAAAAGCTGTTTTCTTTCCTTGATGATGTCAGAAAATTTTTTCCAAGAGTCACATTTTCAACTGACACATCAGAGTTTCACAATAGCCCCTTTTTATTTATTTTGTACAGAAACTCCAGTACAGAACTGATTTTCAAAAATGGTTTAATACCAACACCTAGCAGACTTCTTTACCTGTTGCATTGGAATTACTATGGAAGTAGTGAGGTTGTAATATACCAGAAGGTATGTTAAAAAAGGATGAAGCATCAGTAAGAATGGTGGATCATTTTAAACTCCAGATACAAAAGGAGTAGCTATTTCCTGAGGTACAATCACTGTAATTGCCAATACAATGTAATATCCTTGCTAGATGAACTAACATTTATCTACACTATTCTTGGGCTAAAGAAAACTAACACATATTCAAGACCATCATTGGCAAAGGAGCAAATATTACCACAGTAAACTGAATTGTTTGGAAAGCAAGACATTGCTGCACAATAAAAATACCAGAACAAGTAATTATTGAAAAATATGTATTAAATAATTGTTTCTTTTGGGAAACTACTAAACTCACTGAACTGAAATCACACATCTTTTAGCAGGCTGCGTTAGACTGTATTTAACTGGGACAGAAGACAGTGCAAGGCTGTCACAGCTACCTCCAAAAGCAGCCCTACTGAGGGAATTAAGATCAAACAAAAGGTGGAAAATGTGCAGGCAAAGTATCGAGCAACCTAGCTCTGCTTGTGAATTGTTTCATACAATAAATATATACTTACCACTAGTAAAAGCTGTCCCCAAATATGCAAAGAATGTTTTTGAATGAGTTATGAGTGTAAATTGGTTACAAAATTAAAAATGTTTCCTAACAGTTACTTTTACCTATGCACAGAAAAATACCTACAGAATTTGCTAAGTAAAACTGATAACATTTTATTAAAACCATAGAAGTAGAAAAAGCTGGAGGAACAGAAATATGTCACATTCCAGATACTTAATGTCTAAACATGTATCAGCAAGTCACTATACCTCAGGTTTCAGATCTCTATGGACCACTCCTACATCATGCATATGGCTCACTGCTGAAACAAGTCTGCGCATAATATGACTGGCTTCTGTCTCACTGAAATGTTTCTTTTTCTGAATACGTTCAAGCAATTCTCCTCCTTTCAGCAATTCCATTACTAGAAACGTGTGAAGCTGAAACAATAAAGAAAGATATGGGATGTTAGAAATTTAACATTACCAATCAACATTCATTCAGGAGCTAGGTGCTCTTCTGATAGGTTCACAAAGTTTGAAGAAATAAAAACTGCTGCTCATAGCAATTTGGAAGGCCAATAAGAAGCACCAAATTGCATCTCAGATGACATTTTTCCCTATCAGTCTGAGACTGAATAATGTTGATGTCTTCCTCATATTTATTTACAAAAATGCAGTGCCGCCATGTAAATGGATAAATTTGTAGGGAGATGAAATGCCCTTCTTTAGGCTAACAAATAAAGCTGGAAAAAGCTTGACTTTTGCTGTTTAAGCTTGTTTTGATGTAGGGCTATATTTCTATTAATATGCATAATATTCATTTAATATTACAAAATCTTTTATAAAGCATCCTGAAATTTTACTGTGAAATCAAAGATTATCTAGAATTTCTTCTGATTTTACCCCCTACAGAGTAGTAGCCAAAGCTTCTCTGTCGTTAGAATTGCAATAGGTATCTTCCCAAACATTAAAGAGTATTTTTAAAAATTAAAGTTAATGGTCATTTAGATGGTTGTTTTTTTCAAGACAAACAATAAGCAGTGACTTCTTTGATTACAAGACAACATTAGCACACAATCAACTGCAATTCAAATGTCTTGCCATTAAACAAACAGCAGACTGCTCAGGACAGGAAAGTGAAGTTATTCTCAAAAGGCAATAGATACAGGCACATGATGGCTTCTAGCATTTCCTTCCCCTGAATGACAGTAACAAAAGTAACATTCGCAAGCAAAGAAAAAAAGTTCTGGGAAGAGGTAAAAAAATGAAATTCAAAGAAATAGTCAAGAACAGAATGGTACACAGTATTTAGATATCAAGGAACAGAAGCAGAGCTATGCAGACAGAAAGCAGTAACAGTTCTTAGAACAAACAAGGGGTCTACTGGTCACGTTGCTAGCAGTGCTTGTAAGGTATCTTCTGCAAATGTTCTTTCTGTCTTGGGAATAGCTGACAGGAAAGTTAGAAAGGATAAAGAGACTTCTCTCTGCTAGAAACTTCTTGTGTCTCACCAAAAGATACTGCTACCCAATACTCTATGGTTGGATTACTAATGCAGTTTTTGATCAGGCTGATATTCGAGCAAGTTAAAAATTGGAACTTTTTTTTTTTTAAGACAAATCGCAGAAATGTCAAAACTAGAAAATTTTGATCAGTTCTGGTCTTCAGAATACTGTGCATGGGTAATCTGGAAGATAACACCTGGGAACTACCAGGAACAACTAAGAATACAATGGTTTGGCTGGTTGAGAGTAGCCTACACAGAGCAATCTGAAGAAATTTATTTTTTTTTTTAAGTATTCCCGAGTACAGTGATTTTACTCAAAGTGAAAAAAGTGTCCTGTTCTACACGCGTATTCATACTGTGCAAGAAAAAGTCTCCCTTATCATTAAAGGTTCTGGTACATACTTTTCACCCTCTCAGCTCATTTTAGAAGTGCTCCACATGAGCACTCTGCTGCTCCTTGTATAAACAGCATGATGGGGATAGACGGGTATGTGGGGAGGCAAGAGAGCCCATCTTCTGTTAGAAAATCATAGGCTAGAATCACAGCGCAGTTTAGGTTGGAAGGGACCTCTGCAGGACATCTGGTCCAAACCCCTAGCTCAAACCAGGGCCAACCTCCAAGTTTGATCAAATGATGGCTTCTCAGATGCTGTGGAGTTTGCATTACACTAAGGAAAAAGACAGCTAAGGTCTCTAAATAAACCCTAAACTGATCTCAATATATTTTCAAATAAGAGGCTCTACTTTCACATTTGGTAATTTAGCAAGCTACTTTGTTATCTCCATTAAGTTACCAGCATGTAAGAAAAAATACTAGATATGTAATCTTCATATGCAAGACTTCCAAATTGTTTCACAAATATTATTTAAGATTGATGACAACCCTGAGGGAAGATGATTAGGTACCTCAGTATCATAGATATGGAAACTGGGGCATGAATATATTGTATGATTAACAAAGTAGACCAAGGACAGAACCAGAAACAGAATCCAGGACTCTAATTCTTCCAAATACTTTTTTTCTTTGCTAGAGTAACTGCAAGTTCCTTTGAATGCAGAACTTCTGTTTCATTTTCTATACCGACTAGACAAAAGCCCTAGGAAGAAAATTGCCTTCACAGTATCAGTGTGCCTAACTCCTGAAAGTTCTTGGGAAAACACATGGCAATGTGTTTGGCAAGTGCCAATGACAGTTTCTTCAAAATACCTGGTCATGATAAACTTCATGTAACTTCACTACATTCGGGTGTCCTTCGCAGAGTTTCAAAGCTGTTATTTCTCTCTGGGTGTTGGCTTCCATTCTGGAAAAATTGAACAGTCATTTTGTACCAATTTTACTGAGCAAACTGCACAAAGTGTTATACCTATTTTTTTAATTGCTTGCAATCCAGAGTTTTTAATATCACAACTGCTTTAAAACAATTAAAAGCATATTCCAAGTAAGCTGAGCAAAACTCTCCACAAAACCCTGCAAGTTAGGACATTAAAAAAATCACACCCAAATCAAACAATGTTTTTGATGCAACTGCAACTTGCTACAGCAAAAGCTGAAATGATATTATAGAATAGTTTCTATCTAAAACAAACCTTTCCCTTAGTCCACAGCAATTTGACTTCACCTCTGTTCCTACAAATATTTGTTAGTTCAGCTTTGTCTTGAAGGCTCAAATTATTGGCCCAATCCTTTCCCATTCTTATAGGACATAAGTACTTCCAAAACTGTATGGAAACTATGAGAACCTACTAGAAAAAAAGAGTAACATCATCTACAGATGAACTATTTTATACAAATGAACCCTTAAAAAGGCCATTGTAAAAATCTGAAATGGAAGAGATAAGAGACTAGCTCCAGAGCAAAAATCATCGCACAAATTCTCTTTCAAGTACTGAAATATATAGCCAAAAAAAGTAAACATAGTGAATGTTATAAAAACTATATTAATGGGGACAGAGCAGAACTTTTTGTTTTCTACTAAATATGTACGTTGATTTATTTTTGGCAAATAATGCCTGAAATTTTTTGCCAAAACTCTCTCCAAGAAAGGCTAACCCTGTACTGACTTAGAGAATGGCCTTATGGATAACACAGATAGAATCTCTCTCACCACACATGTTCTTAATTTTTGGTTGCAATTTTTTTTTTTTTCCTAACTAGGACCAGAATCATGATGAGAATTTAGTGCAAGAGAATTCTGTTTTTCTGCAGGCTTCATATAATCAACAAGTAAACTAAGCTGTTCCACCTGCATCTCTGCTGATATTGTTGTTAAAGCTGAAAGTGATTTCAGGTCCTTAAGAAATTAAAAAACTGACTCAGATAGTCTTTCCCCCCTAAACTTCTATTAAGAGAAGGTGGGCCTAGGAAACAGATAAAAAAGGTTCAGTATCAGGAACATAAACCTTTGAAATTTGTGCATTGACTTTTCTGAGTATTTCCCCTCTATAAGTAGTTACCATCTCAGATTTAAAACAGACAGTATCATGAAAAACAAATGGGAAGCTCTAAAACAGTAACTCAAGCAAGTTTACAGGACTGTTTCATTGGCCTTCAGACACACAGATAAACCTTAAATTGTTGGATGGAGGCAGGTCCAGCACTACTAAGCAAGCAACACCAGAGAGGGGAACTCTTGATCTCAGCTTTTACTTCACATATCATGAGGTTTGCCTTCTCAGTAGGATTCACTTTTTGACACCTTTGATGGGTAGGAGTGAAAGACTGTCTGACTTCAAGGCAAAGAGGTTACTAGAAACTCTTTCCACTTTTCCTTTCAGCAAGAATTACTAGTGTGGTCCCCAGAATAATATTATTTACAGTTTAACTGTTTCTTATTCAGGACTGGTATGTGTCCAGCCATTCAGAGTGTGGGTTTACTGCTACCTCTAAACACTACACAAATATGCTCTGAGTCTGCTTGCAACCTGCAATCCAAAAAAAAAAAAAATATCTCTGTATACAGACCACTTCTTACCTTCATTTAGCCTGGTCCACCAAGATGAAGGAGAAAGAGCAAAAGAACCTGTGAGTAGTATCATTTAGGGACATAATTCCTAGAAGTTTAGTTCTATGGGAAAAGTCAATGCTGGTTTGCTCACCATTATCCAGAAACAAAAAATCCATTAGTTTAAGATGAGATGGGAGTACTGACCTGCAGCTCTGCATGCACCACAGAAAAAAATTTTGAACATAGACCCAAGGCAGAGATTTCCAGATTAAAATACCCAATGTAGGTGTCTACTGCATACTACTTGTCTACAGTCTCATTATAATGAGTGAAATTCTAATTAATGAATCTTATAGGCTGAACTAGTTCACTGTAAAATACACGTCTAGAGCAAGATTCAGTGGCCTAAGCATAGGAGAGCCTGAAAGACATCAGCCATGAAGACATCTACATAAAGGTAGTAGTCACAAGACTGATGGGAACTGCAGGACAGAGAGGACACCAACAGATGCTAAAATGGCACTACATAGATGCCTATGTTTAAGTTACTGAATCCCACTGCTAGCGCCTGGTCATTCGAGTCTCTCTGTGGGCTCCACTAATAGTTTTGAGTAGGCCTCCATTAATCATAGCAGACCTCGGAAAACTGACTCAGACACCTATATTTAGGTGTCTTATTCTTGAACTTACGTTATCTAAAAAGCATGTGATGAAACACTTAAGTCTGTTGGACAGTTACTTCTAGAGTCTGGAAAAACAGAGGTACAGCCAAATGTCTTGGAGAAGAGATCACTGTGAACTATCATTCTGATATAGCAGAACATTTACACTTTCCTTTCCTTTTCCTGTCAACATTCAACACACTAGGGACATATTTACCTACGCAAAATGAAGCTAAAAATCCATCCACCCCTCAAAGAATCCCCTATCTTGTCTGGGCAGAAACTGCCAGAGATTCCTGTTCTGGAATGTTCCATGTTCAAAGCAAGTCAGCTGCCTCCATTGTGGTGTTCTCTTCAGAACATCCAGGAAACAAGATGCAACTTACAACTCCATAGTGTAATTGCATTTTACACACACACACAATTAATTAGATCTGAGGCAACCCACACTACAGATCCTTCTTGAAAGCAGTGTCCTAGGCAATCAATTGGGCTGCTTAGGAAAGGGAGTTGGCATACCTACATTCAGTTCATTTAGGTCTAAAGATAGAAGGGCCTTATACTTTACTCTGGTTAGGAGCAATATTAGGGGAAGTTAGGGTAGTGTACAACTAGGAACCAGAAAAGTACTCTTTAGGTTTCTTCTTGTGTGCTCCCCAATAAGAATAACATTTTGTTTCAAAAGACTCTCAGAATCTTTTAAAAGTCATAAGGTTACTGTATGTTTCCGTAGATTCTTCAAATAGGAAATTATTTTATAGTCATTTTTCCACTTCCAAAAATGTAGAGAACATTATTCTAATCCATAGGTGACAGTAAGCAAAGAAAATATTTTTATTGTCTTATAGAATATTTATACCTTTTGCTAATTATTTTTACTGCATACTCTTGGCTAGTTTTCTTGTGTAAGCACTTTCGACAAATGGAAAAACTTCCTTCTCCCAATGGTTTCTCTTTCAGATCCAGTTCATAATGATGATAAAATGGAGAGTCCTGTTAGGAAACTGTCTGTATTTAGTTCTGCAGAATACTTTTAGTATACACAGTCAAAGACAAAGAGTAAAGTTTCGTGAAAATTTTTCATCTACATTTAAAATTGTAAAAGAGCTCTCTTTTTGATAAAATATAATCTTAAATTCTATTTAATAATATGCATAAACTTTATTCTAGCAATCAAAGAGTAAATCTTATGTTACATTAAACAAACATAATCACTAAATAAATCATTACTACTACAATAGCTTAAGATACAAAATATTCAGACAAACAGGATCAAAGATGGCTGTACATACATTTATCCACAAAACTATGTGCTCGTTTGAAGACATCACAATAGCATGTGTTCTTATAAGGCTTCACAAAACTCTACATACTTTTGGGCAAATGCATCATAGAAGGAATTCTGATATAATTAAAGTAGCTTCAAAAATATCTACAATGGTTGGCTGAATAAGAACTATCAGGATTCAAATTACTATTACTACTGTACTTCAGTCTTCTGGAAAACTAGACAATCATCTCATTTTTCAGATTAAACTTCAATCACTCCTTAACAGTACCACATGCAAATTATATGCTTGGATCATCTGAGGAGCCATTACAGAGAACAGATACATGAATAATGACTGTTTTGTTATCTGTAGCCTAGCTTGTGATTGCTACTTTGAAAGTTATATGCAGATCCAAGTTAACCGAATTAATTCAGCTCTTTATATTATTATTACCTTCATCATAGCACTTCTGGCAATAGTTGTAGTTCCAGGCCGCTCATCCCCCATATAAAACTGCAGAGGATCTACTGTAGCTGCATTGCGTTTAAACAAAATAGAAGGTGCAACGAAAGAATATCCCTATGAAATTAAGACATTAGAAAACGGCATGGCTTGAAATTGTTGCACATAAAACTATCATACTGCATACAAAACGTTAGAAGTTTCAGAAGAATTTTTCAAAGAAATCAGAGTTGTCATAACATAATACAGAAACTGTAACTGGCTCATTGATGGGTAGATATTACTCTGTTCAATGTGAACCAGTAACTTCCTGGAATTAATTAGATGATTCTCCACAGTTCTAGATAAAACAATAATAATACAAAAATTCTAGTAAATAATGCTAAAAATCTGGATCAGCTTCAATTGTTTTGCAATAGCAATAAAGGCTCATACTTCAAACTAGGTAGCTTCCCAGAACACCTTTAAGTTAAGGCGTGAAACAGTTTTTATGTTGTGATGTAGGCAAACTATTTTAAATGGCAAAACAAAATAAGCTTTGTATTAATGATGTGCCTAGTTTGGTAATCATAACGAGAACAGCTGTGAGTACCACTGCAGGATGAATCAGATTGTATTATGACATGCATAAATTGCTTGCTACAGTCACTACAAATCTAACAGCTTCCAAAATATGATGATATATTCCTGTACACTAAGCTGCTCAAAAACAGCCAATAAAAAACAAAGCACAAGAAGGGGGAGGAGAGAAAGCAATCTGAACTGCTGTTCACCTCTGCAGCTTTGGTACCAAGTTCAAGGATGCACGTGGACTGCTTCTGCCCATTTGACATCCAGACTGTGCAGTCCAAGAAGGTATCATTCTTTAACAACATGGAGGAGATGTTAAGGAAAGGTTTGTTACTGATCCATATATAGTAGTCTAGTAATTAGAGCACTCCTAAAGGATGTGGAAGCCTATTTTCAACATTGCAGTTAGCTCCCACTTCCCAAAGGAATACCTCAACTAGAGCATAACATGGACATGGGCAAACTACATTGCCGTTGTCAAAGCTGGTAGCCCAGGCTGATGGAGTCAAGATGACAAGACTCATAAGGTATGAGGAATCAATAAAGGACAGACTGACTTTAGTCCAGCAGGTAGGAAATTCAGCTAGGAATGGAGAGACATGGCATTTTATGTTTGCAGTAGGACTCTTTCCACCTTTCTCATTTTGCAATTACTGAACAAACCAGCTATACACATGGAATTGTTCAATAAATGATTTTTTTTTTTAATTAACATGAATTCTTAAAATACCTGAAATATTCTTTCTGAAGTCTGAGGAGTTGCTGCAGGAGAGTATGTTGGATCCATTTCTGTAAACTCTTCTGCAAAATTACTGACATCCAACTCATCTCTGATTACTGGCTTAAATGGAGCCGATACTTTTTTGGCAGCTAAATCATCCCAATTCATATTCTAAACCAAAAACAGGAAAAAAACTTTGACTCAAATGAAAATTCAACAAAAACAGATATTGGAAAGAGACTTGTCCAGAAACAAATAGTCCTAACTCCATTTGCTATTTTCCACAGGCAGATGAAAAGCATTCAAATTATGCCCTACTAATTTGCTCTTTTGGTAAATGCAAGAATTATCGTATTTACTTATAAGTAGACAAAATCCAGTTTAAAAAAAAAAAATAATCAACAAAAAGAAATTTAACAGTGGAGATAAGCCAAACAATAAGCGTGACAGCCCTTAAATTTCTTCCTCTATTTCAGAGGAAACAAAATTTATATTTTTGTAAGCCATAGTACATGCATGCAGCATCTTCAACTTTTCATTGATGATTTCTGTTCTTAATTACTAATCTCAGCTTCCGGAGCCCTGAGACCATAATGACACTGGATTCTTACTTAAATGCATGGA
Source organism: Gorsachius magnificus (assembly GCA_034008185.1). Classification (NCBI taxonomy): domain Eukaryota; kingdom Metazoa; phylum Chordata; class Aves; order Pelecaniformes; family Ardeidae; genus Gorsachius; species Gorsachius magnificus. Next base: position 51,738,451 of record CM067086.1, read on the forward strand.
TGCATGGCTAGAAGTAGGAAGCATAGATATGGTAGTTATGAGAAAATGGCCCTATTACTCTAAAGGAGTGAAACTGAAATTAAGTTAAAATTATAAAGTGTTGGGATGAGAAGATATTCAGAAGTTAAAAAGCCAAGATATTGCCCATGCTAAATATTATAATTACACTGAAAATATTTGAAAGGTTTTATTTATACTACCAACTTTGCTCCAAAATTTATACTAATTAAAAATATATTTAGCTTCAGAAGCACTGGAAATACATACTTAGTTTTTTCAAAGAAAACACACAAACAATTCTAACCACAATGTATACAACAGTACAGATGATGTACGCAAATCCAATCTTTGTCATTGTTTGAAACAAAATGTTAATACACTGAAATTGAAATGAAATTAAAATCTACTAACAAGACTAAATTTAATTAAGCAAAGGAAAATACAAGAAGAGGTGTTTATCACTAATGATTAATTTTATCAACATTCAATTTTTAATAATAATGTTAGTGGCAAACTTTCTTTTAAAATAAAACAGCACAACATAATTGAAGTGTTTTCTATTAAACCTTCTGGTTTAAGTAGTGTGTCTTTTGGCTGCTTCAAGTAAACGTTAGAAACAGACAGAATATTTTAAAAATATATGATAGCCTTCTTGTAACATGCACAAAATCCATATATATAAGCACATGGATGTTCTTACTAACTTCAGTGCAATTTTTCATGCAATTAACATGCTTCTAAGCTATCCTGTTAACAAAACAGAATTTCTTTAGACTTGTATTTCAAAGGCACTAGGGTAGAGTAAGTGCTATCTGGAGAGTTTTGTGGTTTACTATTTTACCTGGAAAAAGGGATGCTGTTTGATTTCATCAGCATCAGTGGGACCACAACCTAGCCTCTTCTTGGGGTCTTTCATCAAAAGACGCTGAATTATATCCTTAGACAGTGCACTCATTTCTTGTGGATAAGGTGGCTCACTTTTTAATATTCTCCTGTAAAACAAACAAAATAACAATTATTTGGTAATTACTTCACATGTTGAGTGCTGAATCAAAAAGTTACCATACTAATGGTAGCATTTAACATTTCACTTAAACTTCTATTGTACCAAAAGACAGGAGGATGACAAATGTGAAACAACTTTCTTTTTTTTTAAATAAAGCTTTGAGGAAATGAGCACATGAAACATGATACCTGTAGGAGATAAATTATATAACTTAATCCACAAAAGAAAAACAATCCTCATTTCATACATACTGAACTTACTATTACTATTCCGAAGAAATCTCATAGCTACAACAGATAGCTCCACAAAAACATCAACTTGATGCCTAACAGCAGTCAAAAAACAATTCCAATGTTAAAAATTATTAGAAAATAAAGTGAAATAAACACACTTGGGCCATTTGAGGTTTGCCTGTACCTTGTATATTGTGTGCAGTGCTCATGCCCTACTCTCAAAAGAAGGCACTCTAACTGGAAAAGTTTTAAAGAATAGTAACAAGATTAATCAGAAATACAGAATGTGTTTCCTGTGAAGATCTAAAAAAAAAAAAAGGCTAGGACTACCCAGCTTAGTGGAAAGAGGATTTAAAGGGACTGGACAGTGTTCCCCTCCAAACGATGAACAGTAAAGAGAAAGTAGATAGGGACCTCAATGACTCTTTCGATACAAGAACAAGGAATCATCAAATAGAGTGAGAGAAAGTTCAAAATCTTGGAAGCCTAAGTAGAATCATATTTCAATACTTATCTTTTCTATGTGCAGCTCCCACAGTTTTATATAAAGAGGAAGGCAAGTTTTCCTTCAGTTTCTCAAAATGCAGATATTGAAGCTAAGGACTCCGAAGGAAAATTGAGAATGCACACACAGACAACACATACCAAACAGGTTTAAAAACACACACACACAAAACCCTTTAGCATACAGAATCACAGAACGGTTGAGTTTGAAAGGGACCTCTGGAGGTCATCTGATTCAACCCCCCCCCGCTCAAACATAGTTGCCTAGAGCCAGCTGCACACAAACGTATCCAGAAGCCTTTTAATTATCTCCAAGGAGGGAGACCACCACCTCTGTGGGCAATCTGTGCCAGTGTGCAGTCAGCCTCACAGTAAAGAAGCATTTCCTGATGTTCAGAGGGAACTTCCTGTGTTTCAGTTTGTGCCCATTGCCTCTGGTCCTGTCACTGGGCACCACTGCAAAGAGCCTGGCTCCCCCTTCTTTGCACCCTCCCTTCAGGTATGTGTACACATTGATGAGATCCCCCTGAGCCTTCCCTTCTCCAGGTGGAACAGTCCCAGCTCTCTCAGCCTTTCTTCATCTGTTCCAGTCCCTTAATCTTCTTAGTGGCCTTTTGCTGGACTCTCTCTAGTATTTCCAAGTCTCTCTTGTACTGGGGAGACCAGAACTGGACCCAGTACACCAGGTGTGGCCTTCTCCATTGCCCAGTACAGAGAAAGGATCACCTTCCTCAACTTGCTTTGCCTAATGCAGCCTACAATACTATTTGCTGCCTTTGACACAAGGGCACATTGCTGGCTCATGTTCAACTGGGTGTCTACATATGTATACGCCTACTCTCACTGTGGTGACTTCTGGAAGCACGATACATAGAAGGACTTAAGAGTGCCTCCACTGAACACAGACTGAAAGATTTTGAAGTTATGAGAGACTATGGGACTGAAACTATGTAAGGTTGTGGCAGCACTAAAATCTCAATTATCATATGTCTCTGATAGAGCTTAAGTTGATCACTGCAGGACATTACTAAATTTTGTTTAAAGTTACTGCGTGACATATCCTTAGAGTCAGCTGTCCCATGGGAAATTTTTTATCTCTAAATACATAACTTCTTGGATTACTCCAAAAATACTTGCAAAGAGATTATTTCCTAAATAATCTTGTCCTGCCACTGCGGAAGGACAAAAACAAGTTCAACATGCGCATATCCCAGGGGTTGTTTCTACTGACGTGGTATCCAATTTCAAGGAAACAAAAAGACAAAACAAACTAACTTCTTGGTTTCAGTAACACTGAAATGAGTTAGGAAAATGAATTAGGAAAATACAGTCTGAGTTTTAAGATGGATTGTATCTTTAAATGATATAAGGGTGATCTGCAAATAAGGGTCTAAATCACAGCCACTCTGCTAGCACAAGTAACAGCAACCATAAGCCTTGTCTTCAACCTCTGGACACACTTCACTTTACAGAAAAGGAGTAGAAAGCACAATATTGCCAAATTATTTTTTAATTGGGGATGTTAATAGCAAATTTAAACATCACTACACAAGAGGATTCTTACACTCTAGGACTGTTGGAGAAGTAAAGATTCAGTCTCTTTAGAAATCATCCAGTTTCAGAAAGGGGAAGTGGGTAAGGAAGTAAAAAACCTTCCTGTTGTAAGACAGAAGACAGGACATCTTGAGAGCAAAATTACTTTACAGGGGGGCCAACAAAATCTACAATGTCTTCTTAGCTTGAAAATCACTTCAGTTAGAGGAGTCTGAGGAAATGTATTTATCAACCTTTCTGAGAATCAGAAAGGTATATTACAAAGATCCTAGAAACAGACAAATTCTCTTTGGGCTCTCAGAAGGGGAACCTGCCTAAGTCAGTATTTTTTTAAATTTATTTCTAAAGCAATGGGATTGAGACTCTGGAATGTCCTTAGAATCCAAAAGAGAAACTCTAGAGCATTTTCCTGTCTGAAAAATGAGAGAGATTACAGATGACCAAGTCAGATAAAAGTCTGAAAATGTCTCTGAAAAAAGATGCTGAATTGGGATGATTGGTAGCACACGTATCAAAGTGAACAAATGAGTACGATTTCTCTGTGCAGCCTCAGAACATCAGTCTCTGTAGCAGCGATGCTGATTGCTAACAATAAGATTCTTGCCCATGTCTCAGGCTTTTGATGCAAATACAAATATTCACATAAGAAAAAGAGAGTGAAACAAACATAAGCAGTAGAAACCCTGCATTGCAAAGTTATCAGAAGGTTCTTAGCCAAAGGAAGTACTTCTGCAGTAACAACACTAGTAAGTCTCATCCTTCTAATTGCAAATTCCCAGTGACATACTGCACGTCTTCAGTCAGCCCAAGAACTGCAGTCAGTTGTATCGTTGATGTGGTAATGGAGCAAAGAGTCCCAGCTGAAGCTGAGACCGGTTTATTAAGTAACTTTCCAGATCACTTGACATTCTTCTCTTTGGGTAGAAAACACTCTTAAATTCTTGGGGGAAGGAATCCCCTGTAAAGATTATATCTGTCAAAACAATTAACATACATATTTTGCCAATAAGAGTTTTATATAACTGTATATTTTACCTAACAGAAAACTTCTGTGGCAACAGCATCAGTAATCCCTGCCTTTTGCCAAGATTATTGTTTTAAATTATTTCTTTTTATAGGCAGAATTAACAATTAAGTGGTATTTAGCTATGGGAAAAGCAAGCTATTATATTGAGGGATATCATCCATCTGTTGACCCTTCTAGAGCCCACTGCAGAGAAAACAGCATTTTTCCATGCTGTACAAGCAGACTCCATGTAAGCTACATTTATACATGCCAGTGGCATTCCTTCAGAAATACTTTAGAAGCTGACCAATACTAAAAAACATTCATAGTGCTCTGGACTGGTTCACAGAACCACACTACAGAAGTAGTGAAGAATGAAGGTAATAATTTCTTAGTTCCAGGGAATCCAGTTTCAATTATCACGGAATTGACGTATGTGAAGCTGTATACACATTAATTAGGATGGAAAGCAAGCTGCAGGAAAAGAAATACCATACGGGATCAACATGTGAGAGCAGAAATTGGTGAAGACTAATCAAATAGCTTAATCAAGTAAAGAGAGTCTGGCTTCACTAGCACAACACTAGTGAAGTGTTGTACTAAAGGGTAAGTCACTCAAGGCTGTAACAGTAGCCCATAAAGCGTTCAGAGGAAGGAAGCCGCATGTGTCAAAGTCCTTTCTGGGATGTCTGTGCTACTGAAAAGAAGCTATGGCCTTAAGCATCAACCTTCCTTTCCTTTTCTGAATCACCCCCATCCTCTTGTACATACCATGTTTATGTGTTCCAATAACAGTGACAGAAGTAAGCAGGAAGAATTAAGTATCCAAGTGGCAACTGTGGCCAAAGCTACGGAAGGACTACTCCGCTGTATTTTCTGCTTCCTCTAGCCTAGTACAATGCCTCTGAGCTGGGATGAGCTGAGACTACCCCTGCTGATGAGAGCACTCTGGCTGTACTGAAAACACTTTGAGAGAAACCATTCCTTGCATAGGTGAAGGAGGTTATCACTTTGAAGTCCTGGATCATTTCCATCTTACCCTTCTCTATGACAGACTATGCAGAGCTAAAAGCTAACCTCACTGGTATTGTTTTTCAGGAACTTAAGCTCTGAAGAGTTTCTCCCATAAATACTACAGACCAAGAGCATATATGATAATGCAAAAGACATGCTAATGAATGATAAGGAGGAGAAGGATATGCTTAATTTTCAGTGAGTGGAGGATACAGTAGGGAAATGACACCTTGACCTTTAGATGCTCCTCTTTACCAATGTTTTCAGAGCCACTCTTGTGTACCAGGTGTAGACTGCTAAGCCTGACAAATCAGCCAAGGAACTCGCAGATTTTGTTATGAAAAATTCATAGTGTTGCCACCACTGATCTATGCTAGTCCGTAGTTTAAAAACTACATAGCCTGAACACAGGTTTCTTTTCTGTTCTTTACCAAAAGCAGTAAAGATGAGATATGTGTTTGCTGGCTGAATAAAATGTCCTTCTACAGAAGGCACAGTATTTAAAACTAATCAGAAATGCAAAAACCATATGCCAAAGACTTATACAACGATGTCAGTCTAAAGAGAATTTGAAGGGGATTCTGACCTCGTTCATTCCAGGGTGATAATCTTAAGGACTTAAGCAGGAACGCCCTTGCAATGCTTAATAAAGGCCTTATAAAGACAAACAGTGTCATTGGGAGTTTTCCAACATCGACAGCAGATTGCTCCCAGTGGTTAAGTTAAAATGGAAGGGGAAAGTAAGCTGTTAGCCAGAAGCTGAAAGATATTTTCTTAATTTTTCAGTTTAATTAACTCTGTAAACAGCTAAACTAGTCAAGTTCTGATGTGCTGCACCCAACTTATGTCAAAGAATAAGAAAGCATCTACTGACAACAGGACCAATTTGGCAATTTGACTTATTGACCAATTTATCTTTTAGCATGAGATTGACCAATATCCACTGAGCAATCATTTTTATAAGTGCTTTAGCAAATGCCAATTCATTATTGGAAACCATAACTATGTAACAACTTTAAAATAGTAACAGTGATAAACAATACTAATTACAAGGAAGAAGGGCAAAAAAGCTTAGAAAGTGGTAACCATTAGGTGTCAACCAAAGAAAGATTTTTATAGACGGAGAAAAAACCAAAACCCAACTATTTTGGTCAAGATACAGACATAAAATGTGATACTGAGGTGGAAGCCACCTTTCACCCTCTACTGTGATCAGCCTGAAAGCAAATGCCTGAACCTGACTGTGGAAGACATGACAATAAAACATCAAAAGTGCAGAACCTGAAGCTTTTTTTGCTTCCACCAGGTAAAAGACACAATTGGTCATGAAAAACTGAAAGGATCACCACAGTTTACCAACAGAAACATTAGGTTTATGCTATAATGTTACTACAGTCTATTACCAGTGCCCTCAGAACTGTATTACAAGCATCAAACAGATACATATCCATCCTGACGTTCAGGGAATAAGAGAAAGCAATCCCAAACTGTAATCCTGTTAAAGGGCAGAGGGGTAAGCTTCCAAAGCAGAATTTTCACCTTTCCATTTGAGAACAACTCTGCTGAATACCCTGTCATCTCAGAACTACTAATGCCAGACTTTTTTGTTCCAACTTTGAGCAGCCAGATCTGTATGTGCATCCCTAATTCTAGGCAAGTTAGAGACTTCGATGCAACGCTTACGACTTCTTAAAACCATCTGTTTTACTGAAAGGTTTGAAAGGTTGAACTCTGTAGGCAGTCACTGATGTGATGTGATTCACACTAAGTCTAGCATCAAATGGTTTCCTTCACGTGGCAGAGATTCCCAAACTCATTGCTATCTGTTAGAAAAGCATTATTGTCTATCAGTTCTTGGACTCTGGACTCCCATCTAGGCATATAAATGCTGTACATTCTAGGTAGACAGCTATGAGCTCTAGGACAAAATTCCAGGAAGACACCATGCAAATTACAAGTTGGATTCAATGACTGCTCTGTCCTTTAAAAGACCTAGCAATCACTGGAGTCTTCACAGGCAGAGAATAAAGAAGGGAATCCTAGTATATACCTGCTATGCATCTTCCCAACGGTTTTATCAAGAAAAGGTTTCTTGTGGAATCATGGACAAAATATCTTGATAGCATCTAACAGATGGTCAAATTTCAGCCATCCTCCATGAAGTTTAAATAAAATCTAACCACCTATGTCAAATAAAGAACACAGGCTGCTATTAGCATTTGTATGCTAATATGGCATCATAAGCTTCTACAGAACATTTTATAGATGCATATATGTACAAAAATGGAAAAAGATAGCTATCTATTCATAACCCCAAAGCTGGTAAGATTTTCTAAGCTGCTGCACAGCAGCAAAATGATACTCCAAAAACTTCACGCTCGTTTTAAATCCCTGTATATATGACAAGACCCTCAAAAGTCAGCACACCCTAAACTGGATTTGTCTGTCTTTCAAGTAAGCACTAAAAATCACTCACAGTCAAACTGAAAATACTGGATTTGTAATAAAACCCAGTCCTTGCCTATGCTTTTGCAGGATGGGTCCCATCCACAGCTCTGCAGCAACAGAAGCCCAGAATTCTCAAAAATGAAAGGAAGATTTGGGAAGAAGGGTGAAGAAAGGGGAGAGGGCACACTAGAAAAGGAGAGATACTTGAATAGTTCTGTGAAATTTTTTTAATCAACTTTAATAACCCGAAACACCAAGCATGTGAACAAAAGTCTTCAGAGACAGACAGAAACATAGGGGAAGTTAAAGTATGCATTTACTTAAGTTGCACTTGCCATGAAAGAGAAGTCCACAGTATTGTCAAAAAGGTTATGATAAAAGAACTGAACACAATCTCTCATCAGAAAGAGTAAAAAAAGATAAAAAACACACAGTAACTATTTCTGACAGAAGAACTGAACTGTTCATTAGAGAGATATTTCAGAACAAAACTTCATGCTCAAATTTAACAGCAGATAGCCATTGTGCTACACAAGGGAATAAAATTATCTAAAAATATCCAAGATTACTTCTTGTTTAGATAAAACAAAAGAAGGACCTGGATTCGTTTAGAAGACTTTTTCCTTAAACTCAGAAAAATCAAAGGCCATGGAAACTATGCTTTCAGGGTTTGTGACCGAGTCAGAGAAAACTAAATGCTCAAAGTCTGCTGCAATTGGCAAAATAAAGCATATTTAGGTTAGGGAATACATTTTCTATTTAGAATAACGCTGCCATCAAGAAAGAAGTTTGTACCAGCTCATATCTCTGTGCCAGTACTAGTGATTTCATTACCACTGGCAACTGTAAATATCTGATGAAGTTATCTGCAATTCAATTTTTCATCAGTTTAGAGAAGATATGAAACTAGAAAGATAAAAAATAGTCACAGAGAGAATTTGGAACCTATTTAATTATAGGTGTAAACTTATCTAGAGTCTGCATCCCAGCTCAACAGAAAACTTTAGAGAAAAGGCTGCAGACATAATTGAAAGAATTAACAATCAAAAAAAAAAAAAAGAAAAAGGACACAGAGTAAATTGCAAATGTACCCTCAGTGACAAAGTTACCAAAGGGAAAAAAAGGAAATAAAGATCATAGCTTCTAGGCAGGCCAGACAGGCTTAGGATAAAGACAGGTACTGAAAATTCAGCTGTTACTTCTTGAAAGAGCTCAGTATGCTCATGCTAGAGATAAATACAAGGAGGGTATTTCTGAAAAGCCATGAATATGGTAACAAGAATTTCTAAATTTAACAGGCTAGCATGTCAGGAAGGGCGGGTCATTTCTTTCAGGCATGTTCTCAAGCAAGTAGCTCAACAACTTCCCAAATTGCAGCGAACTCTACACAGTCCCCTTCAATCCTTAGAAAAAGGTTTTCTTTCCATCTTCTCCAAGATGTACTTCTGCTCCTTACTCTTCTCACCCTCTGCCTGGGCCGCAGGAGCACCACAGCCTGCTGATATCTGACATCCATTCTGCCTGCTCTACCCTACCCTCAGGGAAAGCCCCAAACACACTCCCGTTGCTCCCCAAGGCACACAGCAACCACCATTCCCCAGAAGGTTCCACATGACTCAGTGTAGTAGCCAGGATAGAGGAAACAGCAATGTTCCCACATGCTCAGCCACACTCTTAAAAGGAACATGACATTCATTACATCATAAACTGCGAACACACAAAATGGATGTCATCTAACACAGAAATTGCTATCAATGGAAAGGATTCAGAAACCATGGGTCTCATGAGTACTAAAGTAACAGAAGACAGATGAAATTGAGTCTGAAATGCAGTCATGTAGTTGAGACAGAGATGTCAGCTATAAACTAGGGGCTTATAAATTGGAAGTGATAGAAAAGAAGGAATTAGATCTATCAGTCCACCGCTAGCATCAACAAGAAGAACCCAAGAAAAAAGGAATTAATGTCTTCTTGTTCAGATGGTGAATAATTACTTCCCTTAAACAAGATCCTCTTGAAACATCAACAGGAATAAATTTTCCATATGTAAGAAAGAACAACACAAGCTGAGTTAAGAAAAGGCTTTTGCAGGAAACAGGAAGACTGGGGAACATCTTTAAATAAAGAAAAGTGTAAGAATTTACCTTCTAAATTTATCAAAATAAAAGCTGAAAGACTACAGGATTGCTGTCTATAGACGTGTCACATAAGCACCAATCAGAACAAAGCCATATTGAGCAAGAACTCAGTACATTTTCCAGAACTAAATTTAGATCAGAAATTAGGTTATTATCCATCAGAGGATGGATGTTAGCAACCTTGCGGTTTCTCAGCTTTGAATTTAATCTTAAATTATCAGAAAGATTAATATATTAAAGAGCACATATGGACCTACCAAAAGACAATCAAATCCTGTAGAATACATACCTAAAAAGTTTCCCAGCTTTTGGGAAAAAACGAATCTGTAAAATTCAGGTCAAGGTTCTCTCTAAAAAATTTTAACTCCTTCAGAGTTCCATTTAGTAAATCTTGGGAGTCAAAAATACCACTCTGGACATAAGTAAGCAATCAACAAAATTTCTAACCTTAAATAAGTCAGAAAGAGTTAATTTAAGTTTTAACTCCATCATAACGGTAACTCCATCCATGGTAATACATTCCAATAGGAGCAACACTATTCTTAGTTTTGGGACTGGACTTACAAGCTGTTCTTGACAGCAACTACTAATTTGTGCAATTTAAGTCCTCAGCTCCCCGCTCCAAGAGAAATCCAGTAATAGGAAATGCTTATTTTTGGGGGAGATTTCAGTAACGTGTCTTGGGCAAGCTTATTGCTTTGCCTTTTTAAAATGCTCCAATGTTTTTACACAGATACTGAAAATAAACCTTTAAAGTGTAGAGACTACTGAATGTAACAAAGCTGGTAGTCAGGAAAAGTTCACAAGCAAAATATAGGAATGGTATAGATTATTTCATTTCCATATGTATCATACTCATTTCTTCTCAGATATGCAAGTATGGCTAGAAAAGATCACATTGTTTCACATTATACACTAATAAAATAAACATTACCTGTGACAAAAAGGTAGTACATCCTGACACGTTAAACTTGTAGTCTGATGGAGCGATCTAGCAAGAGCTGACAAAAATGTCACTAGCTAAATATGTTTCATTATGTATCAAGATTTTGAAGTGATAATTCTATTTATATATAGTTTCATATTTCAGTTGACTTCCTTTTCAACAGTAAACATGCAACAGGGTTGAATATCTACAAAGCTGTGGTTCCACTGTAGTTTAAACCAAACAGGTCTTTTGTAAAGGTCAGTTCTATTATTTCAATAACCTGCTAAGGTTAATGAAACCTATCTGCTTCCAGATGTCATTCCGTTAAACAGCATCTAAAATGTTACCCTGGTAGCACTTTTTTCCTAAATTTTAGATTAAAACTTTCACAAAGCGTGGATTATGGCATAAGCATCACTGTGAGCAAGCACATATACTTTACTGTTTTGAATCTTACCTAGAAATCTCTGCTTGGGAATTCTTCTCTCCATCAACTGTAAATGGTGATGCTCCAGTTAATAATTCATACATAAGAACACCAACACTCCACCAATCAACAGCCTATAGAACAACAATAATTATGTATGTTATGATACATTGAAGTAAAATTGTTAACAAAATATGAGCAAAACAACGCAACTAGCAGAGGAAGAGTCCACCTATCAATATGAAGGCAAACCTGAATACAATAAAGCATAAACAACTGCAGTACTGATAGGAGGTATCTAGTACAATAAATTAATTTTATTTTGAAATCTCTCCACTTAGCTTCTTCAACTAATTTCTCAGGCTGAACTCTTTCCATTGAAGTTCCTTTTTTTTTCTCCCCAGAATTCATTTTTATTTTTACCATTGTAAAGTGATAAGAACTCTAAAATGTACTCGAAATAACAGAGGAACCTAAGCCTTGCTAAGAAGTAGAGGAACCTGAGTTTTTAGGGCTTAAGAATGAAACTAAGGAACTTTCAAAAAGCACCATTTAAAGAGTACAGGTCACATGTGATACGCTAATCATATTATTCATATCTCTGATACCTCATAGCTTACAAAATATTTCTCTCTTTCAAAAGAAAAGATGCTGCTATGAATAATAAAGGAAACAGTTTAGTCATTTCAACAAAATTAATTTAACTACAGGTGTTTGAACTTCTCAGTTTTACTTCCATGACATTTGCAAATCAATGAAACTGAAGTTCTGCTTTACTTATGGTGACAACACGAATACCATACAGGAAGACAATTAGTGAAATGATGACAATTTGGCCTCATATTTTAGGTTTTTTGCTTCTAGACACACAAATTCTGATGTTTCATATATTCAGCCAAGAGTGCCTAGAAGAACTAGCTGAAAAAGACTCTGTACTGTTGGTAATTATCTTTGCAAATACACAATGATCAGAAAAAAATCCCAGAACAACTTTTTCTTGGCATGTTTTTTTCCAAAGGAAAGGGAGGATCTGCAGAATCAGAGGTCAGACTTTTAAAAAAATAAATACTGAAATACTAGAGCAAGTCTTTTAGACAAACACTACCTAGAAGATATTACACATCAAAAACATTAATGAGAGCATAGCATACTAAAGCAATCTCATTTCCTTTTTTAAATAAGACCTTAGAGTTGCTAGATATGCAGTAAATATGAAATACACTAAAAACCTTCTAACACTCTGTCACATACATTGCCAATGGCTAAGGAAAGAGTGTGTGGTGTAAACAATTACCACCACATAAGTAACTGGAAAATCACCCTTATTTGTCAGCTAACATTCCATATCAAACTGTGAAGCTGTTTCTTATAGAATACTATATGGCTCTTCACTACATCTAATGAAACTATCAGATAGAACCAAATAGAACAGAGATTCCTCTTTAAATCAGAAACAAGATTGAATTTATAATCACTAGAGAAGACAGTCACAATTCAAAGTGGCCAACATATTGGAAAGATGCTCTGAAACTGGAAAGACTAAGAAACAGAGTGCAGAAGAGAGCTTTAATTCATAAGTTTGTAAAATTACATTTTTAATAATGATAAGGCAAACAGTGTGGTAGAAGATGCAGAGACTATAGTGGAATACAAAGTAGGTATGAGAAAATGAGTAAGTGAAAAGACAAAGCACAGTCTATTTTATGTTTAATAGAAGAATCAGGGAGGTAATCATTCCACTGTACTTCAAACTGACAAATCTTAGCTGAAACACTGTGCCCACTGCAATATGCCCTACCTAAAGAAATATAGAGGCAAACTCAGACCAAAAGAGAAACAGAATGCATAGAGGAGGAGAAGAAAGAACCTTCTTGGGCAAAGTCAGACTGAGTCCAGTTAGTCTAGAAAAAGGAGATGGAGGGTGACATAACATTTTGCAGTGCTTAAAAAGATTGCTACAAGGGGAGCTGCAATCAACTACATTCTGTGACCCCCAACAGAAAGACAAGTCAACGCAATCTACAGAAAAAAACCCCAGAAATTAAATATACTCCAAAATGTCTCAGTATAGTGAACAATCAGAATAATTTATCTAGGAATATTGTAGAATTATTTTGGGAGTAGGGGTTTTTTTTGTTTCAAATATCATCTGTGAATTATGGTTGTCTTGATCTTTCCCATCATTTACTGACACTTTAATTCATAATAAAACTTAAGCCTCAAGCTAAACAGAATTAATTTTTACAATCTGAGAACATTTATAACATTAATAACCCACTCCATACTTCAAGAAGAATAGATTTCCCTGATGTACAATTTAAAAAATGTATCAGAATTAGCCACAGAATAGTGATTTTTCCACTCTGAACTACACAGCTTTTTATTTAAAAAGAAGTAAGGGTCAGCTAAAGTTTTTATCTCACTGCACATTTAGAACAAATTTTGAATAGAACACGAATGAGCCTCAATACCTTTATAAATATGCCTTTTATTTAAGACTAAAAACTGAAAATACATCATAGCGATGTTTTTAAACATAGGCAATAATCTATTTTAGGACAACCTGAAATAAGGCATGTTTAAATAAGACACTATCGCAAACCCCTCAAGCTGAACAACAGGGTTGCCTAAATAATTGTTTTCTTTTCGGTAATAAACTTAGATAGAACATACCTTATCATGTCCTGTGTCTCCGCCTCTTACAATATCTGGAGCCATGTATTCTATTGTTCCACAGAAGGAATATGCTCTCTCATTCTAGCAAAAAAAAGAAAATACAATTCATGTCAAACAATTATATTATACAAATCATATGGGACAGATATGGCTAACAGTTCCAAGATGCTGGCAGCAATTCTTCTCCAAATAGCTCAGAACTGCTAGCTAAATCACATTCCATCATATGTAGAGACGTATCACATAATGCAACAGAATATTTAGCCTTCTATGAAAAAATAAAATGTCATAGGTTTGTGTGGCAGTCTAAGATAAGCACACAAAAATTAATGTATTGATACTTAAACTTCCCCATAAGTCTAAATGATCTGTGCATTTCAGAACTACACAAGATACCCTAAGGTAATATAGACACACATTCTGAAGGCTGCAATATCAATACTCTAGACAACAAATGAAACCTTTCCATTAAAAAGAGCAATTTCACTACGTTGGATACAAGATCCTTTGGGTTCCCCATTTTTAGGCATTTATTATGACCTCTAGAAAAGTAATTTTGTTTCACAACACACACATATATAAAAAACACAACATTCTCTCAAGAAGACTTGGAGAGAGACAAGAGAGAGAAAGGCAGACAGACAGAGTTGTAAATTTAATTTTATTCTACACACTGAAGTTATTGTCTTGATTATGTTCAAAACTAAGCTGCTTTCACAGGCATGTATAATTGTTCCCTGTTAGCGATTTACCTTTGAGGTCAACATGAGGTCATGCTGTACCTTGCTAATGACGAAAGCACATGTGTTTGGGCCATGCAACATTGTTCCTCCCTTATCCTTCAAGCTTCTAGCATTTTGGGGAGAGATCCTGATAGGTCCTTTAAAGAAGAGTGTTCAAAAAAGCAAATATTTCAAAAGTCAGGTTTTACATTTGTAGATTCAGATTTGGAGTTTAAAACAGGTGCTATATAAAAGAGTGTACTACACTAATGAGAGGAAGCTTCTAGAAGTAGAAATAGTGCTCAGTGCTACCCTGAGGCATAAAAATTAAACAGTCCAACAGCATATTATTAAACTGTATTGATTAAGAACATATACTGTGACTGTTTTGGGGGGGTAAACTTCTGAGTTCAAAATCATTATAGGCCTAATTTTGTTCAAATAGTAACTCAAAATACTAACTTCTGAGACAGAACCCATAAAATAAACAACTTTTCATGATTCCACTTTCTTTTGACGCAACTATTGTTTCTCTTTGAATATATTTTCCAGTACCTGTTATCTAAAAGAAAACTAGTGCGATAAAAGCAAAAACAGAAAAAAATTTCAGAAATTCCTAGCCCTCCATCCTGGCGTCAGCCAATCTAAAGCTATTTATATATCCCTCTGTTCATTTTTCCTTCAGCTGGGAGGGAAGGAGGGGAGAAGAAGGGGAAGAAGGAAAAGGAAGGAGAGCGAAAAATACAAAACAAACTGTTCTTCACTTGCTACCTCTCCAAAGAGTAAAGATAATGCAGCCAAGCTAAGATTTATGAAAACAATTTATAATGCTAATGTATCAAAAGAAATGGATGAAAAATATAATAATTTATTTAGCTGCAAATTCAGCAAATCATCCACAAAATCATCTTTTTTTGTCTCCATATTGTGTAATAAAGCCAGGCTACAAGATACTACAGTGACAAGAAACAGACTAGGGAGTTGTATATGGACATATACAGTGTTACAGCAGAATCCTTATGATCTCAGGTGCCTTTTGCTGGTGAGAAGGCCCACTAAAACATTTCAAAACATGAAGAATTATTAGTAGCAGCTTTTTTGAGGAATAATTACAATCATTACTACACATAATTCGTGGTTCCAATTTTCAGTTATATTTACTTTTTACCTTGTTTTACCCTCCACAATCATTTTAGCTTTTAATATGAAAGACGGAATTTCTGAAACAATATTTGAAAATTAGTTTTATTTCTTTAAATTAGTGTCTGAGGGTTTTTTTTATCCCTTGCAAAATTCAGTGTCTAAAAGCCTCAGAATAATTTTGGAGATTTAAAAAATTGATATTGTATAATTTAAAATAATTTCTTATAATTAAATTTCAATATGAAAAACTCATACTGTAGGTCACAAACAGGCATTTAGAAATTGAAACACTCTGCGATATGTTTGTGATGAGGTTTATAAAAGCCCCAACTTCTAATCCACATAGGTAAATAGTTGTATCCTTTAGCTCTTGCTTCCTTTTCAGTTTAGAAGTGGTCTGCAGCTGAAATTCAAGGCTGAACAGAGCCAAGAAGCAGCAGTTCTTAGCAAGAAATTGAATAGTAAATTAAGTAGTAAATTGGAACTCAGAAAAAAAAAAAGATGGACCCAATCACTACTGATTTGCCATTACATATACTAGCATCATATTCCAGCAGCCCTGTTAGTTAACAGCTTATGACTGTTAACAGGGTGACCATTAAGAAAAAACACCGATACCAACCGTTCATAGTTTCTTATTTAACCACACAAAGATCATCAGAGGACTACAGCACTCCCCAGCACTCCCCAGAACGTTAATCAAGACAGCTGTCTGAAAGCAAAGCATTCTGACTCAACTACAAATTGACACAGATTTGCCTTCACAACGCATTGAAGAAAGTCCCAACTTCAGACAGCTGAAGTCACAAAAACTGGATACTTCTTTGTCAGACACCTCCATTTATGTTGTGTTTTATTAAATTACAAGCCCCTCCACCAACATCTTGCTGTTACTTACAGAACACAGTCTTTATACTATAAAGTTTCACTTAGGAGCACTTACGGAAATTTGTCATTGTTAAACATGCCTCTTGCAGGGAGCCACTAATAGTCTTTACTATTATGCATTACATGTGGGTTTAAAACCATTTTCAAAGAATGTTACCTCAAATAAGAGTTTCTTTTTTTGGCCTGTTCTGGTCTCTCCAGTACAAGAGAGACTTGGAAATACTAGAGAGAGTCCAGCAAAAGGCCACTAAGAAGATTAAGGGACTGGAACAGATGAAGAAAGGCTGAGAGAGCTGGGACTGTTCCACCTGGAGAAGGGAAGGCTCAGGGGGATCTCATCAATGTGTACACATACCTGAAGGGAGGGTGCAAAGAAGGGGGAGCCAGGCTCTTTGCAGTGGTGCCCAGTGACAGGACCAGAGGCAATGGGCACAAACTGAAACACAGGAGGTTCCCTCTGAACATCAGGAAACGCTTCTTTACTGTGGAGCTGACTGAGCACCAGCACAGATTGCCCACAGACATGGTTGGGGGCACCTGGGTCTAGGCAAATACGCTTGAGCAGGGGGGTTGGACCTGATGACCTCCAGAGGTCCCTTTCAACCTCAACCATTCTGTGATTGTGACAAAAAGTCACTGTAATTTGTATCTCACCATTCATTCGTGAAATCACTTTTCACTCACAAATCAAGTATGCAGCCCCCTCCAAAATTTCAAAAGCCATAACCAAACCCCATTTTGTATTTTGCCCCCCCAAATTTACATTTCATTCAACTTCATAACGTGAATCCAAACTCCAGAATACATACTATTAATACTTTCACGTTCCAAGATATAAGACAAGCAAGGAAGTTATAAAACAACTGAACTTGGATTACCTACAGGTGAATTCTCACTGAACACATACATCTTGCAATGCTCGAGCTTAAAAATTTTTTTGCGTAATGCAGAATCTCATTTTCTTCCCTCACTCAGCACACGTCCCTTAACCATTGTGGTTCCCTCTTCTGAGATGCAGAACAGCAAGCAATCAGACACTAATGGAAGGAAAGAGAAGTGTGGCTAACCCATCTCTAATAGCTCAGTATGACGATATTGACCTTGTTTTTCAAAGAGTGCCATTATGTTTGTTCCCAGTCAGCAGTGGTTCCATGTTCACAGATAATCTAGACATAGTCTTCAGTCTTCTGGTTTTGATTTCTGTTTTTTTCTTTACCAAGCTCAGCAACATTCCTGAAGATTTATGCAATAGCATAGTTTTTAGTAAAGATATACAAAGTGTCTACCTCAAACCAGTTAGCTGCTTAAGAGTGCAACAACTTTTCACAAAGCCAGCGATACAAGAGAATTTTGTTCATGTTCTTGATCAGTGAGCATAGATAGGTTCACCTGGACAGCTAGGCAGTTCACTTTGTTAAACCACCCCTCTGTTAAATTAGAAAAACAAGTTATATTCCCTTAACACTTACTCTTCAAGATGAGCTACACACTGACACTGTGGATATGCCTGTATGTACTGACAGACTGTTTCTAATGTATACTCTAGTACTACACATGGAACAGACCTGTAACTTTTCCCACTTCACTTAACAGCAATATAAAAAAAGATAGCATACTGACTGCTTTCTGAGTTCTTTGCAATCATTCTGACTGATCTGAGCATCCTAGTGAAGTGTAACTGCTTTAACTTGCTAGGGCACTTTCAATACCATGTCTATATGATCCCTGCAGCCTTTTTTCCAGATTATCTATTCAGCATCCCATTTTCCATTTCCTTCATCAAAAAAGAAAGACCGTAATTTGTCTTCCAACCAGGAAATGTTGACAGCACCTAGCCACTGAGCAGCTTTAGGACAGAGTTAGAATTCTGTGACTGTCCAAGATGGAGAGGTATCTTGTAGATTAGCATTTCTCCCAGAAGACAGTCACTTAACCAAAGAAAAAACCCCTCAGAGCAGTGCTGTCTTTGCTAAGATTACGTACACTGACCTTAGCAGGTTGACCACAATTACACCATTTCCAGAGATCAAAAAACCTAGCTCCACAATTCAACCAAAAGTGCTGACAGAAGCATGGAAGTCTTGCACGATCATGCTCTTGGTGATCTTGTGGTATCATGATTCTACGATCATCACTTGGCCCTACTTTATAACTAAGGAATGCTAGGCAGGCATCTGAAACTACCTGAAGTTGTAGAAAGCATATGTGTAAACTTTCCTCCTCAAAGACGGAGAAGAGCCTTCAGAGTTCTCTAATGAGCTCCCTCATCAAGTAAAAAAAAAAAAAAAAAAAGCATGTTAACAGTGGCAAAAAAGTAAGAGGAAGAAAAACCCAGGACAACCAACAAGAAAAGTCATAGAATCATAGAATCGTTTAGGTTGGAAAAGACCTTTAAGATCACCAAGTCCAACTGTTAACCTAACCCTGCCATCCCACCACTAAACCATGTCCCTAAGCACCTCATCTACCTGTCTTTTAAATACCTCCAGGGATGGGGACTCGACCACTTCCCTGGGAAGCCCGTTCCAATGCTTAACAATCCTTTCAGTGAAAAAATTTTCCTAATGTCTAACCTAAACCTGCCCTGGCGCAACTTCAGGCCATTTCCCCTTGCCCTATAGCCCATTACCAGGGAGAAGAGGCCAACACCCACCTCACTACAACCTCCTTTCAGGTAGTTGTAGAGGGCAACAAGGTCTCCCCTCAGCCTCCCTTTCTCCAGACTAAACAACCCCAGTTCCCTCACTACTATAATACAAGGATGCATCCTTGAGAGTACACATCCTTGTCTACAGCAATGGAAATTCAGTTTAACAACATTTGCAATGGTAGCTCAGAGAGTTATTAGGTCTTGTAACTGTTCAACAGGTCATAACAGGGTATGTGGGACAAGAACTGTAATTCCAAAGTGAACCACAGGAATTAGCTGAGACTTCAGGAGAGCCAAGGAATCACACATGCGCAACATGTTCCTAAAAGGCTCATCTCTACTGGGCCAGACTGCCTTTTGGCAGCCAGCTGTTTGGAGAAAGGGCTACTTAATTGTGTCTGATTTAAGAAGTTACTGTGCTGGAAGGATGGTGTTCGTTTCCAGTACTACACGAAACTCACACAGCCCAGACACACCGAAAATGTCTGACTCAATGTCCTAACACATCCAAAAGGGAATGGAAACTGGGCAAAGAAACAGAGACAGTAGATTCACAACGGGTGTTTCCCAACACCTAGGGGGTGAAGACCTCTATTATTTTATCACAGGCACCCACAGATCTGCATCTGAGAAACAAACTGTGTTTTAATACTTGGCTGAAGGCATCTTCAACTAGGAGGACACAAATAGACAACTGAATGTCAGGGCCAAACTAGTATTCATAAAGAAAAAAAATTATTCTTAGAGCAGAGGACAAGATCCCAAGAAACTGTTGCAAAGAAATAATAACTCATTCCATAAGCAGAGAACACCACTAGTTCAAGGACTCCAAAAAATCAAGTTAACCATACCCTCTGGAAAGAGAGATCTGCATAACTGGAAAGTGCAACTTGTGACTGTCATGCTTAGTCATAGCATAGCAGACAGGGCATCCAAGTCAGCCTGAAGGAAAGTACAGGGAACACCTTTTGGAGCTCCAAAGCAGCCCCAGAGCAAAAGATGACCCACATTGAAAGGTTCAAGACTCAAGCAGGCAAGGGTTCATGTCTTGAGTACCTCCTGAGTCAATGGTGTCATCAGTATGTTGCTGCTGAGTACTAAAGAAAATAAGATTTCCGTTTAGACTCCTGCAGGTAACTAGAAGTTACATCAAGAGAAACATACAATCTATACCAACATTAAGCACAAAATGCACCCACCTTTTGCTAAATTGGCTGTTCATACAAGAGACAGACTGAGCAAACTGGAACATGCCATTTGACCATTGGAAAAATGGGAGCAAAAACAAAGATGATGATCAAACGAAGTCTTAACCCACAAGATTTTATTTCAGAGGCGTCAGAACAAGACAAACACACATCAAAGCAAAGCACCCAAACAAAAGCATGAAAGAAGACTACAGAGGTGTGAATGCTGGAAAGGGTGAGTTAAGATAAAGCTAGCTAACAGAATACTAACAGGTAAAACAAAACAAAAAACCCCACACCTGCAAAGAATAACCAGATGCTCTATCTAGAGCATCTGGCTCAGAATACTGAGGCATATTCCAAGTACACTGTTCTATACACGTGCACCAAGCCTGAGGAGAGCAACTATTTGCCCCTACTGCTCTGGGAAAATACTTCAGAGCTTGAGCATTTGTGATTTTATCTCCAAAGTGTGAATGCAGATACGGAAAGCACTCAAGTGTCTTCAGACAGCCATTCTGCCATTTGAAGACGTATTATCTAAGGATGAAACATATGGCCTTTGAAGTACTTCTTCAACTTGACAAATTGCATTCAAACAACACGTGCCGCTGCTCCAACAGACACTGGTGTCCTACAATCCTATGGCTTATTTTATTCACAACAGTCTTTGTGCAAACACATTTTAGCAAGAGGATTAACCAAGTATTCACTGAAGCCATTCTTTTCGGCATTCCCAGTTAGGACACACTTAACTACATGAAAGGTCACCTTTGAAACAGAACAGACTGCTTCTGTTTTCCAACTACTTAATACACACATACTTTGTTCTTAGCCGAGCTAGACTACTACCCTGAACATCAGATATGAAACATTCTGAAACCATACTACTATCGTATTACTTCAAACCTTGAAACTTGACTCCTTAAGTGAATTTTGCAACTTTAAAAAAAAAAAAAAGCTACTCTTCTCTAAATGGTCTTTAACAGTGTACGTGTTCTCCAATAGGAATTCCCTGCTAATAGAAGCAATGGTAGGATATGGTCAAAAGGCTTGGTTAAACCCTAGAGTGCATAATTTCTAGCGTAAGAATTCCAAGAAATGGAAAATACACAATATTACGGAAAAGGCACTTCTCGGCTATTACATTGACTTGGTCTTTAATTTCCTTGCATTCTGAATTCATATAAAATATTCTAAGGGACACAATCAAATCGCTTAAGAATTACTCCTTTAGTGTATTCAATATTAACAAACCGCAACAAAACCAAAACCTAGAAACACTAAGTGTTGCTGGGACAAAGAACACAAAGACAACCTCTAGACCTGGAGAGTCAGAGTTGCAGTCTCTGACGGCATGTATTTCATCTGTCAGCAACAACTCTGCAACTGAGTAACACCTAGTGACTCTGAGCAAGACGGTGCCACGGAATGGAAGGGAACCAGGTAGCCAGACAGCAGCTCACTGAAGGCATTTGGGGCTGCTCTCAGGACTAACTCCCCAAGTCCACTGAAAAATTCTCAAATCAAGACAAGTATTACTTACTGGTTCCTGTCACATTTTTGTTACAGAGAAATAATGGAATTACTACGCACGTTTTGGCTAGGTTCTTCCACAGATTTCAGCAACATTCTTAAGAGATTCCTATGCTTGTCCATACTTGTTAGGTGGCAAATTAAATTGCTTTATTCACTTAATCTGACCTCATCATTACAAAGGTTTCAAGTGTTATGACCTAGCAAGACAAGAGAAATGCTTAACTGTTGTTGGAATTATTCTGAAATGGCATAGCAAGTTTAAACAAGGTTTTTAATCTAATACAGAAATGGCCTTTCTACTTAAAGTCAAAGACAATTTCTCCTTACTGCATGAGTAGTAGAATTTGCCATACCAACTTTCCGATCAGGTATACAGATGAAAAATCAAACTTATGAAAATCAGTTTAGCTAAAACTCTGCATATCTAGGGTCTTCTTTTTAAGTAACCACCAAACATTATACTTCATGCGGATGTGTACACCATGTAAATCACATGAGCTACTACTATGTTTCCAACTTCTATAAAATACTGAGGGCTGCAAGTATAATCTACTACTCTGCTATGAAAACGCCTCTCACCTACCATAAAATTGGAAGCAGTCTGAATGTAACATGAGATCAAAAGAAAGCCGGTCTCCAGAAGATTTAAATTTTCAAACCAACCTTTTGAAACTGGTAAAGTTATGATCCATATAAGACCTTGCTCGCTCTGAACTTTATTTAGTGAACAAACATTCTAGCATGTGAAAATCTGTAATCTTGATTGTTACTCAGAAGTATTTACAGCCCAAGCTTTCTTCTCTGATGGAGGGCAAGTCATCTTATATTAATAGTACATAGCATGTAGTAACTTCTTGGCAGATAAAGACTAAAAAAAAAAAAAAAAGTCAGCACAGGGATAAGACTCATAATTGGGAAGGGATCACAAGGAATAGAAATGAATGGCAATTGTTAAAATTCCTTTGACACCACAGTATTGTAATTCTTGCACAAGATGGTGCATTTCCAACTTATGTTCTAGAGTAAATAAGATTTGCAGGGATGCTGTGCTTTTGGCTCTCAAGAAGTTCAGCAGAGATGATTGCTTGCTGGATACCACAAACTACAAGAAGGAGAAACACACAGAAAGAACCTTCACCTTTGAAGCCATTAATATTTCCCAGGTACATCAACCAATCTCTAATGAAGGAAACCAGAGGCTGTTGATCTCTCCTGCAACTGGGGGGACAAGAGGCTGGAGTACAGCCCTACAGAAAGGGATTTGGGGGTTTCTGTTGATGATAAGCTGAGTATGAGTCATCAGTGCGCTCAGGCGGAAAAAAAGGACCAACTGTATCCTGTGTGTATTAAGCACATTATAGCTAACAAGTCCAAAAGAAAAAATTTGTCCTATTATATATGCCAATGGTGCAGCCTCGCGTTGAGTATTGTGTGCAGTTTTAGGCTCCACTATATATATATGTAAAAAAAATAAAAATATTAGAGTATGTCCAAAGGAGGGTGAAAGGACTAGAGGGCATGACTTTTAAGGAGCAGATGAGGATACTAGATCTGTTCAGCTAGGAGCAGAGGAGATGGAGGGGTAAACTTATTCTCATGATGGGGAGTGGAGAGGGAGGTGCTGATCTCTCTGGTGTGTGGTGATATGAAGCAAGGGAATGGCATGAGGGGAAGTTCAGATTGCGTTTTAGGAAAAAAAATTCTTCACTGAGAGGGTGGTCAAGGACTGGAACAAGCTCCTCAGGGAAGTGGTCATGGCCCCAAGCCTGTCAGTGTTCAAGAAAGTGTTTGGAAGTGTCTTAGGTACATGGTTTAACTTTTAGGTGGGCCTGTGTGGATTCTGGAGTTGGACTTGATTATCCTTCCAACTCAGGATATTCTATGATTCAAATGAGACCAGAGCACAGCATGTTTCAACTAGCATGGAAACATGCTAAACGTGCAGTGAATCCTCTTGAAGAATAACGCTAGTGTGGTTTTGTGAGGTTCCTGCAATCTGTAAATGTGCATATTTATCAGTATCAATATAATAGCAACAGCTTCAGCCACAATAGTACAGCAAACAGCCCTTCTATTTTGTGGTTTTACCAATTTCTTAGTTAACAAGAACATTTTAAATAATACATATTAAACTGCCCCTTCTAATCATTTTAGTTTATTCAATGCATATTTGGAAATTGACAGAAGCATCATTCATTCTACTGTTTCTATGAGCTCATTGAAGAAAAAATTAATTAGTTGAGAAATAAGCAAATTCAGACAGTAAAGGCTAGAAAGGATATAATATGACACTGCATTCAGGAGTAAGACTCAGATTTAACTAGAGGCATGGGCACACAATATTTCACAGGTTATCAAATTAAATAATTTTCTTGTCCTTTCAACAACAACATACAAATCCATTTTTTAATCTCCTCAAATGCCTGAAGTGGTAGATCATTTCTAGGTATGAACAGATGTCAGTATTTGTACTGTGCTAGAGAAGTCTCACTGTTGCTTTTCATTTGACTAATGCAGGGAAATATGCTAAACTACCTTCCTTCACTGCCTATACCTTTAAACAAATGTTTCAAGACCAAAGTTGTCTTTCTTCCTCTATTAAAGGAAATTCAAAACCAGAGTTAACTTCAAGGTTGCATTAATTAGACCCTCACTGAGCTCTATCAATAGCATAGCAAATAACATCAATCAGAAATAAAAAAAACCAACAGAATTTCTAGAACACAAGGGATAGTATCGTTACTGTTGCTATTTTGTACAGATGTGAGTGGATGTAATTAGAGTTCTGAAAGCCAGAACTTAGGTTTTGGCTACAAAGATAAGCAGTGAAAGCTAGGATAACCATGTCAGAGCCCTGACCTTATCAACACGCTCTCCAACCTCTTTCCCCAGACCCAGGGGTTAAGGCGTAAGTACCAACACTGACACAATGCAGCTGAGTAACCTGTGTGGAACCTTGTCAGGGGCCTCCTCCACCTTCAGCTGGGAGCTGAATTTCAGGCTCCCTTCCTTGATCCTTGTGTCAGCTGCGCTGCAAGTATGCCTGTACTTGGCTGAGTACCTTAGTGGATACACCAACTTCAAATTCTGGCTTGACCTGAAGCCTCCCTCCTCATGACAAGCTTGTCCGATAACCACTGGACTGTTGTCTGAGCCCGTCTTCCTGCCACTAGACTTGCTCCAATCATCTGGCAACTGTGGGATTGCGCCACCGGTCAGGGAGCATACTGATCCACACCTGCTTTGCTGTCACCCTTAGCTCCCAGCTGGCACTAATGCATCAAGCAGTCTCCCCCTCCTGCTGCTTCCTGACAAACTAGTCAAGAACCACAGTTCCTCTAGAAACAGATTATAAGACTGAAGAGCTTAAGTAGTGGAAAAGTTCAGCACTATCACACCGAGTATCTCATACATCAGCTATCAGCAAACTGTCCTGTAAGCTACTAAGTGAGCCATTAGAGTTCCCTTGGTAAGTATCATGAGAAAACCAGGACTGCAGGATAAATCAAAAGAATACTGTCATAAATGGAAATTTACTTGCAGTGTTGTAGATGCCACATAGCAGAGATGCTACTAACAGGCGACCTGCTGAATGGATTTTGCATTTCAGGAAAATCACAAGCAAAGAATGAAAAGCCTAAATTCCATGCAGAAACAGGCCTCATACCTACAGTAAGCCTTAGGGGTCATCCTATCTGCAAGAGATTTTATTGATATTTACCTCAAAAATAAAAATGCACCAAGAAAAAAATACGTTTCCATAGAAATCAGATCTGCAACATTCTTTGCCATCATTTTATTTGTCCAGAATAACAATAATTACAGTCTCAATTTAGGAAGGCATATGAAAAGTGACAGAAAATGCCCCTCATGGTTCAAAGACATGATGTAGATTTAAAATGGAAAAAAAAAAATCCTGTTCCAACAAAGTACATGCCAGACCGATTGGTTTCTTCTTTTTGTCCTTTCTTTTTAAAAAAAAAAAAAGTTTAAATTCTTTTGGGAGCCCTTTTTGGTCACAATATCCAGACATAACACTGGGTAATCAAGCTGTCCATATCAGCAAGAGTACAGCTTCACCCAAAAGACCTCTCAGCCATAGACTGTTGCTTCTGTAGTTGTAACTTCTATTCCAGACCAAAACCATGATCTTTGCTGGAGACAGAAGGAAGAACAAAGACACGAAAAATGTTTAGTGGTACACAAGTTAAGACTGCTCTGCTGCATTCAACAAAATCATAATGTAGATTGTAGTATGAAAGTAAAGGTTTAGACTAGACTACGAACTGTTGCAATATGGCAGATCAAAAGGTCCACTTGTTTGAAATGTCATCTCAAGAAGAA
The DNA here is from genome assembly GCA_034008185.1 of Gorsachius magnificus. NCBI lineage: Eukaryota > Metazoa > Chordata > Aves > Pelecaniformes > Ardeidae > Gorsachius > Gorsachius magnificus. The sequence continues at coordinate 51,764,857 of CM067086.1, forward strand.
TTAATGAAAAGATATATGTATAAGGTAACCTGAAATTAATTACAGATCCTATCCTGGTGGCTGTTCCTACTTGAAGAAGCCAGTTAAGTCAAAATACCATGTTGGTTACTATACCTCATGCCAGAGCAGGACACACTTCTGCTTCCAAAATAGACATGGAATCAGGCTACTCAATTTTTCAAGCAAGAATGAGATTTGCCTGCCAGCAACTGCCATCAGAACAGGCACTTAAAAGGGAGAGCAAGAACAGCTAAACATGGTACTGCATGCCAGCCAAGAAACAGACAACCTTTACAGCTGTGGCCCCAAAACATAACTCAAGACAAGGCTAAGTCCTCATCTAATGTCAAGTGCAGGTTCAAGAAACCCCTTTCACAGATTTATACTATGACTATAGTGCAATGCAATTGCAATTCTGCATGAAATTCTTCAAACCAGTTCCTGATAGTTATTTGCTTTACAAATCCAGTAAGAGAAAATAAAACAAAAGTCTCAGTTCTGCAGGCAAAAAAAATTCAGAAACAGCACATTACTGTGTGGGAGGAATGTAAGTATGCACCACTGTCACCCTGGATGAATGTTCTGTACTAGGTTCTTCTGAAAATTCCAATTTTTGGAAGACTTGTTTTCTAAAGCATCATCTTTTGAGAAGAGAGGGGTAACAGTACCAAAAGAGGGAAGTATGGTATACAAAGCAAAACCTGAAAAAAATACTCTTTCTTCAAATAGAGGTAAAATAAGGTATAAAAGATTCTGGGAAGAATTCTACTAGCTGCCACTACCAGCCTTCAAAAATTTATCTTTAAAAAAGAGAATGTAAAGAGAAAAATGCATAGGAGATGCCAACTAAACATTTATAGTATCAGAGAGTACCAAATGCAAAAGATAGAGGAATAGCAGAGGATAATTTTCTCAAATGCAATCCATCTGGTTCTAAATTCATTTTGATATGGCCCTGAATCTCTGGTCATGTTAAGTTTTTCACACCTGATTGCCCAAGTTGTTTTGAAGTTAGGTATTCACAGTAATTCAAGTAGTAAAAAAAAAAGTATGAGAAAAAAAAGATTAGTGAGGATGGCAGCATTTGCCCTCAAAAAGTTACTCTTTTCCCTTGGAAAACAGAAACAGAATTTTCCCTGAGTTGACTAGCAATATATTCTTTTAAGATCCGATAGAAGACACCAGGCTATTTAACACACAGATCAGTATTTTTCCCCAAAATGTGATTTTTTTGAGTGGTATATTACATTAAGAGAACAGTATCCTTAGAGAAGTGACTGTAAGAAATCATGATCTGTCTTGCAACAATTCTGAATGGCATTTTGAGATTTTGGTGTCAAAATCTGGACAGAATATATTCTGCGCTCTAGTCTTCTGCATTATTGCTCCATGCTGGGAAAACACAATCACCTGTGTGATAAGCATTGAAAAAGGGATACCTCTTGGGCTAAGGCAAGAACAGTCATCTGGTCACTGATGAGGTTTTGCAATTAAATGAGTACAGTTCAGTTACATGCATTTAGAGTGTTTGGTAAGTTCTCAATATTCAATTTCAGGACACTGAAAACACCAACAGAAGTACACCTATTAAAGCAAAGCTTTTTTGCAGTTGTTTCATTTCCTTTTCTAAAATAAGGGAAATAATGACCAATTGTCCAGACAGATCTATAACCGATGCCAACTTCTGTAGACTAACTTCACTATTCAGTTTACTCTCTTACTTTTTTCTCTTTGCAGAAATGTAAATCTACTCCTTATAACTGTGCTATGTCTACATCACTGAACAGCTGTTTAACTAAAATGCAAGCAGATATAGTAAGTCATCTGCAGTATGGATTATTCTAACTCCTCTTCGCAAGAGAATGCTCAGTGTTCAGAGGATGTACTATAAAACTTCAATGATCAGACATCATCACTTTAATTGCACTATTGTAAAGGTTCTTTTAGAATTAAATGGACAGCTAATCTAGCAGGTTACTCAAGTGAGATGACAGTTCATACAGCACTAAACAAAAGTCAAGTTGTAGTCACTACCCTCTCGTTCTGGACTACCTTTAAATTGCTCTAAGAACATGCATCTACCAAAACCCATAGTGGACTAACCACCTTCTTATAACTTTTCCTTTAATGAAATTTCTTTTAAAAATCACATACTAATTTACTTTCCAGAACAAAACATTCACTCAACCAGCTAATAATTGAAAAACAAACAACAATTTAACAGTGAAAAGTATCTGACATTTATAACTAAATTTGCACTGATCAAGAGATTTTCAGATGGGAAAACAATAATGTATTTGAACTATTCATACTACACATTAGAAAAGCAAACAAATATCCATCCAACTGACTTAGATTACAATTCAATCATCCCTCATACAGAGTATTTACTCTTATATTATTTATTACTAAGGCATTTGTATGCTCTCAGAAATATTGTTTGAAGACTGACAACGTTCACTATTTACTACATAATTGTTTTAAGTGTCATTAAGCAATCACAAAAACTTCAAAACAAACTTAATCTAATGCAGAAGACTTGTACCAATGCAGAAGAATTGAGTATTTTAGTATACTGGGGAAGAAAAGTGTACTTTATAGGATTTAATTAACAAGAAAAATGCTAATTGTTATGCATGGTCCAATAGAATAGATTATTACTACAATAATTCAATGAACATGTCCAGACTATTTTTACTAAGCCATAAAGATCTCCATATCAGAACTGAAGAAAATGTAGTGTGTGTGGGGAATATTAAAGAAAATAAGTCATATTTTAACAATAAACATTAAAAGACCAGACCTGATGGCTAGGTTAAACTGACATTGACCAAATCAAAACAATTCCAGCATACAGTTACACCAATTAATGAGACAAAAAAATGAAAACATGCCTAAGCCACAAATCCAGAAATAAAGATAGTACACAAGAAATAAGATGGCAAAAAAAAAAAAAAAACAAACCACCAACTTAAGGGGTTTGGGTTTTTTAAAGGTAAATGAAATGCTAGACTTGAAAAAAATAGCAACACGGAAGTGACTGCACTTATGCAATGAATAAAACAGTGTTGCAGAAGTTTCAATACGAAGTCTGTCAGTCCTATCAATTTCCCCCGCCCCTGATAGTTAATATTAATGCCATGTGCAAATATATTCTACATCCCAGTTAGACAGGAACTCAACCAAGATGGATGAAAGCATAAGGCTAATAAGTGGTTTATTTACCATGATTTTCTTTGCAATTCAGTTGAGTGTTAAAAATCAAAAATACTAGCCTTAAATTCATCATGGGGCTAAGAACGCAAATGCCAGAAAACTTAATACTAAAAAGGTACTATTCATTTCAATCTCTTAATCTCTTCCCTAATACCTTTCTATGGTTAGGCTAGTCAAACTGTAGGTCTTCATGAGATACTAGATAAAATGTGAATATCAGAGGTCATTTAATAATTAAGTACCTTGTAATACTGACCTATCCTACGTGAAAACTCATTTTTACTCAACTTCTTTATTCCAGTGAGGTTATTTCTTCTTCTTGCATGCAAATACAAGCATACAGACTTCATTTTAAAGATAAAACAAAGGTAAAACCAGACTGCCATTTCACTTGTACAAGACAAATTTCAGTTTTTCGTGAATCAGTAGCATAAAACACTTTAGAACTCTTAAAATCACACTGCTTTCACCTTGGATTTGTAATTCTTGCATGTTATAAGCACTTTCACATAATAATTGTAAAAGAAAGAGGATACTTGACAATGCACTCTTCATACTTATGCTTCAGTAGTTGCATGGCAGAAATCAATAGGTTTTTGTTTTCCTAGAAGTCACATGCATTTGCTTCCTTTCACACAAACAGTGCTTAGGAAAAGCAGCATCCCATCTCTTCGTTGTTGAATAGTCCATTAATTTGCTACAGTTATTACAGTCAAGAAATAGTACACTCATTATAAAACAACTTCTGTAGATTCTATGGAAATATCTAAGAACCATCAGATTAAAGCAGGGATAATGAAAACATTGAACTGTGATGTTTCCTAGCAAGTATCCCTAACTACATCTTAAACTCACAAATACATGGTAAAGAATTCTCTCTGACAAGAATTGTAAACACAGTACATACTTGTAAGTGCTCATAATTTTTATACATTTATAACCTGAATACATCTTGTTTCAGAAAATACAATCCAAAGAGGGGGGGGATTACTAGAATAAATTCCACTTGCATAACTATACTTTTTTAATGGCAAAGTTCTTGCAAGAAGCAGAGTGGGCCAGGGAAGAAGTGTGAAGAAAGGGGGAGAAAGGAAAGCACACTGTTCTGATTAAATTGCAAATGCTACAATCTTATCTGACTTATGCAGTTGTGTAATTTTATTTAAAAGTCCTACCCAATGAGCACAAAAACAGATATAAAGCTATGCAGTTATACAAATTTCACCTCTTGTAAATACATTGGTTCAGAAGTAAGTTAAGTATCTCTTGTAACAAGAATTTTAAGTGTTCTAGTAGGAGCTGAATTGTGTACAGAGAATACAATATGAAATGTCAATTTCTACATGTAAATGGGTCATTTAATCATGTTTAGGCTCAGCAGCTGAATTACAATAGCACACATGAAAATTGCAGTCAAGTGCAGACAATTTCTTAGATTTTGAAAGCAAATAATACAATTGCAATTAACCTTTTTTCCTTAAAAGAAACACTAGAAGTGTTGAGCTTTTTTGACAGGGAAGACATATAAAATGTGGAGGAGAATATCAGAAAAAAATATGGTTAAGTGATGAGATTTGTGAGGTATATACTGAAAATAGAATGGATTAGAGTCAGAGGAACCAACATTAAAGCAGTTTCACTGCTTGGTCATTTATTTAATGACTGGAGAAGAATCCAATTCAGAGTCTGGGAAAAGCAGACAGGCATCTCTGATGCTTATCCAAGTCCTCCCCTTTCCTTGCACTTCTTGTAAATGACATTCCAAAGGTGAGCGCAGATGAGAAATAAGTATATTTCCTAGAACCATCTGTTTTGAGACTTAAAGAAGGTCCTGATTCATTATGAAATTCTTATCACAGGGAGGATTTTTGGTTCCTTCAACTCTGGCTCAAAGGCTGAAGGGCTGCTCCTTTTCTCTCCCATCAGTCCAGCAATACCATTCCATGTACTTTACTTCATCCCAGCACATCTCCTCCTCACAACTCTAAGCAGGTCCCACTCTCACTACTAGCCACACCTTTTACTATCATTTTTTCCTGCTGAAAACCTCACCTCTCTGTACTTCCTCTCTTACACTGGTCTGGCAATCTGCTGCTAAACCCTTGTCACTCCAGTTGAACCTCCTCTTGGTTTCATGCTAGAAATTAAAAGGAATATACTGACATTATCTGTACTATTTCCCTGCTTCAGAAAGTAACATTTCATATCTCTTAAAAATGGTACCTTCCAAATCCTACCAGACTCCATTTGAAATGCAAATATTCTAGAGGAAACTACCAGTCACCTATTTTTAGAAAACCCCTCTGCTGCTTCTAACAAAGACTTTTAGATCTGCAGTCCCAGATTTCAGTATCTCTGTTACCTAAGGTAAAAGCCAAAAAATAGCCATTTTAAAATTCTCTCAGAAGTCAAGTCCTGCAGAGTGTTGACTCTCTGAATCTAAAAAGCAGATCTGGAGATAAAACTGTACCTTACAAATAATTAACAACTAACGTCAACAGTCAGAGATCACTATGTTAGGTACTATGCACATACTGAATAAGACATAAGCTTTTTCCTAAAAGCTTGCAATTAAGCTTATCAGAAGTGACACAAAGACACGAGAAAGACAAGATAATAATACATTAATTATTATTAGCATAAAGAAGAGTCATAGCATACTATTTGCCTAGTCACTGCAAAGCATTAGCACAGTCAAGCATTTTTAAAAAGGCATCTGAAAATGATAATGTAAGTGGCTTTTCAGACTTATGTGGATCTTTCCTTTTTCACATAAAGGGCAGCAGAAGGGAGCATGAAGGCATTTCAGGGAAAACAGACAGAAATGTCTGACAACACTGGCAGGCCAAAGACCAATGAACTGAAAGCTCAAAACCCAGTAAACCAGACTACTAGATTTTGTTCTGTGAAGTATGAGTCTGGAAAGCAGTTTTTCTCCCCTCTCAAATGTGTTTGTGATTTCAGTGAAACAGAACCTGACTTTGTGATCTTACTGGATTCTGTCCACACTTACTGGAGATTCAATTACTCACCTCATCAGTAAGAAACTCCTTACTCAGACCAAAGTCTGTCAGCACCACATGGCCATCAGAATCGAGGAGAATATTCTCAAGTTTTATATCCCGATATATAATCCCCAACTGCAAACAGGATATAAGAAAAAGTATTTCCAAATCAGTGTAATCTCATCAAGAAAACATTGTTGAATGCATCTAAATATGAAGCTAGCAAAATTCCCATTATTAAGGTAATCTGACACCTGAAAGTTACACCTCAAAAAGGACAATTTTAAAACACCTCTGAAGAAATAACTGAGCAACTTAAAAATTCTCAGAAGTTACACTGTGCATTAAAGGTCTTAAAATTTAAAGGACATACTATATCGTTTGAATCTAGCAGTGACTGAATACTTGCTGTTGAGTGCAAAACTCAGTTCAGCTTCCATTAAGAATTAAAATGGATGCTTCTGTAGTATGTTCTAGAACATACATGCATGCTTTGTACTAGTCTACAAATCTACTTCACCTCTGAAAACTGTAACATTTTTCATGTCTGCAGTTGTGCCAAAATTTCAGAAGTCTGTTGTTTAATTGTATCAAAACAAGGACAACTGAACAACAGTGCAACCCAACCACTGTTTATGTTGGCTACAGATTAGTTTTACTGACAAACACCATTTCATAAGGATTACTAAAAATTAACAATCATTTGTCAATAACAACACTATTCACTGCAGACAAAAACTTGTAGTCTTAGTTGGGTGCACATGAATAGACACTTCATTGGGAAGTATTTCTAATTATACAACTAGCATCCCATTGTTTTAAATTCACAGTAACTTTATCTAGCAATTAAAAAAATAGTTCTCCTTACTAACTTTATGTGATGTGAAACAAATACAGTTGTAGTTCCACAAAATCAGCACCAGGATAACGTCAATTTACCTTGTGGAGATGTTCAAGTGCCAAAACTATTTCCCCGATGTAAATTTGCACCTCATTTTCTGAGAATCTCTCTCTGTGTGAAAGGTGAGTAAACAATTCTCCTCCATTTATATAGTCTAAAAAGTAGAACAAAGAACCTTGTAATTTCACTTTCTGACAACTTCATTTTCTTACTGGAATATTAATAGGTACTTTTAAGTTATTTAGTAAGATGTTCTGGGATCAAATGCTTTTACTTTATTGTAGTTCAGTAATACTTCATCATGTTGTACAATATTCAATTTCCTTCTCAGAGGACTGACAGAACAACATGGCCAACTTTTAAATAAGCAGCAAAACCATAAAATAAAACTCAACTATCCATAAATTATAAATATGAATATTTTTTGCAAAATCAGTCTTTTAGTTATTTGGAAAAAAGAAAGGAGTACAAACAAACAGAATACTTGTACACTCTTATGATATATTAAGAGCAACAAGGCAGACTGACTTAAAGAAAGACAATTCAGAAAACAGGTATTAGGTGAAATAATCAGCTATGGGCAATTACAAGTTTTACCCTTCACAAGGGGAACTTTCATGGTAAAACTTACTGGAGGAGACATTTCCACATACATTCCCTCATGGAAACCACACTTTCATTCTTTACAGGCTATGACACAAGGATTTTCCCCTGTTGGGGGGGGGGGGGGGGGGGGGGGAGAGCATGGAGAAGTAATTATTACAACATAGCTCTACTGCAACATAAACATGGTTTAGAGGTAGAGCTGTTTATGCTAGCAGTGTACATTAAAGTCATTAGTTTGCAACCCCACAGCCCCCATATTGTATCTGAGGTGCACATATACAGAGAAGGGAAGATGCCCCACAACACCTTACTCAAGATTTTCTTGAATATGGTTTCTACAGATTCATTAGTATAATACATAAATCCATGAAAAAGGTCCAATCCTATTACAATTAGGAGGGAGAAAGCATATATACAAATTATAGACATCCTGATCTCTCTCTTCTTTTTAGTTCTCCAGTTCTCTGTTTGGGAAGAAATATTAGTGGAATCAAACAATACGTGGAAGATTACTTATCTAGATCAGTAAGCATATTAGAAAAAAATATAATAAAGTATAAATAACCCACATTTTACAATTGCTTCCTTCTTCCAAGAAAGCTTCAGCATTCTAATAATGGCGAAATCAAAGTAACAAACAAGTTTTTAAAATATTTCTAATTAGAACTGCTAAATTAGTACAAGGTAAGAAGTGAATTCCCAGGCACTGTTCTAAGGCCTGTGACAGATACACACCAAAGCTGCCACAGGAGTGGCAGAACGAGCCTAATTCTATTCAGGTTATAACACTAACCACAGCTCAATGAAAGAACCAGCCACCAAGAATTGGTGCTAGTACTAGAGCAAATGCACCACTGACACAAGGGGGGGGCGCTGGAAGTCAAAGACTTCAATATAAACTCCACCTGACAGTTCAGAATGCTTTTTCTTTTAAAGTACTAATAGGTTAGCCTTGTGTGGCAAGCATTGTCTAGAACTGGTACTCACATGGGTACAATACTTTGTTCTTTCAACCATAGCTTAAAGTCAACCTAAAAACTGGAATCAGTTCCAAAACCTGTAATCTGGAAATGTGGCAGAAATGCAGCTGCATGTCTGCACTTGATCCAGACCAAATTCATACAGCTATGTAATCTGATAGCATGAAGAACTGTATTAAATACTGCACTCAGGCTCCAATTCTAAAACCTCTTGAAACTGAAATGACACCTTGCTCATACACCACATTCAGCTAGGTACAAAAACAAAGGCAGAAGCTGGTTTCCCCAAAAATTCAAAAGCTTCTGAAACACGTAAATTCCAAAACTGAATCAAAGAAGTCATTTACCAAGATTTACATAATGAGACAAAAACCTTGCAACAACAAACAGTTGGGTTTTTGTTTTTTTCTTGTCAGGGAGGGCGTGAAGCCCATTTGAATTATAAAGTAGCTTTAGGCCATGTTAGTTAGAAGAGATTTTCACTGTTACAAGAAGTGATTAAAAGAAATTTTTAAACCACCTCTAATTATGCCTGGTTTCTGCTAAAAAGAGAAGGAAAAAAGGACCTTTCTGGCCCCATCTGATATTCTCAGAATGGATTCACATAGACTTTGTCCAAAAGCAAAAAGAACAACACCAAACAAAAAGCCTTTCATTATGTATCAACTTTGAATTTCTTACATCACCTTAACATTGTGTTATGGTAGACATGTGCCCAGTCTGCACTATCTGCGATGTAATGTTCTTCAGAACTACTGGGCTCTCTTTGACTCTTATGAAAATATAATATCAAGCTTTTATTTTCCTTTCATTTAAGAGGTTTTTCTGGCCTTCAAATTATCCTTGTCACCTAAATTTCTCCATTACTATGTATTTATTTTTTGGTTACTACATCTATCTCAGGTGTGAGGGATTTTTTGTTTTCGTTTACTGGGGTTTTTTGGTGGGGTTTGGGTTGGGTTTTTTTTGTTTTACAGTATTTCTAATAGGATCTAAACTGCATTCTAGCCAAAAGTATCTGGATTTAAAGAACAGTACTATAATATCTGTAATACATGTTCATATTTTGTCTCATTTTATCTTCCAATTTTTTCCAAATTATTAATCAGTAACTTAAATACCAAAATATGAAACCTTAATTATTAAAGGTGAACATCAAGGAATCACAAAGCTATCAAGGTATCTCTAACTTTTTCTTTGTCTCTTTAGCATCTTCCAGCCTGTGACAACATTTTACATGTGTAATATCCTAGACCGAGGAATTTGTATGAACCCTTACTACAATTTTCAACTCTCATTTTCAAAAGGAATCTATTGAATAATCCATTTAAGCTCGAGCTCCTCGGATACCTGTATTATGTCACTCTAGTATATGAAACTAGGTATGCACATAGAACACCTTGCTAAGAACTGACAACCAGTGGTATAGATTCATACATTAATTTAATGTCTCAATCAGCCAATCAATTAATAAAGGCTCAATAAATGGAAGTTATGAGCCAAAAGGAATTGCAAAACTTGTATTTCAATTAAAGGACCATTTGCTTCAAATAGTTCACTATAAAAATGTATTCTGCATCCAAGCTTTGACTTGATCATTCATTTACCAGTTCTTTTAAAATACTCTAATAAGCAGTCTTTAAAAATTGCTTGTAATTTCCTTACAAATACATCTTCTATACCAAATACAAAATTTGCTGCTGATCTGAAAGGTAAAAATATTTCTAGTTTTAGAGTGGTACCAAGCCTTATGAACAAACTCTACTTTCAGCACAGAGATGTATGATTTTGGATTGCCCCTTAACACCCCAAAATTGAAACATGCAAGTATCTCAATACTCAAGATCAAATGGTTTTGTAACAAAAAGTTTTGGCAACAAATGCTTCCTGAAGCAGTAAGGTTTAGAATTCATTTTAATACTCTTTTCCAGCTCCTGAAGTAAATGTTCCTCATTATCAGGAAAAATCCTTCATCTTCCTGAGAAGGACAGGACTCTTCAAAAGGCAATGAAATTGAGGAACAAAGCAAAAAGAATATAACTACTTGATCTCAGTGTCTTTCCCCAAAACATTACTGTCCTGAAAAAGGATAGGGGTAGGAAATAGAGACACACAAATATGGAAGTTATATCCAAGTTGAAAACCCTAAGGAAGTTCCTGATCAGTCTTCTGCCAACCTTATAAATGCTACAGGAACAGATGTGCTTGTTCACATCAAAATGGAAAGCAAAATGGCAAGGACAGAAATGGAATGAAGAATGTTCTAATAAGGCTTGCTATACCATAGTTCATTATCAGGCATGTCTCATAAATGGAGATTTACAAAACTTACTGGTAGAACTTAGCAAAATTAAGTTAGCACAATGCATAAAACAAGAAACTGATCCGCAATACAAATATTTTCACCAGCATTTTACAGCAGGAAACCCCACCAACAGCTCATCCATTCCAGTGTTGTAAGGAATTTGACCAGAAATAAATGAAAGCACAACCATCTTTAACTGGCATTTCCCACATTATGAGCATATTTCATAGAATCATAGAATGTTTTGGGTTGGAAGGGACCCCTAGAGGTCATCTAGTCCAACCCCCCTGCAGCAAGCAGGGACACCACTAACTAGATCAGGTTGCTCAGAGCCCCATCCAACCTAGTCTTGAATGTTTCCAGGGATAGGACCTCCACTACCTCTCTGGGCAACCTGTTCCTTATATCCAGTCTAAACCTACCTTGATTTAGTTTAAAACCATTACCCCTTCTCCTGCCACAGTAGGCCCTACTAAAAAGATTTTCCCCATCTTTCCTATAGGCCCCCTTTAGATACTGAAAGGCCATAATCAGGTCTCCCCACAGCCTTCTCTTCTCCAGGCTGAACAACCCCAACTCCCTCAGCCTGTCCTCATGAGAGAGGTGCTCCAGCCCTCAGATCTTTTTGGAGCCCTCCTCTGGACCCGCTCCAACAGTTCCATGTCCTTTTTGTGCTGAGGGCTCCACAGCTGAATGCAATACTCCAGGTGAGGTCTCACCAGAGCAGAGTGGAGAGGCAGAATCACCTCCCTTGACCTGCTGGCCATGCTTGTTTTGACGCAGCCCAGGGTACGGTTGGTCTTCTGGGCTGCCAATGCATATTGCCAGCTCATGTCCAGCTTTTCATCCACCAGCACCCCCAAGTCCCTCTCAGCAGGGCTGCTCTCGATCCTTTCTTCCCCCCGCCTGTATTGATACTGGGGGTTACCCCGACCCAGGGGCATGACCTTGCACTTGGCCTTGTTGAACCTCATGAGGTTCACACAGGCCCACCTCTCCAGCCTGTCCAGGTCTCTTTGGATGACATCCCATCCTTCTGGTGTACCAACTGTACCACTCAGCTTGGTGTCATCTGCAAACTTGCTGAGGATGCACTCAATCTCACTAAGTCACTGATGAATATATTAAACAGCACTGGTCCCAGTACAGACCCCTGAGGGATACTACTTGTCACCAGTCTCCATCTGGACATCAAGCCGTTGACCACCACCCTCTGGATGCGACCATCCAACCAATTCCTTATCCACCGAACAGTCCACCCAACATTTGCTGAGAAGGAAAAAAGACCTGCCTGATACGATCTTTTGGTTTGTAGCATTTCAGTGCCAAAACAGCATACTAACTGGTCAGCATAGTGACAGGTAGCCCTGTCCTCTGAGACAGATGACAACATTTCAAAAACACTGATCACATTAACAACAACATACAACATGTTCTTAGTCTGAAATGTGCAGTATGTTTGAACTAGAAGGCTTTCTGCTGCTTAAATATTTCCTTACTTTTTTCTTCTTTCCTATGAACTAATCCCAGTAACAACGTCACATTTGGTCATCCCACCCTACCAATAACCTCTGTGCCACATATGCAAAGGCAGCATGCAGAGAAAATAAACTGAATCCTTTAATGCCCATACTCAGACAGATTAAGAACTTTTTCATTCATGGTGGCAGTTTGTCTGAAAATCTGTAAAAAACTAAATGCAGCATATAATAATGGATAAAAAGTGCAAATCTAAATTTCATCTTTTAGGTAAGTTCAGGAAAATATTGCTCTAGTTTAGGTACTTACAGTCATACACATTTTTTGCTGCAAGTAAGTGATAGATAATACTTCTCCCCCACCCCAAGTCAAAGTAGCACACTGAAGTTCAAACAGGAAAACCACACACAGACACTGTTGAAGATTAACAGTATTTTACTTCCTATGGTCTTGCATGCAATCTCTAAACACACAGTATGTAAGACCACATGAAAAAAAAACCCTACAAAACATTAACGAGATAAAAGGGCAGATTTTTTTTTTTCTTCATTAACATAATACTTGAATCCTGAAAACTACTCACCTAAAATGAGATGAAGCTTTGTATCTGTTTGGAAGGCATAATGTAACGTGACCAAAAATGGTGATTGCCTAATGTGCTCCAACACTTGTCGTTCTGTCCTTGTGTGCTCAGTTGTTTTGGCTTTTTGAACTATTGTTGCTTTCTTCAGTACTTTCATGGCATACAGCTTTCCAGCATCATGGCCGCTTACTTTCCTTACTAGGAACACTTTTCCATAGGCTTAAAAAAGAAAAAGTGGGGAGAAAAAGAAAAAAAAGTCACCTACTTGTACAACAGATCTGGCTGACGTCATTATTATTTTCAATTACTCATTGTTACAGCAAACAGTAACCACTCACACTAAAATCTTCCAGAATCATTTGTTTGTTTGTTTCAGACTGACCTTTTCTGAGCAAGATTTTGAACAAATAAGCTTAGTGACAGAACACAGCAAGAGCGCAGAAAACAGAGTTTCGGTATTTTAAAACCATTTCAAAAGTCAATTATTTCTTCCTTTGTAATAACTGAAAACTCCCATACCTAGAATTTAGCAAGAGTAAGAGAGATGCTATCTTTTTGGTCCTCAAAATAGTCTGCCCACATTTGCACAACTTATACTGGCTTTATAGCACTGAAGTTCCAAAAACCCAGCAAAAAGTCAATTAATTCTTCCCATCAGTATTTAGTACATAGGAACTTTCTGAGGTTCCCACACTGGACTTAAATGAAAATTAGCTAGAGGAATTATCTCAAGAGGAAAGTTTTCTGAACACAAACAGTAAAAGAAATAGTCACCAGGACCAAAAGGTAGTCTTTCCAGAGTTTTAAATTATTGAATCTAGGTGTTCTGTTTACATATTTGGTTAAAGATACACCCTACACTGGAGCAATAAGTGGCAAATGTGGACTTTTTTTTTTTTTAATGAAAAGGGCTCCTGGGAACTGTACACAAATTTGATACCTCTACAGGGCAAACATCTAGAAACAGTAAAGGTTAGAATTAGTAGACACACAAACAAGATGCTATATAAAAGAATGAGTGTTACTTTTGCAGATGGTAATCGTTATTTCTATTAATAATCGCCCAAAGGAATCAGGAGGAAGGAACAATGATACGGTTGACTTATTTATATTTCCAAGGTACTTAACAACTTCCCTTACAAAAGGGTCTTAAAAACACTAAACAACCATGGGTGCAAAGAGGGGGGTCCTCTTATGAAGAACTACATTAGCAGACAAAAAAACAGAAGGTTAAAATAAATGTTCAGCTTTTTCAGTGAAAGGTGGTCAGCAGAAGAATTCATCCTGCCTGATTCAGTCATATATGAACACTGAAGCAGCTGATTTTCTTGGTTTAGTAAATTATCCACTGCAACAGAAGTCAAAGCTGACTGCTGAAAACTGTACCACAGTATCAAAATATTAAGTAGCTGAAAACCAAATTGCCAGATAAAAGTCCAAACAGGTAAATGAGTAAACCATGTGAAGTATGACAGTTAATTGTGCATAGTGTTGTAGCTGAGGAAAAAAAATACATGGGGTTACCATATACAGCCCTATGAGAAAACACCAGTGGTAATCCAAAAAGCAAAGAGAATGTTAGAATTTCAAGGAAAGTGTTGAAGGGGGAAAATGACACAGATGTACCATCCCCCAAACCTTCAACACAAAACAAGAAATCCCTTATGCTGTGGTATGAAATCTTTGTATGCTCATATCTTGAGTGATGCACACTGTTTCAGTCTCTCCTGTCCCCAGCTCTCTTCCCCCATCAGAAAAAAGTATGAGAACATTAAAAAAATACAGAAAAGGATAACAGAATTCTTCTAATGATTAAGAGAACTAAATACACTTAGACTTTTTATTTAGCCTGAAAAAGGAGAGTACTTAAGACAATAGAGTTAAAAATAAAAAATTGTATGAAGATAAGTGAAGAACAATTTTTCATTATTTCTAGAAATAAAGTAACTAAGGTTACAAATTATATCATTAGGTATCAAGATTAAGAACGGCCCAAACCACACAAGCAAATACACAGATGTCAAAAACGTAGATGAGTTCAAAAAGATTATATAAATCCTTGAGGGAAAGGAAAGTATACCAAGTGTTGCTAAACACAGAAGAGAATCTCTGGCTCAGGCAGACCCCAAACTGCAGGCTGATACAAGTTCACTACGGAAACCATCATTGTATCCCTCACCATGTTCTTGCAGGATCTCCCTAAGCCTAGAGACAGAAAACTGAACCAGCTGGGTGTTTTGTGCAACCCCTATAATTATCTTCACATCACTTGCTCAAAGAGCATGCTCAAGCATCTCAAAATATTGCTCAAGCATCTCAAAATACACTAGACAGGGTATACTGACTTGATGTGGGACACTCAAATTTAGTTGGTCTTTAAAAATGCTACACACTGTGAGTAGCACTATTACAATGAGTAATTACATACAACTCCAAATTTTTTTGTTTTTCTTCCAGGCAGGTAATAGAGAGTTTTAAATTATCAAATGATGTGGTTTTTTACAACCAAATTCTGCTTCATTCAATATATAAAAGTGATACTGCTCATGTAACGAACAATTATTTTGAAGAAGTTCTTTACCTGACTCATTACACCGTAAGGAATCATGCTTCCCTTCTTTACAGAACCCATTACTCTCAATAACAACTTTCATAAAATAAGTTTTCACAACATATCTGTCACAGCAAATAGTGTCAAAATAGATTAGTGTAAACATATCTTCCTATTTTCAGAGACAAATGTGAGATACCCAGGACAATCTTTTTCAAGATGTTCAGTACTGTATTGCTTTCCCCAACTTTAACTATAGTTATGAGAACTCAAATTAGGAGATCTAAGTCAGACTCAATAGTCACCTGCTGGTCTTCAAGAAATGGATAACCATGGATGTAAAAAGATTAGTAAAATATGCATGGGCCATAAATCCTGCCATGTGATCTGAATCAAGGTTGTACAGACCATAATGTCATCACAACAGTAATACTGTTAGACATATGCATGATTTTAATGTTATTTACCCTTTTTTCCAATATTGGATGTTAAATTATTTTTAGCATCTGAAAACCAGACCTCTACTACTGAGAGCATTGGTTTACAAAACACCTGCTTCCAAAAGTAGTATTTACATCTCTTTAAGCAGTTTCTTCTCAAAAAAATGTAGGTAACACTTCTGCATTCTACTAACATGCAACAATAGTGCAGAAAATGGCCTTAGCTTGCATTTCTCAACTGCTTAAGGGAGAAGCCCTAGTTTTCACCAAATTTCAACTGAGCTTGACATTCAACTTCCTTGTGCCTCTCAGAAAAGCCCAGTCTAGAGCAATGAACATAAGTTTCCTTAGGTTCCTGGGAAACAGTACTTTTACCAGAAGTGTTAGATAACATTAAGTTAAGCTAAATTAAAATAAACAAAAGCCCCTAGATTTTTAACACTTGGCTACCTGCATCTCTAATCACACTTTACAAAAACATACAACAATGCATATTAATTGGCAGAATGCTAGCAGTGTATTAACAGCACCTACTACAGCTTAACATACAGGATTGAAGAAAATTATCTGGTGAGTGTAATAGCTGTAAGGAAGTCTCTAGAAACTACGCTAGTGTTATCAAAAAAGAATTTGCAACATCGAGCTTTACCATGGTACAAATTGTTTTTTTCAGAAATCTGAAAAGAACTGACAGAATGATGAGGATTCTCAGCAGTTTTGATGAGAATAAATCTTAAGTAGCACTATTTTAATCAAATGACTCATGATACGTTCAACACCAGAATCTCTGATATCATCACGAGAAATCTACTTAAAAGACAACACTGCAAAAGCAATTCATTTGAGTGGCAGCATGGAGAAGGCACATAAGCTAATTGCAAGAATACACTTACCTGATAATCTCATTTCAGAAAAGCTCTTTTTTTGATTTGTCAAGAGCCACATGTTCATTCTCATAAAATCTGATGCACATCTCAACTAATATATTTAAGCAGCAATATATCCCCCATAAAGAACCACACAGAGTCACCAAATATTAACCTCCAAAATGAAAAATATTTTAAATGATGGAAAAACTAAAAGACTATATAATACATACCACATATACACACACAAACTACATTAGACTGACCTTGCAATTTCTTAAGATAAATAAAACAAAAATTTAACATTAAAGAAAAAAGCAATTATTAGTTGCAGATTGATATGGATATCAGGCCTGTAAGATAAGAGATTCCATACCAGCATTTTATACCAAATTTCCACTGAAATTGTGAGGCAGAAAAATTATAATTGGGGGTTAAAACTTTCCTTTCACTGCTGCCTTTTTCATGAATACACATTCATAGCAGTACACATCATTGTAAGTAACAATTCAGCAAGTCATTAGAATATTCTAAAGTACACACTTGCTGAAAGACAATGAATTAAAAATATGAAGTATTCTTTCTAGATAAATGAAAGCACAATTAAGCCATTGCATCTTGCCAGCTAATTTTTAGAGAGAAAAAGGCAAGCAATTGTTATTGTTTATAGCACACAGGATGGTTTATGCAGACTTATAAATCCATTAAAACTTGACATTTGTATACAGACAGTTTTAAAGCAATGTTTTCAAGCGTTAAAATTAGCTACACCTTTATCTTAAATTACTTTTTTTACTATCAGTGTAAGAATCATCATGAGACAACAATAGGAAAAAGCTCAGAGGTACAAAATATTTAGTGATTTGAATAAGTTTTACTGTATTCTTGCACGATACATGCCTAATGATCTCTTTCCTCTGCACTTCTTATTGTTAAAACAGTCTTTAGATTTTTCTTAAAGAATCTTAGATGTTCCTAAAGAATTTGGAGGCATAACTGTCACTATGCAGGTATCTGTCCATATGAATTAAAATTTGGGATATGGCAAAGTCAGAAAGACGTATAGCTCTAGCAGCTAAAAAATGAAAAAGCAGCCAAGCAAAAACCTTAACAAAGATCATATAATAGCATTCTGAGCAAGCATTTCCAATTTTTACTGTCCATCACCAAACTGTCAAAGATGAGGCATTCTCTGTCATCTTTCTTTAAATATCAGAATCTTTTAATGGACTTTTTTCAACATTACTATTATATCCCCAAGAACAAGTTCCCTGTCCCATTAAACAAGCAAGTAAGAAATGATAAGTTAGAAAGGCAGAAAGTGACAGGAGAGGGTAAATTGCATCTTAAAATATACTTTCTATCGGCATTTTGCCTTCGTGCTTTTTTTTTACCTTTAGCTTTTTAAAAAGGGTGTTATTACAGTAGATAGGTATGGCAGGCAATACATGCCTTACATGCCTAACTTCTTTCTTTTCTTTTTTAAAGGAATTAAGTTTTTAGAAAGGCTCTCATATGTAAGACAATCTACCACTGGATTAGCATGCCATTCATTATTATTTATTACAAAAACAAGGTAAATTATTTTCGTCAAAATTGCTTTGAAGGCACTGCGTACTGCTGAAGTCAGATGAAGTCAGAACAATTAACCAACAGCCGCCTGAATCATCTTCTCACTTCCTTCTTAAATGTAGGATTGAATTTGCTATTCTCTCCAGTTATACTGAACCACCTCTGACATTAGTTCCAGTAGAATCTTTGGTACTGCTCTCCAATTTAACATCCAGATTCTTTCAGAATTCTCTGATGGATGAATGGGACAAATTTGTCCAGATTCCAGGTTCTTCGATCAAACACAGTCCCCTTTTCTCAGCCTGCTCCTCATACAGAAAATTACTTCCTATTTCCAAACTCTGTCTCCAGTTAGCCATCCCACCTCCCAATTCAGTATTCATCATAGCTGTCCTCAGCAGAAACTGAAGTAAAATATTAATTGGAGTCTGGAATTACTTTTCGACACTCCCGAATTCTGGCTCACTCTCCTGAGCACAGTAATCCCACTTCTTTCTTTCTCCTCCTTTTATGAGAGAAGAATATTTTATATTTTCTTTAATATGCTTTGAAACATCTAACAATTTCACAGTCTTAACTTTATCGGAATACTTTCTGACCTCTTAGATGGAAGTTCATTATACCTTCTTGTAAAATAAGATTTTTGACCTGATTATTTAAATCTGACATTCATCCCACCAATTTTCTTCCCTTCATATCAATATATCCTTCAGATTCTAAATATCTTCCACATATAAGAAGAATATCCTTCCCATATAAGCACTTCATTCCAAATGATCATATATAAAATATTCTTTTATATATATGGCAGTCATATTCTTGCTTCTAATTTTTTTTTTGCCTTCATTATTGGACCGTAGTTCAAGCACAGTTGAAAGACCAAACAAAAGTGGCATTTATTAAAATCAGAAGCAGCAACGGTTAAGTGGAAAAAAAGGAATAATTTATGTGGAGAAAAATGTAGGACCCAGCATGCACTCTACACAATAACCATTTTTTTATTTTAAAGACATTTACAAAGAACGAAGCAAATAAACCAAGTGGGATTGCATAAACCAACACCTCCTCTTGTTCCCTTAGTAGTTTTTGGAAGCAATTAGATTGCTTTGCTGTAAAGTAACCTTGTTCTATAGAATAGACACTAGTTTCCTATGTCACAGGAGAAAAAAAAAGCTTAAACTAGATAGGAAGGACACCTGTAAACATGAATTCAGTGGACAGGAAATCTGAAAATTCCAAATTAGCAAGGCTATACAGTAACAGCAGGAGAAAAGGACTTAAATGAAAACAAGAAGAGATTGGTATTTCAGAAAGTATATACCAAGCAGAACACGGGCAAGTCAGAGAAGTCAAGTAAGCAATAATTTACTCTCAGAGCAACATGTACATTATTAATAACTTTAACACTGACATTCCATCATGTATTTTATTTGCTGATGTAATGTGTTACTGATTTCTTCAATGGGGAAGTTTATTCTACTACTAGCTCCTTAATACCATGTAAAAGGATCCAACTCAGATTAAAAGGCTACTAACACAGATATCTGCTTCCTTGCCTTTTCCTACGACACTTGGGTCAAAAGAGGAATGTGTTTACTATGATATTCTTTTAACACCAAAAAGCAAAATATAACAAACATGCTTCCAAGTGAGAGAGTGTGTACAAGAACAAACCAGACAAAGGAATGCAAGAAAAAGAAATGCAAATTAAGAAAAGACTAAGTATAAAATCACACTAAGCCATAGCATGAAGAGAATAGTATCACAAAAAAATAATTTCTACAGGAGAAACATCAGTACACAAGGATATTATTTCTAATAATCCTAACTTTGTCCTTTTAAAAAACTAAACTTAAGATTTATTTAAATCTCCACTGCTGTTACCTGAAAACACCAAGTCTATATGAAACTACCACAATTACATATACTTAAGCAAGGTAACATTCAATTTAACATATTTTGAGTATCATCTTTAGTTACTCCAGTTGCTTCATAGAAGATTATATTTAAAATATTGTAATTGTTAAAATAGCATCTACAGTCATCACTTAATATGACTAAGGTTTCAACATACTCTTCTTTGCATTGCTATAGATCATATAAGTATCAGACAGTTTGAAAACACTTTGCGTGCTGCATAGCACCACAGTGAAGAATTTAAAACAGCATCACAGCTTTTATTTAGCATTAGCTATATTACAGTAATACGTAAAAGCTCACACCAGGATAAGGCTTTCACTGCCAGAGTAAAGTTAGCTCTTGCCTAAAAAGATACAACAACATATAAAAAGATGCCTTCTTCCTCATTTTTCTTTAAATCACTCCTGAAAAAACAATAGTATCCTTTTTGTCTCTGTGAATCAATTTGTCTAATATGACCTCAACCCCCAGGCTCATCTTCAACTTCACAGAAGTTTATAGTGTAAAAGAACAGAAGTTCTCAGAATTGTCAAAAAAAATCCAACACCCCAAAAGCAAAAAACACAGTTCCCTCATCATCCTGTCTATAATTTGGGGGCAAGTCACTAATGGATATATAACAGCTGTCTGGAGAGGTCTCCAGGTTCCAGCAACCACCCTGCCTTCCCCATAGAACCTGACTAAAAATTAAGGGGAGTGGGGGGAGAGAAAAAACCAAACACACCCCCACTTGAAAATACTTGAAATATTTCAAATTTCTGAAATAAAGAAATTATCACTTTTTTCTGGCCAAAAGGTAAAAGGCATCTAATAAGCACCTGCAACTCACAACCAAGCTAACAGGTAGTTACTGTTAAGAGGGCTGGCATTTAGCTTCACCATAATTAGATTGCCAAGTATACATATATAAGAATTATTTAGCTACACATTGAAGAAAATAGCCTCCTTTCTTAATCTAATAGAATAAAGACTACACAACAAGAGAATTCAGACTCTTATTTATCAATACAGAAGGCATACAGATATCTTCTGAACTTCTTCCTCACTTTTTGTGAGAGCAAGCCTAAGGATGCCAACTGAAATGCAGACTAGTAGTTTTGTACAAGAAAGTAAAAGTTCTAAGTGAGGCCTTACTTTGGTACAGTATCATTTAAGACAAGTCTGCAACAAGAGCCTGCTATTCCAAATATTTTTGACTTATGTTACTGTGATTATAGACAGTTTTCTTTATGCTTCTTCTCATTCCAAGTAAACACATATTCTGGTACAAAGCACTGAGAAGTCAAAGTAGTCATACTCACTCCTCCAACCTCAATTCAAGTATGAGAACAAGAAGTTGCAGGCCTGAACAGGACCCCACAACTCATGACACAACACAATTAAGATCCTGTGGCAAAGTCTGCATGCAAAGAGGTACTTGGAGTCTTATGATGTTTTTGAAAAATAATCTCTCTGGTATGGAAGTTCTGGGGGGAAAAAAGCAAGGTACATTGCACAGGAAAAACATACAGTCAGTTAGATAGCTAAATAACAATGCATAGCCCCAGATTTTTCACATGCAGCAGATACTGCAAGGTCTACAGGATTTAAGTTGGTTTTCCGTACTTAAGATGGAAACAAATTCTCATTACTGATAAGGTGGTTCCAGAACTTCCTAAAAACTTAAGTTTTTACAAAGGCAGTTGTATGTTACTAAACTAACAGAGTCAAATTGTACAAGTTTTCTGTGTAACAGTAGGCCCAGTACTCCCAAAAATTTATTTCACAGTAGAACATTTCACGATCATCTCAGCCAAATGGCCAATACCTTGCTTCAGTTTCTGTTCTGCCTCTGTTGAGTCAATGAAAAGGACACAGAAACTTTTCTGACCATAACAATTAGAAATACACTGAAAGTGAAGACTATGTTCAGAAATGCATCAAAATTTTCTTGGATAATATTTACAGAAGAAATGCCTTAATACAAGTATATCCTATTGTGAAATAATGTTCTTTCAGAAACCTCTTGCAAGAATGAGACAGGATTTTTGTTTACTGCAATCCCCAGAATGTTTCTCAAGCTAGGAAATTAAACGTCCTCAGCAAGAACATCTAGGAAGATTGCAGAATCTCTACTACTGGTGGTTTTTAAGAACAAATCATTGTCAGGGATGATGCAGGTATAACTGACTGTGTCTTCAGCCAAGCAATTAGAGGACCTCAGTCCTGTTTTCAGCGATTCCATGTTGCTGCAAACACTGACAATTCACAGATGATCACCTCCCCAAAAGCTCCATTATGATCAGGTCATTTGCATGTAATGCCATCCAGTAATTGGCAAGCAACAGCCTCTGACACACCTAGTGCCTTAGTCTTAGGTGTGATATGCTTAAGACCGAATAAAGCTTCTTGACTCCACTGACAGTCTAGGTTTCCGAAGCAAGAACCTCAGGCTATGATTGAAATTACATATTGAAAAAGTGCAACTAGCATTTCCTTGATAACAAGAACAAAAAAATACTACTCTTCCTACAAATGCCATTCCAGGATACTCAAGGTGTCCTTGGATTCCTAAAGTTTGCAGGAATCTTTTACTCAGTTCTTGAAATAGCTTGAAGTCTACTAAGACAGATGTTCCTGGAGCACCATGACTACTGAAGCAGAATGAAGAGAGACAGGCATGCTTCCTCAGCTTTTTTTTTCCTCCACGTACACACACACGGTCAATCCCATTGTCAACCCACTGAAGTAGCCTTTTCTGAAAGGGGTCACTCATAAGAATTACCCTGTTAACCTGAGTGAACAGGATAGCTTTGCACTATGAGCCTAAGGACTTCCTGCAATGATTAAGAGTATCCCAGGCCAAGAGACATTTGGCTAATCTGTTCATGAAGAAGAGGGGGCATGGAGGGTAGCAATGGATGACAGACAAAAGTTTAACAGCAGCAAAAGGGGTATTTCAGAGGTACCATCCAAAGACAGTTAGGAGGAGGTCAGGCTACGACTAGTCTGAACTTGATGACTGACACTTATAAAACCACCAAACTTACTTTGTATTCCAAATGCAATAGTAGTAATATTAAGGTGATCTCAGACTAATGACAGTAGTAAGGAAAAAATTCAGATATAGGACTGTTTTTCATATGCGCATACACACACATACACGTATAATTAAAAATCCAGCCAACGTTTCCATCAGCAGGAAAGACACCCTCACATAAATGCATAATTATAAGTAATTTCATTTTTGTCAACCCCACTCAGACCAATACTGACCACATCAGAACAGCACAGCTGCTTCTACATATGAATATGCAACATATATCTATGAATATTAATACTTCCTTGCCTCTACCACTAACTACTGAAATTTAACAGCAAGGGTTGAATTGTTAAGCCTGTTAAATTTTAAAAAAATACTTCAGAAGCAGAAAAATATGCTATCCTGTGATTTAACAGCTTAATGAGTTTAGGAAAGAATCTGTGTGACAGCTAAATGTGGAAACCAAAACTCTTTGCTCTTTTCAGTGATGTAGCAGCTTGTGCAATTACAGCCCCACTGCTAGCAATTAATTGCTGCTAATACCCAAAGTTTAGTATCATAACTAACTCGTAACTTCTACAGACCTTGATGACAGTCCACCTTCATGATCACCCCAATCTACTCAACACTGCATCTGATGTTCATAGAATCATAAAATGTTTTTGGTTGGAAGGCTCCCCTAGAGGTCATCTAGTCCAACCCCCAAATGTTAATACTGACAAAAAAAAAAAATGCGTAAACACACTAAGAAGAATAAAAGCAATTACTTTTGTCTGCGTATGGACCTGTGTGTGTGTCCCTTTAACAAAGGGGAAACAAGGCTTTTTTATTGGTTACAGTCAGTAATCCTACAACATCCTACAAATCTCCAACATTGTGCTGAAATCCACAATACAACAGTGAACATTTTCCATCTTAAAAATTACTGGAATTTGAATAGGACAGAAAAAGACTAGTAGAGCCAATGCCAACTCTAAAACATATAAAGAATGAGGCATCCTATTCAATAATGTACTAATGTTACTGGTTTTTTTCCACAAATTCATGAAAACAGTCTGAAAATCTAATGAAATTATCAAGATCATGCCTTAACTTAGATCAGATTTTTCACAAACTGTACTAAATTGTCACAAGTCTCAAGCCATTTATTTTCCCTTTTTTTGAAAAAGTGCATCTTCAGAAGTCCTTTAGCTAGAACACATGACCTCAAATTTTGCACAATATTTGTGAGGAAAAAAATTAATAAAATTACGCTGTGCAAGAATGTTCCAGCTACCAAAACCTCAGCTAGAAAACAAAACTATACTTAAGAGTAATGCTTCCAACATTCAACTTAGAAAAATAGTGCACCTTACCCCCTGTTCCAAGAACTTTCAGGAGTTCAAAGTTTTCAATGCCAACTTTCTCTGCATGGCCTGTCAAATTTGCTGAAGGGAAAAAAAAACCAAAAAATCACATCAGATATGCAGTACACCGAAACATCATTCTGACATATTACTACAGCTTCAGTAAAAACAAGTTAGCAGATGAACAAAGTAAGCAGCACTAAAAGGATATTCCAGTTGCATACTGTACTCTTAACTAGAAAAGCAAGGAAGAACAATTTTCTTGCTGCCATCCATGCTCCAGTAGCTATAAAAAAAAAAATATCACAGAATATTAACTGAAGCCCATCTATATTGTATACACCATCTTTCATTGTATCACTGGGCACCTCTGGAAAGAGTCTTGTTCCACCTTGCCTGTACTCTCTAAACACTTAGTTTTAGACAGCAATCAGGATATCCCTTAGCCCTAGCACCATGAATACTCATGTTCTTGGATTATATGGTGCTTGGGATGACATAAGCAGAGCTCCAATAACTATTCATGCATTTAACATAGATTTACTAAACCTATAAAGACTATCCGCTACTATAGAGTAGGAAAGACCTTGAGTCTACATTACTAACAAGTCTGGAAAAATCTAAGCTGCTACAAAGTTGTTATTTCATTTGTTGGGGAGTTTAGGAGGTGGAAGTTCTATGTTCGTACAAATCTTACACTACATTGAGGGGTTTTTTTGTCTAACATTTTTCTAAGCAGGGAAATGAAGAGCTGTATTTAAAAAAGGAATTGTGGTAGGTTGGTTTGCTGGGGTTTTTTGGTTGGTTTTTTTTTTTGTAGGCTGCTAAAAGAAAGCCTTAAGTAGTTCCCATTTTTCCTATCTTTCATTTCTATCATAATATTACCCTTTCATTTACATCAATATGACTGCAGGCCATTCAGCAAAGCTGCTGATTGAAATGATCTAGGTTAAAAGCAATAAGGCAAAGTAGTAACTAAGTTTGATTATTCTTAACCAAGTTCAGTTCCCTGATCCACTTTATTGAGCAGCTGCATAAGCAGTTTTACTAGCACAATTAAGAATGCAGTATCAAGCACCAGAAGCTGCATAAGCTGGCATGGCTGAAAAAATGCTAAAAGAATGCCTCTCAAAGAGCAACTTCAAACCAAATCATATGTCTAAAGGCTAGTAAAAAAAAAAAAAAAGCCTTAGGAAAGATGTGCAAGAAGCTTTCATTAGCAGCACTACAGATTTCAAGTTCAAAGATCTCTTAACCAAAAGAAGAAAACTCTTTGATAGGAGATGTAAAATTAACTTACTCCATTCAACAGAAATTCTCATTTGGTTTGATACTCTTAAGAAACTTTATCAAGACAGTGTGCTTTCTGAATTATCAAAATGTATAGTTAATCTCCATTCACAGAACTGCAGTAACTCAACAACTCAAACAGAAAACTTAAAGCTTCAGAAAGACATCTCTCTGCAAAGAAGGAACAAACATAAAAAACCCAAATACTAAATAAATGAAAAAGCAAATTCATGACTTATTACAACAATCCTAGAAATCTGTACACATACACAAAATGCATCTAGTTGGGATCGGGTAACATCAGTTCTCACATGCAAGGCACTGATGAAATCTCGTCTAAAATTCTTTTCAATTCTTATCATTCATCTTTACAAGGGATTGACCAAACTTGGAGTAAGTGCAGAGAGACCACTTGAAATTACTGGAAGATTAGAAAGTCTAAGAGAGCTTTCAGGATTTTTCTCTTGTACAAACAGAAGTACATAACGATGATTTTTTCAAATCTGAGGGAAATCTACAAGCTATCCTAATACTACATATAAAAAAACCCCAACCACACAGAGCACAGTGAAATTATTAGAGAAATATTACTTTTGTTATTAAAATGGAACTGATCACATGTACTAGGCAAGACAAACCAGAATCACTAACAAATCAGTGAGGCAATATGCACCACATGAGTTGAACTAAAGCTTGCTGTACTGCTTTCACTGCAAATAGAACAAATACTGTTACTAGTGCTACATCACAGTCATTGCTGAAGTGAGCAGTAAGGAAGATGCACCACCATGCCAAGAAAGGAGTAATAGCACATAAGGCAAATCTAGACTAGTTATAATCATAGTAATGGTGTCACAGTCAGAAAGCAGTCCGTCATGAAGCAACTTAATATTACATATTACTACTCTTAACAAGTACTGAGAATGGTACACAATGTATACAGTTTCAAAACAGTGTCTTTCCTGCCAGGGACAGCAGGAGTCAGGGACTATCCTAAAGAGACCAGGGTTAGAGTGTCCAGAATTTTAATGAAGCAGTGGATGTCACTGAAGAGATTCGGGACACAGAATTTCTCTGGATACTAGCTGCGTAAGTGCTGAACTCAAGAGTGGGAAGAAATTTTTCACTGAGAAATCCACAGATTTGGATCTCCCATTACGGAGTACTCCAGAAAGGTTTTACCGTCTCACATCCTTTAAGAGCTGTCAGCAGAAGGCTTTTCAATTAAACACCCTTCTAGAAAGCAAAACAGTCATTTAATCCTGCCATATTCTTGGAACTGAGTAAGACAACAGAGAGTGGAACACGGAGACACGCTGCATCTCCATTAACATGCTGAAGATTTGTAGTGCTGGCTATAGTCCTAAAGAGATCAAGTCCTAAACTCAATCCATTAATCTAAACTGTACCATAAACTCAATTTAACTTGCATTCCATATTCAATAACATTAGTAAAACCTTTCCCACTTTCATGGGGTTACACAGTAAAAAGCTGAATAATACCTAGTTTGAATTACTATGTACTTGTTTCAATGTGAGCTGTAATTTTGCACTATCCACTTAGTCCAATTTTTACTTCCATTTAGGATGTTTAATTGCCTTATCCTTTTATATATATATATAAAATTAAATGTCTTAAAGGTTATTGTAATATTACTTTCACAGTAAAAGGGGAAAACTATGTCACAAACAAGTATGATCACTATAAAATAAGTCCCACCTCATTCTTTTTGCATTATACTCAGGAAAAAAGCCATCCCACAAGATCAGATAGCTAAAAGGTGCTGCATAAGACATAGAGGTATGACAGGACACTTGAAACATACAAACTCTCTCAGAATTACGCCTTATAAAGCAAGAAGTAGAATTATCTTTAACAAAAAAAACCCACACGCACAAAATTTCAGAGCAACAAGATTAACAATTCCCAGAAAGTGCTTCTCCCAGTATTGCCACAGCTGGCCAATGGCTTGCTCCAACAGCCTCAGTTGCTGCACTCAGTCCATCTCTAAGTCATACCCCAAGAAAAGCAAGCTGAATAGCTTGTGTCTGTGCCACATTTTTTCCAATGACACAGCTAGAGCAGTTCTTGGTCTTTGTCTGCTGAAACCAGGCACAGCACTTTTCAACATTCTGGCTGAGATGAGGGGCAGTTTCTCCAGAACAGAAGTCGTCATACCGACATCTCCTTCTTCTTGCTCTCAGGAGCATAAATCCCCAAAGATCAGTTATTCTATTCACCAGTCACGCCCAGGAACCCAAATGCCCAATGCTGGAGGACCTTTCATAAGGAATGCTTTCCCCAATTATAAGACAACTTTTCCAAGTCTTGAGAGGCTTTAAACGGTTGCAACAAGGCAGCCACTACTACTACTGCTGACAGAACAGTGAAAGGCTTCTCCCACCTCACAGACATCACCATGCTAGGATTGGTAACAGAACCTGACCCAACAACTGCCCGTAAAACCTGCATGAAGACAACACATCTGTCAAGAGTGCACACAATGCATGCTCCAGCATCTAGCTAGCAGTATTTCTAGCAAACAGCACC
Source organism: Gorsachius magnificus (assembly GCA_034008185.1). NCBI lineage: Eukaryota > Metazoa > Chordata > Aves > Pelecaniformes > Ardeidae > Gorsachius > Gorsachius magnificus. Next base: position 51,793,490 of record CM067086.1, read on the forward strand.
ATAACATTTCAGAGTGTGCAAAAATGCCATTCAGAAATAGTGGCTTTGAGAAAGCTCTTAATTTGAGAATTGAGTGCAAGGAAAGCAGTTTTGGAAACACAGAATTTACTTCTCCACGCCCTTTTTCTTCAAGTCTGTTGATAACATCAGCTGAAGAGTACCAAGGAAGGGACCTAAGCTTGAGCAGGAAGAAAGTACTGCCCAAGTCAACAGGACAAGAGTTTCTCCACAGATGATCTGAAGCTACACGTGACACAGCAGTACAAAGGATGGTGTTACATCATGAAAAAAAACAAGTCAGCTGACAGCACTTTCTAGAAGACAAGCCAACTGCATAGGCGCACAATTAGGAAGAGCTTCCATTTACTGATTTTCTACTGTAGTCCACAGCAATCAGCACTGGACCAACACAGTAAGAAGGAGAGTATGCAGCTGAGGGCAACAGCAAGATATAACAGATCAAGCCAGCAACAAAGACTAAAGGGAAAGGCCAAAACATCATGTCATCCGTATAAAAAAAAAGAGGAAATAGTCGTACTAGTTGCAATTATCACACCTCTGAAGGCAAAAGGAAAGCAGGTATCTAGAAATATTCCCACTGCAAAGACAAACCTCCACATGCAGGGACACCAGTGCATGGAGATCAGTATCATTGTTCTCAGCCCCCTGGAAGCAGGTCACTCTGTTTAACTCTGGGAACCAGGAACAAAGTATTTCTGCTTGATGGAGGATCTCCAGATGACCCAAGAGACATGACTGTCACCTGCACTATACCTGGACTTTGAGACGGCGAAGTGTGAACTAAGAACTGTGCAAGCTGGTACTGTGTAATGACTATTTGCTTTTAATTGTAATTTTATGATCTTAAGAAGTAATATTTCAACAGTGGCTGTTTTCAAGTTAAAGTGCACTGTGCCCTTGTTTCTGGATTCTGTTGCATACAGGTTTTGAAACAGACAAACACAGCTAGAGCCTCCTCTACTGAACTAGATCAAGCAACCTTCAAAGAAATGCTGTGACTTGTCTCTGCTCTTCTCTGCGAGATGAGACCAGCTCTGCCATTTTATTGAGCAGAACAACAAACCTCAGACAATTTAAAGCAGAACAGAGAAAGCAAGAAGGAAAACAGAACAGAAGACATTCTGTAATATTTCAAATTATTAGGTGTTCAATGCCTGGTACCAAGATCAACTTGATTCTAACCAGAGAATGGCCCATCTCCACTTCTTAAGAGATTACTTTTTTAAGTCACAGCAACAAAGAACAGATGCCGTTTTTGAAGTTACATGAACACAAACTTGAGATTATCCCTTACTCAGAATGAAGAGTGGGCGTTTTTCCTTGAAATTAAGCAAAACTAGCACATTCCTTTCAGGAAAAAAAAAATAAAAACACCACGTAACAGAAACCACACAATTATTGCTTGTTATACACTGAAGAAAATGCATCTAGGATGTTATACTGGTTTTCTGCTATATAAAAAAATTACACTTCGATTGTAACTGGTTACAGCAACTGAGAACTATTTGTGAAGGGAAGTGAAAAATATTCTGCAGTCCTTGAAATCTGACAGACATTCACCAACTAGTAATTGCCAGATCACTGAACAAGAGTACCATTTAATCAGGACAGGGAACTAACTACCTTACAAACTTGAAATAGAATTTAAAAAGCATACCATCTCAAGGTCTACCTGCATTTTTCTTAGGCCAGAAAGGAATTTAGAGCAAAAATTAAACATGCACACAGTTCTGAACTCACATCAAAGAAGAGAAAATGCAATTCATGTTACTCTGAACTCTAGGATCACACCTAAGATAACTGGGGTGACAACTGTTCATTCTCTGTAATATTAGATGCTTAAGAAGACCATCTGAACCAAAAAAAAAAAAATAAATTCAACATCTCACAGAGCTGCTGATCCTATTCTAGAAGGCCTGGAAGCCAGAACTTTACACAGCCAAAGATGACAAAAACCTCTGAAGTACTAGCTAAGCAGAATACAGTATGTGGAAATTCAGAAGCATGAAATGCTGTGGGGGACATGACAGGAAACTGTCATTACCATTACGAAAATAGACTGAAGCTGCAGATGACTATCCCACCAAAGTTATCATTTGTACATCAGAAGCTGAAATGAAGATAAAAGTGAGGACACCTGAGATTACTGATCCAGACTCACAACAGTCTAAACTGGAAAATGCTCCATGTTAAGATCTATTTAAATTCACCAGCAGTAGCCCTTTTGCTATTACAGAGGTGATTTTGCTATAAGGTTTGTCATTACTGTGATATGAATCACTATGAGTTCACCAAGATTCAACCTAGAAGCGCCTCCATGTTTAGCGAGAAGCTTACTATGCAGTAACACTATACATCATGTAACAGCCAAAAAACCCAAAATGTAATAAAGCAAGATGCTAATGAATAAAGTTGCTATAGACGATCTAATACTGAACAGAGTTGAAACAGTCAGATCAAAATAACAGATATCCAAAGATTGTGCATACCTTTTCAAACCAGAAATTATATCTAAGTACAAGATATGAATCAACTGTGGTCTTCTCTATCATCAGAAATCAGTACAACATGTGAAAAAATACATTTTATTCAATCACAGGCACTTTGGACACTATTAAAAGTAACAGAATGTAGATTAATTTATCAACAAAAGAAGGGCAACTGACAACTGAAACGCTGATGGAAGGTATTTACTCATCAGTTTATGCAGACATTAACCAGGAAACTTAAGAATTATCCTCTCTCAGGTAAATCTTTTATTACTATCTGTCCAAACCAGCATACAATATTTACAGGCGTCATCAAAAAATGGGAAGAGGAAACAGTCACAACAGATCCCAAAACAAAATGCAAAAACAAATAAAGTGACTGTGTGTAATGCAAGCCCTTCATAAACCAGGTCATCTGCCTATCTACAGAATGAGTCAGAAGCAAAGAAATCTTAGCAGAGCTTGCACCTCATCATTAGGATTCTATGTATAATAGAGGCGGGGGGACAGGAGAGCAGAGAGCACCATATCAAATGATGCCAAGCAATGAAGGGGATCTAACAGAAATATTGACATAAAGAATACAGCTGCAAATCACACCCTCAGCTACGCAGGCTTTCTCATACATTTAAGCAGCTCTGGCAAGCTTTTTCTGAATTGCCTCCTGAATAAAATCCTCAAGTGCATTAAAGTGGCTTATAAGTCTCCTAACTCTTTTGTGGAATCCAGCATGAGCTTCTAAACCATCACATTTAGAATACATTGGAACAAAGCTAAACAGGCTGACAATGAAGACTGCGACTAGTAGTCCTCATTTATATTGGACATTTTATAGAGTATCACTGAAGCAATGAGAGCAAAATGAGCAATAGTACCAGACCCTTTTACAGATCATTTTAGCCAGGTTTGTTAGATTCCAAAGCCTGGGGAAAAAAAAACCCAAACAAACAAAAGATCAATAGTCATTCTCCTCCCCTCAAAAACAAAGCTTATCATAATCAAAGTTACCAGAAGATAGATAACAATACATTCCTAGACTACAAAACATTTTAAAAAGTATTGATTCTGTAAAGAGTAAAATCCAGAGATTTAAGTTGTATTAAGGATGATTCATGAACTTACTCGCTTAAAAAACCACTCTTTATACTTCCCACAGCAATGAGAAGACATATTTTAGCGCTCAAAAGAGAAAAGTAGAAGTAAAAGCAATCCAAGCTTTGAAATATACAACTATTAATATCTCCTGATCTCCAAACAATATACAGAATTAGTAGAGTCAAATAAAAAAACCCCTGTGTCTTCAGAAAATATAATTTTTAAAGTATCTTCAAACTTTCATAAGAACATTTCTTTTTAAAAATAAAAAATAGAGAACTGTAGAGGTGCCAGGTGTAGCTCCACAGCGAAGGCTGAATACTCTACTTAATGCATGATTCATCATGTTTTTTAGCCATAGGAATTTTCACAATGCCTTACGATGTAACATGAACCTTACAGTTTACAAATAAATCCATTTTAGTTTAAGTTCTCACTCAAGAAGGGGTAACTAAGAATTTGCAACATTAAACCCTTCAAGTAGTCCATGTATTTATTTTCTGAAGCCTTTTATAGTTTCATACCAAATTGTAAGTTAGACTATTTGACTCAAGTGGAAGTTCCAAATCCTTCTGCCTCTGGAGCCCTGCAGCCTATTGCTACGTTGACTTCTGGGCTATACATGCTTTTTTGCATGTCACGTGTTACAGTCAGACGAAGTGCAAACTCAAGTAAGTTCTTTAGCCCAAAGCTTGTGACAGCATTAAAATGAATCCAGTATTCTCTTCAAAATGGACTTGCCAAAAGGAAAAGAACAACTTCTTAGGGGAAAACAAACAACACATATACAGCCTATCACCCATCCATTCATGGAATGTCTCAGAAGTTCCCTTCAGGATTCCAGTTTTGCTAATCTCTGCCTCTCACTGGGCAAAGCAGGGAGTGCACATGCAGGCCACAAGATGGGCAACCTCCTACCTAGTCACATATGCTGAAGGTTCAGGATCCTTTGATCCTTATTTTATTTTTTCCCTGAACACAAGAGCTATGACAGATGCCAACAGGAGGTTTGCGGGGGAAATCTCACAGTTAACATTCCTATTTCCTCCTTACCTTCCTACATCATGAGTCTTTCCCTCTCTGCCTGCATCCTTCCCTACCACACTTTTTTTTTTTCCAATAGGCTTTACATTTACCATTGTTCAGTTCCACTGCATTACCAGGAAACAGAAAATGTGAAGAGACAACAATACTCTTTTCACTGTGGATAATACGTAACTTCTTAGGTTCTAGAAAGATGAGAATTTGTACTAACTCTGCAGTTAGCCTTCAAAAAATAAAACATTTTCTTTTACCAGATTCCAGAAAGCGATGCTGCAGAAAATTTTATTTGCTTATTAGTTTCACTGGAGAGCTTCAGTGAGAATCAGAGACAGTCACCACTTCCTACCATTTGATCTTCAGCTTTTTTTTTTTTCTACTTCCTGAAAAGAAAAGGTGATTCCACTTTCCTCAAAAACTCATTTCCTTCCTAAAGTGAGAAAGAAAGATGGTGACTACTCTGAAGTGGCTGAATTGTGAGGTCTCTATTGAGGAAGAAATTATTTGTGTGACAGGAGAAGGAAGAAAAAAAAAAAAAAAGAAAACAGTTGCTAAATGTATTAGGAGAAAAATCATTGTTAGCTGAAATGTGTCCTAAAAGTCACTGCTGTGTCTAATCTGCAAAATAACCAACTTAAGGAACAATCATTTAAGCACAAGCATGCTTACAGTTTCCCCAGCAGTAGGAGGATGTTCTGATTCTTTGCATCATTAAAATAAAACATATATGCACAGAGCAGTGCCCGGTATTTGTAATACAGCAAATCACATGGCATCTCACAGAGGCACTCAAGTGTTATGCACCACAGTTCCTTCCCTATCACAGACCCAATCTAAATGCCTATGAAGTGACGTTTCTTCAGCAATTGCTTTTTGGTCACACCACAGAGGAGTGTCAGTGCCCTAAGAATATGGGATAGAGAGCTAAAATTAAGCTTGACCCTACATATCAAAGCCAGCACTATGATTTCAAAGTCAAAGTTTAAAAGAAGTCAAACTATGGTATGACAGGGTTAACAATCAGCTGGGAGCTGTATAGAAATAGCACTGCATATGCTCTAACTGTGCATTTTCATATGCCACAATACTTGCTTGAAGGTAACAACAATCATCTGTTTCATAGTTAAAGATACTCATTTAATCTTAAATTCAAGTTTTATAGTATGTTCACTTACTCACTTGACTGTAATCAATGCCTGTCTCTAACTCATTTAATATTTTTAGAGCAATTCCAAGACCCAAGTAATTGCAAATGCAAAGTATAACTGTAGGTTCACCTGCATTTAGTTGACCTGAAGACATAATTCTTTGTATTCCGAGTTTGTTATCAAGAGGTTCAAGCAACAACTTCCACAATATGAAAATGAGACACTCCCTTCTCAAAGAAGCCACTATTTCTACCACAATAGTACATTCTTTCAAAGCACTGTGGAGACTGACCTCTTTTTCATCTGCCAACTGACAGCTACTTTCAATATGTAATTCTAAATCATTTGATTGGTCACAGAGCTAGCAACATCAAAGAAAGAACACAGAGAGGAGGGAAACGTTAGAATGTAAACAAATTGCACATTAAAAGGATATTCATGGTACACAACCTCAGTATATAAGAACAACGAAGATCCTCTGGCTCCAATTCTAGTTCTTGTGCATCCCCTCACTCTCTTTCCCAAAATGAAGCAAAATAATAATCATGCTGCACACTTTAGAACTGTGGCATGTTAACCCTAGCCAGCAGTTAGGCACCCGCACAGCAAGACCCAGTATAAAATACTAAGAAAAATATCCAAAGTATTCTATAGATTATTTATATATTTCTATATCAACAGAAGCTGACTACAATTTTTCTCAAATTATCATATATCTGTGCATTGTATAGAGACAAGTTCTGAAACAGTATCTTGATACGTCTTGCATAGCAATGACATTATTGACACCTTCAGGAGTAGGAGTCTCCCAGGAGTACATGACAGAGCAGCTCCCTCCTCCACCCTAATGCTCCAGAAATAGACAAGCCATTGCTAGAAAGCATTTTTCAGAAAGTGGAGTTTTCGAAATACTTAATAAGGAGAAGAGAATGAGGAGGGGAGAAGCAACTGATTCCTATTAAGCTGAATTTCAGAAGCTTAAAGAGACACAAACAAGGTTAAGAATTTTTAAATTAAAAGCAAGTATCGGCACTTCCTGAATCTATAAATTTTGAAGATCAGGATCAAAATGAGAATTACTTATTATGCTACATTAGACAGCTCTTTTTCTCGTTTTCTTGAACGTGTTTATTCCTCAAACTATCTTTAAATAACTATCCCACAGGGATATGTGCTGTCTCAACTTTTACAAAAGAAATCGAGCTATAGCTAAGTAAATATAGAGAATAAATGTGTTCCACTTCCTTTCCCCTTATCCCTTTTTCTCCTGCACATTGAAACCTAGCAACACCCAGCGAGAAAAGTATGTTTTCCACCAGCTCTTTTGCTTCTTGAAAGAAGGAAACTACAGTCCCTTTGGTTTCTGCGTAGCTATCAGGAAGACCGCTTTTTTTTTTTTTTTTTTTTTTTTTTTTTTTTTTTTTTTTTAAAACTGCAGTGATAGCTACGTTCCGCTGGGGCACCTCCACTGAGCCCCTAGACCCGAGTGACAGGGGGAAGAGACCCAGCACCACCACTCGTCTTCCCTACCGGCCCATTAGAGAACGTCAACTACATTAACCCGGTAAGCAGTTCTCAAACTTTTGTGATGAACAGCATCATATGCTTACTTTTACTTCATCACTGAGAAAAAAAGATGATGAGAGAAAAGGAATGAAGGACATGGGTTAATAGCACCTCCACCGTTAATAAATACAGAGAATATACATCTTGATTATGTCTTACAAACACTTCTAAATTAACAGTAAAATTTAGATTTACTGCAGTATTCAAGTTGCCTGGAAACTTCCGAGAAGCACAGCGTCCCTGTTAAACATATACAAGACCTTCCTCAACACAACAACCTACAACAGAGCATTTCTGCTGTATCCTGAAAGGTCATACATATTTCACGTGTTGAACTACTCCAGAGGGTCTTCAAGTAACCAGTGAGCTACAAGGAGATTCATAGACTGAAAAGCCAGATAACTCTGCGGTTACATGTTGGCACACTCCCCACCCTACAACTCTGGCATTTCACCGAGGTCAGAGAAAAGCTGTCACATAAAACGGCATCATTTAGGACTCTAACAAACACCCGCCCCCCACCATATTGACATAGCCATAAAAGTCAAACACAAAATTAAAAAAAAAAAATAAAATAAAATGGCTAACCCTTATCTCCTTCAAAAGCGTCAAATACCACTGGGGAAGTGGGACAGGGGAGCCAAATAAGCAGCAGAAGTCCAACTGAAATACTTTCTTCAGAAATAAAAGAAGGGCCTCCCCCGCCCCCATCTCACAGGCTCCTGCCCGTGTCTTTCAGCTCATCCCCTTTTTTTTTTTCCCCTCACCGAGATTTCCCTACTGGTCCCGATCAACTCTCTCGAACCTCCTTCCTCAGCACTTCTTCCCCGAGTCCCAGCAGCCTGGGCCCCTCCGCCAGCCCCCGCGCTTCCCGCCGCCCTTCCCTCGGGCAGGAGCCCTCTCCTCATCGCCCCCCCGCCCGCCCCCCGCCATGACCTGCTCCGGCCGCCCCGGCCCCCCGGGCCCTCCCCGCTCACCGTTCCTCAGCTCGTGCTTGACGGTGAGGATCGGCAGCTCCCCTTCCTCCGCCGGGCTCGAGGGTCCCTCCATGTTCTCACAGGCGGGCGCTCCCCCGCCTCTGCCGCTCCCCGTGTGTGTGAGCGCGGAGGCGGGGGGACGTCACCTGGCCTGAGGCGGATTTTATTTTCCAGGGGCGCTCCGGGGGAGAGGAGCCATGCAGGCGCGCTGGGGGCGGGGGGCGGCTGTTCTCCCCTCCGCCTTGGGGAAAACGGGAAAAAAGAAAAAAAAAAACCACCACACCACCCAACAACAAACAGTTATTAAAATACAGGGAGGCACACGCACGTCGGCTTCCCTCCCCCGGCCCTCAGAGCCAGCCCATGTCCTTGCGGCTCCCCTCCCCCTTACTCCGGCCGCCCTCCCCGCCCAGCAGCAGGGAACCGAGCCCAGCCGAGCCGAGCCCAGCGCGGCCCAGCCCAGCGCGGCCCAGCCGGGATAGGCTGAGCGAGACGGGAGGAGGGGGCGCCGTGAGGAGCGGCTCCTACTCCGGCGCTCGCGCCCCCCCCTCCCCCCACCGAGCGCTCTTGGGCGCGCGCGCCCTTGGGAACCCCGGCGTCTCTCATTGGCCCCAAGGCCGCCCCCCGATTTCCCCCCCCCGGTACTGCCTAATCTTGTTTGTAAACATTCCCGCCCGCCCGCCTCGTCCGCTCCCCTCCGCTTGAGGGCGGGCGCCGAGTCGCTTAGAGAAAAGGGATGGAGCTGATTGACCACTGGGGCTGCCAATCATCTGAGGGAGCGGCGGTGGCGCCCTTCTCTCGGGTTACGGGCCGGTTCCATCGTACTTGGGGCCGGGGGGGGGAGCAGCCATGGGCTTCCCCACTAGCAGCGGTGGCGGGAGGGAGCCGAGCAGCGCTGCAGCCTCTCGTGGGAGCAGGCGGCAGCGGGATGGGGAGCAGGGCATCCCCTCGCCCAGGGCCGCCACGGGGCAGGGAGGAGCGAGGGACGGCCGGGGGCGGAGGGGGGTTCCGCAGCGCCCTGACCGCCCGTTGAACCTCCGCCTCCCCGCACGGCGAGAGCGGTGTGTGCGGGCCCACAGCAGCGGAGCGGCGCGGCGCGGCTCGGCCGCGCCGGCGGTGCGGGGCGCTGCCCCCGACGCGCAGGCGCCGCAGGCTCCGGGGCCCCACGGTGGGGGCGCGGGTGGCGGGGCCGCGGGCCGGCCGCAGGGCGGCGAGCGGGGCCGTCGTGCTGGGAGGCTGCAGAGGCTGAATTTACTGGAAGATGAAACAACCTTTGTGATCGCTGAAAGGTCGCGAAGCGGAGAGGCGCTTGCTTGGCCGTGCCGGCTCAGGACGTGCTTGCGGGGGGTTGCCGGCCTTCGGGCGGCGGGCGCGGGGCGGGCGCGTCCTGTACCCGGCTGGCGTTGCCCCTTAGGAGCACGTTCATTCGGTCCCGTTAGCTGCGTGGGACACCCAGTCCGGACAGCGGGTTTTGGTCTCGGTTTTGAGGAAGATGTGTTTTGAATCATATTAGACCTGTTCATCTCCCTTCAGCCTCTCAGTCCGTTACGTTTTGGGACCGATCTGATACGTCTAAAGCAGTCCACGTTTCCTTGAGACAGATCACACAAACCGCTTTTGTCGCTGTTTCTTATTTACAGTAATTTCTGACTTGTTGCTTTTGAAGGCTGTTGCTTCCTATCCTTTGATACTGTATAACAAGATGTTAATTTGCAGTGCCACGTCACATACAGCGGCTGTGTTCACGCAGCGTCTGATTCTGGTACATCAAACTTCAATGAAATAAAGTGTCTTCTGTTAATCCTTTATTCAAGTTCCAGTATTATATATATTTTTGGGGGTGTGTGTATGTTTGTACACATATATATAAAAAATGTATATACATTACATATATACATACACCCATTTCTATAGTTGCCTGTAGAGAGATTGAGTTGAGCGGCTTAAAGTTGATAAGCGGTTTCTACTACAGAATTGTTTAAATACCAGACCTCGGGTTTAGGGCGCTTTTGTGATCGGTTTTCTTCCCAGAAATTAAAAATACTATCTAAGGGTTTCATGGTATTCCTGGTAAAACTTCTGAAGGTGTTTTCCACAAAGCACTGCAGGTGTTCTGTTGAGGTGTCTCCCTGTAGCGTGTGGTACACACATAACTTCACTGAAAATGTCCATCCAGTTACTGCCTTTCCAACAGTATTATATCAGGACTATAAATGTGGAAAGTCTGATCACACAAGGTGTTTTCAAACTGAAAAATAATTGATTCACTAACTTTTGTCCCTTGATTTTAGAAGCCTCTCTGTTGCAGAGGCAGTAAATGTTACATCAGCATATTAAACTACAAAAGGGAACATAATGAAAATACAAAATAAACTGATATGGTTCATGTTAAATTACATTTTTGCATCTTTGTAACTAATGGCTCCTTTGTACAACTGGTAGGGAGTGTCAGTTTTACTTCTTCTTTACAAGGGGTAACAACTGCTTCTGGTTATTCTGTGTCCCAGGTGTTACATGTTAAAAGAGACTAGGAGTATATTTCATCCAGTGGCTCTGCTTAGCCTACACTTTGGACTAACTGTCCCTGGCAGCCTCAGAAGAGAGAAACTGAAATCTGACTCCTCTCTGTTCCCTACTAGCACTCAGCATGAGTGCAGCTGGCAATGAATCCAGGAATTGCTAATAGTCGTGGTTTCAGATGTTCTTAGCTTGACAGACTTTATCTGCTTATTTGCCTCGGGCTAAAATCTCTCTTCTCCTTTTAAATTTCCACTAAAACAGCTTTAAAGAATGAGGCGATCCCCCTAAAACATCGAACCAAGGTTAATGATCCATTGTGGCTGCTGCTGACTATGCATATAGCAGGACACAGTGATTACCCTGCGTATTTAGGTTTCAGTTGTGACCGGGCTTGGAAAGTACTATTGCATGAAGTGAAAGTTCATTGTTACCACTGAGGGACCTGCTGATTTGCTTGCACCTTGGAAAAAGTACCTGTGCAACATGGTCATTCCATTAGAGAAATTAAGATTGTTTTACATAACAATCTCTCCAGTGTTAGAATATTTTTTGCAGTGGGATTCTCATGTCATGTCCAGAAACAGCAAAGCCGCGCGACTAAATGCTTGGAAAGAATCCCACCTTTTGACAGACAAATGAGCTGTACTTGCACTGAAATCCTAAACCTCCTGTCAGTAGTCCATGAGCACAAGACTGTGCTCAAGCTTTCATTTCAACTGAACTTTTGGGAGCAGTGGAGGATTAAACTTGGTCATGTGCTTGATTTAAGAGTGGACCTACTTTCAGTGGAATGGTCCAGGCACAGCGAGCTGGTTTCATTACCTCCATCACCTTTGTCTCTGAAGCAGTATCACATGGCTTTGTGGTCGGTTGTAAAAGGACACAATTTTGTCAGCCTTAAGGGTAGGTAGGTTTTACAGGTAGCTGGAAACATACAGGCTACATCTGTACCAGAAAATAAAGCCAATTAAGACTTGTTCTCTAGGTGTCAGGGCAAGTGGCATGACATAGCATGGCATAGCTTGCATGCATACAGCTAAATTTGTTTCTCTTCAAAACAGCGTGGCCTTTTCCATACTGCCTACAGATTTATACAGATTGCAAACCGTTACTGAGCTATGCCAGCCCCCAACTTGCACGAGGACATTGCCTGGGAGACTACCAGTCTGGGGCCCAACCGTTCCCAAAAGCATGCCAGCAGTCAGAAGTATGGACAGTCATGTGCCAGTGTTCAGATTCTCCCTTTGTCCCATTTAAATCACTAACACAGGCAGTCACAGAGTCAGATGAGAGACGAAATTTGGCTGGAGCCCGCAGCCAAAGCAAGCATGTGAAAGTACAGAAACAACGATGGGCTATAGACCCGCAGGGAGCACAGAATAGTCTGTAAGAGATTCCTTTATAGTTTGGAGACGTAAAACCACCCTTGCTATGTAAACTCTGCCTTTAGAAGCACAGCTCTGAGTGCAGTTAAACTGACTGAAAATGTTATTTGCATTTTAAATATTTATGTGTGTGCTATGACACTGAAAAAAATACTATTTGTACAATACACATTCAATAAATAACCCCTCCAATTTTAAAAGGAAAAAATTTGATGTAAAAATGATTAAAAACGAAGGGGTGATGCAGAGCCACTCTCCATCCATAGCGTAAATGTATTTTTTTTAGGTAGCGTTTTCATATTCATGTGTACGATAAGAGCAACCTGACAGGTCAATCAACCAACGGTTCAGTGTTTGGGCTGAGCGTGTGCTGCAAGTTTGGGAACGTGGAGTAACAGAGTTCTAAAGATAGATGTCCCTTCTCTACCCCACAACACAACTGTTCAAAAATATGTGTATTTACTTGCCATTCCTAATTGTGAAGAGAAGGAGGAAAAAAATGTTGTGGGAAATACCCACATGGAAAGATATTATTGAACTTCATTTAAGAAAAAGTGTCACAACATTTCCTTTTTGGTTCTAAAAGAGGTGGTGTGCCAAGCTGGTTTGAGGGCTGGGGTGAAACAGAAATGCTCAGCGTACAGACTGCTGAGAGGAAATGAGAGAGAGAGAGAAAGAAGAAAATGAGTGCTGTAGCTGCATGCCTCCAGGGTGGCACTGCCTTACAGTTTTGAGGTACTCAATCTCCTTTCTTCTTTCTGAAGGGGAGCTGCGTATGAAAAACGTAGTTTCTATGGAGCTAAAGTTGGAGGCATCTGGTGCTTTCTTTACGGTCATTGAATTGTTACAGAAATAGGTGTTCTTTTCAAAGTACAAATGGTGGAAAGCCAGATGATACAAAATGTTCCCCTTAATCACTCCACGGAGAACATTTGCACAGCAAGGGAAAAAGAGGATCAAATTCTGGAAACCAAGAAATGAATTTAGGGAAGGACTCCCCGTGAAAGACAGTCATGACATGAAACAGATTGTGTGTGAGATTTTAGTACGGTATTAGTTCTAGTTTCTACTTCACATATATTCTCTGTGATTTTTTTTTTTTTTTTTTTGTTTAATCTGCCATTGAACATTTTGTGCTTGATAACTGTCAGAAAAGTAGATTGGGTAGGTAAATTTGCTGTTTAAAGCATTTTTGTATGAAACTGCTCTGGCCAACAGTTTTATCTGTAAACCCACTCAATGTCTTACCATGAAAGGAGAAGTTATGCTAAGCATCCAAGCCTAATAATTCTCTTAACGGAAGTGGTACAACTCTGTCAGGAAATGGATCGTTTCTTGAAAGAGTACATGTAAGTGAAGATGTGTGACTGATTCTAGGCTTACATCTTTGATTAAACTTAAGTCCTGTTTCAGTTAGTATTCATTTCTTCACTGACAATTCATTTGTTTATTTTTTTATTCAGTTACAACTAGTATTCCAGCCAACACTTTCAAAAGTTTAATTGTTGAAAATCTACGTGGCTATAAAGAAGAAACAGTAAAAATATTTGTTTTGTTACTTGGTTTCTGATGAGGAAAGAGAAAATGAATGAACGCTGTCCAGGGGGGAGAAGAAACAGCACTATCTATTAAAACAGAAATAGGGATTTATTTCAATTTCTGATCTGCTTAAATGCTTAAGCAAGGCAGACATGGAATTTCCAGTTAATACAAACAATTGACTTTTGGATCCTAATCCTCACTCACTCACAACAATTTGAAATTATTTTCAAATTTGTTGGAAGAAACACAGAGGGCTGTTCTACATAATGGTGTCATTAAACCTCTGAGTAATACTGACTGTGGTGTAATTAAATTCAAAATCCTTTTCAGAAGGCTCACATATGAATTCTCACTATTTTGAAAATTGACTGTAAACTTTGGAGAAGGGTACTTGAGAAAGGAGAAGCTAATCAAGATGATCTGAAAGCTAGAGATGAGGAAATTCAAATTTTTAAATCAGTGTGGAGACCATGAGCACATCCTGACAGTTGCAGAAGCCATGCTTTCCACCCCCAAAAGAAGGAAGCAAAAACATGAGGGAAAAAAAAGTGATTAAATGGCAGAGCTTAAAGGTACGCGTTGTAGTTCTTAAAGAGAGCCTACTGAAAAGGAGGTAAGTGAAAAGAAGTGTCACATAAAATGAAGGGGGAAAGGCAGTTTTTGAAAAGCATAAATGAAAACTAGTAAATTCATTTCCATAACTTTTTTCTACTGACTTATTTAAAGATACTGCATCTGTTAAATTACCATAGAGTAAAAAAGAGATTTAATGAAGTGAACAATATTGCAGAGATTCCTTTTTTCCTTTTGCCTTTACCTTGACAAAAGTTGTATGGTTATTGATTTTGAACCTACTCTTTTAAATTTAAAAAGATAAGATGCTCCCATGAATTGAAATAACAGAAGATAAAATCCTGAAACAGATGGATATATTAAGAGAAATATATTCCAGACTCAGTTAGAATATCTCCTGGCATTTGGAAGGAACTTGGAGCTTCTCAGAAAAAAATAGAAAAACTCCCATTAGTTTCAAGTACTATGTCAGGTGACTGGAAGGCACCTCTTAACACAGTGTAATATAGTATTATAGAACATAATACAATAAGATTTGATATAAGCGGCATTACAACTAAAAACTCCTTTAAAAGGACAAGGAAAATGTTTTGATGAAAGATTTGAAGGATTACCCTTAGTTTTAAAGAAGGAAAAAATAAAAAGGATTACAAAAACAGTAGATAAACGTGATTCCATGAAAACACAGCAGATATAAAATGCTACTGTGCAAAATCAGATAGCAAAACCAGTACCTATAATAATAAATTACAAATTTTCAATACGGAAAAAAAAATTGGGATTTTTAACTGAAGTTGCATAATTGACACCGGCACTGTAAACTGTATGACTAACCGTACCCATCAATTCTATCATTTCATTACTGTTTTTCTTAAAATTTTCATCCCATACTTACATACTGAGATAGAGGATACAAACTAGGGTACGTCTAGCTCCCCGTTCCATCTCCAGCACTGTCCAATAGCAGCTGTGTAGTGTCACAACAAACTGTGGTAAGAAACTTCTAAGGTTTAACTGTGCAGGCTATGAATAAAGACCTCGATTTGTTTGCTTTGACTTTGGCATTTGCTAGGTTCATCTAATGACCCATGGTGATTTAGTTAAAAAAGAGTGAAGAATTGTTACCTTTTAGCTCCTCCATGCTTGTGTTGGATCTGCCCCTATTTCATAGGCAAACCCAGAAGGTGAAGCATTAGTCCCCCCACCTCAAAATGTCCAGTAAATATTTGCTGTAGGTACAGATTATGCACTGACAGGTTTTTCAGCTTTCAGTAACCCATGCACAGCCTCAATTTTTCATTTTGCTTAGGTAAAGGCCTTGTAGGGGAAACCTACGTTATTTAGATGTTAGAACCCTCAGTTTCAAGACACCTCTGTTCTAGTGTAGAGTGTTTGCTGTGACAGTCTTTCAAGAGGATATCAAAACCCTGTTTGGTCAGAAGGTATTTTACACTTCTTTTGTAAATTCCTCAGGCTTTGCGTTTTCTCTGAAGTGTTAGACTTCTATGCAAAGAAATGTCCCATTAAGCAATTTTCCTTTGGCTGTCATTTATTAAGTCTGTCTAAGAGTGAGGTTTGGCATCATCCTCCTCCTTACAACATGTCCCATTCAAAGTTACTTTTCTGTTGTGACTGCTTGTTAACATATTGATGGGGAACGTTACAGCAGTGCAGATTATTGACATTGTAAATAAGTCCATTAACCGAGCTACTTCAACCGCCCCCCCTGCCCCCCAGCATTTTTCTGGGATTTAATGAAGATTTACACTAATACTACATCTTTCTCCAGCTTCAAAAGAACACATTCCTATTCAACCAGATATTTATTACACTGAATCCACCATGTCATTACAGAAACCCTGTAGTAAGTGACTTGCTTCCCATTGGACTCAGTGTTGCCTTCCTACAACTCTAGTGAGGTGCATCTTCAAAATGTCAAGTGAGGTGACTCCCACAGATTCTTAGAATTACTTGTACTATGTGGAGAAGTTAGGGTATGGCTTCAACTTACTCACTTGTTCTCTGAGTTCATCTGCAACATGGCCTTACAATGTCTTCCCACCAAAGCATTTGGATTTGGGTAGTAGTGAGTTGTTGTGAGCTGCTTTCCATTATTTTTCTAAGTCTTTAGATAATAAATTGGTTAAACTGTTCCAGTGTGAGACAATATTTTTGTTTAGAAAGCTATGTGATTAAAGACAGTGGATAAGCATGAGGTACTGGTTTGGTTTATACATAAGAAAAAATAACTACTTTTGGATAGCAAGTACCAAAGCAACAGAATTATAAATCGTTTGGGGTTGGCCATGGACCTGCTGCAGTGCACCCTGGAGTGCTATCCTTTGATGGATATATAGGGAGAAGATGATGGGGATTTCTGCAAAAATCATGAGTCTCTCCCCACTTTTAACAAACACAAAGCGAGTATTAATCCCTTATTTAATCTTGTGTTTCAAGCCAGACCAGGACCATGCTTTCTGTAGCCTTTTATGTACCCTTTCTGACTTCAGATACCCCATGATAAAGTAGTAATTTCTCCTCTAAGGCAACAGTTGCCTAATCTTCCCAGTTCCTCTCTTTCTCCACAGAAGTAAATGCCTTCTCACCCCACCCACACGCCCAAGAGAGCAGCCTCCCCCCCCCCACTCACTGCCTCTGCTACAGTAGCAGCAACATCCATTTGTCTTCAATTAACAGAGTCAAGGATGCTATTGTCATCATTGCAGGTGATGCGGTGCATCTGCACATCATCACTTCTCTCTCCCTTTTAATGCTCTTACCTCTCTGGGTTGAAGCTTCACAGCGCATTCTCTTGCATAGTTGGAAGCATTGGGCTACAATTCAGTCTATTTTGGCCCTATTGATTTGGTGGTTCTGTTTGGTTTTGGAAACTTTATTCCAGTTGAGATTCTTAAAAGTGACAAATATAGAAATCATATAGTCTTATTAAAACAGCCTTATCTAGAATAACAATAAAACCAAAACATTTAAAGAAAGTCTGCCCATCCATCTTATTAATAATCTTACTATCCCCTGTTCACTGAATGTTCATTGGTAATCTTTAGCTATTTACTTCAGAGAGGCTTATCTCTTGTCTTGCCTGGTTATTTGCTTGTCTTGCATCTATCTATTAAATCCACATATTCATGCAGTAAATATCCCAGCAGTCAAGTTACCTACAATATTCATAAGCTGTTTCAAAGAAGCAACAAATGTATTCTGATTTATTACAAAAAGATCTAATGAATTAATTATAAATGTTATTTTATCGGTGCCATTGAGGTTATTTTCAGCAGAAGTTTCAATCTATAATTGGAAACATATGCTTATACTTTTAGTCACAGGCCAAGTGTTCAGTGCAGGTAAGAGATTACGTCACACTGCCGTAATGCTGAAGAGCCCTTGCTATAGATTGGCATGCCTTTGTGCTGAGCAATGTACAGATCCAGCACAAAAAAGGCGCCCCCCAAAATTTCTCATTAATGTGCTATGATGAAAGCCCTTAGAACACAACTGAAAACTGGGAAAATTTTGACTTTTTCACTGAATCTGATAATTACTATAAAGGTCAGAAATTGGTTGTCCATCAAAAATGTGTATCTATCGGCAACAAAATGGGCCATCTGTAAGCATGGTATCCTCTCTATTCCTGTTTATTTTTAAGAAAGGCATTTGAGATTTGTGACTTCTGCAGAGCTCATGAACCCAAGGTCACTGAAGTTAGATGCATGTCTGTTAATATTCTTAGCTATTTTTAATATACATAGATTATATCCTAAACAATGCCTGCTTAATACACTTTGGTTTGCATATTTTCTTTTGTATACTTAGTAACCATGGGAAAGTCACATACAGATCATTCTATTCTTTGAACTAGAAGATATTCATTTTGGACTCTCTTTTATTCTGTTAAATTTATGCAGTCTTGAAATAACTCCCTTTAATTGAGAACAGTTTGCTTTATGTGACCAACCATGGAATGAATGCATATATATTACATATATATGCGCACACTTTTTTTTGCCTAGAGTTTGAAACCACGTACTGATCACGATAGTTTCCTTCTTCAAAAGGAGTGGAAAATACTGTGTAATATTTTCCAAACTGAAACTGGATCTACTCAGAATGCTTATTTTTTAAACTTTCCAGTAAATGGGAAAAAAAAAAAGAAGGATGTTTATTGTTTGATCAGGAGAACACACATTTGCTAATTTTTATACATGGTTTCGTATTCTTTTATATGCCTGCTGGTAAACTATATTTTCGATGTCAAGCAAGAAAGTCTCACTTCTTTCCAGTCTTGTATTTTCATGCTCCAGTGAACATGTATTATTTCTGACAATTTTCCCATGGACACAGTGATTGTATATCTCCTATATCTGCAGTCTGAAGTGCTTAAGAGATTCAAAATTAGCTTTGTATACCAAACTTGCTATGTCCAAGTTAATTTACAAAGACAAGTATTATGAGAACAGAGAAGAGATTTCCATTAGGGAAATCTATCAGTAGAGAATGGAGTTTGGAAGTCATTAGCTACCATCATCTTTTCAAATGTTTTAGTTGTAGTAACTATTTTTTTTAACAGCCATCTTCTACTGCTCCATCAGTCCGACTGGAAATCAGAGCAAGTTCTAGTAACTGATGCCTGTTCATCTTGCTTTTAGCTGATTCAAAACCTCTCTCTTCTTTCTGTAGTGAGAAACGCCTTCAGCCTATATTTGAATGATAATGTTCTTCCATCTTTGCATATTATTAAAAATACTCCCTGACAGGTATGATATGGCAATATATCATGGAATATACCCTGCTCTATATGATTTTTTGTTTGGTTTTATTTCCAAGTAGCTAAGCAATTATCCATTTTGTAGATTTATCTTTTTCTGTCCAGAAATGTTGATCCTAAATACACACTCCATTTTCAAAATTCTAGGTGGTCCCAAAAATGTGTCTTCATACTAATTATATTAAAAGAGAAGCTAGCTAAATAGGCTTAGGTTTGAACCAAACTCACTGCTCCCTTTCCCCCACAATCAAAACCCCACACATTTGACTAATCTTTTGGAGACAAAACCCATATATTTTCACAGTTTGCTTTTTGCAAATGTGAATGCTTTATTGTAATTGTGCATTTAGACTTGGAGCCCATTAACGCAAGCTGCTGAGTGCTTTTAATTTGTCTTGTCTTTTTTCACTGCATATTACTGTGTAGTCTGATCCTTCTTTGGGAGGAGATATTTCCGGTAATAGCTAATTAATTGTATTGGGAACACTCTTCTAAGATGCTTTTCTCAAGAGGATGTATATTTATGGAATTAGGATTAAAGGCGTGTCTGTGTTTGTAGATTGCATTCTAATATATTAGCTTTGGAACTGGAATCCTAATAAAACAATCCATGTAAAATTCTTGGCTTTTGCATCTAGACTGTTCCCCAAGTAAATTAATTTAGGAGGTAGCTACTGGAATCCATATGATATGTTGTAAACTGCAGTTATATGGGATAAAGTCCACTTGGCTATCAGTTTTTATGTTAACCTCTGCAAACAAAGAAATCACCCTTATCTCAGATGTTCCTGAACCACAGGTCATGGAATGCTGGAATGATATACCAGCTAAGTTTTGTCAATATTTGCTCTGATTTTAAACTCTTCCTTAGGTATGCCTTATTGGCCACTATCAATGTAGTGGCTTGATGTAGTTTTAATCCTATCTTCTGAAGAATACTGTTGTAATAATATTTTCAATTATTTGGACTTTATTCATGCATTAATCCATACCATGAAACTCTTAAGGCATTATGATATAATGGAAAGTGAAAATACATTTCAGAGAAGGAGGAAAATTCAGCCAGATCAAAACCTAATCCTCAAAGAAGCCAAGAGTCTTTTCCCATTTGAAAATGAAATAAAACAAAATTTAGCACGCTCTCCATACTTAGGATATACAATAAGTGATGTGAAAAAAATCCAAGAACAAAAATGGTTATTCAAAACTTAATAACTTAAAGCACCCCCAAATGAAGCTATGGAATGTTAAGGTACATTACTGCAATTGCCTATCTGGCATGTATACAGAAACCAGAAAAAAGGATCAATAGTTGCTAAGCAGACAAAAGAAAAGCTAAACCTCATTTCTGAACTGTATGGTTCATTAATACTGATTATAACTTATTTTATATCAAGGTTGTTAGCTTATTCCATACAGATGTGTTTATAAAAAGCATGTGTATTGCTTATATCTTTTTCTGTCTTTAACTTTTCTGTCACATCTTTCTTTACTCAGATCCATGTATAGTATATGGCTTGTATGCAAACACTTATGCAGATGAAGTACAATACAGCAAACGTTTAAGCACTTCATCTGTCCTTGAACTCTGTAGAACTACTTATCTACTTATCTCTGTTACTTAAATGCATAGAAGTGCTATAGGTTTGAGTCCCTGAGACAAGGTTTTATGCATATTACCTCAACCATATCTGGGAACAAAGCCCTAAATAAATAAATAAACAAAAAGTAGTAATAACTTAAATTTTGTTCTGTGTTGCTTGTGTACAAAATATGGGCCCAAATTGTATTAAAATGGAATTTTAGAAGTAGAGCACACCAAGATACACCAACCTCTGTAGCTTATTTGTATTTTTAAAATATAAAATGAGGCGATAGATGTGCAAAACATTTTCAGCCCTTACCTTCTTATTGTTTGGTAATGAAAATCAAAATGATGACATTAACATCTCTTTCAAGTCAGCTAACTGATGCTGCAGCATTATGAGTCATCTCTTTAACACTGAGCTGCTTTTTTAAAAAAAATATTTTAGTGGTGATAAAAGGTGTGAGGGTGATAGGCCTGCAGGTCTTACTCTATTTACCCACGGAACATAAGGAAAAGCAGTAAAAGTTCAGGATTGATTCTATGAGCTAGAAAGGTGAATGGTGTGGTTTTTCAAATTCGTGAAGGCAGTGGTTTGAAATATTCCCTCTGTCTGCTGTATCTGCATTGAACACGGCAGTGTATTGTATAAGCCACTGAATAGCGAACAGAGCGACAGCATTGAATCACCCAATGCTCTGTGATGCAGTCTACCAAATAATTATGTCAAATCTGTGGTTTCTAGAGCTTGGGCATCTTCACTAGGGACAAAGGAGCACTCTCTTCTCCATAGGGGTTGTGGTCATTGTCAGCCTTATGTCTGATTGTTGATATTACTGCTTATCACTATTCCTTTTCATCATGCTTCTCTACTCAGCGTTGGTCAGTCAGGCCCTGAGCTCTTGTAGGTAGCATGCAAATGTGTCTGCAGGTGCCTGGCTGCACCAAACAGACCATCAAGGGCAGTTTCCAGATCATCACGACAACTATAGTTGCCACATAGTTGTCAGGTATGCAGTAATGAAAACATAGTAATGCAGCCATAACTTGTCTGGAACCTCATGGAGCCTTTCCAATTGGAATGGCTGCTGCAGAACAGAGCTGTCCAGGCATCCTTGATGCAGATTAACATTTAATATGTGGGCAGCATGGCCACTCCAAGATAAAATAGCAGTCCAAGTGCACACCATTTGCCATCACGTAGCACAGTTTCTAACAGCACTTTATCTACACTTACTCCTGGAAGTTGCAGCGAGGTGTTCTTGCAGAGCTTGCCACTGACTCACCTGGTTATCCACATAGCATTGACTAAGCCAGGAGTTCTGTCAGGGAAGTGATGCTTGGTCCTTTCGAGCTGTTCATAGTTTCTTCTTGGTCTAAGAGCTGAAGGAAGCAGTGGAACATCGGAAGTCAGTATCTCTTCGTCAGAGATATTTGTGGAGGCAAAGATGTTAGTACTTGGTATTGTTTGGAGAGGTACGATTCACTGGAGGTTCCCTAGACACAGCCTACTGAGACACCCACATTTCAGGGACACTATCTTTGTGTAAATATATAAGCTGCAGTCATTCCTTTAGTGACCATATCTGAGGAACATTGCTTGCAGTGACTTAGCAGACATGAACCCAAAAGAAATGGCATAATCCTGGGGGTAGCCTGCATGACCTGACAGCAGGAGCATGGCACGTTTTCGGGGAAGCATGGTAGTATTTTTATGGTGCATAGGGAGCAGAACACCACTCACCTGCTGGTGTGGATGGAATTCCTTGGGAGGAACGGACACCCCGTCAGCCCTGTGACCATGCATGACATGACTGGGTGTCGCCTAGGCAGTAACATACTTTTTATGAAAATAAGCACCTGTGGCTGCTGCCTTGCAAATAAAGCAGTACAAGTCACTGTACTTTGTCCTATGGACTTCTGGTTTCATTCTGCATGAGTAAGACTGGGAAGAAAATTTTTCCTCACCTTAGCAATTTTTATCCAGCCAACGCTCATTGCCTTGGCTCCAGCACACAGTGTCCCGCTAGCTGGCCAGTGCTGCTTCGGGTGGTGGGGGAGAGGCTGACACTGGTGGCCTGCAGGCAAGGTCCTCCTGCATCCTTGGGCTGTCTCAGTGCCAGAAGAGGCCAAGATAGAGAACTGGTGGCTAGACCCAGCCCAGAGAATCATGGAGCGATTCTAAATATCTTCTGTAGCTCAGTGTAGATTGGGAAACAGCTCAGTGTAGATTGGGAAACTATATTTAAATGCCACCCTCATGTTTTTTTCAGTTTCTTCAAGTTGAATAAGCACTTCTTGTCATCTTATATGAAAACAACCTCTGGTACATCATTTGCTGTCTCTTCCTACTGCAGCTGGTGAGTATTCCTGTCAGCAAAGTCAAAGGCATTTTTAGATCTCAATAAAGATCCTTGTCTCCTTTTATGTGCATACTGTATATTGCCAAAGGTGCACATAACTGAGGTGGCTGTTTTAAAGCTTGTTGGTCATGTGTTTTGTAAGATGATGGGGAAGGATATGTAGGTATTAGGGTATGGAAGGATGTGTGAAATCATGAAGCCTCATCCTTTGCGGGATAAAAAAGCCTAAACAACCGAGATCTTGCATAGATTGTGCCCATGCAAGGACAGGGCCCCTGTGTCAACAATTCTCTAATCTCTGCCCGTATTTCTCCATCTGAGAGACTATTTTGTCCCAGAGCAGAAGCTGAGTGTAAAATAATACAAATGCAGTGGTGGAAGTTCAGGGAGCCTGTGCAAGACGTGTGGCACTAACACGCAGCGCTGTCTGAAATGGCTGCTTTGGAATTGGTGATTGCTTTCTGTTATCTGTTCTTAATATACCTGGAGACTCTAAACGTTGTGTGTCTTTTTTGCAAGTAAACAAGATTGCATCAAAGAGACATTGATTCTATCATCAGTTTCTCATCCTGACACAATCTGCAGGATCTTGAGTGTAGGCTATCTGCTTTAAGCAGCAGAGAGAACACTAATGGAAACTTGATTTCAATTTCTATTTCCAGCCCTCATCTAAAGGTGCATAAACTTCAAAGGCGAGTACCCTGTATTTCAAATGTGAACTTCAATCTTAAATTGCTGGATGAGCTGCTGTCTGAAAATACACAAAGCACTTCTTCTTTGGAATGATACACAAAGCACTTCTGCGCTTTGAAAGGATTCACAGCAGATGGGGAGAAAAAGGATCATTAATTGATTCTTCAAATAAAACATCACAAATATAACTGAGAGACCGGGTTGGAAAATCAAATTGAGTGAATTTTCAGAGAAGTTTCTTCTGTTCACAGAAGTCTCTCGGCAGAATTTCAAATCAGCCTGATGATTAAGCGGCAAGTCATTTTAAACCATGTTTACGTTAGCAGACCTCTGTAACCATATTCATACTAGGGCAAGGCATAGTACACAAAGGGTTTGTTAGATTATAATTAGTTTAGTTTACTTTCCATTATGTGTCAGTAAAGGCAGCCCGCGGGCTGGGCCATGGTTCCCGTTCCCCTGCTGTGCAGCTGTAGCTTTGGGTAAGCTATCTGCCTGACAATACCTAGGAGAACCCGCCCAGCGGAGTTAAGTAGTGACCCCTGCACTTTTTTGGCCAATGAACCTGCACATGCCACCACCCATTCTTATTATCAAACTTTAAACTGAAAATAGGACAAAAGTGATATAAATGATGCAAGACTGTGTTTCGTAAGAGCCTTTGGGCTCCTTGCAAGCAAGTCTCTCGGTTACACTTTGAACAAAGTCACTGCATTAAACCATACTCTTATTAGTGTATCAGTACCACTGGAGAAATGGAGCTGTCATCTATGACAGCAGAAACTGGTATTAACTGCCTCGCAGCCTTCAAGCTGACTTGCTTGTTACTCTTATCAGCAGTACTTTTTACAGGCTGTTTATTGTCAAGTGATCCATTCCTAAAACCACAGACGTACTATATGTTTGTAGTTTTATTTCATGAATTTACTTGACAGGTGTAAAGGCGAAGCAGTCACACTGGCACTTCTGAAGGATGTTTCAATCCTTTTGTGTTATTATTTTTGGTTGGCCCCCCCAAGGGTAATCTTTCTGACACTTAAATGACATTTTTTCCATTTTCTTCAAATTTGTGTGGAAAATTTGATTCACTTTTTCATTTTGAAACCTCTAAGATAATATAAAATGTTTCACTTACTGCACTTCCTGCTTTTTCTCTAAAGAGATTATGCTTTGCAGATTGTAAAAATGCTTTATAAACTATAGCTTAATCAGCAGTTTAATGTACAGATACATAACTTTGCAAGGCTAGCTGGTGGTTCCACTGTCAAAAATTAAGGAAGAAAGAATTAGAAAAACTATGCTTAATCCAAGGCTATCTGTAATATTAAAATGGGATCTGTATACATCTACACACATACACATGTAGGTGTAGATATTAAAGTTCAGAGGAGGCTGCATCTTACAATTGTAGGAAACCATTTGTACATTTATTGTGTTTTATGATTTCTGAAGTCAGATTATTTTGTCTCAGACTGAGAACAGGAAAAGCTCATTTAAGCTTGAAAACTGAGAGAGAGTTTGAGGTACAATTGAGAGATACAGCAAGTACATAACTTAAAAAGAGCTAGTGAGAGGAGAGAAGACATCCAAGCTCCTATGTTGCGGAGGACACAGTCAGACAAACCAAGGAAGCAAGCCCTATGAAGGTCAGTCCAGATTGGAGTTGTGAAGAGGTCTGAACTCAGGGAAGAAAAAAGCAGAGACAGAGGCACCCCATAGACAAAAGAAAGAGGGAGGGAATGAGAAATAGCTCAGGGCATGCAGAAGAGTGGGGTGGTGCAAAGAGGCTACTCTGTCCATCATACAAGTCATCTGAAAGACAAGGCAACCTCTTCGTTAAATCTTGTCTGGAACCGCATTTTACTTGCTTCATGTTGGATTGGAGATTATTTGGCAAAGGTGGGTGGTATTGGTCACCTTTTCCAAGCATTACTGTTGAATATTTAACTCTTGCCTTGATATACAGTAACTAACTTTGTTACTGGGCAAGGCTTAAAGATAGAAACTAATGAATCTCCAAATCATGACAGGCAAGGGTATGCCTCTTGAGAGCAGCAAGGTTTTTTAACAGGACAAAGTAAGATGACTCTCAACATGCCTTTTTCCTAACATGAGTTGTGGGATTCAGGGGAAATAGAACATATTCTTTACAGTCATTTATAAAGATGAGGCTTAGAACTAAGTCCCATTCCAATCACCTCAGCAAAGATTAGTACCTCATTGCACGCAGTCACCCATACTCAGTTAGCATGCTAAGAACAGCATGTAGAAGTGGTTGATGACTTAGAGCTTCTCATGGCAACAATTGATCACAATTTCTGAATAAAAATATAGTCACCCTCCAAATCTGGCCTTCCTGAAAATTGTTGTTATTCATGTAATGGGATATTTTGCAAATCATCTGGGCCAGATTAATCAGGTTGCATGGATCTGCTTAACTCTGCTGGAGTGGTGCTACACAGATATATACTTCATGAAGATGTCACCTAACTATTTTATGTTACTTATTAAAACCAGACCCAAGATCAGTTTAGGATTTTTATCAAAACTGTTACATATCTGTACTTCCTGACTGCCACTTTGATGCAAAGAAAAGTTTTTTCCTGAATATATATATATCTTTTTAATATAATGTCATTTCAATACAATATTTTTCTGACAAGTTGATTGATTATTCTGAACTACTAATATGGCATATGCCATACCCCCATCGCCGTCTGATCACACAGCTCCTTACATCATTCTTATAGATCATTCTTGTACATTTATTGTCTCTTTCCAGCTTTGAAGTTCCATCATCTTTGTCAAGATCTGGAAGTGCAGCTCAGGGTATGGCAGTGCCCACAAATCTATAGTGGGTAAGTGCCATTTTAGTGTGTCAGATAGCAATATATTTTAATACTTATTCATTTAAGTTCAGCATGTAAAACTCAAAATACTCATGAAATATGTTGAGTCTTCATGTAAACCTCTAAAAAGAAAAGTGGGTTTTGTGCTTCTAATCTGGAACCAAATGTTTAAGAAAAAGTTCTTTAGGAGTGCTATGAAGTGCTATGAAGCTTTACAGTATTCATTGTTGGTACTTTAAGTCAGGGAGTCTGATGTGAGCAACGTGACTTAGAACAAGGGTTTTCTCAGACTGGGTGCTTTAAGTATGAAGTTTGTCATTATACAGCCAGTAAATGACCTGATTTTCAAATACTGGTTACCCAGGACTGTATGTAGTCTGCTTTAGAGGTTCATTCCATTAAGGGCAACACAGACTGGAAAGCCAGATCTTAGGGTCCCTTAGTGAGGGGACACCATATGGGATGCCCTCAGGCACCACAACCATCTCAAGCTCTGTCAGCATCTTCTCTTAAGGGCTTTTTAAGACTTACCCTGCACCCTGTCTTATCTGTATAATGATCGAACATACCCCCATGAGATAACTGATACTTATGGTTATCTGAAACTCTCTCAGAACAAAATGAAAGGAGTTGAAAAACCTCTGCCGGGGGACAGATCCTGATAACTGATTAACAGCTGTGCCAGACTGCTCAGTTAGGGTGCTGCTTGAGGGCCCCATGGAGCCAGTCTGTGCACTTCATTAGGCATCCTGGTGGGACAAAGTGGAGAAGATGCTGCGAGACCTGAGTTATCGTGGTGCTTCTCCCCTGTCATTCCAAATGGGAATGATGGCTTCAATGATTTTCCAGGAGGTCCTAGGGATGGTTGGAGAATCTAAACCTGACAATGCCCCTAGCACAGGGAAATAACACACCGCACAGAGACTATAGCCATTCCTGGAGAAGTTAGTAAAAACTAGGTTTTACTATCAGCATCTAACAGTTTTTATCATCTATCCAAACTTAGCAACTAAGAAAATAAAACAGCAGCATAATCTATTATTGATATTGTGTAGCAAATACAGTGGCCTAAAGTTATAACTCAGGATGTTAATCCGATTGGATTTTGCCTATAGTTTTATAAAATCACCACCAGAACTTTAGTGATAGCACATGGTCATAAGTTGAGTTTTATCTCTCGTTTGAAAGAGATGAATTAGTCTGCTTTTATACAAAGTTAATGTTTAAATTATTCGTTTCCTAACCAGACATCAACAATGTATGTTGCTTTGCAGCTAGAGGCTAGGTTCACAAATAGGAACTACAAGCCCAAGTGTTTCTATACGGTACTTACAGCCAACATTTTGGCATTACCGGTATTCACAGTCCTGGAGCTTGTTAGCCATTGCTGTCGTATGAACCTAAAACTTTTAGGATCCTAAATGTATGCTGATAAAATCCCATAGGTACTTCCATTTCTGCTACTGGGCACACACTTTGTGAGGGGAGAATCAGCCTTGCGCAACATCAGACCAGGGTATTTGGTATAAAATACCTAGCTGAAGACAGCTTCTGTCCCAAAGTAGTTTCCTGAACTGTCTTTCAAGTCCAAGTAAGCTAGAAGTTCTTAAGGCCATCAATCCTGTAGATGATTTAGACGGCTTCAAAGATGCTCAGAAATAAAGAAAAGCTATAGAAATAAAGAAAAACAATCTGAAAGAATCTAATGAATACAACTGGAATTTTTTATTAGGATTACTGTATTTAATTTGAAACCTCTTGAATGAACAATTCCAGACTGGTGTTAAAAATTCTTTTTGCAGTAAGACTAATGTCTCTTAAACTGACACTGATAGGCCTGGATTAGAGCTCAGCTACATTTCTAAATCCAATTTCTTGTTGTCTTTAAAGTGTGTATTTGGAATGGTTCATGGTTTTGTAATGAAGAGTATTTTTTGTGCAGCATACGGAGTGATAATGTAAAAGCAGAAAAGATGAGAAGAGTTAGAAAGTAGTAAGTTAGAGTTCAGAAAAAAGATACAGACTGATTTCTTTTGGCTGACAATGTTATATAAAGATTTCAGAATTAAGAATAGATACAAAGCTTACTCTAAATTTCAGTCCACCCAACTTAACCTCTCATAATTCTGCTAGCTTTGGGAAACATTTTGGACAGACAACCTATGATGAGAGTATAATTTCAGTCAAAACATATAATTACTCTTACTTCAAGTTAATTAAGGAATGAGTTGCTCAGAGGTATAAATTTTCATGGTAAAGCGTTTCACTTACATTCCACTCCGCCGAGAGAGTGAAACTTTGCACTATCATAGTTATAGTGCAAAAACTGTGGACCTTTAACAGAAAAGTTAACTTTTGCTAGAAGGTTGTAACATCTCATTGTACATTAATTTCCTAGCATCTTTTTTAAAAAGCAGCACAGCTTCTATCATATTTATTACTTTTTATGAATGACATCAGGAATGGCTTCTTCTGAATTAAAGAAAAACTTGGAGGTTGGTAATTTGATTACTTGGAGAATAGTTCAGTTTCTTTATTTAAAAGTGACCAAAGTTAAAATCAATAGCAGCCAAGTTATTATTTTACCCTGAGCTATCTTTTACTTTTTCCTAATAGTGTTGTAATAAACCCGTTTTAGTTATTAGGTAGTTTAGGTTGAGGGAAAAACTTTGTGTGAACTTTGACTGGATTGCAGAAAAAAAGATATCTTAAATCTCCAAAAGATGTAAAAAGAGTCAGGTATTGGTTGTAATTCAGGTACTTACCTCTGTTCCTACTCCAGATTGTATGACGAGTGACTTAAATATGTATATGTCTGCTTTCCCAGTGGAAAAATAGTCACAGGAGTATTCACTTCTACATAATTAATATTTGAAAAGTATAATGCGTGTGGAATGTATTAAAATGACATTTTCTGAATATAGTTATCTCATTACCGCAAGATTGCATTGCTAATTGTCTAAAAGCATTTTGAACAGAAAAGTAGTATTGTTAATCCATTTGTACTTTTGCAATTTTAAAGTTACAATGAATTTTGGAAAAGTCAGTACTCCAGGAAATTAATATTTATCAGGGAGGAAAGAAATCTGTTTCCTACATTACAGGCCAGCAAAACTTTGCATTTTATCCCGAATGTTAAAGTGCGTGTCTCTGGCTAATTTATTGAAAGATTCAGTTGGCATTAGTCATAAAATGTCAGTGAATTAACCTTTTGACTTTGATCTGCCTTTTGGGTTATAACTTAGAATTTCCAAGTGATAACAACTTGGTGGAGCACGAGGAGGAAACTTAAGCTAAGTTCTCCAGCAAATCAGAATTTAAAATGTCAAAAAAAAATGTGCTTTGTTTAAATTTATAATTATCTTTCTGTTAAGGCTGAAGAGATGATTTTGACAGGAGGCTTGAAATCTCTCCTTCCCCACGTGCTAAGAAGAGTAATTCGATGCAACAGACTCAGTATTAGTAATACTTCTGGAATGGCAGAGGGTAGGTAAACTTCACAGCTCTAAGTGCAAAAGTTACTCCATTTTAGATTCATAGCTATGTGTTTTCTTTTTTTGTTTGTGAAGGAATGTAGGAATATCAAAAGCACAGAAGTAAAACAGAAGAAAATGTTAAGTTGACTTATGTTCTTAGGTCACTTTGGTGTTTCTGAAATCACATTGTAAGCACCTGGCACGGTGTTCTTAAATCATAAAGCTACATCAGAGAAAATATTATCATCCTACCTGTGTAAAGTACATGGACTTTGTTTTCAAAGTTTGCAGTGTGTTCCTCAGCTCCCAGTTATGTCAGTGAGAAATTACAGATGCAGAAAATATTGGAAAAATCTTTAACCAAATCTGGCTTTTCTAGCATACAATATTATCACATTTGTAGGATGACATACTGGGTTCTTCACAGAGACCTTGATCTACTTAGTGCATCAGATACACTTTGTGGAGGAATGAGACGTATAGTTACAGAAGTGGTTTTCTGCTTCATTTGTTTCAGAAGTTGGAAATTACTGACTCAGCAAGATTGGGAGTTATAAGGGGGAGGGAAAAATAGTTTTACACTCAGATAACAATGCATTCTGGAAAACAGATTTCTGTCTTGCCTTGCAGATGGACTTTTACAGAAGCAGAGACTGTGTCATTGTTCTGACCACCTTTAAAGCGTAACTTAACTAAAAATACTGTGGCAAATAGCTGACCAACAAAGCTGTGTGTAGTAGCATTACTACAACATAAGAATGTTAAGGGTCATTTTATAGAATCATAGTGAGTCTTGAAATTATGATTTTCTTCTCCATCAGTACATAAGTTGAAAAATACTAATGGAAAACATGTTATAATATTAACAATCTGCAGTTTGCCCCAACTGTGTTTTTAAGTGCATGTATTGCTCCAGTAGTTTTAAATATCTTAATTTTAACATTTGAAAAAGGTATTGTTTACATACAAAACAAGTTCAGACTTCTAGCCATGAGCATACAGCTCCGTTATGCAAAGACTAAAAAACCTAGGGTAACTGGAATTTCTCAGAACCCCTAAAATTGTCTTATGTTGTTGGGTGATATACTACTAAAATAATTATTATTTATTGCCCTCATTGTCATTCACCAAAGAAATTAAAAACTCTTTCTAAACTTATCTGAACTGGGACATGAGTGTGTTAAATTAATGCACGGGTTGATCAGCATGTCCCACTTCACTAACATTGCTCATGAATATATTCATAATGATGGATACGTAATACAAGTGTATACGTAAGCTTACAGGGGAAAGGAAAATACCTTTTCATCTATAAAGAAAGTAAGAATAGTTATCAGGAGAAGCAATAAAGTTGTCAAAGTGTTATAATGAAGCTTCCTGAGTTTGTAGAGTACCTCAAAGTTACCTACAGATTCGGTCTGTCAGCTGTGACTAGTATTTTAAATTCAGTGTTGTCTGAGTTGAAAGCACCGACTCAAACAATAATTTTAAGAATTTATGAATGTCACCAGCAAAGTAGAAAGTGCCTGTGGATTTCACATGGACAGCAGGGAATGAGGTTGAGGGGTAACTGAACATAGTATTTTATTCAGTGGTAAATTTAGTATGTTTATTTAACAAAAATGTATTTCTGTATTTAGCAAGAAACTGTTTCTGTATTTAGTAACTTTTGCTAGTAATAAAATGAGTTTTTGTGCTGAGTACTCCCAAGAGAGTAGTTTGTGGGCACATTCAGTATGCAAATACATGCTTACCTCAGCCTTTGCTTTGCATTTTTCCATCAGGAATAGGATTTTATCTTTTGGTTTCTTTGTTAGCTTTGGTCAGGAGTAAGATTTGGCTGATTTTCTACAGCCTTTTAAGGCAGGTCATTGATTTCAGCTAAATGATTGCCTCTTGGATGACAGACTACTGCAGTATTTAAGAAAGTGAGAGCTTCTATGCAGCCTTTTAAGCACCTTATGATGTCAGACACAGTAATAACTTTCCAAGACAGTATCAATATAGGAGTTAGGGACTGCTAATTGGCAGTTTTATACACCACAGACTAGTTGTACTCCAAATTTCCTCTCAGTATTTGAACAGCTGCTATCTGCATGCAGGAAAATAAAAATGACAGTGGTATTAACTACTTGAGTTTAGAAAATGAATTTTTGCTAAATAACTGAATGTGAGCTTTTTTCATTGATACTCGTTACACAAATGTTAATGTCTTCAGAAGCTATCACATGGTAGTAGTCAACAACCTTTTAAATTAAAGCTGATTCCAAGTGAAGAAAGTGTAGCAGTTCTGTTCATTTCAGTTCATTAAATTTGAAATAGTAGAAATGACTGAGATTCAGTGTGGCAGGCAAGAGTTTACTCCCGAGCTGTAACTAAGTCTGTTAATTTGCAGCCCACAGTAAAATTCCATAGCCAACAAGCTCTAAAGAATGGGCTGCATAACATCAAAATACCAGGAGTTTACTGTTGGACTGGCCGTGATTTATAGCTTAGTATTAAATGGAAAAAATGGTGAAAGTGTGGTATGCAATAGACTTTCTTTAGTTCTGTGCTAACATTTGTGAAGTAAAGCATTTTCCTATAGAATACTAATCTCCCAGGTTAGGTAATAAATTATTGTCGTGGTTTAACCCCAGCTGGCAACTAAACACCACCCAGGCTGCTCGCTCACTCCCCCCCAGTGGGATGGGGGAGAGAATCGGAAGGGTGAAAATGAGAAAACTCATGGGTTGAGATAAAGACACTTAAATAAGTAAAGTAAAAGCCACGTGCACAAGCAAAGCAAACCAAGGAATTAATGCACTGCTTCCCATGGGCAGGCAGGTGTTCAGCCATCCCTAGGACAGCAGGGCTCCAAACATTCCCCCTTCCTCTTTCTTTTCCCAGCTCTATATGCTGAGCATGACGTAATATGGTATGGAATATCCCTTTGGTCAGTTGGGGTCAGCTGTCCTGGCTGTGTCCCCTCCCAGCTTCTTAAGCCCCCCCAGTGGGGTGAGAAGCAAAAAGGCCTTGACTCTGTGTCAGCCCTGCTCAGCAGTAACTAAAACATCCCTGTGTTATCAACACTGTTTCCAGCTTAAATCCAAAACATAGCCCCATACCAGCTACTGTGAAGAAACTTAACTCTACCCCAGCCAAAACCAGCACAATTATGCTTATATAGAAATTCACAGAAGTGTTTATTAATTATGCTGTCTTCATATTCT
This sequence comes from Gorsachius magnificus, assembly GCA_034008185.1. Classification (NCBI taxonomy): domain Eukaryota; kingdom Metazoa; phylum Chordata; class Aves; order Pelecaniformes; family Ardeidae; genus Gorsachius; species Gorsachius magnificus. The sequence continues at coordinate 51,826,808 of CM067086.1, forward strand.
AGTACTACCCATGTCTGCCAACTGTTTTAGCTGTGAACAACTTCAAATCTAGCTATGTACATCTAGCTATGATTTTTAAAACATTTCAAAATGTTGTTTCATTTAATCATGGACTTCTGAATCAAAAATTTCCCTGAGGTAGTTTTTTAGAATCATAGAACCATAGAATCGTTTAGGTTGGAAAAGACCTTTCAGATCATCAAGTCCAACCATTAAACTAACACTGCCAAGTCCACCACTAGACCATGTCCCTAAGCACCACATCTACCCGTCTTTTAAATACCTCCAGGGAGATTTATAGACCATGTAAAGAAATCTATACAGAAAAGTTACTGTTTTGCAAACAGAAAGCTGAATTAATAACCAGTCATTCCTACCTTCCACAATTTTAGGCTATAAACAGGCCAACATCGTGATTTTGCACAAGTCATTGGCTGATGACTTTGAGAAATTTTGCCATGCAAATGACGGACCCCTGCCACTGCTGTACAGAAGTAAACCAGGTGATTGGAAATGTCCTTCACTGAGTAGTGATTCTGATATCAGGTAACTATGGTCCAGCTCTGCTTCTCAGAGTTCTGCAGTGAATGCTGGTGGTGATTAGGAGGGTTTCAGGGAACAGCCTGCTCACAACTGTTGTACACTTTGAACAGATTTCTTTTCTGGGAGTTATACCTTTGAGTGAAAACTATGCCTGAGTATAACAGCCTGATCATCTGGTTCTTGAGAAACACCTTATGATAATTGTCTGTATTACAAGTATTTCTCTAATGCAAAAGTGCAATTTTATGTAATTTCTAAATACTTTGCAGTCTGAGCCAGCAAACTTAAATAATAGGGTTTTACCTTTGTTTAATTTAGTAGTAATGCAGGCATGGTGACCACATATCATCTCTGAAATTTGAAAGATGAACTCCTGTAGTTAACACTAACACTAAAAGCAAGACTTAAAAGAGCTCCCTAATTTTTGAAGCCCCAAGACAAGATATGTATAAGGGACATTTACCTATAAAACCTTAAAAAAATGCCAAACTCTTACCGTGTTCTGCTTACTGGCGTGGTTTTGTGCAGAATAAGGTGTGCTGGGGTTTTTACATGCGTTTGTTTCATTGATACTCAGAAAGAAAAGAAACTGATAAAGTAGGCCGTATCTTGTGGTTTGATACTGGGTTAATGGCAATTCAAACAATTCACCTTGTTTTCAAAAAATATGACAAAGCTGTGATAACTTCTTATTTCACTAGAACTGACTGCCTACAGTACCGAATATATGAGCATGGAGCTTGTACCGGACTACTGAAAAGCCTAAAGGAGTATTCTGAAGAACTTAAGGACATGGTGACTTTTTATTTAGGCTGCAGCTTCTCATTTGAAAAAGCAGTCCAAAATTCTGGCATTCCCATAAGAAATGTTGAGCAAAAATGCAACGTAAGCATGTATAAGGTAAGTCTATGCACACACGTGGTCTTTGTCGTAACTTTGCCTTTGAGCATTTGTCCATATTCACATTATGTGCATATACCTATTGCTCAAAATCAGATCTTTTTCCTACCTGCACAGTAACTTTAGACACGTGCTAGTGACAAGTGCATAAAAATACAGGGTAAAATATGCCCAGCCTCAGTTCAGTCCTTTTCTCAACTTCCTGCAAGGCCAGCCTGCTTTTTTATTCATTTATGGTGATAAAGTTTTTCCCTGTGCACGGTGGCAGCCATTTCATTTGGATTCTGTTCTGATTTGCCTTCTCTGTTTCAACCGGTGACCCATGCACTATTTCTGACCATGCCTTTGTACGTGTCCTACTCTCCAGACCAGCTCTGGCTTGCAGTAGGAATATTCCTTTCATGAGCCATGACACGTGCAGAAGAAACTGCTACTATGACAACCACATTTTCGATTTTTCTGGTGACAGTGGAGCCTTTAAACTACAAATTTGCTATGAACCCAGACCTCTGGGACAGAAGATGTTCCCAAAAACTTGAGGCTTCTACCATAGCACTGAAAATTGTAACTGTGCTCAGAAAATTTATAGTGCAGATTTTTATGTTGGTAGAAGTCCTCAAATAATTCTGGTTCCAGCAGGTAGACCCTTTAGTATTAAGAACACTTAAGTCCACATCTGCATGTCTTTGCCATGTAGTCTGTATGCTGTTCTCCTAGACACAGGTTATTGTTGTTTTCAGTGTTATCATTTCACAATCTTTTTGCTATACGCCTGGTCAAAATGAAGGCGAGACAAACGTGTCTCATACATGAGTCTTCTTACCAAATTTAAAGAAAAAAATACAACTGTGTATCTGCTTGTAACATTTCAGAATTATAAAAATTTCATAGTTTATAGCACATCAATACTGTGAAGAACTGTACAGGCTGTTTTTTCAGTGACAGATATAATGATTTTTATTATAAAGATTGTTAATGAACATTTTCTGTACAGCTCTAGTTGTCTACATAGTTTTTTTGTGTTCAAATGCAACTTAGATCTCAGACATGTTGTTCTAAAAAGCCAGACTGCTTTATTCCTGAATAGGAAATGTGCTTCAGCATCCCAGTCAGTGAGGATGAAGAAAGGAATTCCATGGAACTTTTCTAGAGGCACAAAAGATTTAGTGTGTGGAATCTGCATGCTGCTTCTGTAGAAGCAGGTACTGCCAGCAGCAGGAGTTCCTGACCCCTGCATGCCGCAGAACACTGTAGCTCTCCTGGATTAAAATAGAGAGGACAGGTTCCGACCAAGTAGGTTTGTCACCATGTGGTACTTTTTATTAGCTTTTTCCGTTTCTGTATAGTGAGCACACAGTTGGTTTTGGACAATATTCAGAATTTACTGAGCTCACCACACCGTATGCTGCATGTACTGAAGCAAGAAATGCATAATGTTGAACATTTTAGTGATTGCTATGAAGAAGCTTGAGGAGGGAATGTTTCACTCCTGCACTGCTGGATCTTACCAAAAAAAAAAAAAGTTATGGGATGCTAAGAAATTTCTTTTTTAAAAAGATTTAAAATGAATATTAGTATGCAGCCTTTCTGAACTCAAATACAGTACAAACTTTTAGACTTATTTCTTCTAATACTTCAGAAGTATTATTCAATATTCCTGCTAACACCTTGGATTCTTTTAAACTGCCAGACAGCTGTGCCTTGCTCCCGTGTTTCTACTTTTTGCTGCAACTTAGTAGTCACAATGAGACCTATTCCTGAAAGCAAGTTGGAAGCATCTGTGATAGCAACATCCGCATTGAAAGAAGCCCACGGAGCACCAATTCACATGGGTGACCCTGGTCAGTGCTTTTCACGTTTCACTCTGATGCACTTTATGTGTATAAAAATGGAGGGGGAAACCATGGGCTGAAATACCTGCACCAGTAAGTTTATTATGTTTTACTCCTTTCTAACAGTCACAAACTTGAACTGAAAAAAAAAAAAAAAAAAAAAGAAAAAAGTAGGTTTTGAATGAGCTGAACACAGAGATTTCTTGGATAAAAGATAGTTGTCTGATGTAGATAGATTAAGTTATATGGCAGGGGTGGTTTTGGTAAAAAGCGTAATCACATTTTTTTTCTAAAATGTATGCAGTTTCATTTATATGTGAATACTTTCTTGCTGTCAGAGATTCCAGTGACAGGGTAGCAATGATTGACAGCACAGGGAAAAGTATGTGTGGATGCATTTTGTGTGTTAGCAGATGACTGTGAAAGTAAATACTGCATTATTTTTAAAAATACTGGAACAGGATACATTGAGCACAACACTTAAGACAGAATAAATAGAAATATGACAAGAATTTTTTTTTTTTTTTTAAATCTGGCTCAAACAAGTATAGGCCTATTCTTTGCAAGGGAAAACTGAAAACAACAAAAAAAAAAGAAAACAGGAGGCTGTTTGGAAAAAAACAAATGCAAACCAATCACCTGCAAGATGAAGACAGATCACAATAAAAAAAAATCCCCTCTGCTGACAGAGATATGTCAATCAGTAGGCTCACGGGCCGCATACACAGAAGGATCACATTGCAGAGGCACGGAAGGAGATGTTGTCAGTAACAGAACACCCAGTAATACATGTGGTCTGAGTGCTTAAATCTGAGGAACCAGTAAAAAGTCATTACTTTGAGTAGAGCAACTAACCTAGTGACTTTCTATGATGGTGTGACAACAACAGTGGACAAAGGAAAACCAATGGATGTCAACTGTCTGGACTTCTGCAAAGCCTTTGACACGGTCCCCCACAACATCCTTCTCTCTAAATTGGAGAGCTATGGATTTGATGGGTGGACTGTTCGGTGGATAAGGAACTGGCTGGATGGTCGCATCCAGAGGGTAGTGGTCAATGGCTCGATGTCCGGATGGAGAGTGGTGACGAGTGGTGTCCCTCAGGGCTCCGTACTGGGACCGGTGCTGTTTAATATATTCATCAATGACTTAGACAGTGAGATCGAGTGCACCCTCAGCAAGTTTGCGGATGACACCAAACTGAGTGGTGCGGTTGACACACCAGAAGGACGGGATGTCATCCAGAGAGACCTGGACAGGCTGGAGAGGTGGGCCTGTGTGAACCTCATGAGGTTCAACAAGGCCAAGTGCAAGGTCATGCCCCTGGGTCGGGGTAACCCCCAGTATCAATACAGGCTGGGGGAAGAAAGGATCGAGAGCAGCCCTGCCGAGAGGGACTTGGGGGTGCTGGTGGATGAAAAGCTGGACGTGAGCCGGCAATGTGCGCTGGCAGCCCAGAAGGCCAACCGTACCCTGGGCTGCATCAGGAGAAGCGTGGCCAGCAGGTCAAGGGGGGTGATTCTGCCCCTCTACTCTGCTCTGGTGAGACCTCACCTAGAGTACTGCGTCCAGCTCTAGAGTCCTCAACACAAGAAGGACATGGAACTGTTGGAGCGGGTCCAGAGGAGGGCTACTAAAATGATCCGAGGGCTGGAGCACCTCTCCTATGAGGACAGGCTGAGGGAGTTGGGGTTGTTCAGCCTGGAGAAGAGAAGGCTGTGGGGAGACCTGATTGCGGCCTTTCAGTACCTAAAGGGGGCCTATAGGAAAGATGGGGAAAATCTTTTTAGTAGGGCCAGCTGTGTCAGGACAAGGGGTAATGGTTTTAAACTGAAGCAGGGTAGGTTTAGACTGGATATAAGGAGGAAATTCTTTACAACGAGGGTGGTGAAACACTGGAACAGGTTGCCCAGAGAGGTGGTGGAGGCCCCATCCCTGGGAACATTCAAGGCCAGGTTGGATGGGGCTCTGAGCAACCTGATCTAGTTGAAGATGTCCCTGCTAACTGCAGGGGGGTTGGACTAGATGACCTCTAGGGGTCCCTTCCAACCCAAAACATTCTATGATTCTATGATGATTGGGCAAGTAAGGATCTCCACTATTTATTTCTTTTAACAGAAAATAGTAAGTTATTATATAAATTAATTCCAGAAAAGACAGTGTTCTATGAAAGCGTCTGAAGAATTTAAAACCAACGGAAGAGAGCAAGTGCTTAGAATGACCCAGAATATTACAAGTAGGTGTTAGAAAAAAGCAAAAGACAATTTAGTGAAAGCTAGGTAAGAGTGAGATGTAGTTATCTAACCCAGAGAGGTAAAAGAGTGGTTGCTCGTTTCTCTAGCTAAAGAACATAGGTAGCTAAAGCAGTAGAAAACATGTTCTAGAAAGAATCCATTTGGCATTGCAGTCTTATATTCTTGTTTGCTAGTGTTATGAATATAATTCTTCTGTTGATAGAGAAGATTTATATCATCTTGGAAACCCAACATATGCATCTAGCTTGTGTTTTGTTGCAAAAATAAAGCGAATGCATTTTTACTGATGTCATCAAGTACAAAAAGGGAAGACAAGTCAGCTCAGGTTCTGGGGACATGAACTCAAAGGCAAACTGAATATGCCACTTCGGTAGGACTTGCCACTGTTGCAATCATGGCTTAGTGTCATTGAATGATGTTTGGGCTCTGCCCTCCCCCCAGCTTTGCAGTAGTACTGCTTAATTGGAACCTCATGATTTCATTTTTGATCAATTCTAGGTCTGCTGGGAATACAAGATCTTTCCAAACCAGATTATGGAGACCCAGTTCACCTTCACCCTGGTGATATTCCAGTGTTTTGGGCCTGTGGAGTAACAGGAGTAGAAGCAGTCATCAACTGCAGTACGTGCTATACTTGGAGAACCTTTTTAAATTATCCTTCAATCTCTTTTTCTCTCTCTTCTTTCTTTTTAAACATGGGCTGAATGAGTTGGCTGATTAGCAGGATTGATTTTAGGGTGAGTTAAAAAACATCCCAACCAAACAACAAAAAAACCTTTGGCAGGACTATTTCCCATTGTGAAATACAGTCTACCTTCAAGGAATCACAGAATGGCAAGGGTTGGAACAGACCTCGGGAGATCATCTAGTCCAACCCCCCTGCTAAAGCAGGTTCACCCAGAGCAGGTTGCACAGGACATTGTCCAGGCGGGTTTTGAATATCTCCAGAGAAGGAGACTCCACAGCCCCTCCGGGCAGTCTGTTCCAGTGCTTTGTCACCCTCAAAGTTCTTACTGAAATTCCATCACTTTTGTCTGAGTATTTTAAAGGCAGAAATCTAAAGTTCCAGCAGCATCAAAATTTCTTTTGTAAGCATTCTTAAAAACTAGAAGTTTAGAGGCATTCTTTTTCAAGCTTCTTCATTTTAAAATACTATTTTATATTACACTGCAGTAAAATAATAATAAAGGGGAAAAAAATAAAAAAAAAAAAGCAGCCAGAAATCTTACCAAAATGTCAAGAGCTAGCAAATTGATTGACCTGGAAAAAATTGACCTTTTAGGTTTTGTTCTAAAATTAAGTAAAGGTGACACACTTTACATAAATGAAGCTTTGTCTTCCGCACGGAGCTCTTCTGCTCTTTATCCAGTCATTTATAACAGGCATGAGAACAAAGGGCAAGAAAATGCAACTAAACCATAGCGACAGTATTATATACTGCTCTAAATCACTAGTGTGTAATGAAATCTCATTTTTTAGTTCTTACTGAAAAAGAAGCTTAATAATCATAGGCAGTATAGCTGGGAGAGCCTGAGGACATCGTCTGCTTCATCCTTCTCCGCTTGCAGGATCTGCTACGTCCTCATGGTTCCTTACAGATGTTCATCTGAACTGCTCTCAACACCACTGTAAATATATTCAGCACTAGGAGCAGAGACTTCTTTTTCTATCTTACACACAAGCCCTTTTCACCAGTCCCAAACCCAAACTGAAAATCACACTCTTTCCTGTGTTCTCCAGCATTTTTAGTCATCTTCTTCATGCATCCATGTTGCAGGGAAAGGAGAGAACAAATTTGCCAACCTCTCTACAATCTGTTGCCCAAAGCAGCTGTCTATCCTGCCTTTGCCTGGAACTGGCTTTTCCTTTTGTTTATTTCTCCATTTTCAGTATTAAAACCAGCTGCCATTAACGCATTCCAGGTTTTTTGGGGGGAGCTTGCATATTTCTCTGCTCCTTTCTCATCTAGGTAGTTAAAATTCTGCCGTACCACCAATAACCATATGTTAGCTGAACCTGCTAGCTTCTCACAAAAAATATTGTCTATTCATGTGGTTTGGTGAGGTAAATTAAACCACAACAACCATGTTCCCCAGCTGCTTTTAAATTAATTAGCCATAGACTCCCAACAGATCAAGCACAGATCAAGCACAGATCAAGCACAGATGTACTTGTTAAAGAAATACCTCCTTCCTTTTCATCATCCTAACACAGTAAGATTTTGCTTGTACCAGCTGTGATTTATCCACCAACGTATCAACTTTGCCAAATCAAGTATAATCTAGATCAAGACTTCTGGAATTAGTATAGAGACAGCAAATATGACAGCTACTATGCTGTCAGGTCTAAATAAGTTTATTGTTCACCAGGGTTTTAGGTGCTACTCAGATTCCCTTTGCTAAGGCTTACTGGTCACCTTTTGTCATTATTCCTTGCCAGTTTATAAATCTCCTAGCTAAGTCAGCAAGACACAGCACAGAGATGCTATTTCCCATTTTCTTAATCTGATAAAGGACGACTACTAACCAGTGGGCAGTAGCTGACATAGTTTTGTCATATCACTATAACAAGGATATCCAAAGGTACAGGAGAGACACTATATCTTCCAGCAGCACACTCAAACCTAGAAAATTTATTCTTACGGAAATGGTATCACCAACACACCGTGCAAACTTAAACATTAACTTGTTCATATGTCAATGCACTAGTTTCTTCATGCATGTCAAATGCAATTTTCAGATTTGCCAGTTCCCAAGAGACTTCCTTGGAGGGTACCAGTGTTCAGTTCCTAAGTTGCTTCAATTTATACCAAAGAGGATATTGTAGAAAAACCTGATCTCAACTACCCACATGAGCTTTGTAAAAGTAAAAACATTTTCAGATGTATATGCATGCACTTCTTTCTCAAAGTGCCATAATTGCTGCAGTGTAACTTAAAATACCACTGTTTTTATAACATGTCATCAGAAAGGGATTCTGTGTTGTTAAATTAAATAGCTTTTTGTGATTTTATCATTCTGATATTTCAATTTATTGTAATAACGATGTGTTTAATTGACATTTTTTCACCCATTTTAGGAGCTCCATTAGCTTTTACTCATTCTCCTGGCTGCATGTTCATTACCGACCTAAAGAATGACAATGTCACAGTCAGGTCCTCAAGAGATGTCCCACAAGTCCACTGCATTTCTCAAGATCCTCTGCATTACAGTGTTGTGTCAGCAGAAGCAGCCCAAAAGATAAAGACTCTGGAGACCCTAATTGGAATAGATCCAGGTAAAAACAAAAACTCTCTTCCTTTAGTGGATTTGTTATGAGGTAGTTACGACCTAGCCTGCTTTTTTAGATATTCATGAACACAGTAAGAATCTAAAGGGAATTTTAAAATTTTAAGTATTCTTTTGGAATACAGTGAGTTAATATAACTAGGTCTTACATTTTGTGTTACCATACTTAATATCAGAGTCTGGCCAAAACCATTTAACCTTATGGGTAATGGAATATCTGATCTTGATGACTGTATACTCTCAAAGTACACAGAAGCATAGAAGTTTACAGAAGACTGGAGAGTCCACAGGGAATAAGAACTGTTAGTGAATAAAACTGAAATTGGTATGAAAAGTACAGGGCACCTCAGCATGCTGGTAACAGCTACATGGGTATTCACTGTTGAGTAAATAGCACATTTCTTTACATATATTCATGACTGCTGTGCTCCTACCAGAAAGTTCTAGTAGTTGCAAGGGCTTTTCAAACATCCCTCTGTGATGGGTGGAATTGCATCAAGCTCTGCTAATGCATTCATCACTGAGGTGGTGTGTGATGGACCAAAGCAACCTGATCACCACGGGAGGTTGAGAGCTAGGGCTGTGCGTGTGCACAAGGAAGATGAGAGGGAAATAAAGGCAAACTGAATAGCGTAGCCACTCCTAAAACACACACTGAATTAGTCCCCTCTGTCTGCTGTAAATTCTGATCTCAGTTTCCCATAAATTTTCTGGAATCCTCTGTAGGCAGCAGTCAAAAAAAGCTTACACCCAGCTCTCCCAAGCTCCAGGTTTGGGCTGTGTGCATATGTTTGGGTCTGTTTATTTTTACTTACAAGGCCTCTCATTTTCCCACTCTCTGGAGTTCAGCTTGGCACAGTGCCATACTCTGCAGAAATACGGGACCTAACTTAAGAGTTAGCTCATTTTATTGCTAACAGAGAGCACAGTACTTTATCTCAGTTAACAGACCCCACTTCTCAGAGACTAAATCTCCCTGCTTCTGTTACTTAAGTTTTGTTCAGAACTTATTTCTGCGTCCACGATCTACTTATTGCCTGTATGTTATGTAGGAGAAACAGAGGGGAAAATTGAGGACAAAAAGAGGAAAGTGTGGAGGTGGGGGGAAAGGCGAGAAAGACAAAGATGTGAGGAGGCCAGAAAAGAATAGCAAGGACTTACCTCTCACTATCAGTCCATTAATATCAGCACACCGTGCTGGTATTTGTGGTTTTCAGGAGTTCTGGCAAATCAAAAGGACTGCGCTGTGAACTTGGGTTTCCAAGTGCCAGGGAAGGGAGAGGGGATAGAAAGCATTTGAACAGTGAAAGACGTAGACTGATAACACAGAGTCACCTCTTTAGGGACTGACCCATATGAAGAGACATCTGTAAATATTCACCTATTTCTCAAAGTCAGATAACATGGTTCTGTACTACATTAAGAATTACAAGATCTTTTAGCAGTCACCTGGATACCGCTGTATTAATTGAGTTTATAAAGTCCCCTGGTAACCTACAAAGTCTCTGAAACCTCACTTCTGTGGTTAATCATTTCATTAAGTGGAATTTGTTTGAGAATTAGCTCTCCTCTAAGGGGACAGAATTAAGTAGAGGCAAGAGACCAGCTTACTCATCTGAAGTCTGCATCAAAACTTCTGTAAGACCTAGGATGCTCGAGTTGCACTCTAACTTCAGTAGCCAGACATGGTCTGGCGTGACGGTCACCACAGATCAGAGGAAAGCAAAAGGCCGCAGGAAAGGAAAGAATATGCAATAAGCTCTCAGAAAGAGAAAAAGCTATTTACACCAATACCTAGAAATGCTAGTTACAGTAATTTTCAAAATCCAGTTTACTGAAATTCTTAACCTGGAAGCACAGCCCATTATCTTCATTACTCATATCCTACACCTTCCTAGGTTTCCTGAGGAAATGACCCCAATTCCTGCTTTGACCAGCGTTCTTTCTTTCCCTTTTTTTTTTTAAACTCATTTTATATCATTAAAGCATGCGAGTTCACCCACAGAGATATTTCAAAAGGAGAACGGTATGTTGAAGCGTACTGCTCTCTTTAAAAACGCTTTTATAGGAGAGCGGGGTATAATTCATCTCCGCCGCCAGGACGAGCTGCTGAAGGCTTGCCTGTCCCTCTCCCACGCTCGGTCGGTGCTGGTAACAACTGGCTTTCCTACCCACTTCACTCACGAGCCGCCGGAAGAGAACGACGGGCCCCCGGGAGCCCTCGCTATCGCAGCTATGTTGCAGGCCTTGGAGAAAGAGGTTGCCATAGTAACAGATCAGCGAGCCATGAATCTGAATAAAAAGATTATTGAAGAGGCTGTTCAACTAGGTAAGACATGTGTTTTCTCAGGTTTTATCCTGCCAATTTTAGCCAAGGTTTGCTTCAGTTAATCTCACTGTCACTTAGGACATGATTTTTCTTTTTTCCAGAGAATGAACCAGAGTTCATCCTCACAACCCTGATCAGCATTGCTACGATGACATTTTGTTAAACCTGGCTGGTATCAAGTTAATACTGACATAGCTGGGTAGTGATTCTGGATTAGCTGTTTGTGATGAATTCTGGGCGTCTGTTCTTATTCTTGTAGACCTGTTTTCTATCTCAAGGTCCCATTTATTAGCATCCAAACAAGTTTAATTTAAAGTAAGGATGTAGGGTTCCTTTTTTTTTTTTAATTATAAACACGATTAAAAAAAAGGTACCCAGTATCTGAGTTGCATTTTGTTTTCCTGTAGGAATCCTGAAGAGACCTGTCCCTCTATTGAGTTATCAAAGGGAAAGCGCTGATTCAGCTTTAATGTTTTTGTGTGAGAATGGGAATCCTGAAAGACCTAGGTATGTTTATTCAGTTTTTGAGAGCGAGTCACACCTTCACTATGTAAATTTATAATAAAAATAATGACCATGATCTAAGAAGGCATAATGGTTACAAGTAAATACTTAAGACTTGGAATGAACAGAACAAACCTGGAAGCCAAATATTGGTATTGGAGCACACAGAGTATAGAATTCCATGTTATTCTGCAGTTATGCATTTCTGGAGTACAAAACCAAAGAAACAATACTTCATATATTAATAGCTCTTTTCCTTTGAAAAATTTCTAAAATCTTTTCAGCTGTTCTTCCATAGTTATATATACACACAATATATATTGTTTTGCCAGTTTTTAAATTGGTGAGAAAATCAGAGAGGTGAAGTATTATGTCAGAGTCAGTGAAAGAGCTAGGAAGAGAGTTGTGGCCTATGTTCACTTTCTAGAGCTTTGGCTCAAGCCTCACAACTGGGGAACCTGATCTGATTTAACAAAACATCCTATGCTTGTAATAGTGTGAAAGTGATCATTCTATCGTCTTTAGGCAGCCAACGCCAAAATTATAGCTGTATGCATGCACTTCTTACTATTGATTTGAACCGTTTGCGAATGCATTGTTGAGTATACGATGTTGGCCAAAAATTCAGATGTATACAAAGTGTGTGATTAGGGTTAATGCACTGGAGAATTTGCTAAGTAGCTGTACACGCGTTTCGTTACTTAGCAGGCAACTGATATTTCCTTTAATAAGCATACATTGCTCATTTTTATTGATCTTTCCCTGTAAAGCATTTTAATGTAGTTACCTTCAGTTTGTTCTCTTTAATAAAAACATCTTTTGCCCTAGCATTTACTTCACCAGCTTATTCAGTTCCCATTTCTTTCCACAGGTTAGTGTGTGCTATAATTGTACGCTGTAATAGTATGCATGGTACTGTCTTCATTTTTTATGTATTGTTTTACAAATGTGTTTTATAGCTATGCATATTATAATTACAGCCAGTTTCTATTTCAATTGATACCCAAAAAGCTAAAGTAAGCATTTCTTGAAAGTAGACAATTAACCTGCTTAAGGTCTCTGCAGTCACCGTAGATACCAACCCACAAACACATTAAGTAATTCAGCAGAATTAATAAACTCTTGGCAGTAAAATTGGAGAAACAGAAGCAAAATACCTTAATTCTAATATACAGTGCCAGAACTGAGTACTAAAATTCTGCTTAAAACACAGGACATCTGCAGTACATCTGTCTACTTTCATAACTAGCAAAATAGCCATAGACTTAAAGAAAAATCTCCCCATTCTAAAGACCCAAACCAAAAAACTCCCTAACTAGAAACAAGTTAATATTTGCCAAGCAACATGCTTTAAGTAGAGACTATATTTACACTAACAAGGATTTGCATGATCATTAATTTGCCACTTTTTTGTTTTCTTTGATAACAGTTATAGAGACTAATGTCTTACAAGATACTAGGTATTTTAACATGAAACAGAGCAAGGCCAGATGACTGACCCACAGTGCTGCTGGTTAGGACAATTTCAGGAACTTCCCCATTGTCTTGATGGCAAATGCAATTTGAGGGAGTTGTTCTGAAGCTATAAAGAAACTAGGCTAACCTTTGAAAATAAACCATAGACAACTACATTCAGAAATAACAAAAACAGTATCTGAGTTTTACCTTGAATCCCAAATAGTCAAGAAGTAAAAAAACCAAGCACAACAGGAGAAACAGCCAACAGAAGGGTTTGCTAGGCAAGAACCACAGCTTTCACTCCTCTCCTCTCTTTTTTTTCACTCCTCTCTAACCAGATTTGATCACCTGATAGCAATAGAGCGTGCTGGGATGGCTGCCGATGGCAATTATTACAATGCCAGGAAAGTGAACATTAAACACTTGGTGGATCCCATAGATGACCTATTTTTAGCTGCACAAACCATTCCAGGAGTCGTAACAACAGGTATGTGTGAGTTTGTGTTGTATTCTCAGAAGCAAGAGAGGCACAAAACAGGAACCTTTACTGGAAGTGAAGGGGAGCAGGAGGCAGGTGCAGAGTAACTGCTTGTGGGCTACAGCTGTGTGTCATGGTTGAATTTAGAGACGGTTGCTGGAGAAAAATTAGAGGTTTCTATTGAAGGGTTCTCACAACCAAAAAAAAAAAAAGGAGGAGTTGATTTCACAGTTATTTAAGGACAAAAGAGCAAGCCCAGATGTGTGTATTATCTATACATTGCTGTGCATACATACGCTTCTCTAAGTGTAGGGTTTGACACTTTGTTCTGTATTTTGTGTGTGAAAGTCAGCATAGAAAGCAAATGACTACTGAATGGAAACATTACATATTAAAGTATTATTTTTATCATAGAATAGAATCTTGTTATTTGCTATATACTAGAATCTTATTATTGGTTATTTTTACGATTGTTACACCTGCGTTAAAACAGCAGTCTGGATAGAATCTTAGTTTATATTGCCTTTTAGCAGTACATTCTCTTGAGCAGGGATTGCATGTTTGCATCTATTATAATAGTGCCTTCCCTAACAAAATATACATGTACAAGAATAATCTGTAAGGGCATACATTGTCCTTCCTGCCAAAACTACATTAGCGTTGGCGAATACATCTAAGAAGAGTACTGTTGTCAACACAGTGCTCCTCTCTTTTGTCGATAGACCTTTTTTTCCTGAAAACTGACTTGTATCTGGTTTTGAAAGAATATGCCATAGATCAAGGATTCCCAGATAGATATTAAAGTGTTGTACAATGTCCTTGCACAATCTAATGCTTCGTGCTACACTGTGTGACCCAAAATGGAGTTAGGAGATACATAAGCTATATAAATATTAGAAACAAAATTAAAAATGTGTCACAAAATCAGAAATAAGTGTGCATGCCAGGCTAATTTCAGTCACATCAGAACACGTCTGCTCCTCTGGCTTTGTTTCTTCTTCTAGTGCTATGGACTCATTCTTAAATATTACCAAAAACACTAGAACTGGACTTCTCAGTAATGATGTTTTTCAAAAGCTTCCACAGAATTTAGAGAGCCTGCAGAGATAATGCATAGTCTGATTTCACCGTACTGGAATCCTTTAAAAGCTGTATAGCAGAAGAGTTCACTGGTATTTTTTTGTATTATCTTAAAACTTCTAATACATTTTACTTAGATTTACTTCAAATTTTTATCCTGTTTCTAAGGAGTAACTTTGAACATTCAAAAAGCAGCACTCTAGATGGCACTCTGTTGGCAATCTCAGCAGAGAAGCTGAAGGTTGACTGAATAAGGATAGAAAAGGTTCTGTCCCAGAAAGATGTTCAGCAAAATGCCTCAGAGCTTTATCTGCTGCAGTTCATTTCAATTATTTTGTCCCTGATTTTAGAGTGTTGGCACAAGGACTTGGTCTCTCCAGCTACTTACGTAACATCACATCCTGATTCCTTTGATACAAATACCCAAATCTCTTAAAATATCTCTCAGAGCAGCTCAAAGTATATTGTTGATTTGGCGGAGTTTGGAGTGTTCTGCGCAGTGGGAATTTGAATCATTCAGCAGAATTTAGTTTGTTTTAAACATTCTCTGAATATTCAAATATACTATAAAATGTCATTAATTAAAAATGTCACGAGCCTGTGAATAAGAAGAAAAGAAGCAGTTATCCAGATTCACTGTGTCCCATTGCCATGAATTTTCTCTACATGTCTGCATAGAAAATGATTTAACAAGTCATAGGCTTCAAAAAACAATGAGGATATCTGCTCTGATATCCCATGGCATTTGAGTATTCTATGCTGGAGAATTGAGTACCTATAGAAAAACAATGTAATTTTTTCTCACGTTGTCTGTTACCTAGTTAACATTTCTTATTTTGCTTATCACACTAACTTTTTGTGGGTTTTTTTTTAAATTTGATTAAAATTTCTTGGGATGGCTGTTGGCTTTTTCAACGTATTTCTGCAAGACCTAGCTTAACAAGGCAAGATTCTGGGCTGTGGCCTTTGTATCTTGTCTCTCATTACTGATGATAATGTATTGCTATTGATTAAGATAAATTTTTTTGATGGGGCTATCTTTGACTTTCTTCATGGTCAGTAGGAGTTTATCATAGAATCATAGAATCATAGAATGTTTTGGGTTGGAAGGGACCCCTAGAGGTCATCTAGTCCAACCCCCCTGCAGTGAGCAGGGACACCGCTAACTAGATCAGGTTGCTCAGAGCCCCGTCCAATGTGCCTTTGGAGGCACATGTCTAGTTCCGAAATAAAACGCAAATATTGTAGAGCATGCATTAGGGCGATGTACTCAGATAACTTTATAGACTAGAAAAGGATACTAGAAAGATCAAGTTTTCAGCCTTACAGAAGTCTTTATATAGTGTGCTCAGTGGCAAGAAGTACTGTGTTAGTAGGTGGAGAGGGGCAATGCTAGAACATTTGCTACCTGCTGATTAATTGCTGGCAAGTTTTGCATTTAAAACAAGATCTGTGTTTAAAAAATAATCTGGTTTAGGAGTCTGACCACAGACAAATAATAGACAATGCCTACAACTGTACCAATATCAAAAAAAGTCATGGAGTAAGCAGCAGTCTTCAGGAATATACAAAATAAGACATAAAAGACTGAGGTTGGAAGGACTCGTATTCCACAAAAGATTGAAATAAAAGATTAAGAGATGTTACCAAAACCACATGCTATTTTTTTTCAGCTGCCATGCAATTGACACAGCTACATGCTATTTATATAGGAGCTAATACAAAGCTTTCCGGAATATTGCATGAAAAAATACGGTCACACTTGTTTCCCTTTCATATAAATGATTTTTAGCACAGAAGACTGCACCATCCTACTTTTTTTCATGAATGTAGTTTCAGAAAACAATGGAGTCAGTGAAAACTTGTGTGGAAGATCCAACAGAACTATCTTGCCTTTGCCTGGAAAGGATTCGGGCCTTTAGGAGAAGAGGATTCATCTTGTCTGTTTTCAGACACCTGTGTTTGAGCTGGCTGCCTCGGGGCAAGATGAACCAACTCTTTGAAGGGCTTGTTTCTGTTGGCTTTAAATGCAGTCCAGCTGACTACCTCATGTGTAGATGGCTGCCTTCTGTCAAGTGAATCTCACTCTGGAAGTCAACAGTAAAATGTAGTCCTCTGCCGACACGTTGAGGAAGAAGAGAACAGATGGTACAGGAAAATTTTCGGTGTGGTGTTCTTTTCCTCCCAGCGCGACGCTAATGGGATCCATCCGCAGCAGTGGGTCGTCTAACTGCATAACCACCCTGGGGACAGGACTTCCACCAAGAGAAGAAAAAGCAAAGCCGGGCTGATACAAAAAAACGCTGAGCAATGGATTGGTGTCTTTCGGTTAAAGAAACTGATCATGATCTTCAAAGGACAAGAATTCGGTTTAGCTTTTTTAAAGAATATTAAGAGCAAAATTTTGGATTTTGAACATAAGAAAAATCAAGCCATTGTGTGGATTCTTACAGAACAGTAGTAACTACCATATTTATATATGATGATAGAGGGACCATGTCATTATGTCATGACCTATTTGAAAAGTACTACCAAAGAACAGATTTTTTTTAAAGCACCGTTAAATCCCAACACCAAAATAAAGGTGAAGGGGTTATTAAAGTAGATAAGAAAAAATATGAGCTGTTCATGGCAAATCCACTTATGTAAGTTACATGTCACTCAGTTACAGTCCCCTTGACTATTTAGACTTAACGAGTTAAATAAAAGATTGCTGCTGAGAAATAACTTTTAATTTCATGTAAAGAAGAAATTTGCTACCGACTTATGTGAGATTTTTATGCAGTTACTAAAAGTGTTAAATTTATTAATTTTCAGGGCTTGAAGTGTAAATTATATATACTGTAACGTCTCATCTGTAACATACGCTATACATTAGAGCACAGTCACTTTTCAAGTTCAGATACGATACATTGCAGTGAGGACTTGGAGCTCTTCACTGTTCTGTTTCACAGACATTAACTAGGATTTTTCGATAAAAATCTTCAAACTTGAGAAGATGCAGTTTAGACTAACGGGTGGAAGAGAAGTGCTAATTTCCCATTAAATAGATAGATTTTATTTTTGGTGTTTTTTTAATACGTTGTTAAGAGACTAAAGGTAGTATCTAGCTTTCATGGAAGCTGCTAGTTTCTGTGTTATCCTCATCTCCAGAGCTCTGAATGACATCTAACAATTTTATGTCCCAAACATAAGTTTGCTTAAAATTTTCCTGAAATGATGTAGGTCCCATTGACTTTACTGAAACCACTGAGATGCACTTGACCAACAAAAATCAAGGCCCCGCAACCCTCAATATATGAATAATTAAAAAAAAAAGTCTAGCTATTTTTGTCATAAATTACTAAAAAAAAAAAAAAATGAAAACAGTAATAGTGTACAGGGTTGAGCTCTTTGTAGACTGTGGCACAATGAGCTGTATAAAACAGATTGCCAGTGCAGTAAATCCTACTTCTGCCAACGTCCTTACGTAGATTTTTGCTTATTTTTCTGCAACAATTGCTACTTTTAATCTCTTTTTTTAATTAAAGCTTTTAACAAACCAACATTTTCTATTCTTGCTTTATTATAGAATCATAGGCTAATTTCTCAGGTTTATTTTGGATTTGTTTTCTATCTTCTTTTTCTATTTGTGCTAACGTACTTATGATAATGCGTTATATAGGACACACATTTAAGGCCTTCCATAAGCAAAGTTTACTGTCTTAATTCTGTCTGCAGTTCATGAACACCTGATAATTTTGATTTCTTTTGCCTGCACCAGTACAGCATATATTGCATATATACACTTACCAGGTTAGCATGTGGTAGGTGGTGCTTTCAGCTGTTTCATTCGCAGTCTTCTGCTTTTAGACACTTTTGATTAAAAAGGATAAATCGTCTCGTATGGAGCTATAAACTGTCACAGAGGCTGTGGGGAAGGCAGTGGGTGCTTTCTAAATGGATTGTTAGTTATGTGCTGGGCTCGTACTCATCTGGTCTCTTTCTCTTTTAATAAAGGTGTTGGAGATGGAGGAAATGAATTGGGAATGGGCAAAGTGAAAGATGCTGTAAAGAAGCACATAAAAAACGGAGATGTTATAGCTTGTGATGTTGAAGCTGATTTTACTGTTGTAGCCGGTAAGGGACTTTTTGGGGGGTGGGAGAGTTGTTGGTGTTTGAGAATAGAATTGACAAGAAAACATCCATCTTTCCAAGTAATTTGTATTGGTCCTTTCTTTGTATGGCCAAATCATCATTAGCAAACAAATCTGTCTCTCTATTATGTCCATTTTCTGAAAAGTTAAGCAACTTCAGTTCCAGCAGGAATGACTGAAAATTAAGGGTGTTCCACCAAGAAAGTGTATTGAATTGGAAATAGTTGGGCAAATCCTGAATATTCTTGAAAAAATTACACCGTAAATAAAATAACGAGGAAGACTGCAGAAGTGAGCTGTGTGGGAATTAAAATGTCTATGCACATATGAATTTTCAGTGTAATTGATGAGCTTCTGGGGGTGTGACCCTGTCAGGGTCACCAGTCGTATTGCTCTTATGTGACAAGATGATAAGTCCTTTCAACAGCTACTCGATGACAGATGGACATTCTTAATGTACAACAAAAGTTGAATGCTATAGCTGAAATTCTCTTCTATCCTAACTTCTTAACCAGCATCAAATAAAATTTGCAGTGAAAGAGATGTGTGTTCAGCAAGGGCCAATTTATTAACTGAGTGGTCCATGTTGTACTTAGGTTCAGGTTTCTAGGTTTCTAACCTAGGTATCTAACACTCTTGGTACTAAACCAGCAATTTTTGGGAAGAGTGTGGCGATAATTACATCTACTTCTTATGGCTATATGTATATAGTATCTATAGTGGCTCTTTTGGCAATTCTGATGATTTTTACTTTGAAAGCAACTGTCACACCCAGACCCTGCAAGGAGAAGTGAGGTGGAAGTTTGGAAGTGTGGAAAACTACATGCGCTAAAACAGCTTCCACACTTTTTGAAAGTTTTGCTAGTCTGCCTCTCTGGAAAAGGTATCAGGCAGCAGAGAGGACTTCTCACAGCAAATTTCACATCTAACGATCTCCAATACAGTCTTGACAAAGAAGCTGTCAAACAGGACTGTAGACTGATTTGATACCAGCATACAAAGAAATTTATGTTAGAATGTCTTTTTGTATATGACACTTACACCAAGAACACATCATCAAACACAGACAATTAGTTTCACCATGGCTTCATATCTTATAAAATAGCTGAACTCTACTCCGTCATCATTTGTGACCAAAAAGAGATTCTCTGCAATGGTACAGCATTCTGTTATAAAATCTAACACCAGTGAAAATTTGCCAGGTTTAGGATACTTTATCAAAATCTTCTACCACTGTGTGGTTCAAAGCAAAAGACACCAGGCTGGAACATAAGTCCTCACAGTTCCTGGACTTGACATTACGCCAAGCGGAATTGTGTTATAGATCATGTCCATTTGAGTTTTTGCTTTGTTGGAAAGACAAACCACTAACTAAGCTAGATGGATACTTGCAGAAATTCAATCTGAAATATTATGGAAAACATTTTAATATGTTAAGCAATTGTGTTCTTCTGAAATAAATGTTCCAAATTTATGTCAATATTTAGCTCATATCCACGTTCCATTTCACCATTGCTACGTGAGTCTCCATTGTACATGCCTCATGCCGTATGCAGGTTGGGTATCTTTGCAATAACTCGTGTGGAGTTTTTTTACAATTTGGTTTCATGGTGATGTTCTTTTGCAGGGGTCTCCAACTGGGGAGGCTATGCCATTGCTTGCGCTCTGTATATTCTGAGCACTTGTGAAATACATGACCGCTATCTGAGGAAAGCTGTTGGGTTTCCACGGTTATCTAAGAAGATGGTCTGGCTATCGGCACTTCCATCAGTTACCAAGGTAATTTCTGTAGGGCCAAGGAGTTGTGACTTGTTTGTGACTTGTAGATGGAATCAGCTACCAGCCACTAGATCCTGCCTAGTCCTAGTTCAATAGCTTACTTTCACATGGTGTTTCAGTGACTTTTGGTAATCCCTGGTGAACGAGCAGCCACACTGCACTTTTAGAATATTCCGCACAGGATTCAAGACAGATTGAACATAAAAATCCTCAAAAATGAATGTATTCATGTGCTGCAATTTAGAATCATAGAATTATTTAGGTTGGAAAAGACCTTTCAGATCATCAAGTCTAGCCATTAACCTAACACTGCCATCCCAAGCACAAGACAGTGCTACAATTTTATGGGCAGTGCAAGAAATCCTTGTATTGCAAAACAGTGATTAAAATTCCCTGTTCACTTCCTTAGCATCGTTCATGATTTTATAAACTTCTGTTGTATCCTCCTTTAGATGTCTCTCTTAGAAAATCAAAAGTCACAGCTCTAATACAGAAGCCACTCCATACTCCTGACCTTTGCACCTTACTTCTGATCTTTCCAACTTTTCTGGTTATGTTAGAACCTTTCTATAGTTAGTTTTGAATGTTTCTAAATTAAAGTTGGAGAAAGACTTCCAGGTGAATATTTTTAAATGTTTTGACTAATGCAGCTCTGAACAGTGTGATATTCTGGGAATGCAAAGGTTTCAGACTGAGAAAAAGTAAAATAACTGAGAGGGGTGAGAAATGACTGATCTGTGCTCATACTGCTAAGCACGCGGCTCTATTTTTGACTTGGCAATGTTTAAAAATACATATATAAATACTCAGTGATCAAGTAAGGTTTGTCCCACCATATTTGTAATAACTTAGGAACTTCAAAGTTCAGTTGTTATTGGCAGAGTACCTCTACAGAGACTTGAATAAAACCAGTAACTTTGTGACCTCCAAGAATGCTAAGGAAAATGTAGAGCCTCTACCATAGATACTGCCCACAACAGTGGAGTATTTCTCCTGAGATGACAGCATGGTCTGAGTGAAATTCTGACAAAGCAGAGTAGGCCTTAGGTGTTTTTAGTTCTTGCTATTTTGATTTTTCATCGTAAAACTGAAACTGATCCTGATGTTTAGCATAGCCATACAGCCACGTAGCCTTTGGCTCAACAAAGCGTATGGCACCTTTCAGTCCAATCTTTTCCAAAACCAGATTAATTAGGTCTCACTTTTCAATGTTTTTTCCCAGTTACATCTACTGATTTTTCCCTTTAAATTAACATAGCCTGAAAACTACTGTGATCAAAATTCCTGCTAATGAGATACTCTAATTAAACGTGATATCGTGTACAGGAAATCCTTCTTGGTTTTGTTTTACTAAGCTATACAGCTGGGAATATTGATAATGAGCCAATAACGGGCTATTGAAAGTGCAATGCTAAAATCTAGTGAGATAAAATCAACGGGAACAGTTTTGCGGAGGAGAAGAAATTACAAAATGCCTGACAAGAGGATATGCTTTTTAATTATAAATCACGCAGCAGTAAACAGTGCAGAAGATTGAACACATTAGTGTTCACATACTCCATTAGCATAAAAAAAAAATTCAGACCATTTATGTTTATATGGCTACTTTCTGCCCAATCCAGCTTCTTTTAAAGCTATAATAATTACCCTTGTAAGATAAAGAGCACCACCGCACATACCCACCGCGGTGTTTATATTTGCCTGTTTGTAATTGGAAAGAAGACATCTGAAGGAGGGCCTAAGCATCAAACAGCTTTCTTATAATGTGTTTCAGTTTTCTTCCAAAAATGGCATTCTTTCCATGAAAACTGTAGATCGTAATTACTAAATGAAGGCTTCCCCGAAACAAAAGGTTATTTCTCTGCAGCCTCGTCTTCAGGCAACGTCAGGATCGCACTGCAACAGACCACAGACCTGTGGAGCGCTCCATTCCCGCCGAACGCAATGCCAAGATTGTGCCATACATATAGTTTAATAAGAGATACTGCAAAGCATTTGTTCTTTATCGAGAACTTGATGAGCAAGAAACAATTTGATCTAAAGGATCTTCACTTACCTTTCAGCTGTGGAGCTGAATCATAATTGTGTTGGTTAATACAACAGTGGTTTGATTTTTCAGATGTTCGTGGTACTTTTTTACTGAAGCGACTGTAGGGAAATAGATTAGTTCATCCATATCCAAACGCAGCTAATACTGAACACCCTGCAGGCAACTCCACATTTCCTTGCATCTCACAACCAGGTTAATGAATCAGGCAGTTATTCTTTTATTGAACTCTTTATTAATGGTAAGAAATGAACTGTATAGTATTTATTTTTAAATTATGACCTATAGGAATATGAATTACTTTATAAATGAGCAATATATAAAGATGTGATTATTTTTTAATATATTGGCTTTGTCATTCACAAAGGGTTTTTTTCCTGAGTAAAGTGCAAATTAACAAGTTCTTTTTCTATTAATTTGATTATTTTTCTGTTACCCCACTCCCAACGTAATTATTTACCAAAGAGAGAACTGCAAGTAAATTGCAGCACTTTACAGCAAAGGAAATGTTAACGTAGATTGTGTATGTTCCTTACAAATGGAAACAATAGCATATGATGATAGAATACGGTTTATCAGGCATAGTTACATAGCACTAAGCAAGCCTTTTTTCCCCACGTAGGCATCTCAGAGAGCTCTAACATGTAAATACATAGGAGAAACAGTTCAGATTAGAAATGACATTTTGTGTATCCAATTCAGGTGTCTCTTCTGTGAGATGAGAGATCTAATTTGCCACTTTGCATACAGATACTGAGCGCTAAGAAAAACCTCTCTCATGCAGAAAGATCAGGTGCTTATATTTGCACTCATATACATGATCATTCATATGGTACAAGCCGATGTATATTTCTAATTTTATAAATTACAAAGTAGAACTTTTTAGGCTAACGATGTAGCCAGGTAATTTCCTTAAATATCCGTATCATTGCTGCATTGGTACATGATGTCAAGACTGACACCATGTAACTGCATATTTTTTCTTTAACAGAAAACCAGTGCCTCATTTAACTTTGTTGCAGCTGAGAACTAGGATGAATTACCAGGAAATACAAGACAAATCTTTATACAATACATGCAGAAAGCAGGTTACTAAATTGTACTAAATTCTCTGCTAATTGACCATGCAAGGTACGCTTTGTTTCAGAAATGTTTATATTTTGGCTATATACTGTATTATGTAAAATACAGCCATATTGTGTCTAAACTCAGATCTAAAGCTATTGTATTCTTTATGGTTTAGAAGCCGTCCTAGAAAAAAACCCTAACATTTAATAAATGAACATTAGACATTTTAACTTTATAAATTTTTCATCATTAATTCATGTCCAGAAGATAAAGGACCTTGCCAGGGGTTATTGTATGGGAATATCAAACAGGAAGTATTTAAACCTGTAGAACAGTTTGCCAAGGACACTGGCAGGGCTGCTGCAGTAGCGCATTCCATCAAAGCAGGGTCTCACACAAAAGGAACTGGAACAGTAGGACCAGAGACGGCATTCCTAGCAAAGAAGGGCGAGAAAACATAGATCTATGGCTATTTCAAGGTCTTATATAAACTACTGCGGAGCTGGGGCAGGGGGAAAATAAGACATGACTAAGCTTTTTATTTTTCTTAGATTTTTTATTAAGGGACTTAGGGAAATAAATTCTCTTTATAGTAAATTCTAAGACAGTAGAAAGAGTTTGACTGCGTACATTTCATGTCAAATGAAAAGCAAAGCAGTTTATGCTAGGCATACATCCATATGAAACCAGGGCTTCTAATTTCACTGTTCATAGAACTAGTGTTTAGTCTGAGCTGATTTTATCCCATCTTTTCATCTCGCAATTCTAACTGGCCCATAGCTCACAAGCGAGGATTTTGATCCCTCTGTGCACTTCAACAGCTCAACTTGGAACCCGCTTTGTTATCTCCTTACCTTACTATTAAGCAAGAAAATAACCATTATAAATGTGAAATTGAATTGCAGTTCTGAACAAAGTATACGCTATTTCAGAGAATCCCAAGGAAGCACCAGTTCAGGGTTTTCTTTTTTCCCCATCCCTTTCCTAAGCAAGCAGAATTCTCATAAAATCAATGGGAAAAAAAAAAAAAGAAAGAGGACAGAGCAAAAGGCACGCAGAGATCAGAGAAGATGCAGGAAAGGAAAGTGGTTGTGCAGCCCGTGTGCAACATTTCTCCCGGCGTTTCCTCTTTCCCTTCCATTCTTTTTCTTTAAAAATGCGTCTGCAGCCAGCTGCCACGCTGGTGAAACAGCAGGTAGCTTTTTGAGATACTTTGGGTGGAAGTTCCTCCGATTCCGATTTGTGCAATACAGGAACTTGAAAGGATTCCTGTTTCTGAATTGACGCTAACGTGCTGTCTGAAGGAGTGTGGAGAGCAATAATATCATTCAGTAGTTAAACAGCAGTCAGGAATACAAGCCTTTTGGCGCTCCCTAAGTTCCAGGTGCTACACATATTCTCTGGGACAAGGGAAAAAAGGTGTTAGCAAATTACTGTCAAAATAAATATGGAAGATGTGGTCAATCTCCCCTAGGATTAAAATAAAGATGGTGATGAATGCTCTTGTCTGATTCAGGATTTTAATTACATTCTATTTCTTTGGTTTTCAAGGAAGAAAAGCTTCTGAAAACACTTGTGCGGCACAGGGTCCGCAGTGGAAAAACTGCCAGTCTGGAAATGGAAGTGGACGGGCTGCCCTTCTACAACACCCACTCGCTTATGATTGAAAAGCTGCTGCAAGAAGCACAGCAGTGACTGCTCCAACGATTTCTATATGCAACGTTGCTCTCCCATGTTGTTTCCTTATTGTCTAGGCTCTCACAAAGTATAAAAGATCAGAAAAAGCTGACTTTTCATCTCTGGTATCTTGGCCGCGCACAGCCTTTCATTGTCACCCTTACACCATCTCTGTGAAGCGGGAAGGCGATGTCGTCACGGTGATTTGGGCTGCCTTTCTTTTCTGTAATTTTGTAACAGATAATGGATATTAAATGGTATTATGTAGTAAGAGGTGATCTGGATTTTACAAAGCAAGCTTATAATTAAAATGAAGTATTATTGCATGGCTGTTCCTGTTTTACTAACCTCATAGCTGCAACAGGAAGTAACTCTTGTAGCAACTTGGATTTAAAAATACCTTGTGGTGGGGAAAACAGCAGCAGTAGAGAGGGGTGGTTCAGAACAACAACAAAAAAAAACCCCCAGTGCATGTTACAGTAGTTAAAGTTGTTAACTACAACTCCCTCGCCCGGTTCCTGTAGCCTCTCTAGCACTGCCTTTGTATGGAGGCGGGCAGTCTGTGGATGTGTGAGGAGGCAAGGGGCGAGCTTTAACTGAGCTGATGAACACAAGGGCAGGGTTGCAGACCTTCCGCGTAAAGGGCAGGCCATGCCATTTGCCTCCTTCCTATTAGCAGTTTGCCATTTATATATTTTGTAATATATACATATTCTGGGTAATACAGAAAAGTTGTAGATGTTTCAGCGTATCCTGTTGTTAAGAATAAAAGAGTTAAATACATAAATAGTGATTAAAATTAATGCTTGGAAATTAAAGCATGATTAGAAATTAAAAAACATTTGTATTCAGGATGAAATAAAATTATGTAAACCCACATTTAGATGAACTCCAAGTATAGAAATTCAACTCCTGACGAGACTCCGTGAAGCAAGATTAAATTATATCTCAAAGGCCTACTAATGCCGAACTAGTACCTGACAGGCAGTTGTGAGTTGTGCCTGACTTTGGTCATTTAAAGCTGTGATTTTCCTGTAGCTGCCTCCGGATGAGCGTCAGGGCTGAAGTTCTGCGAGTGGTCAGCCCCGGCAGCGGAGAGGACAGGGTGTGTTTGACACTGCACCTCTCAGGCACCGATGCTTTAGCTGTCATAAAATGATTTTAACGGTACAAAAGGCGAGCACCCAACCATTGTGCTTTGTCCGGATGAGGATGGCGGTTGAGTTTAGCCACCGCTTCTTCCAAAGGACAGTGGACTTCTAGCAGCCAGCAACACCTTGCATCTGCTTTTCCTTCTGGCAGGTGAGTTTTATTTTCCTTCTCATATGTAAGACAAACACGTCACTTTTTGAGAATGAGAAAAATCAGTTCGTACCACAAACACTCGCGCACTTTGAACGTTAAATCTTCTGAAGTCCTTGAGGACACACAGCCCTTAAAGACTTAAAACAGTTGAACACGTGTGAGAGAAAGAAGTCTTAATGCCAGACTTGCTGCTAGACATTCAGATTCACCGAAGCTCCCAATGTTTATTTTATGGATCAGTCATTTTTTTTAGATTCATTTTAAAGCCTTTGAAGAATGTTGCAGTGAAACTATCTTTGAAGCTTCACAATTAGAAAATAGCTCATTTAGAAGTCTCCAAACTCTCAAACTATAACTATTAAGTAAACTAATTCATATGAATGCTTGAGCTGTTTGCCAAAGCCAGCAACCCCGCAGGATGGCATATGCTCACTGCTGCACAGAACCCGCAAAATGAAACTGGCATAATTTAAAAATGCCTTTTTGGGAAAAGAGGTGGCTCATTTCCTTCTCTGTATGCTATGTGCTCTGTAGCTTACTGACATACTACACTAACAGGTGCAATGTATATTATCCTTTCCAAACACTAACTTTTGTCAAAAAAGCTTTAATTTAGTAAGCTTTTGCTCTTCTTTCCCCAAAATACAAGTTTTAACGGTCAGATTTCATTAAGAAATATAAAATGTAATAATATATTTATCTTTTTCTCTAATGTCTGTTTTTAAAATCCCTTCTCGTGTGCAGTCTCAAGCGTTGTATTTAATCCAAAAGCAATATGTAGCATATCTCTAGCAACGATAGTAAGGACCCTTGATTGACTGTGTCCTGGCTGAGATGGAAAGAAAAGCTCCAAGTGAGAGTTACCTTCCTCCCATATTGGTTACGGCTCTGCAGCCTAAGCCTAACAGTTACAATATAGAAAGAATTGATAAAATGGCGACTTCAGGGTGGAAAAAAAAAAAAATAAAAAAATCCCCCTCTTCTCTTGCGGGTTAGCAGGTTAAATGTTGAGAACTGCAGCAGAATGCTGGACCCCATGACACAAATTTCCATCTGATTTTAAGCTGCATCAGCTGACCAAAAGCTGACCACATCAAAGTACCAACTCCAATAAACCTTAATCCCTCAGACAACAATTCCATGTAATGTGGCATGCTCTGCGTTCCAGCTGCCTAATCTAAACAACATGGGTAACTGTAAAGAAGTAAAGCATAAACAGGACAACAAATATTTCATCCTAGAACGAACCGCCTGTGTGTCTTACAGCCTGCCAGGTCATGGGAGTCCAAGCAGTTGGCTCAGTGCGTAACAACGTATAAGCACGGCATTACGGCAGTCGGGAGTCCCTGCCTTAGGGGCGCGTTGATAGAGGCAGCAGAGACTGAAGATTAGGAGAAAGTAAAGCTAAACAGCACTAATAGTCAGAAGACAAAAATGCATTTATAAGGTAATTAATCCAGCTTGGTGAGCAGTCTATGTATAAAGAAATGTAAAATAATTAAACAAACCAAATGTTAACCTAAGCAAACCTAATCCCCTCCTGGGAGTGGGGGCATGAAACCTTTCTGCAAGAGGAGGGAGGAGAGGATCTGTAGTCTCACAAATAGAAACTGTGGGCCAAAGCCATAAGATAGTTATTTCAAACACAGAGTGAACAAATATAGGAAGAAAATAATAAAACCATTCTTTATTAAACACATCCCCTAATTATTTCTAATATTGCACTCTCAAGGTGGTTTCCAGAAAACTGTTCTTATATATTGCCTTTTAGAAACCACTGACAAGCACGACTGTGTTACAATGACATACTTCAGATACCAGGAGTAGACCATCTGTCTAGAGAATCTTTTGACATTTAAAAAAAAAAAGAAACAAACCTGATTATCCTGCTGGAACTTAACAGCTCCAGGTTGCAGAGAGAGAAGTGTTTCAAGAAAAGTTTGAAACCAGAGAAGTGAAAGGGCAAGACAATATTCATGGCGTAACCGTTACAAGAAGGTGTGATGAGCAGACCACAAAGCATCACCATACAGGATTCATTAACATAATAAAGAAAAAAAAAAAGCTTAGAAAGGAGATGGTGGTAGAAACAATACTACAGAGTGCAACTCCCACATCTTTAACTGACGCTATCTCCACTTATTCCTGTATTTTGTTTCTGTCTAAACCACGGATCATTTAAAACATTGTATTTCTGATATTGTATTTACTGAACAATGACCAAACCGTAACCTATGGTATCTGTGGGAGAAAACAGAGTTTAAACAGAATGCATTTAACAGTTTCCCTGACAAACGCATTGTTATTTAATTGCCTGCGTGGTCTATGCTGCACAAGACGCACAAATTGCAAAGGACGCAATCCAAACCTTAGCAAGGTTTAGTAGAATTTAGACTAAATCTGTCTTTGAACACGGTGACTCAGATAAGTGCACGGGTTCAAAGCACCTCATGTACTACCGTCCTCCCATTATTTTCCAAGTCAACAAACCAAATTGTCCTCACTGGAACCAAGTACCTCTGGAAGTCAAGAGGAGCCTTATGATGAGGTTCAACAGTCTCAGATTTGACAGTCAATCAACAGACTGAAGGTCTCAGCAGATGCTGAGTTCCTTGCACATGTTCTCCCAGAACATCTGATGTCATTGGATTGGTTGTTTTAGGAGGTTGGTTCTGGCAAGTTCTCTGCAGGTCTCAAAACTGGCTGAAAGAGAAGTCACTTCAGAGACATACAGAAATGTTGCAGAAATACATTTTTTTTTCTTTTTTCTTTTTATAAGTACATATGGGGACATTTAATTTGTTCTGTCTCCAACCTTTTCAACAGATGATGACAGCTTGTAGAGGATTATTTTTCTCTCAATGCTACAGGGGCACACAGAAAGCAGTTAAAGACGAATTCAACAGAACCACACACCAAGAGTACTAGCTTATTCTGGTCAACGCAGTCATCAAGACAACAGGTTTTGAGCTGCACCACAATGACAACAGACACATAATAGTAACTGAACTGACTCAGCGTGTGCTTTCCTCACTATTGCCAAGGTCCAAGCACCTCCAGGAACTACCTCACTGCACTGCACTGCTAATAAGCCTTTGGGAGGTAACACAGTTGTAATACATGGCTAAATCAGATGGGTACACAAACGTGGCCATAAATGCAGATTTTAGATCAATATCCTTTTTTTGATGAATGCTATAGGCTGCCCATGTTAGTTGTGGAGGAGTTCTTCATTCCAGTTCTGCCATGTGATTTTTGTAATAACCCTGGCTGTTGCTCATGCTGTGGCCTGTCGGGAGTTTCTGGAGCGTTCAGCGGATAGGATTCCTTCATCTCAGTCCTCAGACACCCTAAACATGTTAAACAAAAGTCTCGCATCTTGGCAAAGTTCTGGTAAGTGCTTTCACTGGAAAAACAGTACAACACTGGATCAGCAACACAGTTAAAAGTAGTCAACAGGAGAGAAACATGGTAAATATTAAATATTTTCTCAGCAAATGAGCAGTTGTTCTCCAACAAGCTGCGAACCACAAGTAGGATGTGGTATGGTCCAAAGCAAACTAAAAAAATTAAAACAGTGCTGGAAACCAATCGTTTAATTTGGATTTTCTTCTTCTTTTGAGTCCCGTGACTCTTGTGGACAACTCGTAAAATTCCACAGTAAGAGAAGGCCAGCAGAAAGAAGGGGAAAAGGAAGCCAGCAGAGAAGCGGTAGTAATTGACGTTGTGCTCCCATTCTTTGATGGGGTAATGCTCAAAGCACACCATGTGGCTCTCAGCATCCATACTGATCTCTCCATGCATAAAGACAAAGCAGCATGTGATTATTTCTTTGGTCCAGATAATGATGCTCGCAATCACAGCAGCCTTTGTTGTCCGAAACTGTTGAAACCGAAAAGGGTGCACTACTGCGAGATAGCGGTCGATGGAGATGCAGCAGAGGAAGCCCACACTGATGTAGATATTCTCATACAAGAGGGTACCACAGATTTTGCACAGCAGCTCATTGTAGGTCCAGTTGTCATGCTGTAAAACATACTGAAGCCAAAAAGGCAAAGAAAATATGTAGAGCAGGTCTGCTACAGTCAAATTGCAAAGGTAGATGCCCAATTCATTTTTAGCCTTGATCTGTAAGTACCCGTAGTACAGTGACAGGCAGTTAGCTGGCAAACCTAATATAAATACAAATATGTATACCACAGGGGATAATGTCTGGTGGATATCATGGTTAATACTGCAGTTCACAGTTGCATTCTCTGTGAGATTCGCCATCTTCCACGTCTCCCTGTATCTCATTCATCAGGGTCCTGGATGGATGCAAAATTTAATTTCATCCAGTTTCACATATTGCTTCTTTCTTCCACTAAACCTTTAGGCTGAAGCAATGACTTGCTGCAGGATGTTAATAATCTGAAGGTAAAACACATGAAAATTTTCAGAAGGGATATAATTGTCAAATATATAGTACAGTTT
Organism: Gorsachius magnificus; assembly: GCA_034008185.1. Classification (NCBI taxonomy): domain Eukaryota; kingdom Metazoa; phylum Chordata; class Aves; order Pelecaniformes; family Ardeidae; genus Gorsachius; species Gorsachius magnificus. The sequence goes on from CM067086.1 coordinate 51,857,959, forward strand.
TCAGTAAGCTGCCTTTTCCTAGCCCTAGATTTTCTTACAGTCTTTGACAGACTACAAAGCCTGGCTGGGAAATCATGATTCATATGAGTGAGTCCTAGTACTGAAAATTTTGTGTCCAAGAATTCCAAAGCAATCTACAAACATTTGTCTTTTCAGTTTTACGAGTATCTAAAAGGTGAAGGAATATCATCTCTGTTTTACAGATGAGGCACAAAAGCAGTAATCTGATTTGTCCAAGATGGAAAAAATGTCTCTGGCAACCCATCAGTCCACTCAGACTTCCTTAGAGAATGCAGGGTGCACAAAACAGTTGATTTTTAATTTCCATTTCTTACATTCCCTTTAGATACAAGATACCATAGAATATGCAGTTCAGCCCATCAGGATGAAAAAAATGGAATTTTTGGCAATCTCTCGTACAGTTACTTGTAAGCACAATCCTGAAAGCAAGCTGTCTTTCTCTGTTGGAAGGACACTGTAAAAATCCAGTACGATGTATCCCCATGGTCTCAGTCCTACAGGATATGCCATTACAGATTGCAAATTTGCCATTGACTCTCAAAAATGCTCCTTTACTGTTACTATCCATACATTTGTTTCTTTTCATCTTCATTGAATATGAATATAATTGTTTTCACCTGAAGAACCCTCTATAATCCACATACCCATACAAACCATTCCTATACTATACTACTACTATTTAAGACACAAAAATAACTGCTGACAACAGGTTAGCACTCGGTTTAACTAGGACAAGTGTTCAGCCTTGAGCCAGCTCACAGTGATTAAACCCTTGACTAAATGAAGCACCACATTCAGCATTTTATCACCTTGTGTGATATATACCCATTGGCACAATTGCTCGGGACTGGAAAACAGCGGAGCAAACCATGCCCAGTCTGAAGGGGATGTGCATTTTACCTGATGATGTAGAACAGCAAGACTATTTCTTTCAATCTCTTCCCAGAAAATGCATGATTGTAGTGTACATTTTTGTAAGGTTAACAATTTGTGCACTCTACCTACAGCTTCAGTTAATATGGATTCAAAAGGAGACAGCGCTATCAGGGACAAAGATAAGGCCTTGTTGCTTTTTCCTGTTTACTATCCTAATTTATATTTTTGTCATCACCTTCTGTCCTGTCTAGGAACACACAGTTTTTTTCCAAGGCAACACTTATGAAAATATGATCATGCTGCAGTAAAATTACTGTCAGCTGCAGCATTTGAGGATGTTACTGACAAATAAATTTTTTTTTAATAAATGTTTTTTTAAATTGTGGTGGGCTTTTACTCCTGTAGAAATTGAAAAGAAAATCACTTATTTGGGGCAGAAAAAGAATTGCCTGGCTGAACTAAGTGGCCAAACCTGCAGACTTTCAGTGTTTAGCTTCAACCAGTGTAGCACAGCCCCACAGAAATCACAACAAACTTAAGGACACATGTAAGTATTTAAGAATTAGAATGCGGTTTTCATTCCTTTGCTTTTCCTCTTTTTCTTACCAACAGACAGAACATCAGCCCTGGTTTTGGTGGAAGTATTCTCGGGGATCTCAGATACCTTCAGTCATGAAACAACAGGCCAACATAAGCTCATCTCTCTCAAAACTTCTAACTTCATTGTCCAGTGCAACTCATATGAAAGACCGGTGAAACCTAGCACAGCACAGGCTTTGCTCCCCTCCTCTCACTCTCATGCAGCACCTTTGGGGAGGTAAAGACACTCACCCCTTCTGCTGCGGGTGGCACAATAGTTACAGTGGGTAAATCAAGCATGGTGTGAGAAATGCTGCTTTAAGGCACCCAGTCACAGGTACCTATGGTTCAGTTTGAAGTTTGCTCCAGGAGACTGCCATAACCTTCCCATGGAATAACAACGATAATGTTAGCAGCACAGATGTGTGCAGCAGAATACCCCTGAATTCAGGTACTAATTTCCAAAAGGACTGTTACTTAGGGGCCATTAGCTCTCCTGTAACACTACCCAGTTTCTCAATGGCTTCATGCTGCTCTTCTGTCCACAGGAGACCTGGCTCCACACCCTCAAGGACAGTGCACACAGTCTTTGCCGAGGCAGGTTTGATAACCTACTTACCCCACCCTGCCTTTCCGAGTCCAGAGCTCCAGGCCAAGTACAATTATATTTGAGTTTGTATTTTATACCATTTCACCCCTGTGTAATAATTTGGTGACTTTTACATGTAAGAGTTTGCCTGCACAGGATGATTGGCACACCTAGTTATAGTCTAAAATGCCTAAAAATCTGGGGTCTACCATCTGATCTACCAACTAAAAGCATCTGGTCAGCGTCCAGCTCCTGTTGATGAGGCCAAACAGAATTTCAACAGGACAATTCTGAAAAGCCAGAACTAACTGTCTGTGTATGTCTAGCATAGATCAACAGCGCTGGGTTTCATTCAGTGTTACCCAGCAAGTCAATCTGGATCACTGTGTAAGAAAAAGCAGATGTACTCTACAGTTGCACTGTTTTTTGAAAATGTTTCTTCTCCTCTAAGAACTCAGAATGTTTTTATTAAGTTATGTTTATGTCACTGAGAACACAATTATAAAAACCATTTCTGTTTAGCTTAAAGGCCTTGCCAGAATGCAGAATGTGAAGGAGACAGCAGAAGTCTTATTGATATGGCATTATGCTAATGTAGGATACAGTTATGATTACAGCAACATTTCCTGCTCCTGGAGGAAGTGCAGGAGTGGGCTATTCCAGGGGGCAGGAAGAGAAGGCTGGCTGCTACACATCTCTTTGCCTTGTGCTAACAAACCCTCCTTGATTTCAAAGATGGGGTTGAAAACCAAAGGCCCAGGCTCCTGTGTGTGCAGTAGCTGTCTCACACTGCTCTTCTGGTCCGTGGCAGCCGTGAGTCAGGGAATCCTTCCCTCGTTTCAGCCTCCTCAGCGCCTGGGCTCTGGGACACCTTTGTGCCCTCTGGCTCCTCATGCCTGGCCAGTGACAGGCTCAGTAGCCAAATGGGAAATGCAAAGGTAGTTCACCTTGCCCCTAGCACCATGTATACTACACATAGCTCTGTGCCCACCAGGGAGTAGAACTCTGATTTTTCAACAAACCTGGTATGAAAGTACTGCAGTGGCAGCAGTAAACAAACGAGTGCAGAAGAGCCCACCCTGTTATTAAGAACATAACACACAATGTCTTACAAGCTGGCTGGAAAAGTGGAAACTGAAGGAAAGCTGATGCAGGGTATGGAAAAGAAAAGACAAATAACTCTCCCATTACTTACTGACCTTGTCTGGATAGGAGAAGGAGAAAAATGACAAAAGCTGCTGTATGAAAAACATCTGGGGTGCAGTTAGTCATAAAGCTGAAAGTAGTTACGGACAGGAACACACAGGCATTCCTTTTAGACAGCTTTAATATGGAAATAGTGCAGCTGTGTGATTTTTTAGAGCATAGTTTATGTAACACCTTCAGTATCATGAGTCTGCAGACATTTCCAGGCAGAATTTCTCTCTCATATATACCCACATCTTTTAGATGTTACCCATCTAAGCCCAAGTCTTGGAAACAAATTAGAAGACTTGCATCTACATGGGCTCCAAACAATTCCCTTGTTCCTGGGTTAAAATAAAGCCAAGGATCCCTGGGCTTCAGAGAGCCTTGCTTTTCCTCAGTTTAAATGAGCCAACTTTCATTACTCACTGGACTGTTCAACAGCAGGTTCTTTTCTTTCCCTACTCCTTTGTGCCTTAGCTATTGACAAAAACATGACTCCCCCCTGCACTGCAAACCATGGAGCAGCTCACATGTTCAGCGCTGTCTGCTGGCGATGGCACAGGAAATAGCTCGGAGCCGCTTACAGCGGCAGCCTCTTCAGCTCGGACTGAGTACTAGCATGGAGCCTGGGTGGGTTTTTTTCCATTTCAGTGAACATCGCTACAGTTTTCCTTGTAAGAAATCTGCCTGCAATTAGACCTGCGTATTTTTAGCAGAGACAAATGGGACTACACCAAAGGACTCCCTTGTCAGAAGATGTAATAGTTGTGCATGCAGCTTGCCTCATCCACAAAGCACTCATTGCCACGAACAGGGAGCATAACGTGGTCATGTGCCTTATGTCACAGTTGCTCCCTTGCTGCTTAATCTGTCCCTGCACCTGTCACACACTGCAGATGAGCCTGAGTCACTTGGCTGCCATAGCAGGACTTGAACTGTGCTGCGTATCGTGGAACCAGAAACCTGGGGCTGTTTCAGTTTAGGATTTGGTTCAGATCATCACCTACACAAACATCAGCCCTTAAATTCACACCCTAAGCTTCCCCCAACACTTGAGGGTTTCTCAGCTTGGTTTGATCCTGTTTCACAAAGCCTGGAAGAATAAGGTCAGGCAAAGAGGCTGGGAAGTGATGACCAGCAGAAGACACTAGGGACTGGTCAAACAATATAAAATGGGCAGAAACTGGGTAATATCCTTAGAGCAACTTTGGAAAAAAAAAAATGTAGAAGAAAGTGGAAATCGGGGTGTGTGACTGAGTATGAGGAAATGGCACAATGATGTTTGGATTCAATCGGAAGACCTATGATGTAAAAGATTGAGTGGGTCCAGAGGAGGGCCACAAAAATGGTCAGAAGGAAGGAACACCTCTACTGTAAGGACAGGCTGAGAGAGTTGGGCTTGTTCAGCCTGGAGAAGAGAAGGCTGCGGGGAGACCTGATTGCGGCCTTTCAGTACTTAAAGCAGGCTTATAAGAAGCAGACTTCTCAGCAGGGCTTGTTGTGATACGACAAGGGGTAATGGTTTAAACTAAAAGAGGGTAGGTTTAGACTGAATATAAGGAAGACTGTTTTTACAATGAGAGTGGTGAAACGCTGGTACAGGTTGGAGGCCCCATCCCTGGACATATTCAAGGTCAGGCTGGATGGGGCTCTGAGCAACCTGATCTGGTTGAAGACATCCCTGCTCATTGCAGGTGTGTTGGACTAGATGACCTCTAAAGGTCCCTTCCAACCCAAACCATTCTATGATTCTAAAAGTGTAGAAAGAGCCATAGAAGAAAATGAAGGATGTTTCTATTAACACACAAGAAAAGGAAGGGTAAAGAAAGACAAGGCACAAGCACAAATTATAGATCTAAACATAGCTGAAATATTTGCTGTTGTTTTTTATTTCAATCTTTAGAACCAAAACTGTGAGCCAGCATCTAACAGGATGGGGGCATAAAAAATGGATAAGGAAAGGCTAACATATTTTGAAAGTCTACGTGCACTCTGAGGGAATTAGCTAAAGCAATTTGTGAACTATTACTGATGAAGTTTCAGAAATTATGGTGGATTGGTGTAAAACAGGAAAAACACCTATCTTGTGAAAAGAGTAGTTGGAGAATTATACATCAGTCAGCCTAGCTTCAACCAGAACAACTCATCAGTCAATCAATACATATATCCGTGCATTTACAGATGAAGTTGGGCTGGAGTTGGCAGTTGCACTTACTTCACACCCTGTCTGGGCAAGATGGGACAAGCTCAAGCCTCAGTCCTACCTGCTTTCTGTTGGAGGACTAGCACAGATTGGATGGGTCCTATTTTCCCTGCAAGATGCAGCCTTACCAGGCTCCAGATCCTGTTCCTGCTCCAGTGAGCAGAAAGCAAAGGAGAGTTGGAAGGAATAAAGGACAGTGGTAGAAGCTCGTCTCATCTCCCCTGATTAATCCATGAGCCTGTTGCCTCCCCTCCCTGCCAATGGTCAGTCCTGTCTCTCACAGCATTGTACCCAAATATCATCCCAGTCACATCAGTACCCCAGCTCCCAGAAACTACCTGCCACAGCTCAGTGCCATCCCTGTCCTCATAGCCTCTTCAGCCTGGTATCAGACCTGACAGACACCTCCTCAACAGCTTTCAGCTCCCGTCATACCCAAACAATTCCTTTCTCACACAGAGCCCCCACGCACCAGGGCTATTGATGCAGAAGGGGAAGGCAGGACTTGAGTGGGAATTGTGTCAGAGGCTGCATTTCAGGGCTTGTGAAAGCCAGGGAGGGAAAAAGGGGGAGAAAGACACAGAAGCACTAAGAGCAGCAGGGCTGCAGCCAAACAGCTTGGAAGGCTGTTTTAGAGATGCTGCTGCAATGAGACACGTGATTCAACAAGAAACAGCAGAGTCAGACCAATCTCATTTCCATCTTTGATGAGGTAGGCAGCTGAAGAGCTAGACAGGAAGCAACAAGTGTAATACATCTTGATTTTATGAAGACTTCTGACACATGCGAATGTACATTCTCAGTAACACCTGGGAAATTGTAAAGATGTTATGTATTGCCGGATGTGTTACACAACCACACTCAAAAAGCAGCCACCTGTAGTTCACTTGATCTGGAACGATAGACTGAGTTGAGTGTGCAATAACCTGCCTTTTTCAGTATGGTAGTTAGTATTTTCATCTGTTTATAGTTTCATAACTTCTACACCATTCAGAATGAAGGGATTGAAAATGCCCTTACTAAATCAGCAGATGATACCGACTTGGGAAGGAGCATATAATACAAACAGGATCTGAGACGACCTGGGTCTGAAAACAAAACAAAAACCATTGAGGGCAAATGCAAAATTACTGTGCTTGGAAAGAAAAAAAATATCAGATTATCAGTATGCAATGGGGAATGCTATGCAGCAGGATGGATAACAATGCGCTTAGGTTCACTCTGTTACTGCTGAGAAGAATTACAGTGGGATGCAGTACTTAAAGGACACAAAGTCAGGTGTCCTCTCTACTCACCACTGGTAAAGTCTCTGGAACGTTTTGTACTCTGAGATACACAGGCAAATTAGAAGAAGTCCAAATATAGTTTGGTTGCCCACAATATAATCCCCATTTCTCTGTCTTCACAAATTCAAAATGATATTCCCTTACGGACAGGAGTTTCCTGAAGGTAAGTTGATAGTGCTTGTGAAGCACTCAAATGTCCTACCAATGACTGCTGTAGATAAAACAAACAAATGGGCAATAGGCACATTTATTAGTGGTGGAAACAATTCTAGTGAATAAGATCATCTATCCTTGTTCATTACTTGGGATAAGGCAAAATATTAGGCAGCTACCCTTAAGGGCACAGTGCAAAGCCATCGAGATACACTCAAGCTAGCACCGATTATTATTTCAGGGACCAGAAACAGCAAAGCTACAGCGGTGTGATACCTGGCCTGCCAGATCAAAGAAAAAGGGTACAGGAAGAAAAACAAGGTAATTCCAGTCTACTGCATTATGTTTCTACAAGAAAGGTGCTCAGATCTGGCTCAAGCTTCTCAGCACGGCACTGGTTGTGTTGAGCTCAGAGTTGGCACGGCTCATATTGAGACAAGGCCAGTAGAAATAATGATTCTACTCATTAAAGATCACAGCCTGGTTTAAATATGCAAGTGGGCTAAAAATTAGGTTGCACTAGAGACCTCGATTTCTAATTCCTGACCCCAGCGTACTTGACCTTGATGCTCACCTTCTTGTAGTGCAGCTCATTTTCTGTGCACCATTAATGTATCTTTTCAGGGCATGGGATTAATTTCTCTATTGACCATACTATGTATTTTTTAATTGGATCAGTTTCTAAACCACTCTCAGTGAATCTGGAATTAAATGTATACCACTTTAAAGACAGGGTACAAATTACAAGTCACTAAGAACAGAAAGCGCGCAGAAATTTTGTTGTTGTCAAACCTCCGTGTGAAGAGCAGTTGGCTGCAAGGAGTTTGTTTCTGTCTTCTGCTGGTTTTGTTGTTTGTAAAGCAGAAAGGCTTTATAGCTCTCTGCTATACTTACTTCCAATTTTTTTTCCTGTCTGCTTTTTTGCATTAGAAGAACAAACCTGTATGTCCTTCTCTTTGCAAGAGAGTCTTACCAGAGGAATACAGTCAGAGGGCTGTGTCTTTTTAAACCTCTGAAACCATCTTACGTAAATTGGAACAAAAAAGCAAAAACTCAATTCCTCCTTAAACTGAATTCCCTTGTAAAGTTAATTTAGGTCTATACACAACCCATTCAGTGTTTGTTAACTTGCGAGTGGACCCTTTTAACATGAACCTCTGTGTACAATAATATTACCGTGTGTATCTGTTTCAGTGGGAGGAAACCATAAAAGTATTCTGTAAATTATGAATCACTTTACTTTTGTCATTATTGTATGACTCCATTTATAAACCTATTGTCAAAGGAGGAAGCCAGGAACATTTTTTTAGAACCCACATAAACAAAAGGCTAATTAGTCACCGATGTCCAATTTTCCCTAACACAGACATGCAATTATTCACAACATTGGGTAAATCACTCCATTTCCTTGAACTTTGATATCCTGGGGATTTGTCCCAATTTCTTCACTTCTGCTTACCAAATTTCTCTGAAGTCTGATGTAAGCTAATTACATTAAATATTTCATCGCTAAAACTTCAGATACCATCTGGCCCACAGTGGTGGGGCAGTTGAGGGTTTCATGCCCTCGACTTGTAAATTTGTTATTAGGAATTGATCACGTGGATTGGAGTAGCAGATTCATGTTAAAATACCTCAATCATGAATCTTTTTTTCTCATAGCGAATTTGATGCTTGTTGACAGCACTAGGTTGGAGATCACTATAAGCTGAGAAATTTTATCTGTGCAGCCTAACATAAGCAGCATGGGCTGATGAATGCAATGCAGCTAGAAGCCGATGAAGATAGCCCATGTATATTAGCCCCGTAATTAATTCAAATAATTGCATGACCTCTAAATCTAGTTCCAATGCCCATTTCCCATCAGTAATGACATGGTAATGTAGTTTAATCTTACAAGTGCCCTGGCCCACAGATAGTGCGCTCTCTAAGGAATAGCTGAATCAGTATGGATCACAAACATAAATATTCTCTACTCAACCCACTTCAGAAGTCAAACAAACTCACTCTCAGTTAAGCAGGAAGCCACCTAGAAAGCAAGCAGCTGAGCACTTCTGAATGGCCATAAAAGAGCTAAGGTACCACATGCCAGCAACTTGCAATAACACATTACCTGTAGGCTACACAGGGAGAGGTCACAGGGAGGACTTGTTGAAACACAAAATTGACATTCCTGGAAAATGTCAACATTTCAGAAAAAAATGCCCTGAGTAACCCAGCAGACAATCATCCTAGGCTGACATTTGTCATTTTAATTAGAGCACCAAGTATCCAGCTTCTTTCTTACCGGATGTGCAAACTGCTGTATATGATGTATTATGTATTCCATATGATACAAGAAGTCAGTAATAAAGCACATCCTATTTTACAGCAGAACACCAGGAAGGGATGGGGGGATTCCAGGGGTCACACACTGAACTGAAGTCAGCAACAAGCTTTTATAGAACACCCCTCCCACCCCTGCCCATATCACACTGGGATGTGGTATGCACTCTGTAAGGCTCTACAGAGGAGCACAGATCCCCTGGGATCCGCTGGCTTTGGTCAGGAGAAGTGCGGGCGAAAAGTCAGGGGTCTAGCAAAGCTGAAGACAGAGAGTGGGGCTTGTTTAGTCTAAAGATGACCAGATTGAGGGCAAACACAGCAACAGCCTTCAAACATGTTAAAGATTGTTGCAAAGACGAGAGAGGCTGGATTAAACACCATGAAAAACTTTCCACTAACAAAGGCGAGTGGAGCACCAGGATAGATGGTGCATGGGATGTAGGGCTGTCATCACAGAAGGTCTTCAGATTTGGGAAACAACTTGAGAATGGTTCAGCTGATGCCCCTTGAACGTAAAGAAATGTTTGGGGAGCTCTCAGGACCTTCCCATTCTGTTCTCCACTATTGTTTGCCAGGTGACGTGACACAACTCATCCCTCTTAGTGACATTTAATGGCATGGAAACAAATTGTATAAATCTGACATGAAGTAAAATCATTTCCACAAAGGAATTTTTTTTCAAAACAAATCATCATTTTCAAATTATTTTTTATCAAATGTTTTTAATTTTGGAAGTGTTTTCCTAGAAATTAAAGCAATATCAATGTGAAATCTGTATGACTTCACATGCACAAAAACTAATACAAAAAATTCATGTTCTGCTGCTGTACCATTTCATGTCAGGTTTTTATGACTTTAGACTTCTTAGATGAAGCCTACACACTTGACATGAAGGGTAAGGAAGGCAGGTAAGATAATAAGCACAGTTAATCCAATATCTCAGACTACTTCTTATTCTTTAGCTAGGATTAGGGCCTTTTTACCAAATGCAAGGTCTGAACAACTGGCTGAGCACAGGGAAGTGCTGCAAAGAAACTACACTTTGGAAAATCCCTATTTATGGTAATAAGAAGTTCATACAATGTGTAGTTTCAGGCAAGCAGTCCAAGTGGTATCAGGGAGGTGAATCACATAACAGGAATTAGTCATGCCATAGTTGCCTCAAAGCTTTTAAAAATTACCCTCATCTGCCCCCTCCTTCCTGCTGTTAAAGATCAGCCAGGTGGATGACATGACTCTCCAAGTACTTCACCGCTGAGCTATTGTAACTAGCTCTTACCCACAGGGAACATCTCCCTGAGGCTTCGTGGATGACTTGCGTGAGTACAGAACAGTGGGTGGAGGAAAACACTGCAGAAATCTTAAATCTCTGTATTCTTCAGAGAACAACTCTAAATTTTCCTTTCCCCTCAATTAAAACCTCAGTCAACTCAACCTCCCTCTCCCCCACAGCCCTCCTTGACACGGAAGCCAAAGCACTGTCCTGTCTCTACTGCACAGGCAGCAGGTAAGGAAGTAACGATCAATCATGGACAGCAGAACTGCTTATGATCCTGAATCTGTGTGGTGATCCTCACTTAAAACAGCAAAGCAAGAAAAGCCAAGATTATGCAGGTCTTACTGATTAGAAGCCACACAAGCCATGATCAACATGTAACATTACCAGTAAGGAACAAGGACTGGAACAAGTGTGTTGTAGCCTGGGATTGAGAAAGAGGAACTTCACCCTTCTGAACTAAATGAGTTCTGATTCATTTTACCATCTACAGCCTTGGGGAAAATCACTCTCTGATTCATTTTCCCAGATTTCTCTGTATTACCGCCTCTTTTGATGCTGCAGCCAGCACTGTGCTCCATCAGGCAATGCCAGATGTCTCGTATAGAAATCAGTGACTTAAAGTTTAGGTCGTATCTGTATTGCATTGCAATGATTTTTGCCTGCCTTGGTTTGCCAGCATATCCCTCTGCCCCTGGCATCACCATACTTCAAAGAGTGATGGCCCGAAGGGCCCTGTGGGAGTCACCCCACAGATTTCAGAGCAGCCCGAGCCTGGGCCACCCACCGGCAGCACGCGGGCCATAGCACACTGCCAGCGTCCCGTACTGGCCAGCATGCATGCACTGAGGCCAGGCAAAGAGAGTCAGATGTCAGCCTGTATCTTTGCCCAGATGCTTATGGCACTATACAGACATAGCCGACATGTATATTGAGCACAACTTGCGCTCTATACCCATATGCTCTCAATGAAAGGGGAAGGGGTGCCAGCAACATGCAAGGCAGTCCCTTCTGTCGAGCCTCCCCAGCATCATTCACCGGTTACAAGGGAAAACTTCTGCTCAAAAACTAACAAGTTGGAGACCAAGGCAGGGACCAAATTCTCTTTCTGCTTGCATCGTTTCTAATGCCACTGCCTCCAGACAGAACAAGGTATAATTAAACCCAAGTATCAGCACATCATGCCCTCCAAACAGAACTATCTTGTTAACCAAAAGTAGTCTAGAAAGCAATGAAACATCCAACTGTACAATTTTTGCTCCTCCTTTACTGATAGTTCAGTGGATAGAACTGATTTTGCAGTGCTGCTGACAAGCAGTAGCTTGGGACATCAACAAATAGCAAAGGCTGGCTGAGAGAAAAATTTTGCTTGCTAGGTCTAACTGAAATGTGGCTGAAAACTCTTATGCGTCTGAAGAGATTGAGCACATCTCCTGTTCAAGGAGAATGTTAACATTTTCATTATTCCATGCATCAGCAAATAATGATACATTCAATAAAGTCATCTCTCTTTTAAATGCTATTTTCTGCATATATGATTCAGTATGTGATTCATTTTGTACAGCAAAAGTTTTAAGACACAGTAAAGCAAAAAGCTGTTTACAGTATTTGGAGAGTTTTTCTTTCCTCCCCTCATTTTCTTTGACTTCATTCTTTTTCTTCTGTTTGGATTTATTTTAATCAAAGAGACAAAATTATTCATAGGATAGGAGCCTGTTCAGCTGAAGCACCTAACATCGTGTGCACTGTCACCATTTTAAACTGCAATAAATCCTTTGTGTTTCTGGTTTATGCTGATCCCCATTGTGTTTCAAACATGTTTCTGTTCTAGATCCAATCCTTTCTAGTCTAGCACTCCATCCGCCCCTCCACGCATAGCTGTTTAGCTGTTCTCATTACTCATCAGACTCAGTTAAGTCTTTTTTGGCCCCAGTTCTGTATTTCTGATATTTCTTCCTTGGATTCAGCACTGGAGGCAGGGGGTGCACACATGCATTTGTGCATGTCTTCAGATAGCCCCCATCTAGCCTGTAGAGAACTCTTCCAAGCTATCCCTTTTTGCTGCCTTTAATTAGGCTTCCTCCTTTTTTGCAGTTTCCCTTTTGGAGATTAACCAAGTTTCCTGCAGATGTACGTCAATATTTGCATGTAAGACTTGTTCTCCAATGTTATTTCTCAGACTTCTACAGTTGTGTAGAAGCAGCGTGCCTTGCAGAAGGTTTTCCTCTGTGCTTTTTCCCTTGTTGTTGCTCTCATTCCCTAGACGACTATTGAAAACTTTGGTCCTTTCTTTTTTTTTTGCTTGAGAATACAGGACTCCAACAACTTAGTCCCCAATGGATAAATCATTCCAAACAAAGTGCTGGCATCTGTATCTGCAGCCTTTCTTACATTTTCATTTCCTGAATTTTCATTTCCTCAATTCTCTTAATTTTCATTTAAAAAATTCTTTTAGTACTCATGTGATTTTAAGTGCTAGTGTCTTGCTTTCATTAAGATTTAAGCAAAGTCTGCCCTTCCCTTGCTTCTGAATGCCCTCATTTCCCAAAGTATATGAGCCTGTCTTCCCTCCTCCATTTTCTTTGTCATACCTTGAAACTGCCTTTCTCTGCCTGGCTTGCATATGCTGTGCAAAGCCTTCCTCAGCGCAGTGCTGCTGGATTCCTGTACTTGAGCCTCCTGACTAAGAGCCTAAATGTCCTTTCCAGCACCTCCCATCCCCTTTGGATGACACTGGCACCCAGCAACTGCCTGCTTCCCCTGTGTCAGAACCCTGTCAGGTTTGCCACCTCTCTCCTGGGAGACAAATCCCAGCATCCTGCTGGAGGCACAAACTCAGCCATCCATATGCTTGAAAACTGACTGACCCTTCTCTAGTCTTCTTTTAAAGAAAATAGGGAGGAACAACCTGCCTACAACACAGAAACTGAAAAAATAGTTGAAGAACCATGACCTTACAGAAACGAAAAAAACCTTCTTTTACAGTATCAGAGAAGAAACCCAGATCAAAATCAACCACCTTACTGTAAACTGTTCACGCTTCCCAACACGCATAAGAAAAGGGAAAGAATCAAATTCTCATTACAGGGAAGTTCTGATGAGCTCTTGGGCAGGAGATGGAAATGCTGGCACAGGAGATGCAGCATTCCAAACCTGAGAGCTGTTCAGAAATCCAGGTCCTGCTCTGGGGTGGAGGTGTAAGACTGTCTCTGAAATTTGGATACAAATTCTAACGCCAGATAATAGTGTCCTGACATGATGTAAGTTAAGGGATCTTAGTTTAATCCTCTTCCTACTCTAAAAGATAATTCTTATTCTGAAAGCTATATCTGATCCTTCTTAAACATGGAGCATAAACCAGACACAGGTATGTGTGCAGACACTAAATCATTAACCATCACAGAGTAAAAGTTCTCCTTCCTTTGGCAGATGGAAGACAAAATGTTTCCAGATATAAAATGATCAAATTCTAATTGTTACTAAAATATTGAGTTATAAGAAAGCCAAACCAAGAAATCTCTGTTATATTTCCATTCCTCCCTGGTGATGTTGCCCATTTTAACATTTTATTCAGGTGTCATTAAAGTGACTTGTTTGATACTTTGATTGCAATTGCTTTTGTAATGCATTAATTTTTGATCTCGCGTTCCTCTGTTAGCTATCTAACCTCTCTTCAAAGCTCATGTGTCTTTACTGGCAACTCATAGCAAACAATGTGAGAGAAAGGCAGCTTGAAAGCTTGTGGAATAAAGCAACGATGTTCAGAAATGAGAGGCTCAGCTCATCCTAGCAGCAATAGCTGCCTGTAGCAATTTCTGAGTGGAGAATGTCAAGAGAATATCTCTGTTGGAGCAAGAGTAACAACAGCAGAGTGCCTTCTCCATTACCTGCAGACCAGATCAGTTTTGCATTTCTATTCACCTCTGGCATGGTGACAGATCTGAGCCTAAGAAACCCCAGATCAAACTCCAAGACAACCCAGCTGGAAACAAATTTGTTGCCACAGAAACAATTTCTGGCAAGAGGGCTGCATGGAGGAGAACAGAGCATACTTTCAGGTGAGCCTGTTTCTCAACCTCCCTCTAAAATAGTGGTTTAAACCTATTATTTAGTCCTTTTTCTTTTTCAGACAGATTAGCTACAGCTTCCAGATGATGTGCCTAGAAAGTTTTCCTTTTTCTGCCTAGAAGATTAACAGAGTTCAGAGCATGGTTTCTAGTGGAGAAAAAGGAATTACAGTGGATGTATCCCTCAGAGAATAAAATGCAATGTTGTTCTTAGCTGCTGCTGATTACTAATACCTTTACTTAAAATTATTGGCCAGTTTCTTCTAAACATTAAAGCTATTCTGTGTCTTTTCAAAACCAATTGCCATCAGCTGTCAGGGACAGCAGCTCTGCAAATGCTTCAGCTGGCAGAATAATTCATAACAAGCATTAAAAGCCACTCGGAATAAACTTTATAGGACAAACAAACCTCTTAGAGGAGGCATTCAGCTAATTATAAGGTAATGAGCCTCTCAAGGCCACCATGTCTGGAATTATCTTTCCACAGTTCTTCACTTACAAATAATTAGCAAGTTGTGTAAATGTCCTCAGGACTCCGAAATAACTTTTTCTTTGGTTATCTCCACGCTGACACAAGAACAGCCAGTGGGAGTGAAGCCCTAGGGCAACATAAATGCAGCCTCGGGTCAGGTCTAAAAAAACTGGCAGGGAAAAAATTTTCTTCTCCGTTCACTGTTCGATGGGATGCCAAGAAAACTTGCAGTTACAGCATCAGCTGGTTAACCTGAGCGACAACATCCACAGGGCTGGTCAGGGGAGGAAAACTTACATTAATGCCCACACTTTTGTACGCCTGGGCCCATGCAACTGTACTCAGCCACAGGTAAGAAGTTTCCAGTCTGTCCGACTGCAGGAACCAGCCACCCCCGAGCTCACTCCCTTTGATCGCATTTGGTATGGTGACACCTATGTACACCTGGTTCAGCTGGGACTAATTTTTCTCTCCCTTCTCTCCCCATTCCGTACATCTCTCTTTTCCCCACTGTCTAGGATTGCTTACACTCCTCAGAGTGAGAGTCCCAGGACAAAGGGAATCAATTTTTGTCTGCCAGCCACAAAGTGACATAACTACATCTCACTGCAGATGTTAAGGGAGACAAGGTTTTTTAAATGAGATACTGGAACGGCTACATCTTTCTTCATTTAAAACTGTGATATTCAAATCACAACACTGTGTTGTAGACATCGTCATCCCTCCAGCTGCGCCCCACTATCATACTGGTCTGATCCTATAAACCAATGTTTTCTCACAGTGTACTCCCCAGATCCTGGAATTACTCCTAAAACTTTGGGGATGTACCTTGTACGTTATCATCTAAATTACAGCTGTACAGCACCGAGTGTAAAATGAGCTGGGAACAGCTACCTTCTGCCTCTTCCTTCATACCACAGAAAGACCTTACAATTGCACGTGTAGAAGTGGCACGATATGGGGGGAAGAAACGTACCAGCAATAAGATGGGGAGGCAGGAAGGATAGGGATGAGGACAGTAAAAAATTTTGTTTCCTCAGAAAAGGAATGGTGGAATGGATGTTAAAAACATAGGATTGCCTCACTTCTTAATGGCTTCTTGATTAACGAAAACTTGAAAGAAGAAGTTGTCAGACACCGTACTCTTCTGGAGCCAGTGTGAACAGTGTGCTAATGTGGAAAAAGTCACGGAGGGAGCTGATTAACAGACAGCTCAGAAAGTCCTGTAATGCTCACAATGACAGTGTCACGTCTTATGAGACTACATGTAGCTATTTTTCCTTGCCTCACTGTTAAGTTTCCTTAAATTTTTAATATCTGCATGTGTTCTGAACAGAAAAGGACAGGACAAGGCTGGTATGTTCTAAATTCTCTGTTTCTCAGCTCCCCTCCCCGTGCACACATGCAGCTGATCTCTCAGTGATTTACTTTTCTTATTGCTTTACAAAGACTGTCAAGAACCAGAAAAATGTACTCATAACACAGGCAACCTACCGTAATGAACAAAGGTTTCTAATCCTATTAAAAAAAAAGAGAATCCATTTCTGACTGAATAGATTTCATTTTGCTAAACAAAGCTTCACATTCCAAGTTTCCCAAGTCAGGTTCTGAACAGCAGCAAGAAAAGTGGCTTAGTGTTTGGAAAATGTACTAATGACATAGTTTTGAGATCCAAAGACAAATCTATACGGATCTACACAGAGCACCCCCACACCAAGGTATGTGGTTTAGCAGATTCCTGTTAGGTGTAACTTTTGGCTGGTGTTCTCAGGGGAAATGAAGTATTTAAATTGCTTATTAGTCATTCAAAATAGCTTATATCTAGTAAACCTATACAGTCCTACTAAGTTCTCTGAAAATGACTACTGGAATTTATCTACTGGCTATTGCTCTACTTCCCTGCTGCAAACACGAAACTGTTTCTTGGTTTATCTTAACAATTCCCTTTCATCAATACAACTTCAGCATTCAGCTCTCCTTGCACCTAAGTGGAACTCAAGAAAGTTTTTTTGGAAGAACTTTTATTCAAAATTCCCACTAATGGAGACTTGCCAAGGAAATCAGTTTTGAAGTTGTGAATTTTTTTGGACACGTTGCTTTGGTTGAGTCCTTGGACTGCCTCGTTGTTTTGCTTTAACAGCCTAGCCAAAAAACTGTCCTGCCACTTTCCCAGGGGTCATAACCTTGTATAACCTGGCTCAATGATGGAAAATTAACTTGCTTTTAAGAATGAACAGATAATAAATGAAACTCACCTGTGAGCAGAGTTTGTGCGAAGAGGTTTTCCCTGCAGTGAGAAGAGCACAAAACTTCCCTTCTCCCAGCTCCTGCTCAGGCTGCTGGCGAGGCTGTCCTCCTCCCAGCTGTGAGTGAGGCTGTCGGTGAAACAGCGTGGGGAAGGAGGAGGAGGAGATTGTGTTTCAGCTCCTGTGCTCTTTATGGTTCAACTGCAAAGGAGTCAGCCAAGCCCAGCCCTCTCCTCCCTCACCCACTCATTCATAAATGAAAGAGATGAGAGTGCCAAAAGCAGACACTAAAGACGGAGGTGGCAATGCATGCAGGGGGTGTTCACACCCATACCTACCATCACAGACAGGAACCAGCAGATAGCTGCACTCTGATCACAGCAGCTGGTGCAAAGCCCAAATACTGCTGCTTATAGCTTATCTAAACACGCACAGATGTTGCCTGGTGCAGGTGTATTACAAAGTATACAGAGTGTTAGTGTTGTTATTAGTATTGTTTACAGTAAGTTCTTCCTAGAGCTCACTGAGATCAGACCTTCATTAAGTCCTAGCACAGCAGATGCTGATATCTGCACAAGGGAGCATCTTCTCCGACTGTGCCAGAGCAAGGGCTGCGAGGTGGGGTTTCCTTTTCCTTCCTTTTTCATCTACAGAGCAAGGCAGGCTGAGGCATAAACAGATCGAAGGGCTTGTCCAAGGTCATTCAGGAAGACTGTAGCAGATGTAAAAGCTGACCTCCTGCTAACTCATGCGACTACCCTTATTCCCACAGGATTGAAAGCTGCACCATGGGATATGTATTTATGTGTCTGTCATTCAAACTAAAATGCACTACTCTCAAAAAAAGAGAGGGATACGAATTACACCACTGAATCTGGAAACAAAAGCTGTTACCAGTTCAGGCTCTCAACTGGTACAGAACTCACCTGATGTAGCGCTCTGCCGTACTGCTGTAGGGACAGCGGTGACACTGCAGGCTCAGTACAGCACCTAACGGGAGCTCCCATCTGCTCACTGTAATGGGGCGGCAGTGCTCTAAGGGCAGCCACAGGCAGTAAGTCTGGAAATACGAGTCTTGTGCGGGCTGCATGTTCTCCATTTCCAACCTGGTGGAAAGCAGAGTGACATAAGCACAGAAACAAAATAAAAAAAAAAAAAACAAAAAAAAAAAACCAACAAAAAACAAGGAGAGGATACAATGACATTTTACACAACTTGGAAATACTCCAGGAGTATCCATGGCTAACGTCAGAACCGGCATCAAAAATAACTCCTCATTCCAAACACAGGCAAAGGGCTCTTCAGGTGTGACAGGCTCCCAGATGGCAGAGCCCTTCCTCTGCCAGGGCCTCTGCCAGATCAGGGATCTAAAATTATCTGGGGGGGTTAAGGGATCTCTGTGAGGAGGGGTGCAGCAGAAAAAACAGGAAATTTTTTAACATGACTAGAAAAGGCTGCAAAAAGCACAGAACGATCCTTTGCAGGCTCATTGTGCTGCACAGAGGATGGCAGAGATGCAGACAGCATACCTGGCTGAATGGGCAAGGCACAGGCTCCCAGGAGCACAGCCAGAGGCCGAACACCGCGTGCAACATTAAAGACTACAAAGGGTTGGTATCAAATTTATCAGGGCTATTTGAAATGCTCCCTCTGTTTTTTGGTTTTTTTTGGTTTTTTTTTTGGGGGGGGTGTATTATTTTTTTTATTTAGTACTCATTTAGTATTTATTTAGTATTTTATACATATTTTTATGTTCTTATATAAAAATACATATATCAAGAAAGTCACACAGACTGGAATCTTTCAGGAAGCAAAGTAAAATATTTGTTCCAGTGCCTTTCAATCTACAGTAATGTAGCCTTGGATATTTCAGCTCTTTTATTAGATTCAAAGAATTTATAAAAGACAATATTAAGAAAATGAAGTGCCATTACTTCCTTAATAGTATGAGCAATACTCTTCAATAAGGAGCAACAGGACATTATATTGGACTACTTGCTTCCCTGAGAGTACTTTGGTATCCAGGTCTCATTGGCAGCTTCAGGGAAAGCACTTCCACCTCCTGCAGGGTCTAGACTGCAGATGGGGAGCAAGTCCTGAGAAGACCCACAGACAGTGATTGCCCCTTTGCATGCCAGGGAAAGCAGAGTCAGTGGTGGAAGTAACATTGCGGGCAGTATCTCTTTCCTAGTTCCCATGTTGGCTGCAATTCTCTGTCATGCTTAACCACAAACATGCTCAAAGATGTGTTAGACAGATGTTAGATACAGGTGACCAGAATATCCAGAAAGCAGAGCCAGAGCCTTGGTCATCAGACACAATATAGGTCTACCAGAGTGTGCTAAAAAGGCAGTATTTGACCCGCGCAGCTGGTAAATCAGGCCTTGCAAGTGGAGCAGAAACAGTCACTTCCACAAACCCCCTTTTTAAAAAATTACAGAGCAAAATAAACTCCAGAAAAATCCTGGTTTGCTTTTCTTTCATACAGCCATTCCATTTTGCTTGTCTCAACATGCAGATGCTGTAAAGCAGGTTGCTAAAATAAAGGGATTTGGTGGCTTGGGTCACCCCCACTTTGTCAATTCCAAGGCAGCAGAACCACTATCTGTTGTGGACCACACCACACACACTCAGCAACTTCATGTTGTGACGTATTTAGAAATCAAAAAGTGAAAAGAAATTACAGTTTTTGTAGCCTTTTATCTCAGTGCATTATACAGCAGCTATTAAAGCTGACAAAGAGCTATTACTCAGTGCAAGTGGCAATTCTTGCTTTTCACTCACTTTGGTCAAATCATTTTAACGTGTGTGGTGATTAAGTAGCTCCCCTGAATTGGATAGCTCCTGGTTTGCATGTGTCACAACCAGCAGCAGCAAGCTTCAAAAAGAATGGAGCTAAACTTGTGCTATAAATGTCACAGGTGCCACAGAAATGCAGCAGGAAGGAGGTCAGCTAGACCGTCTCCTTACTCTGAGGCCCAGTAAGGAAAGCCAGACTACCTCCTCCAGACCTTTAGCTTCTTCTCTTAAATTGCCATTGAGGAAGATTCTGCCTCTCCTCTGGCAATGTCTCCATCCCCAACATCTTCTGTGTTTCTAATTAATTTAATTTCTTCTTCTCCTTCTGTGAATGGACATGAAAAACAGTCTATTGCTACCTTTCTCCGTATTAATCATTCAAATGTCTGAGGATTAATCACGTTGTCTCTCTCAGACTTTGCTTTTGTAGACTAAAAACCCCATTTTTTCAGTCTTCTTCACAGACCATGTTTTCCTGACCACTGCTTGCTCACGTTGGTCTCATTTTCAGTCATCAGCATCCCTCTCTAAACATATTCCAGCAGAGGCCATTTCTGGTAGCATCGGCTCCATTTACTGCCAATTACCTGATCTATGCTTTACCCTTAAGGGCAACTTTCCTATGGAAGTTTGTTTTAAAGCCTTTCAAGCACTTATTTTTGTGAGGATAGGAGGAAAATAAATAACTCCTCTCTCTTTTGCAGTGGTAATCCACATGCACATTCCCTTTCTGTGTAGCTGAGAAATAAGGACTTGCTACTGCTCTTCCTTCTCTCCTGCTACCATCTCTAGAGCCCTTGCAGGTGCAGCCCCTACACTGCACTGAGGGGTGGCTATGCAACACAAGGCTTCACTTGCTTCATCTGCCAGTGCAAGAGGCAACACTGCTGCAGATTTCACTGCAGCCCAGGCATCTTGCTTTATCTAGCTGTCCTCATCCTGTTTTCTGTTTCTGTTCCTGTCCCAGTCTGCACTGCATCATGTGTTATTTTTAACATTTTCCACAGGTCTCGGTTTTCACTCTGCAGGGCGTATGTGCAGTCCTCAGATCAGCACTCCAGGTGCTTTGGGAAGATGCATGGATCAATGCCCTACAATTTATGCCCAGAACATACCCCAAGGGGTGAACTTGGCTTCAAGAGTTCCCAGTGGAAAATGCCATTGCCTAATACATTTCAAAAACAAGCTCAATCACCCAGGCCACAACTCTACCTCCAGAAGAAACCTCAGGTCTCTGCCCTCGCTGCCATGCCAGGTTAGACCCACTCTCTTCCTTCTCAGTGTCCGACTTCACGGGATTTCCCAGCTTCCCTCCAGAGCCTGCAGGGCTCCCATTCCCCCAGACTCAGCACAACACCTACAGCTCAGCTCCGTCTTCCAAGCCACCAGAAAAACACCAAGCTCATGTCCCCAAGAAACAAAAGAAAGGAGAAGAGCCAAATCGCTCACTGAGCAGAGCATCATGTGCGACAGTGCGCTGCCAGCAGCATGACAGGGCTTTGACAAAGCCAGCACCAAGGAGAAGCACTGTCCTGGAGAAATGCCACCAATGTCATGACAATATGCGAGGCCTGTGGCTGGGGTAACCTGCAAGCAGCACCCTGATTAAACCTCCTGAAGCCTCTCATGTGTGATGCTGGCTATTTGGGAGCTTCCATTTTTCAAATGGTGAATATCTGAAGAAGTACCCAATCATTAACTCTTTTAAAGACTTCCATTTCTGCTAGTAATGTCTGTTGACCAAACTTTTATCCCATTCACCGTCATGCACCACAGAGGAAGAGATGGGGTCAGAACATGTGCGGGGCCCCTTTCGCAGCCTCCACGGCCAGTGAGCTGCACCTTTCAGCTGACTTGGTGGGTTAATGCCTGAGCTCCATCTCATGTTGGCCAGCACAGCTCTGGGCAGGTATCAGCCAGGCTCTGCAGGGCTAGAAATGCCATCTGGGGCCAGGTAATTTAGCTTAGGGTACTGATGCTTTCATAATTCAACTTACCTTATCCCTCTCCAGGAATCCTGCTTGCGAGAGCATCCTTCAAGCAGGTGCAAACTCTCCTGGCTCAGAGGTCACTAAACTGGCTCTCAGTTGGCATCTTCAGCAGCTGCTTTCTGGAAGGTGGAAAAAAAAGATTGGCAACACCTTTGGAAACTCAGAAAAACTGGGGATCTTCTATCACAAATTAAAGCTCAGCAGAGTGACACAGGCTGAGACCATCTCTGCTCATCATAGGAATGTGTTCACACCTTGTAACCAGCAGGAAATTCTCTCTCTGTCCTCACCATGCTGCTGTTTCCCAAGGTTCTTCAGCATGCAAGTTCAGAAGTGCTCATAATTTCCTACCTCTACCCACTTCAGCAGAGGTAGGAACCTGGAAGGGCAGTAAAGACTCAGCAAACTAGATGTGGACAGCAAGCCACCCCTGTGAGGTTTTTTTGCCAGATAGCAGATACCTCTCTAGTTTCTTCCCGAGGCATGGAACATGTTTCATTTACACTGAAGGCACAATTTAACTATCTCTTGCACCTAGACTGCAAACATTTAACACACAGACTTCACTTTGCACATTAGAAATGGGCTTCACGTGGCTGAATTTGGGGCTGTACAGTGTCTACGTGTGGATTAGCAGTTGTGGTCTGCAGAGGATGAAGGCCGTGGAGAGGGTGAGCTTGCTTATCCTAGAGCAAGCCCCTCTGGTACAGCTGCAGGTACCTGGTTCTCCCCTTTGCCTATAAAGGGAGAAAGGGCCTCTCTCAGGGAATGAAGAGTGAGGTGAGGTGAGTATTACAGGTGATGTGACTATTACACAGCCTGCCAGAAGCTCTGCCTGTTTCTATTCACAGTACTGAACAACACAAAGACACCAACACAAAGAAAGTTGAGAATGAAGGAATTGCTCTGCAAAGACTATCAGAATGAATAAAAAGTTTTGCTGAAATCTAGGAGGCAGGGGCAGTGAAATCATTTGTGGTCATGACATCTTCTCCAGAGCCCAGACTAGAATAGCTCTGTTCTTGCTATCTGCAGAGCAACAGACTGAATTATTTTTTCCCCAGCTATCATGCCACTAAGAGTCACTGGCTTTGATGTGTGGTCTTGCAGCTACTGATTGTGTGAAGGACACACGGATGATTGTGGATGTGTTGGGAGTAACCAGCTGGACCCACTACGAATGCATGCGTGGACTTGGATTCACATATGGAAAAGAAGGTCAGTCACAGGTCGGTGGAGTTCTTCAATATGGATAACCTTGTGGACTTGAACTCCTGTGCTCTTCTTACTATTAGCATGGATCTGGGAATTTTAGTTTGAGAAGAACTGCAGTCATAAGGTGGTCCATACGCCAGTGCCCCGATGCAGTGGGGAAGATGGGGCCTAAATGCCCTTGAAAAACCCTACAAGGGCAAAACAGTCCCTGATCTTCAGTAACTGCAGCAGACAGTCAGTCGAGGTATGAATGTACACAGGTCTCCAGATGCCAGTGTTTCCTGTAAAACATTGCTACAAAGACATCATGCTAAAAACAGTAGACTGGGGTTACTGTGTTCACTTTTTGCTTTTCTTCTCACTTTCAGTCTTAGATTAGCTTGTAAGTATACTCTCCTTTTCCTGATAAACACTGCCTGTTAAACAGATATAACCTGTTAGAGTTTAACACTCTACAGAAGGGAACGTTTCTTTTGATTTTGGT
Source organism: Gorsachius magnificus (assembly GCA_034008185.1). NCBI lineage: Eukaryota > Metazoa > Chordata > Aves > Pelecaniformes > Ardeidae > Gorsachius > Gorsachius magnificus. The sequence goes on from CM067086.1 coordinate 51,881,729, forward strand.
TACAAAACTTTATGTGGGTGAAATTTGATCCAATAAAGTCTTGTTAGTATCTGTTTTCATTCATTTGCCTGATTACATAAGAAGAAAACAAGCATGTATTCGTATAGGACAGGGTGGGAGACTGAAGGGAATTCAGGATCTGCCAAATGGGACTCTGTTACCATTGATATGGCTGGTTAAATAAACAAGGAAAAGGATCTGTGTTCACGGGAGCTGCATGAGGGTAATAGGACTAGGCTTCAGGAATTCAAATTTTTTTTCAATTAGAGAAGCCAAAATAAGCAAGGAAGGAAATTCTAGAACAATGAAAATGATGTGGAAACTCATGTTGTTAAAAATACTTCAGACTAAACAGAAACAATATTGCCTCGATATGCAAAAAGTGATACGAACCTTCTTAAATGCATCTACCATCCTATTAGTATTTTTAAGGGCTAATAAATTCTCATAGAACTTCAACTATCAAAGATATCTACTGGTCCTAAAACATATAACAAGCAAGCTTAGCAACTGTTATAAGATCTTGCATTAAAATCCCGCTACAGATAGTAGAATTCTGTATTTACTGTGATGAATACATTTTTGAAAGACTTCTCAATAAATAATAAGTAGATTTTGAAATGTGAAAACAAAACTGGCTCTAGATTTCATGCAAATGTGCATCTTCTGCACCAGAAATATCCGTGGTGGTTCATAGCCCATGGTGCATTTCCTGCCTCAAGGCTTGGCCGTCCTTCGTCACAAACACAGAGCAACACCACGAATGACCTAAAGGAGGATGTGGAGAAAAGACGTGGCGAGAAGACAACAACTGCCGCATACACTATGGAGGGATGCGAGGGAGAAGAGTCTCCTTGACCTGAAGGCACTGGTATATTTGGGCAAAATGATTGAGCAGGATAATCAAGGATGAGGCAAGGGAATGTGGGGAACGTTTGAGACAACAGTGGATGAAGAACTAAGGAAGCATCAGAAAGCACCAAAACCAGATACAGAGATCAGGACTACAACCTGACCTCAAGACTTGAGAATGTGACTGTATAAAAGAGTCTGGTAAGGGCGGAGATGTACAAAGGGATGGCAACAGCAAGAGAAAAATGGCAAAAAAGTGAGAGCTGGCTGATAGATGACTAAAACCTTTAGCAGTGGAAACAGGCATGGAAAGAGTAGAGAAAGCTGGAACTAGATCTGGAGAGAAACAGGACAAAAAGTGAACTCAAGGGTAGGAAATAAAGATAACACTCTGGGTTGAAGAACAGAGAGCTCTCTAGTGCTGTCGAGAAGTCGTCACAAAGGAAGGAAAGCTGCTGAAGATAAGGTAGACTTGGCCAGACTGTGGTAGGTAGTTGCGCTATCCAAGCTGGACAGGATCTAGCAAGACGACTCCTTTGCACATTTCATGCAAAGAGTTTTCTGCTAAAAAACTATGTGGTTGTTCTTGGAAGAAGTGGTTTCAAGAGTGTGCCAAAAGATAAAAAATGTACTGTTCCCCATCAAACATACATTACCCACCACCTTTAAGCCTCAGCTATCCAGGAGCAAGAGGAAGTACCAACAGCAGGGATATCCTTGTGTCAGCGCAGGTACCTACACTGCATTCTGGAGTGTACATACTGGTGCCCCCATCGGATGCTGATTTAAACCTTTTGTGCCCTAACTGACTTAAAACTAGTCTACGTGGAGGAGGAAGAACTTCACCAGGTAGCTGGGAGGTCTAATGGAAATGGAGTACATAAGCTGTACAGTCCCTCTGCTGACACAATGCTGTTAATACAGATCTCCAAAGCATTCTACCCCTTTGTCTCATTTACCTATGGACCAAAAACAGCTGTGAGCAAGCTCAAGAGACTGAGGAAATTGAAGGTTACCAACCTTAGCTTAATTTAATTAAATCCCAACTAAATTGATACAACATCTATCCCATACAGCTTGTGCCTACCTGATTTCTCCATTTACCTTTTCATAGAAACATAGAAAATCTGGGGTTGGAAGAGACCCATAAGGCTCATCAAGTCCAACTCCCTGCTCCTGGCAGGACTACCTAACACTAAACCATATGATGAAGAGCATCATCCACATGCTCCTTGAACTCTGATGAGCTTTTGGACTGCTATGAGCAAGCAATCCTTATTCAGAGGATTGCAGTTCTAAAACAAGTTCTCAAGATTTTCACATCACAGTCATTCCCTTAATTATCAGTATTTCTTCTACTTTTACTTACAAATAACCAAAAGAATCCTACAGGAGCGCACTCAAACTGATTGGGAGTTTTCCATCTCTGCAGAAGTCTGAGATGCTGCAGCTCAACCTCCCCAGGTAAACTGAGGCTCTGAAACACACACATCTGTAGATTAGGTATTGTATGGGGTCACAGTGCACACATGTTCAAATTCCAACTTTTGGATAACTACAGAAAAAATCCTCTTGCAAAGATGCAGAAAAGCATGTTCCATGGGTTTAACAAGAATGGGACAATTTTGGTCAGAGATATTTAAAGCAGCAAGGGAACACAGACTTCCACATCCCATAACCTTCATAACACCCTGCTGAATGGTAAAACAATCAGACGAGTAGCACTACAAAATGTTCACTTCGGTCCTTCAGACATACTTTCCCACTTACTTCTTGCAGAAGACTCCCTCTTCCCTCCAATGCAAGTCTCTAGAGATGCCTCAGCAGTCCACTGGGGAGTTGTGCTTCTCCAGCTGCAATGCCCCTCTCTAACTCTCACATTCTTCCTTAGCAGGGTGTGCCCAAACACAAACTGTGCTTTACTTGCCTTTAATGGGTCTCATACCTCCAGAGCATGCCAACTACTGAAAATGTGAGTGAGGTGATCTTTGATTTGCAAACTTCAGGGATTTTCACATGGAGAAGGTGCCTGCCATTCCTTGTGTGGTAGCCCAGCTCCATCCCAAATCTGAAAGCAGCCAGAACCTGATGTTGGAGAGGAGGGGAAGCCTCTTATATTTTACCTGATGATGTTTTCTTAAAGCAGAGGCTATGTAGCTCTCCCATAAATTATCTCATACCATAAATCAAGAGCATTAAAAGACTATGATATTATATTAATCTATTTGATTCCATAAGAGCCTGGGGCAATGAGCGTCACCAATAGCTTCATTTTTCCCTTCCTAAGCACTTTAGCTTGACTTTCGGATTACACCATGGGGTGTCACTCCCTGAAGAGGGAGCTGGGCTTTTTTTTCCACTTTACGCACGATGTGCTTTTCATTGGCTAATGCCAACGCTTAGATGTATTGCTCTTCCTCATTTTGATATGCAACACACACATTACGTGCTTTAGCATAGCCTCACCATCAGAGCTACATAATCCTCAGTTATGATAATCTTGGGTTAAAAACACGCAAGTATTTCAACAGCATCTGGGAATGATAGAGAGCTGACATTAGTTTCCATGGCATTCTCTGTTTTGTTTTGGACACGGTTTAGGTTCCTAGTTTCTGTGGAATAACCACATTTTCATTGTCCTATTCTCAGTAAAAGCCAATTTTGCTCCCCCACCACTACCCCCCCAAAAAATCCCAACAAACTACCCCTTCCTCGGTTTCAGCACAGGTAGCCCACCACTGGGTAACTCACTCATCCATGTTACTCTTTAAAGGGATTCTTCAGTCCTCCAAATCTGAACTAACCTCAACTTTGTGTCACACTTCATCAACTCACATTTCACTGTCTTTAGGACCCAGGCTAGCCTTTTAAGGACTTTCCCATTTGAGAAGCTTTTAAACAGCAGCTCTCTGATGTCTACTGTTCTCTTCATACTTTTGAAGAAATCCCTGTGACTGGAAAAGTACCATTTAGTTTTGCAAAACTTACCATAGCTTCTCCCAGTCACCTTAAACTCCTGCCAGTACTCTCTTAAACCATAAATTTTTTCACCACTTTTCCAGCTGATGCCATTCTTTCTGAATTTTTACAGAAGCCTCTAGCACCAGCTTTCAAGACAGACCTTCACAGCCCAGGCTATTTCTCCCGTCTAGCAACCCTTCATAATAACTTCATTTGTTATTTTTAGTAACTGAACTATTTCCCTCTGCAGTTAGGTCAGGTTAATTCTGTCTGATACTGGCCATTTGTAAAAACATTCCCAAGTTTTCCACTTTGCCTCGAACATCTCTAGTGCTGCCAGGATCTGATATTCCATGACTCTGATGAGCAGAGAAGCAATTGTTAGGATAAAATTTTTCAGCAAAGCTTACCTCAATTGATCTCCCCCCTGCACTCCCCCCCCCCCCTTTTATCTAAAAACGCACAACCAAAATGAAAATGTTCTCAGAACAGCTAGGTCCATGTTTAAACAAAAAAAAAAAAAAATTGTGTAATCTCTTTACATCCATTTAACATCCAGGTTGTAGTCATTTCACAAGAACTAACGATTTCTGGAGCATTTCTTCCATATTCTTTCTTAAAGTCATTTACCTTTGGCTGAACTTCCAATATGCCCCCAAACATCTGTATGATCACGGATAGTTTCCAACCACATGGTGTTCCTTGATGCGTCATTTTTCTAAGCTAAGTATTAGCCATTTTTACAATGCACTTACACTTGGAACTTCCCTTGTTACAAAAAAAATAAATTCTATTTTTTAATTCTTCTGGAGACTTTATGTTCTGAACTCAATTAACTGAAATCAGAAAAGGTCTGTTCACTTGACAAAAAGCTCCCAAGTATGAGGAACAGCTGAAGAATATCTAACAGGAAAAAGGCTTCCATGACAAGGTATCTCTGTGAAGGAGCCTACCTACAGATTTCTTGCTAAGGAGATAGATACTCTGTCACTCCAGAGCATGCAACTCCCTAGAAGCAATTTCCACAGCAGCAATTTCTTTTACTTCAAGCAAATTGTCATGCAGTGGGTGCAATTTTAAGAAAAATTTGTTTCCTCAAATGAAACAGCTTCCCTGACTTCAGAGGCTGAGCATGCTGCTAGGAGGGGGTGTTGCCAAAGGCACAGCCCCCCGGCTTTCTCAGAAACCCATCGGCTACTTAGCTGCCTCCTTGGGATGGGATCCCCTTCAAAGATCTGTCCTTTAATAGAAAACATGACCTAGAGAATTAATGAGCCACATATACAAACTGAGGCACTCCATTATGGAAAAAAAATTATTTGAAGCATTACATCCAGAACCACGCAAGGCGGGTCTCTGTAGCCTTCAAAGTTGTGCAAATCGAAACAGCCACTATTTCACCACAGTTCCCCTTTTCATCTTGGAAGGAAATGAGAAGCCTGAAACGGGCTGGCAGCTCTGCCCCCTCTGCCTTTCCCTCACAGAAAAACCTTTCCCAGCAGCTCCTGCCACCTCACGCCAGCCAGCACCTCAGGGCAGCCCGGCCTGCCCAGCTCCGCTGGCACAAGGGCGGGAGGATTTGCCAATTACCCTTCCTCAATGCAGTTGTCTTCTCTCCCCTGTTAGCTCTGACACCCAGGAACACCCATTTATCCTACCGACAACTGCTCTGGGCACCCCAGAAAAGCTAAGAGCACCTCAGCTGTGGGCAGGCCTTGTTTTCCCTCCTGCCCCGTTTCTTACCTGACGGTGGCTCTCACCTGGGAGCCAGAATACCTAGCAAAGGGGAGGTAAAAACAATTAATGAATTGAGCAGACTGCACGATGACCGCACCCGCCACGGCAGGACAGGTGCCTGTACCACGCTTTTCCTTCGTGTCCTCAGGAAGGCCCAAGCATCACAGCAACGTGCACTCCAATGCTTGCTCCATGTCATCCTGTCTATATTTAAAATTACCCCATACTTGAAAGGTACTATGTAAGTATTAAGTACATTTTTATTTAAACTCACTAGAACTGAGAAAGTAAATAACTCTAAATAACTCAGAAAAGGACTTCTAAGGTGTAACTGTCTGGGCAGGTATTTAGAGCAAAAGCAGATGTACCATAACCAACAACTCGCAGACCAATTCCTCAGCAGCCCAGCCTGCAGGGCAATTGAGCACATGCCCCCAAAAAGGAGCTGAAAAAAGGGAGAAACACCAGTCCTTCACCTTTAGCAATCTGGCCCAGAATCAATATTGAAAGGGAACTTCTCAGAGAAGAATTTCAGTTTACCAAAAATACTGAGTATGTTCTAAAATTGCTGCATAGCACATAATTTTAAATTTGTTGCAGAACTATGGTTTGCAATTAAAATAGCAGAGAAGGCAGAAAGTTCCTTTTGCCATTCTCTTCATGTTCAAAGATGAGTAATTTCTCACCTTTGTAAGGCAGCCTGAGAGTTAAGCATGAAACGGATTGTACAAAATGCAAGCTTGGTCTAAACTGACAGCATGCTTGGCACTGCCTGAAGCGGTCAGAGAAGCATGAAAATCTAACAGTGATTCTACAGTGACCTGGAAGTCACTTGATTTGCAGGACCAACCCTCCTGAAGTCTTCAGTAAGAAGGGTGCAATCAAATGGAAAGATTTTTGATACGTCTTTTGTGGCAACATTGTAAAAACAAATGCAAGTCTGTCACACAGAGATGCCAATACTGAGGCTTACACAGAGCTATTGCAGACAGATCTCCATCCAGCACCACGAATCATGGGTTGGGTTTTTTTTCCCCCTAATTAAAAAAAAAGTACAACATCCACCTATTTTATTTTAATCTTTATTATAAACAATTTTGTAGTTTCCAGAATGGGATTACTACGTACTAGATAACAAAAACATCCTCAGTTGAATCAGTTTTATCTTTTACTAGATTAAATCAGAACCAGCAAGACAAGTATTTTTTTAAGGATTTAGTCTATTGCAAGAAAAAACAACCAGTTTTACAAACATGAAATAGAATTAAAGATATGCATTTGATCATATATACATAAACAGCTGATGACACTCTGGACAGAAACATACAAGGAGCTTCTTTGCACATAAATAGATTTTTTTTTAAGTATATTTCTTTCACTTGTATACAAAATTATTTTGCTTTCTAATCTGAGCAAAGTTCTTGGAAACATAAACAAGGATTTCTAAGAGACGAAATCCCACATATTGCTTAGGATGTGGGCTGTCATGCACACAAGGATGTAGTAATACAATTTACACAGCATTCCTATACAACACTTGAGCTTCTTATATACATACTTACAAGATACTTTTGTACATGAGATGTCACGTTTGCAATTGAAATGGCATCTCCCCTGAAAGGCTGCGTTAGTTCCAGTGTTTGTATAAAAGGTAAAACAAGTTTCATAAGGCAGCACCACTTGACTTGCCGAGTCAAGGATCCACTGAGCTGCAGCTACAGCAAAGGCAGTGGGGTAATTGCACTGGCCTCTGTGTAAACAGTCCCAGCGGGGAAGGTTAAGATGTGACCCTCAGAGTCTACATATTACCTCTATAAAATGTGACTGTGGCAAGAACAATCAATTTTAACAAATCCATGGCTAAAGCCACAGACTTTTGCTCTTCAGCATTTTTTCAAGCTACTTAAGCCAAGTGTCCAGTTCTGTCTTTGGGGGAGAGAAGTTTGGCTTTTACATGACCTTTTCAGTACGGTTAAGTTATTTATCAATTGTGGGGCTGGGTTCAGCACACACATGACCTGTGAAACTCTTCTTTAATGCAGGTAGAAGGGGTGCACAATGCAGCAATGACAAAAGACCCTGCTAAGCTTCTCCTGGAGTGGGGAATGCTCAGCACCTGTGAGAATCAGGTGCCAAGCCTGCTGTGAGATTAGGTCAGGCTTCCACTTTGTTTTAGGCACAACAGTGTCAAAAGAAGGGCTGGAGTTTTGCTTCTTGTTTCTCTAAATCATACTTTGTCCAACTAGAAAATGGTACCTGGAGAACATAGATCATGCAAGCGATGCCTCTAAGACCCGGCACAGTGTCTAGACAAATGCCACCCAGACATCAGCAATGCCAAACACACATACTGCTTAGCTGCATCCGTGGGCTACACACACCCATACTCATACCAAACTGTTTGCTCATCCCCTTGGGAATCTGGAGACCCAAGAGCACTGCTGGAGCTGCTTCCTCTCATGGGCTCCTCCATAGCCCCAGTGCTGCCTTCTGGTAGCTTGGCCTGGCACTTGGTAAGCAGGGCATCACCCTGGCCTTCCCCTAGGGAACTATTTCCCTCAGTGCTGCTGGCAACAGCTCTGGCAGGGGCCACTGTGGCCACCTCCCCAGTACAAGTGGCTGGCTTGGGTTTGACTTTAGAGGGAGTGCGAGATGAGGGTGAGTAGTGTTGCCCGGGGTTCACACGCTCCTGCTGCTGCACATTTAGATTGCTGGTGGATGCAGTGGGTGAGACAGAGAACTGATGGAAGGAGTGCGGCCTCTCATCTTTTGGTGAGGCCAAGGAAAGGCGCCTTGCCTCAAGCTGCCGGCAGCGGGAATCAACACCTTGCAAGGAACCTGCCACCTTTGCGGACTGTGGCCTCTCTCTTACGGTCACCTGGGAGCTCACTGGCACAGAAGCCCTAGCGGTCTGGCTGACAGCGTCCTTGCCCCCACGCAGGTCTGCTGCTGACTTCTGAGGGCTCTCCTGCCTGTAGGTCTCCGGGCCAGTGGCTTTGAGGAGGTCTGCAGAAGCTAAGCTAAATGCCCGGCTCAGTGACGTACTCCTCCTGCTCATGGTTCCAGGCTGCTGAGGCTGTGCCATCTGACGCATCCCGCCGGCAGGCTGGTGCTGTGGCGTGTGAGAAAGCTTAAGGGAGCCCTGGGAGTTTGCTGGAGGCTCTGGTTCGATTTGTCTGAGGTTTGGCTTCATGTAATTTCCAGGCTTAGCTGTTCTTCCTTCTTCATTGGCGATGATCATTTTTACATTTGGAGCAACAAGACTAGCAGGCATCTTAGCAGCCTCCTTTCTGGACGGCTGAATCAGCAGGTTCCCAGTAGCTGAAGGCTCATTTGCTTTCCTAAAATAATCGCTGAGCAAGTCCTCTCTGTTACTGGAGGTGTCCTGGTGTGAGAAAACATGCACATATGCCACATTAATGACAACACTTTTTGTTTGAAGAATCATGCAGGGGTTTGAGTTCAGATAATCTTCCTTCCCACTTAATTCGACCCAAATACAACAATAGATTTTACATTCAAAGTGGGGGACAGAAGATATAAATGTTTACAATGGATATAAATCCAAATCAAGGAGTAACATGCTCATCATCATTAGATCATAACAGCCTTGTTTGCCAGGTTAATTGTCTTAAATTTAAAAAATTTCACCTCACTTGTAACCTGGGCAGCAGCTCTTTTGCTTCTTTTCACATCAGCCACTGTAACATCAGTATCATATTAATGACAGCCATCAGTATCAGCAGATATCAATGATGGTTCTGTCATCTTCCAGAGTACAGTTCATCTGGACAACACTCAACTTCAGGGATAAAATAGGAGGCAATATCCTGGGGAGAAGTGCTAGCGTTACAGAAAGTTTCACTGCTGCTTCACTGATTCCCCTTACCTCTCCCAGTCAATATACTAAATATATTAAAAGCTACATGTACAATATAACAGAACGTACAAAAAAAATCATTACAAAAAAGGAGAAATTATTGCTTGCCCCCAATTAACTTGCAAGTTTCAAGTCAGACAATTAACCTGGCAGTAAAAGAAAATATACAATGACTATTTCATGGGGATGGTCCATGCAATCCAAAAATGGTGATGTTTGATCATTGGACTATTAGTACGAGGCATGCTCAGAATAGTTAAAGGACATGCTGTCTTCACAAAAACCGGGCTGAAACAAGCTCATATAATCTATTTCTTTACTCTTCTCTAAGAGTATATTAAAGCTTAATATATTCATTTCACTAGTGTTCCAAATGTTTCTTCGAGTCACAAAACTCGTTTGCAAGAAGTGAACATCATCAATGGTAATAGTGCAGCAGGAAGATTTCTATGCTCAACTAAATGTTAAAGTGTTAGGGTTATTTTTAACTTCACTTTAAACTTCTGTTATACACATTAACATTACAGAATGACTAGTCCTCCAAGAAACGCATGTTTATGAACAAGCACTGGAAATACTTTATGAGCAATTAATGCAAGTGATCTAGCAGCCTTTAAAATAACAGCTAAGAGCTACAATATGCTTCTATAGGTATTAATATGCTAGCAAAAGCTGTGGTAAGTTGGGAGCTGTTGCCTTCGTAGCAAGAACAACGGATACCCTGGGGATATACAGTGAAGTAGATCTCCTATTTCCCCTGCCTGTTCTGTGCCTCACGCTGTCGGTACATGAATGACTGAGGACCGATTCGAGTGACTGCGAAGGTTCCTGATGGAGGGAAGGACATAGGGAGTAGCAAGAGGGATACAGTGCATCAGCTTCTAACAGAAATTGGTGCAATGAAATCATTTCACTTTCATTTAAACTGCGCCGACGCTGAAAAGGAACAAGGATGACAGAAAGAATGAAAATGGAGGCATGGTCAGGTAGTTAGAGACAAAAAAAATTAATCAAATTTTAAACATCGCTAAAAGCTAAGAATTGTATTTAGAATAACGAGGGAATAGGAGGTATATTTAAATATTGCTCTGAAAATTCAATAACCAGAATTTACTGATGCCATAAAATGGTACAGCTCTGTTGATTTCAACTGTTACCAAGGCATTCATGAAACAGAAACATCTATTCACTTACACTATCAGCGAATTGTTCTTAAGGTATTAACATGCTCAATATTGCACCTTTACTCTACAGCATGTCTGAGTACTAAAGACAAATGCCATCTAGAAAACAAACATTTCATTTCTGACAAAGCACTTCAGTGTGCAGCATATTCTTGCAGTCACTGAACCAAGAGAACAGTGGCAGTCAGCACACAAACACATGCAAACAGCATAGTGAAAGCATCAAGAACTTCCTTCGGCAAGAAAAATACTCTCTCTCAAATGCACTGATGGTATTTTCAGATTAGGAGATGGCTTTAACAACTGCGTATTTTACACTTCAGTTGAAAACTACTGTTAAGTTTTCAAATCCATTTACAGATTCAGCAGCTGAAAATTACACAGAAAACTTACCAGTTCACAAATAAAAATAGCTGCAGCTGGGAACTGACGGTATAATACAAAACCTTGACCACAAGTGTTTGATATTAAACAGCCCCAGCAGTCCAATACATAGTACTGGCAGTGAATTATCTGCCTGACTCGCCATAGCTGATACACCAAAATAAATTAGCAGGGTGCTGTATGAAAGTTACTCTTGCCTTAGTTGTTGGAAATGTTTGATGAATTTTGCAAGATCCCACACATATGAACAACGATCTTCTTGTCTTTCCCTGTTTCCCTATGCCCTCATCCCCCTGAATCAGCTTTGAACAGTTTTTTGACATGTGAGGTGGACTGTCTTGCTCTATTTACTTACACTTGGTGGGGACAGCCTGTTGCTCTCTTCCAAGAACTCTTCCAAAGTTACCATCTCACTGCCAGGTGAGGCAGACCGTTGCCTGCCTGCATAAAGCTGGGATGGATTACTCTTCTGAGGTATATCGTAAGAGATCAAACTGTTCCTGTGGGAGGAGGACTCATGCCTGCTGCTGGGGCTTAAGACGGCAGAAGCAGAGTGAAAGGAATAGGTGTCTCGGAGCAATGCTGGTGCCTCTCTGCTTGGCACCATATCTTCACTGCTGAGGCTCTCAGTTCTACCATGGATATGATCTAAGGAACCTGAGGAGAAGCATAAATATCATTAAAGACACTGTTCTTCCCTAATTTCAGTAGATTTCTCACTGAGGTAGGGACTTTATCATCCAGGGCCACTTCCACACAGAGTAGGTGGCATTTCTGACCTTACTTTCTTCTCCCACAGAACTCAAGGCAGTCAGAGCTTTGAAAAATCAGGACTAGTAAATGTCTTACAGTACATACTTTGAGCCTCTGTGTTAAACAAGTACGACTACTTATCCAAAGAATAGGAATAACACAGATAGTAAGGGGGCCTCTTTACCACCTCTGGACTGCTAGAATATCTCCCAGTCTTGACTGTGTGTGATCTGAGAGCCAAAACCTGCCAGAGGAAAAGCAGAAAGTGGATTTTTCCAGTGCCAGGTCTCCCAGCATCCTTCAAAGATGCACAATTTCAGCAAAAGCAAATGTCTACAGCACACTGATCCTGTACACAAGCTGTGTACAGAGTAAGAACAGCAGAGACCTGTTGTTTTAAAAGGAGTGTAAGAGTGGCCTGATACTTCCCACAATATGATGCCAGTCGGACTGAAACAAAACTAGACTGCCTGCCTTAAAAGCCACCCCTTGGCTAGAATCAATCTTAGAAAAATACTTGCTGCCAGCAGTTTTGATTCCCAAGACAGCCATGTCCAGATTGCATAATCATTACAATTTCAAAACAACAGTCTTCAAATTTAATTGGAAAGAAAACAGCATTTTACAAACAGTTTAATGGAATTTCACTTCCTGTTTGTCAGAACTCAGCTGTAAAAGCTTTACCTTTCAAATTGAGAGGTGAACTACTGCTGGAAGCGTTTCTACTGCTCTCTAAACTGTTTGGCCTGGACACTGAAAAACACAAAACAAGCATTGAACAAACAGATCTTAAGTTCCTCTGATTCTCTAAAAAACTTGGCTACAGTCTACCTTCTGAAAATAGGACCTGTGCAACTAAGTCACTTCAAAAACATTAACAATGTAATATACACAGGATGCCAAAGTCTGGACAGAGTAGGAACTATTTTCATTTTTCAAGTCTAGTTGTTCAGGATCCATCTTGTTTTTCTCACTTATTTTTTGCACAAAGAAATAGGTTCTGGGTTTTGCTTTTACAACAACTATAAACTAAGTAATGTAAACAGCGAATAAGTTGAACAGTAAGTTGCTGTCTCTTCCTCAGTTTCTTTGGAAGGAGCTGGTAACTAGCCTGCAAATTAAGTCTTCCACAAATCTCTAAGCGGTGCTCCTCCTGCACCAGTGTGCATCCACCCCCCCCACCCCCCCCAAATTTTTTTATGGCTGATTCACTCCGTTAAAGAAGGAATTTAACATTGTCCAGAAAAATCAGCAACAAATCTGTAGGACATGCATTAAGGGTCTGTTGCTGGGGTGAGGCAACTCATCGCAACGTCCGCATTGTTTCTGAAAATTTATTTTGAAAAAAATGTCCATTAAAAGCTTCTCAATAGAAAAATAGAAGTACTAAGATCCACATTCCCAAAATGGTGTTGCATTACTACACCTCATTCTATCACGTTAATTTAACTAAAATGCACCAGGACAGTTCACGTGGACACAATCTAACTAGTCTTAATGTAGAGGTTTAGAGCATATGCTACAAGCTTACCGTGCTGTCTGGTGCTTGCAAACTCCACCTCAGGGGACTGTTCACATAGATTATCTTCCGAATTATAGCCTAAAAAGAACACAAAACTTAAAAGGCAATATTAAACACAGGAAGGTTAATCCTTCAGGTCAGTCTCTAATGCATTCTAGCAGTGTAGAAGACTGAGGTGATGAAGAGGGTTTTAGAGAGGCAACACTGGAAGAACAGTCATCTTCTAACCACAGCTGCGAGCCACTGGGCAGGGACCCACAGGATAACTGACATCCAAATGTGGTCTGTCAAGTTGATAACATTACAAGGGTAAGGAAACCCTCCATCTGATCAATTAAACCATTAAGCAGATAAAGTAGGAGTGAAAATACTAGTGCTCTGGCTTTGTACTTGATTGCCACTAGAAGCCATGCTTCGCCCAAGCAAGAACTACAGAGTAGCCTGCCTTGTACCAACAGCTGCTGTATCAAACGCACCACACACCTTTTGGTCTGCTCTGGAGTCTGGAGATGGGGGTGGAAGTGTGCAGATGAATAGCTGAGGTCGAGTAAGTCCTGGGACCCAGCTCCACATAGCAGTGTTTTGTTGCAGAGTCTGCTGAGATTTCAACATTATCATTGCTGCCTCCATGACTGGAATTCTTCTTTTGCTTTAGGTCCATTAGCACTGAGGGGGAAGAGGGGTAAATAAATACGAGTCAATGAAAAATTGCATTAGGAGATTTGTATTTATCTGCCCATACAAACATGACAAGCAGGCACAAAGAAACTGCACAACAGAGGCACAAGTTTTGCAAGCTTTTCCATGAACAGTTCGGTATTGGATAGGAAATTCCTGCCACCAGTTTTTCAATCGTGTGCTCTCTGTAAAGTGCGGGAGTGACAAGGCCTGCTTAGTGCCAGTGGGAGGGTTGATATTATACATGCAACAATTACCATGAAAGGAGGAAGAAAAGGAGCAAAGACATGAATGCAGAAAAGATAAGTGAGGTGTGAAATTCCCATAACATTATTCCTTGCAGGTACATTTTATAAGCACTTACTTCAGTAATAAAATAGAATAAGGAAAGAGTGACAGAAGTCACGCTCTTATTCAAAGAGAAAACGCTGATTTAGAAATTATCTAGCATGAGCCACACACTAAGCTAATTGCTTTCAGGTTTAGATCTTTGCTGTGATAAGAGCTCAGTCTCTACAAGGCTAAAACTCTGCTGCTTTTACAATGCTCTGGTGCAATGATTTTTAAGCGGAATTCCTGGCATCTTAGCATAACAACAACAAAAACTACCTGCTAGAATACTATTTAGATTCAGAAGGCTGAAGACATCTTTCCTAGTGATGAGGTGGTTTAATTAATTTCTTGTAATGTGAATTTAATGCTTTAAGGCACACATAAAATAGGACAAAATTAAAAGAATTTATTATAGGAAACACCCCTAATGAGATGCAAGATTCTAGTTTCTATATATTTCTATGGAGTACTTGCTTAACTAATAGTAACTAAATGCTGAAAACACAGCGGAATGCAGTGGTCAAAATAAACAACTCGCAGAGACAACAGACAGACAGTTAGTTCAAAGCACAGAGCAGCAGCAAAGCTGTATTAGAGAAATGGACCGAGTTACTGTCATCTTGGGTGACTCCTGGAAGCTGACTTCAGAAGCAGTGTTTTCTCCCACTGTCTGCCTGGGGTCCATAGAACATGGCTGGCACCTTTCCCCAAGACTGAAGTTTATGGCATGCCTGTAGGGGCAATTACTGGCTGTAGCTTGCCATGCAAACCTGTATTTCTAATTGCCTTTGTAGATGCACTTAACACCTTCCATAAATGCCAGAATTATTAATTGCCCTGGAGACGTTCTCTACAAATCCCCAAATGGGCAGCAACAGGCTGCTGTGCCGGTGTCCTTGGTCGTGCCACAGAGGAACCACTTCTCAGAGCAAGAAGGGAGACAAGATCTTTTGGCCTCTCTGCTGAGCTCCCCGTAGCGCATTGCCTGCGGTGCATACGTTTCTCTAACACAGAGCGGGGACTGGACTCACGCATTCATTTCAGAAGCCACCAGGTCATGACTATCAGGCAGTAAGAATTCTGGGCAACGGATCCATGATGAAGATTATTCCCAAACTTAAGAGAACAAATCTACTTTCTCCTTCCAAAAAAAAAAATCTGTCAAAACTGAAGCAGGAGAAATTGAAACTTTAGCTCAATTAAAGATGCATTTTTCATAGCTGGAAGTGTAAAACCTTGCTAAACAGCAGGTTTGAATGCAAACGTCAAGAAACTTTGCAGAGAATAATTTTCCCAGTAGCTTCTACTCCATATTCAAAGCTAGGCTATTTAAAAGCAAACAAAGATGTTAAAAAACCCTGCCATTTTTAGCATTTAGTGGCACAGAATATTGGAAAAATCTCCAGGATTTGAGACTGCTTATATATTAGCTTTGTATTTTAGTAGGACTACAACATTGTAGAAAGCATAGCAACAGCAAATCAATTCAACACTTGAACTGGACATGATGCAAGTATGTGATGGCAAGAAAATACTGAAGCGCATAGCAACTTCACTTACTTAAAACATGCACAGCCAATATACATACGCAAACCGTACGCCATGAGGTCCCCTAAAAATGTGCTGCATTGAAGAAATGATCCACAGTGTGCAAACTGATTCATCTTCTACAGGAAAACTTAAGTCCATGTTCACTAATCTGTGCTTCTATTTAGAGTACTGTAAGACATGCTGAGTGTTTCTATCAAGGTGTGTGTTCTTTTAAGGCACGTGGGATTTTTATTTTTTTTTGGTTTTGTTTTGTTTAAAATATTTGTCAGAAATAAATGAAGGTAAATGTTAAAGAGAAGGTGTCAGAAATCTCCCAATTCCGGGAAAGAAAGAGGTTCATTAGGAGAGGACGGGATGTCGGAAGAAGACCAGAACCGGAGCCGATTAGAGAAAGACTGATGATTCGATGGAGACTTAGGAGACTTTTCTTTATCCTTGATTTTGCTTCTGAAAAAGGCAATCTTTTTGCGCTGCGCAGCTAAATTGTTATCACCCAGGTATCCCGAAAAGAAGAAGAAAAAAAAAGTAAAAAACCCTTTGTAAATAAAGCTTCAAGTGTCTTAAAACAGATTAAAGACTACACAACCAGTAAAACCAAAAAAGGCTAAACAAAGACTAACACATACATTTGGAGGACTGATTAACGCATAGTTAATCATAGTTAATCTGACTCAGATTAACAGATGGATTAACGAATATACATAAAATATAAACAAGTCCATTAAGAAATTACTGTTAGATCACCCAAAATGTTTTTACTTAATAAACTAGAATCAAATAGGTGTGCGTGTTACTTCGTGATAATATACTCGAATTTCCTAGATGTCTTCTAGGCTTTAATACTGATGCTCATTGTCTCAACATAGGCATGTTTCACATAATGTCAAACAGAAGGAAGCCCCAGAGACTTATGTTATCTCTGGCACTCCACGAGGGCCTTGTTCTGTGGAAACCCAAGCCCAAATTCCCAAGTTGAACTTTGGATACTTGTTAAACTGTTAACATCCTGGAATCACATGGATTATCTGAGACATGCATTTTTATTTTAAGTGAATCAACAACGTCAAAGAATTAGAATGGAGAAAGGGAAATATAAAACCCAATCAAAACAAAAACTTTAGCCAGATAGACACTTGCAGTAGATTATAACAATTCTATCCTCCCTGCTCCCCTTCTGTTTCCCAAACTCCCCAGTGGGAAGACAGGAATTATTATTTAAGGATTAATTTAAAAACTACTTCTTGAAAAGTGTTCCTGGAGGACAACGATCTATATCCAGAAGCTAACAGAAGTGATCTCAATGGAATAAGCAAACCTTGGGATATATATTGCCTTTTAAAAAGATCACAGAGTATTTATTTTGAGGAGCTTTCTTTTAAATTTCCCATAATTAGGAGCACCTGATTTACTGTATGAACTAAACAACAAAGAAATCATTCCATCTTCCTTACATCCACCTTAGAGTTTTAAAAAAATCATTTCATCATTTTACATTAAGAAATTCTTAGTTTGATTCAAAGTCGAAACACTGTATCATCTTCCAAAATTAATTACAATAAATGAAAATTTTCTATGTTATTTCTTTTGCATGTGCGCCATCTCCTGGCTGTGGCTGTAAGACCAGCTATTACTAATTGAAGAATAGTTGCTAATGAACTATAATTTTATATGGTCCAACTTTAAACTGCTTTGTTGCAAAACCCCAGTAAATGAAGCATTTCCACCAGCTTATTTGGTAACAGCATTACATTCAGGCAAACCAAGAACCAGCAAAAGCTGAAGGGATAAGAAGTAGATAAAAGGAACAAAGCAAACTAAAACCAAACCAAAACAGGCCCCCCCCCCTTTTAATTTACTCAGCTTTTTAGTTTAGGGGTTTTTTGCTTACTAAAGCTTTTAATGTTTACTAAAAAAGGGATGTAAAACATAATGTGACGGAGTATTAAGGTATTGTATATAATAAATCTTTTTAAAATCTTTTCAAAATACACCGTTCAGCTCATGAATTTAGTCTGGGCACTCCTTACCTTTGTTTGAAGAACCCCCAGGGCTTGCTCTCTCTTCCGTAGAGTTTAACCCTTGAAAGGTATTATCCTGAGTGTCTTGTTGATGCTTCAGTTTTTGGGAGGCAGGTGGAGAGTTTACCATCTCTGGGGATTCAGAATGCCACGGAGGGCTTTCTGCTGCTGGTTTCAACCGCTCCCTTGTAGTCTCCTTCTTTGGCTTGATTAGTTTGACCAAGGCTCTGGCTCCAATCCAGTGGTTTTTCCTATAAAGCAAGTTTTGTGAATGGGATTCATAAAACACTCCAAGCAACACTCCACAAAGAAGTTTACAGCTGTGGTAAAGCCATCAAGCCATCCTACATTCTTATTTGTTTACTGTCATGAGTTGGAAAGATGCAGCATGAATTTCACAGAGCTTGAGATCCATTTCTCTCCCAAAGTCAAAATTATTTTACAGAAATATTTCTTCAGCATGAGAAACGTGAGAAAAACAACCGTTCCCTCTGCTAGAAATCTAAACTACACATATGGACCCACATAAGACATTTTAACAGTGTGAAAAGCTCTACTACAGGAACAGACCGAAAAGGAAAGCAGCAAAAACTGCTTTAAAGATTAATCCCTCTCTTTGCTAAAGCTAACAGTCAGAATTATGTGTGGTGGAATTAGCTTGGCTCTTTGCTGTTAATTTGATTTATTTTTTTTTTTAAAAAAAAAAAAAAGACAGCTTATCCCATTTGAAAGGGCAGCTCTGGAAGTTCCTACTGCTGCTTAGCCACCATACTGGGGGTCCCTCCCCTCTGCTAGGGACAAGATGATATTCATCAGGGCAACGTGGCTTTTTTCCAGTTAATACTGTTTCAGATTCCAGTATCAAAACAGAGGACCCCATGTGAGGTACTGCGCCCTATATTAACACAATCTGCTGCTCCAGGGAATGGCTTGTGGAGTGAGAGTGAAGGGAGAAGTGGAGATGATGACACTGTCCTTATTTCAGATGAAATTTCTGTTATCTCCAGTTACAGAGAGCCCTTTCTCACCCTCACAAATCTGTACAACAACAGCAGAACTGAACCCATATGGGACTTACTTTTTTGGAGTAGGATCATAAAATTTGTACTGATCCATTATCTTCTCTTCAAGTTTTTCCTTGTGTCTCCTTAAGGCATTCAATTTATCACTGTGAGGAGGGAAAAGCACAATCTGAATCAACGGTATGAAACCAAGCATAATCAAATCATTGAAGCCCCAAAGCCACCAAGAGAGGAAAGAGCCTGAAATATCTTCCTATCAACATAACCTTCAGAGTCCTACTGAGCTCATTCACTGTCTGTTTAGAGAGGGCAAATGCAAAAGCCTACCAAACTTGCTGATGGGTGATTTTTGTCTAATAAGCATGAAAGGTGAAAGAACAACAGTAGATTGGTGCTAGATTACTCACTAATGACTCAGGCAGAGTTTGTTTGGTGGATGTTAAGATTAATCTTATTTTGGTTTTTGAAAATTCATTTGCCGATTGTTCAGTCTTATTCACAGATCACTGACGATTACTCAAGGGTTAAGATCCTTATGTAGTTTGAACTTTTTGTCTACATGATAACTGGGTGTTTTATTCCTGTTCTGCTTACTCTGTTTTAACTAGATAAATAAATAATGTTTGATCAGTGTCAAAGCACTTTCAGCAGCGCCATGTAATCTTGCTATTTTTTTTACTCATTATTTTATTAACCCGCACAGCATATTTTAGCAAATTTTTTTCATTCAAGTAGCAGATTCTCCTGTACCTCCATTGCAAAACTGTCAGACACCTGGATAAATATGCTTAGAGTACATCTGAACTGTATTCAGCCAATTTCAGCAAACAATTTCTAACATTTCAACCATATAATCCAGTACTGAAGTAAAACTCATTTAGTAACTCCCACATCATTCTGAGGTGCTGAGACTAAAATTCTTGGGATCAGGAACAAGTTTCTTCCTTCTTTCTTACCTGTAAGAGATTTACTGCAGTGAGACCAGAATTCTTTGTAAATGTACAATATGTTTAAACAGGGTATCTCACTTAAGCATGCCATCCTGTGCATGGGGGATACAGCAACGCACGTTGGCACTTGCAACATTAAAAACAAAGGAAGTATTTCTTATAATGCAAATGACAAAAACTAGAGGAGCATGAATATCTGCTATTCTTCAGGAATCTAAATATAAAATGACTCTCATAAGACTAAGATTTTGTTGCAACTTGGCTGTTTTCCAAGCTTTTCAGAAACCTTTGAGAAGTACCACTGGGTTTAGCATTCCATCTTTTATAATTAAGTTTTCCACATGAGTTCATGTATATTATTTGAATACAGATGTGCTTGTCCAGATGTCCTGAACAGCCCTTTGCGGTAAGGCAACACAAAGAAAATTTGTAGCTTCTCCTCATTACACATATCTCCTCAAAAACATCCCCTTTTTTAGCCAGATATCAAGTAGACCTATCATTCCCCTACCTATCTCCCTCTAGTCGTAATAGATGATTTGTATTCTGTGATTATCTAGGTGACTTTTTTAGGTTTCACAATTCAAATCTCTAGTTTCTTACATGTACTGTTTCTGTTCTTCATGATACTGCTCCTTGTTCTCCATGTTCTGCTCCAGTAACATCTGATTCTGCTGGGTCAACATCTGAATCTGACTCAGAAGATGATGGTTTTCTTCTTCCAGATTTCCCTTCAGACGGGACAGGAGCTATTGAACAAGATAGATTAATCTCTCCTCTGCGTCTGCCTTCCCTAGATGTGCACCATAACCAAGCTAACACAGTAGCATAGCAACCTGGGATATGAATCTATAAGCTTCAAAGTATACGGAGGTGGTGTTATGACCACATAGCTTGACCTTCTACACATAGTGTGCCAAAGACTCCATGCAATGAATGTTAGCACTCTAACAGGACCCCAGCAGCATATCTACCTATAGCTACTCACCTCACAGTGGTTATCCAGCTTGGTCAGAGAGATATCCATGGACTGGTGCTGCTCTTTCAGCTCATCGTAGCGAGCCTGCCAACGATTCAGCTCCAGCTGAGAGTTGTTCAAGGAAGTTTTCAGCTCTTTAGTGTGCGAATGCAGCCCTTCATACTCTGCCTTTAGCTGGTTGTGCAAGAAGTTCACCCTAAACACGAAAAAGCCAGCAGGTTTATGAAAGACACTTCATAGAAAGTACCTCACATTCCAAGATCACACCGTCAGTGTGCAGCTGTCACTAAACCTAATATTAAGTTCCAAAGACTAACTCCTAAAGACATTTTTATTTTAAGCACATAATAAAATTTTATTAAGTAGTAACAGCATTATAAAATATTTCAAATCTACAGAAGAACTGAAAGGAAAATAGATGAAACATAAAACTGCTTTTTCCTCAACGTGTAAGAAACACACCACAAATTTCTGAGGCACAATGTATTTAAGAGCATTTGGATATAAAGGCAGCTCTATTTGGCACAAATAAAGAACCCTCACAGAATTTTTTTCCTGATACATATGAGCATTAAAGTGTCCTGAACTACGAAACGCTCATGTTGTAAGATGATCCTGTAGCTTCTTTTACAGCTTTTGGTAAACCTAAAAATGTCTACACATTATGAAGACATAAAATTAAATAAATAGATAAATAAAAAAGATTAAGTTCTGCATCTGCTGACAGATCAGCTAAGCCTTGCTCTCTGCCAGCACTGCAATCAACGTTTTGCAATATCTCTCTTTGTCCCTAGAGAAATGGAGTTGAAAACAGCAAGCTTGAGGTGCTTGAGCTCTGCAGTGTTCTAAAGTACATTACAATTGGGACAGCATACAAAACTTGTGTGACTGAAGTTAGCATGTAATTATTAAATAGGATTCAATCTGACACTGCTTTATCTTGATCTGACTTTGGCCCCTTATTTGTACCAAACTATTTCTCAAAACACCTTTGTAATATGAATAGTGGCACTGAACTGGTTATAACGGAGAGAGTCCCAGTAGGGATACAGGTCGGGGGGGGGGGGGGAGCACATTTTACTGCTGCATTATTGGTTGGATGCTAGCTCATGAAAGGGGTTTTGACATGCCTTAACAGTTACCCAGTGATCATATGAATATGAGCCCACTTCTAATACCAAGAATCAAGTTTCTTTGGAGTATTAATAAATGGCAGCTTTCTCTGCAATGGTAACTCTTGGAGCTAAACCATATTGTGGAAAAAACATAACACTGTTCTCCTTAAGGGAAAAAAAAAACAGGGTTAGGAACCATTTCACAAAACTCTAGATATTATTGGGGGTTTTAGGTATTTGTATTTCTACTTCAAGACAAGCACTTGGAAACAACTCATTACAGAAACACTTGTGAACTGAACCACACGTGGAAGCTTATTTTGAGTGCGCAAACGCCCCAGGATCAAACCATGTCTGAGGGACCAAATAATGGTATCTGTTGACAGTATCCATGAAGCTGATAATCTTAAATGAGTTAAACAAAATTATAAAATTAATAAGACAGAAATTGAGAAAAATTAAGACACATTAATGAAAGTATCCTGTGGTTAACACAACAGAGCAAAACAACCATGTGTTCTGCATAATTGACTTTTTAGAGCTATATACAAGAATTTAGCAAGGGAACCATACCTCTCCAGTTCCTCCCTCAGCTTCTGATTTTCCCCAGTGGTTATTGCATTTGATCTCCTCTCTTGTTGCAGAACCTCTCTCTCAGTTTTTAAAACTATTTCCAACTCTTCCAATTCTGCCTTGTGTTTCATTAAACTGTTGTATCTGCAAAAAGAGGAGCAGCATACTCTCAACTTTCATTTAAACATTTTTATTCCTCTAGTTTAAGATTTTTCATAGGTAATACCATGATGACCAGAAAGGATTTTTTTTTTCCTGCCTGCTTAGTTTCATATACATTTGCGTGGTTAAACATCTACCAAGGCTGAAGAATTCCACACTATGCACAGAATTTCAGCTTAGTCTAGAAGTCAGCAGGGAGGCTTTTAGAAAAAAAAAAAAAAAAAAAAAAATCCATTTTTTATGCAAACTGGAATGCAATTGCCAGAACCTTATTTCAGTTCCAAATACTGATCATTTGGTAAGAAGTATGCGAGTCTCCAGGGTGAGTGGAGACTGCACCATTAAACTGGAATCCCATTCACAAGTAATTGTCAGTGGCAGGTTTCGAAAACCTGACTAAAAAGCAGAAAGCAGCAGCCAAAAAGCAACAAGAAAGCAGTGGAACGAGCAACAGTTTATTAGGTAACAACCTAATGCATATTAGGTTATATGCATAGGTAATAGCATCCTGCATAGGTAATAATCTCCTGCATATTCCAGACAGATGATGAGTATCAGTGAGGTGACAGCAAAACACCTTTAAGCAGGGGCCGACCCACCTGCTTGAGCAGCTCTAGTTGTTTGCTACCGAGAAACCCAAAAGCAACACTGGTGTTCACGTCCAGGCTTCCAGGTTTTTGTGCATAAATTGTTCAGGGCAGGGAGACACGCAGAGACAGAGGGCAAATGCCATCAACTATGTCTTTAATTTTGATCTCTGGAATGCTAAAGTAACAGAGGTGTGGAACAACCCCCCTGATAACTTGGCACATGCATCAATTAGGCAGGCTCAGCCTCCCTGAGCTGCTACACTGCCAGCGTTTGGAAAACGCTGCAAAGAATGAAGTGGCTTCAGACCACTTTGCAAAAGAGTAAGCTAGTCTGACAAGATTTTGTTTCCTCTGGTGGCCTCTGTCAGGGTCTGTGCCCATACACACACACCAGCAGACACCACTGGTGCGGCAAATGTCAAAAGTTATCAGCACATTTTTCTGGGACTGTGATAAAAGGATATTGCCCTGAAAAATCCCTGGGCAGATACACCTGTGCCAGTCATGGAGAAATATCCCTCTAAGCAATTTTAAAAGAGCAACGAGGTGGAAGATACAGC
The DNA here is from genome assembly GCA_034008185.1 of Gorsachius magnificus. NCBI lineage: Eukaryota > Metazoa > Chordata > Aves > Pelecaniformes > Ardeidae > Gorsachius > Gorsachius magnificus. The sequence continues at coordinate 51,905,533 of CM067086.1, forward strand.
ATTGCTTGAAAAAGCTGGCAAGACCAAGTATCATCTCTCTGCGACTCTCATCCCAGTGGAGATGAATGCAGAGCACAGTTACTCTGCAGTCATGAAAACTTCAAAATCAAAACAAAAGCAGCAGACAGCACCCAATACAGACTCGTGCCAACTTGTTTTTCTTTCAGGCTACCGCTCCCTTCATCCCAGGGTCAAATTACAGCCTGTACCAAATTCCAGTCCATTGAAGGGCCACACAGAAAAGTACCTGTCTCCCAGACAAAAGCTGCTTTTTGCTATTCATTCCCAGTAACAGCAGTGGAGTTTAATTAACCTTATTTATTTGTTTTCTTCCTCCATTCGGCCCCAGAACATTTCAAATTCAATGTCTGTATAACAAATGGAAGAACCTGAAAGCAGAGGAAGGTTTCACATCCAGCTCCAAGAAGGATTTAAGACAGACTGTGTGCCAATCCAGAGTCTGAGAAGACAAACTCCACAGTCAGTCCCTTGGCAGAGATTACTACGGCTGCCTCTGCAGAAACTGCATTGTGAATTCTTCTGCCATTTCTGTATGATAGGGCTACTCTGTTCATTTTTTTTCCCCCCCAAGTAGTCTATTTTTTAAAAGAGGGCTACTTAGAGGGAAGCAGTCTATTGGTCCAGTTTTACCAGCTCCACATGCTGCCTTTGAGCATGGGAACCCGAGGTAGACCACTGCTGCCCCCCTAGATATTAGGTGAGAGGTAAGAAAGAAGAGACTGTTTGCAAAAATGCAAGTGACCGTGCATCTCTGGAGCTCTCATGAAATCCCTAGGCAAAGTTTTCATGTAGTCTGGATTTAGCATGGAGTCTACCATTGGCGCAGTATTTGTGCAACCTGACAAGCTCTACCACCGGGAGCAAGGCTACCCATCCTGTAGGCTATTCAACACTCATGCTCACTCCACTTCTTTAAACACCAGGCACTTGGACAGAGGGGTTTTAAGATGATTTTCTTATGCATGCAAATAAAATCCATTTTGGCTCTGACACTATCCTTTCCTGGGATTGAACAATCATATTCCTCTTTACCCCTTTTGGCTTTCACGCTTTCTGCTGCTTTGTTAGGAGAAATACTGTGGGTAGGTATTTGTGACCAAGAGAACTTAAAAAATTCTCAGCTATGATAGAAAGCATGTGGAAAAAGGAACTCATATAAATAATTACCAGCCAGCATTGGTAACATAATAATATAAGTCTCTGCAATATGTAACCCTCCACAGCAGGGGTTCTGTTTTTCCAGCGAGATGAGTTTTTTCCAGTGTCTCTGCAGGATTAGACTTCTCCAAAGTAAGCCACAAAGAAATGCTCAAGGACCTGCTAATCAATTCTAGCTGGTAAATTATTTCCTCCCCTTAGTAATGTGCAATATGTAAAGCGATTTAAAAAATGCAGCAAGAGAGTCCAGCCTTTCTGTGCTTACTGAGACGGTCAGCCAAATACCACAAAGTCAAGAAATTACTATTAATGGTAAACGATCCTAACATACTAACTCTCCTTTTCTTGCTAAGTCAAAGCCACATGTCTGTGGTTTGCTGGGCTATGACAGGCCATTTCACTGCAGTTACAGACAACCCATTATTAAATCGCCACTGCAGAGCTAATACTGTGCAGATAGAGCTGTGGGAGGTTTAATGAAGTTTGCTCAGGTGCAGAAAATATTCTGTGGTTAGAACACATTAGAGTGAACTACAAAAACCTCGGGGAGCTTGGCTGTACACGGTGTTAGGAGTCCAAAAGCTAGCTAAAGTTGCTGCAGATTTTCTTAGATGAGCTGCAGTCCTTGGTTTGCGCAGGAGTGTAGTCTTGCCTTAAGCACCAGAGCTATGATTAAAACGCTGTCACCAACTGAGAAAAACCAATTACCTTGGAGTTGGGACAAGCAAAACCTGTCTCTTGGACAATGCACAAGCAAACTTCTTAGCTGCATTGAGCTGCTCTGGGACAATTTAGTAGGTGGTGCATTCTACCTGAAGTTGAAAGTGAGATATTTCATCTTAGCAGTTAAATGCCTCAAAGTGGCAGAAGAAAACCGTTCCCTTACAGCTGTTTCTCTGACTTCCTCTTTTTTCTGACAGCCAAATGGAGACATGGGCTGTCCTTGGACAATCACCTTGATAAGCATCTTTTGAGACTGACCAGTTGAGGAGGACACTGCACTCTTCAAACTGCCAAAATCAACATGCTTTGAGTATAGAAAAGGCTACCATCTGCTCCCTGCAACATCTCTCATTGGCAGACCCCTTTCGGTGACAGTCCAAATTGCTAATGTTTACAATGGTGATCTGAGCTCTTATCACTGGCGATAACATATTTTTAGAACACCACTTTTTCCTTTGGCTAGAACTGTTAAGTAATTGGTAAAGAAAGAACCCAGCAAACTGCCTCAACACACCGCAGTGGGATAATCTCAAGCAAAGCCTGAATCGATGAGAACCATTAATCAGTCTGAGAGAGACTTGGTAAGCAGGAACAGTGGCTGTGTAATCACTTACAGCTCATTTAGTTGACAGCCAAGCAGCTGTCCTGTCACACAGCCCTGGAGGGTATTTTAATCACAACAGGTTTACCTCTGTATTTTATCAAAGTCTGCTGCACACTGCCAGCTCCTTAGTCTTTGAGAAAGAAAAGTTTAGCACCAGTTTGTAGTCTACCCTCTTTGGATCACTGTTGAGTTGCTCTAAACCCAGCTCATGGTCTTGCACAGCAACTGAACCTAAATACAGATATTCTGAAGAAAATCACTGAATTGCGTTAAGAAAAGTTTTGAGGGGTTGGCAGAGTGGCATTTATATAGTAGTACATCATATATATTGTTCGATCCACACACAATTGTTAGAAAATGACAGTGACTAGAGACTAAACAATGAACAGAAGACTGATTTCATAATGCAATTAAAAGGCCTGAAGCAAAAGCCTTAGAGACTGTGAGAACCAGAAGAAAATAAATAATTGTCGTGGTTTAACCCGGCTGGCAACTAAGCACCACGCAGCCGCTCGCTCACTCCCCCCCTCCCTCAGTGGGATGGGGGAGAGAATCGGGAAGGGGAAAAAGGTTAGAGCCGAGGGCTGAGATAAAGACAGTTTATTAAGAGAAAATAATAATAATAGTAATAATGAGAATGATAACAAAATATACAGAATATACAAAATGAATGATGCACAATGCAATTGCTCACCACCTGCCGACCGATGCCCAGCCCGTCCCGAGCAGCGATCAGTACCCGAGCGACCGACCGACCCACCAACCCCCCCGAGCATGACGTTCTATGGTATGGAATAGCTCTTTGGACAGTTTGGGTCCTAGCTGTGCTGTACTCCCAGCTTGTTATGCACCTGGCCGAGCAGGAGAAGCTCCAAAAGTCCTTGAGCAGTCTGAGCACTGCTTGGCAACAACTAAAAACATCAGTGTGTTATCAACATTCTTCTGGTACTAAATCCAAAGCACAGCACTATGCTAGCTTCTGTGAAGAAAATTAACTCTATCCCAGCCGAAACCAGGACAATAATACAACACTGTCTTCAGAGCTGGCTCACTATGGCTTCCTTCAGAGAGCCTCCTTTGTCATGAGGTTGATGCCACACACAATCTTCAATTTTTCAAGATACATACTAGTCACACATAGGTAATTACCTAGGTGACTTGCAGACCTTACCATATGACTAGAAGAGATACACAGTAGAACTGAGGAAATCTTTTTAAGGCTGCATGTTACTATAGCGCAGTTCCTTAAATGTAGTAAAGCCGTTTAAGCTACTTCTGACAAAGCATCCCCAAGACCCAAGCTCATATTTGCTAAATATCACCAGAGCCATCTGTGGTCTGCCACCTTTAGAGGTCTCAAATCTAGAACTTTGCAAATATTTTCATCTAATCTCCTAATGATAGCAAGATTGAGAAGATGCTTTTTCAGGGGGAAAACTTACTCAGTAGTTTCCGATTGTAAGTGGAGACTAACATTTAAGGCTAAATGGACACAATCCGACTATACTACACCCCTGAGCAGCGAGCGTACCTCTCACCCAGACCTTTGTGCTCCATATCCAGGTTTTTGTGTAATGTTTTCAGGCAGCTGTGCTGGTTTATTAGCATTTCATATTCTGTGGACTGCCGTTCATGCAGTGAAGCAAGGTGTTCATGGTCCTGAAGCAATGACTCATACTCAGCTTTCAGCTGCTCCTTCTGTTTCAGTAGATTTTCATTCTCATTCTCCTTGGCTGTCTGCTGATTTTGCAGTAATGCATTCTGGGCCATCAGCGAAGCACTCTGGGAGCTGAGGGTTGAGTTTTCTACCTAAAGTTTCTCAAATAAAGAACCAAACATTAGTTATTTACACCTACTGGAACAAACAACAAACACATAGTAGCAGCTTATATCTGTATAGAGTTAATCAAGAGTGCATCCATTGCTTTGTAGACTTAAGACATTTATGGACAATTTGGCATCATTTTGGTATTGCTGGTAGTATGTACCACATAAAACCACACTATCAGTGGTCTGAAAAGTATCAGGATAACCTCCGAACTGAAACAACACTGTTTTACTATCAGAAGCTTTTATGCCTGAAAACCAAGATGAGCTGGAATATTCGCAAACTCAACTGCATCTCTGACAATCATGTGCAAAAAGCCAAAGTTACCCCATGTTTACATACAAGTAATAAAAAACTTAAGTTCAACCAAACTCAACAAAATTAACTGCACCACTGTGTGTGGGGGCAGCACTCTTAACAAGTCTGATTTCAGTAGACAGGCAGTGCATTGATTTTATATGTTGCTTATATACTTCAAATGCAGGTGAGAAATAAGCAAAGAGAACAAAAAAAATTGTTAACATGTGAGGAAAAGCTTGAAAAAGGAAATTCCTACCAAAAAAGTTAGAGCTAATCCAATGTTGCCCTTTAAAACTGTTCTTTTTCTCAAGCTAAGTTTATTTTTTAAAAATTAAAGTAACATTTAAGAGTATCTGTTTTTCACTGGCAACTTTGACATTTTGCCTGAAAGTATGAAAATTGTGATTGGAACCCATTGCTACAATGCCTCCTGGGAGCCGACTTGTGTCCTCTTCCCATTTCTTCCAAGCTCTTTCACAGGCATGGCATTAACAGAAAAAAGAGCAAAGAGCTTTTATTCCAGAAGCTGCAGCTTCTGGAATAACACATTTGGATTTTCCTGTACCGGTTTTACTGATTTCTCTCTGAATAACTATCCTCTTAATGAAGACAGCTACCAGACATTAGCTACAAAGCCAATTTCCCTCCTAGCTTGGTGAAATTCAGACCTCAAAATAAGCTCCGCCTTATGGGCCAACATCGGCCTACCAATACAAACGTTTTCTTGTTAGCTGTCATCTTCTCCACACTACTATAATCAAATCCAGTCTTCTGGAGCTGCAAGACTGTCCTGACCTGGAGTTTGGCTGTCTGTGTCTGTAGGGAAGTGTTATGCTCCTGAAGGAAGACATTTTGCTTCTGTAGTGTCAGGATCTGATTGTTGAAGGAGACATTCTGTGTTTCCAAATGCTTCAGCTGTTCTTTAAGCAGCTGCTTCTCAGTATGCAGGGCTGCATTCTGAAAGAGAGATGGCATTGACGGGGTGATAGAAAGAAATTAAACAGCTGTCCTGATCATCTGGAGTCCTATCAAAGGTCAGAACCAATTAGTGATGATCATTCTGCAACAAAAGTGCAAAAGCAAACTCTTCCCAGCATTAAATGAAGGTAGGGCAGATGTTATACACAGGATTATTCGCTGCAGTGATGTTATACAAGACATATATACCATTGAAGTCCCATGCAGTTCTAAGAGATACCAGAGGAATCTGGTTGACTTACGTGCTCCAGAAAACCCACCAGATTTCTATAAGCTAAAAAATCCACTTCCCAACAACCCACTCATGATCACAAGGGAAGTCAGAGATAACAGAAAACAGAAGGCTTACATTCCTTTCCAGTTCAATTGCCCTGTCCTTCAGTTTCAGCAGCTCCATGGTAGCTTCTCTGTGTCCTGTTTCCAATTTCTCACTGATTTGGTGGTTGGGAATGAGTTTCTCTGCTGAATACCGCTGTGATTTCTGAGCATACTGCCCATCCTGTTGAGTCTGCTTAAGTGCATCAAATTCCTTCTTTACCTGCAAAGCCAATAAGCAACAACCTTCAATACTGATTTAACAGTGGGATTTTATATTAATAATGATGGATGTGCAGTTCCTCTCTTGCACTGTAGGGACTTTAAGGGATTCAGGAACCATCACCCTGACTTCCCAGATGGGGAAGCTGAGACACAGACAGGTGGAGGAATCCACATCTCTTGGCCTCCAGTCAGGTGCCCTTTGACTCAAGCTCACTGTCACCTAACAAACAGCCTGTTCTTAGGTGAGATGCTTCAACTGTAGTCTTCCTCAGCCTATGCTCATTAAACAAAGCAGAAAAACAGCACCGTGGCAATGAAAAAACATAGGAAAACAGAGGTCTGCAAATAGTGGTTATGTAAAAAAACAAAAAACCCCCCAAACCCAAAAAAAAACCAACCTCCAGCTGTGCCCCCAGCCCAACAATTTTGCTGAAATTGGTGCCATTATATAGAAAGGGACAAGAGAAAGCAGTCCAGTCAAAAAGGGGTTTGGGGAGTGGGTGTATGGGTGTGGGGGGGAGGGGGAAGTAGCAATAACTTGTTCTTGCTGAGTTAAAAAAAAAAAAAAGAATGTGCAAAACCACATTGTGAACCATTAAAATTCAGTTAACCTCCTACCATATTTAGATCATTCTGTAACTGCTGGTTCAAGTTCAGGGAGTCTTTCACTTGAGCTTCCAGCATTGCAATCTTTTCCTCTTTCACAGCTAGTGTTGTTTTTAGTGCCGATTCAGTTTTGCTCTCCAGAATCTTGTATTTCCTGAAAGACATGAAAATAGCTTTCCAATGTCTGCCACTAGGATATATGAGCCACCATCTATGTAGGAGATTTCACCTTCACCCATTCCAAATCTCACCACATTACATTATATGAGTTTGCTGCTTCAGGAAAATTATTTCCTCTATTGCCACAGATAGCTACTGATTTATTATAGCTGGGGAGCCTGCTTTTGGAAAATCCAGTCAATTTTAATAGACGTAACACCAGCATGGTTCTACAGAAATATCTGAGAGCTACATAACTTAAAAGTGAGTAAGTTTTTAATCTTTTTCACCTAATTGCACAACAGCATTTTCTTCTCACGGCACTTTTGTACATTCTTGCCAAGGAGAAAAATTCACAGTAGATTCTAAAGACTTCTACAAGACGGGTATGTTTCTCTAATTAGGTCTTACCAAGTGGCCTATATACACACAGGTTGTTGGGGTTTCTTTGTTCATTACTATAGACTTGCAAAGAAATTCCTTGCAATCAGGAATTTCTTAGGCAACATCTATGTTTATAGTAACAGGTGGCCGGATCACCAACTACATGGAGCAATAACAGACACTATTTAATAGACACTATTCTTACTTGTAAAGAGAATATGAGGAGGAATACACACTGAAATAGCTACCCAGCTACTCTGCTGGGGAGTAGAGGGGGGCTGTAGTAACACTGTCTGGCATGGAAGGAGAAAATGGCATTTCTTCCTTCCACCCAAGAAAATGTTTTGTAAAACTTGCAGTATACTTCCAAGCTTGCTACAGAAAAATAAGCTTTATGTCCAGAATTGGTAGAGGTAGTTCGAGTAAGACAGATGAGAACCAAAAAGAAAGGCAAAGGGCTTGAGTTAGGCTGAGGAAAAGCCTGCAAAGTCAAAAGAATGACTGAGAGAGCTTGGTTTCCTTACGTGTCGTCATTGCCATTGTCATCCTGTAGAAGCAGCTCTTTGTTCAATCCGATCTTCTCCAGTTCCTGGCTCAGTTTGTCCAGCTCACTAGACAACTGTTGACTCTTCAGCTTTTCCAGGACCAAATCCTGTAACAGCAGTAACACGATTAGTTACTGTGCAAAGGGTGGTGGATAATTATCCAGCACTATACTTGTTTGTTTGTTTTTTTTTTTAAAAAAGTACTGAAAAAGTCATTGGATAAAATCCTAGTTCCAAGAAGGTCAGCTGAAATTCCTCAGCAGTGACAGCTGAGTGCAGAATTAAAGTGATAGCTTTTATTTAGGGTTTATTTGGAATAAATCTGAAGAATGCTTCTTCTGGCCTTTGTCTCGCTCACTGCATTGAATTACTTCTGCCGACACTGGCACCCTGCCCTCCTGCCAAAAGAGGCAATGTGTGCAGGCCAGGAGACACCCTGCCCGTGTACCACAGAAGGGATGTGCGCAGGTCAGGGGACACCAGCAGAGGGAGTTCCCACCTCTCAGCTGGGACAAAAAGCCCTGCTGTAAAGCCCAGGCAAAGGATTTCGGTATGAAAGTTTCCTGAGATAATATGGTTAAGATGTTATTACCAAGGGATTTGGTAACAGTGCATTTTCACTATTCTGAGTTTCTGACATATAGCAAATTACTGCCAAAATTAAAAAAGCATAGCTACATTGTCGTGTAAGAGACAGGACAGCTCTGGAGACTATAAAGCTTGGTCACTTATTCTCGTACCTACTGGACCATTCTGGTTTCATTTAGGTTTCTTTGGGAGAAACTTAAGCAGCACCAGAGAAGTCAGTCATAGGAGGAGGAGATTTGATGGAGCTGTACAAGAAGGTATACTGGCACAATGCTTTGTTGTTATGCCAGTAAAGTGGTCTATGTGGAAATGGCCTGAGAATACATAATACCAGCCTGCATATTTAAAAAAGGACAAATCATTTTTGGTGCATAGCAAAGTTCAGAGACTCTTATAATTCAAAATTCTCTGAAGTGCAAATTACCAAACAGAACTACATTGCTCATGTTTCTGCTCAGAAGTTTTCTTAAACAAGGCATGAGGAAAGAACAAAAAAGTTACTGAAGCATTTCAAGAAAAAAAACTATCCTGGGTATCAAACAGAAACAAGAATAATTATTTTAAAATACTTTGTTAAACACAAACTGTAGGTATTCAATAGTCCTCTGATATCGCAAATTTAGCCACATTATTTATTCATATGGCAAGGGAAAAAAAGGTAAGGCTAAGGTCAGTGCCAGCCCGTGGTCTGTGAGCAGGTCCCTTCAACATCCATGAACTCCTTCTGCAGAATCCACAGAAAATAACTAAGGAAAAGAAGGTACACTTCTGTAGGGGTCTGCACCACTGGAAATTTGCAGAAATCTGAGAAGGGAAAGATTACAAAGGACCCTTCTCAGCAATGCTATTATTTTACTTATTTCTAAGGAAAGTTGGATAGAAATGCAAACTTGGGACTATACAAAATGTTGCTGATGAACTTTTTTCCCTCCTCAAAATTACACTAATGCTTCAAAAACTAAAATAAAACTAAACCTTCAAGTAAGTAATTGGTCATTGCATTAGTCTTGCTAAATTTATTTACTTCACTGAGCTACTGCAGCATTGGCCATTTTCCTTTGAATGCTTCCACAGGAAACCCTGTTTCCGGCAGGACAACAGCAGCTGGGGCAGGCAACAAGAGCGAGCTGCAATAACCTGGATCTGCTCATAGGCCACTTAAAAGAGTATCAGGTTCTGGCACACACATCATTAGTTTGCCAATGTCCTAATGCAAATTGTGTATTTTTAAAAGATGACTACTAGGAAAAACACAATTACAATGTTCTGCAGTGGAGAGGGGTGCTGGAAAAGATCACTGCTACTGAACAGAGCTGCTTAGCAGGCTCTCACTCTGAATGGAAGCTTTTGGGAAAAGACCCTGTGGGTAGTTATAAAGCAAAAACTCAGTGCAGCTGTTTTTGAAAGGGTGAGGTTGGTCAACTGGGATGGCTCCTGTCTTAGCTAAGTCTGTTTTAGAACAGGGACGTCAATGTGTCCTCAGCAATGACTCTTAAGCCTAGACGTTAGAGTATATCTCCCCTGCTGGAGCTCCCATATTAGCAAACAATTTTCTGGCCACAGGGTTAGAGAAAGTATCAAGTCTTTGGTTTACAGCTACCACATGGCAGCTGTGTTAAAACCCTACGCTGCATGAAAAAAGATGTCATTTGGAGACATTGTGTTTGTGGACACAAAGTGGTACAATGCAGTTTTTGGCAGGTTCCACTTTCCAGAGCAACACTATCCTGTGATGGCTGTTAAGGCTGTGAAGATCTCCTAGCTCACGTATTACATAGTCATGGGACAGCTGTCTCCCTTCAGCACTTCACAGAGCCGAAACAAAAAAATAGTATCATGTTGAAAGCAGTACTATTATTTTGCTTACCTCTCTCAACGTAGCTAGTGTTCTTTTATCAATTGTAACTTGCTTTATGAGATCTTTATTGTCCTTTTCAAATTCTTTCAGCTTATTAGATGAATCTCTGAATCGAGCAATTTCCTTTTCTAGTGTCTTGTTTTCTTTCTCAGCAACTGCCAGCTTTACTGTACTATCATCCAAAATAGCATCTTTCAGCTCCACTTGCTGCCAAAGCCGTTTTGTTTCCTTCTCCAGCATTTTTTTGTCTTTCTCAAGCTGAGACATTTCTTGTTCTAGGGCTTTGTTCTCCTTTTCCAACCTCTCTAGCCGTTTGGCAGAAATCTTTAGTTCCTCAAGATTTCTCTGGAGGACCTGATTTTCACTCTCCATTCCTTGTATTTCTTTTTCTAGCTCCTGGATCTTTTTGCTGCTGTTCTCCACGATTTGCTGAAGTCTCTGGTTTTCAGAGTTGATGCTCTGGTAGCTTAACTCCAGCCGCTCTGATTTCTTGCTCTTTTTTTTTCTTCCTTAAGTCTCCTCTCCGTTTTTCTTTGTTGTCCCTTTCCAGGTCCCCTAGCCGTATGGAAATATTCTGCAATGTATCCAGGGATTTTCTTAGCTTCCTATTTTCCACTTGCAGATCCCCATTCTCCTGCTCAAGAAATTCAACTTTTTCTGTCACTATTTTCATTGCTGCTGCCTTCTTTGTGAGCTGTTCATTCTCTCTCTCCAGCCGATGGAGCTCTTTTTCCATTTCTTCCACTCTTTCCACTTTTTCTTTAACCTGGTCAAAATCCTTCTGCAATTGTTTCTTCTCAAATTCCAGCTTGCTCAGTTTGCTGCTAGTCTCTGTAACCGTTTCATGAAGGATCTTGTTCTCTTTTTCAATATCTTTTACTCTTGCCTCACTGCTCACTTGAGATCTTTGTCTCAGGGATAAGACCACTTGATTAAGGTGATCATTTTCTTGTTTAAGGTCCTTTATCTACATAAACAATACAAAATTTACACAAATGTTACTCATCTACCTTAAAATGTGCAGCATAAATTAGTCCTGAAGCAGACAGAATCAACCCATGTCCATTTAATCCAAGACAAATTCCTCAACAGTTTTCCCTGACTAAAACCAACAACATAAATGTATGAAAAAAAAAAAAAAAAATGTTACCTCTGGTAACAAGGGATTCTAACAAATTAAAAACGGTGCTATATTCCTCCTACCAGCTAAGAAGGTCGAGGCAGAGGGAGAAAGTGGACAAGTAACCTTCAGAGAGGATGCTTTGTTAAGGATCATTCCTAATAAAGGGCATCCTTCTGTTTAGGTTTACATTCACATCTTTGGGATCCAAAGATACAAATTCTCTCTGACGAGGCATCAGAAACTGCAAAATGTTTGAAACCATTGTGATTTAGACTGCAGTTTGCATTTGATTCTTATCTAGACAACATCCACGGAAATCAGAAAGGACTTATACCTGAAAAAATCAGAATCTGCCCTTTTCTGACGACTAAGGATATGTCTATTTTTACTTCCTGCCCTACCTGTGAAACATTCATTAAATCTTACAATAAGGAGTCTGAAATGTAAGACTTTGGTGGTAAAGCGCAGTTGCCCAGGTAGAAGTCTGGGTAAGAAACCTTCAAGATGAGAAGCACTATACAAATAAGACATGTTGTTATTAATCTTCACCCCACAAATTTCAGAGTAAATTTTAATCTGTGTCTATTTTCTTTGCTAGTCAAATAAATACAGATAATTCCTTGCACAAACTTGTGAGAGGATAGTTTCAGGGCACTGTACAGTGTACTGCAGCACAGTAGTAAAAGCTGAGGGGCATTTAAAATATCAATCCAGAAGGCATACATGCTTTCTCAGCATCTTTTTAAAATAGAGCAAAAAAGGTTGGCTGTCCAAAAAAAACCCAACCAAACCAATCAGGACGTACAGCTGGCAGAAGACCAATCTTCAGCAATGAAATAGGGTTTTATTTGCACATCCTAAAACCAGTTGGTATCCCATTTAGTAAGATCCAGGACTTTCCCCAAAGAGGGGAGGCCTGTCCTTACAACAGCCTGAAGATCCCCATATGGTTACAGGAGCTGTAGCTACCAAAACATGCTGGGCTTTTTTTGCTCAAAGAAACCTTTTACCTACATTTGAACAAGTTTGGCCTGCACTTAATAGCTTTCAAATTGCCCTATTTCCCTGGGAGAACCAGATGCTGTAAGTGGCATCAGTAAATTACCATTAACGAGCATATACTTTTATATTACACTTGTGAACGTTGCACCTGTCTGTCTTTGTCAGCTTTTAGAGTCTCCATGACGACTTGTAGCTCTTCCTTATCTTTTATCAGCTCTTCACTCAAGGTCTCCAGATCTTGATTACTTTGCTTTTCTTTTTCAATTTGATTTTGCAGCTTCTCAATCTGTGTGGAGAGAATACACCGAAACACATCAGCCACAGCTTGACACAATGACTGTTTGCACTTTAAGTTATTTTGGAGATCAGAGAGGAATGAGATGGGGACTATGGCTGAAAGATGCAATCCTTCCCTTCTGCAGCTTGCCAGTCTCACAGGAGGAAATGGACTGTTTTGTTTTTCTCAGTCCTTCATGCCTATTAAGATTAGAGCATATAAGGTACAGCAGTAAGAAGTGCTTCACCTGCCTGCATACCCTGTTGTGCTCCTGTCACCAGTGATTAAGTTTCTGGTGCTCACCTTTCTGAGGGACTTGCCTCCTCTTAGCCTCTCCACTACTGATGGCCTTAATCTATCAGTGAATGCGGAGAAAGTTGAGACAATTCAGTGAGCAACAGAATGTAAAAAAAAAAAAAAAAAAACCAGAAAAGAAAAGCCACAACAAAAACCAGGAACAGAGGAAAAGCCCTGGAGTTTCCAAGTTTACCTTCCCTCTCCCTGTGCTCTGTTGGCCCTCTGTTTTCCCCAGTATGTAACAATGCTGGATTTGAAAGATTTGTGAATGAGGTCCCAGTCCTACAATGAACGACATCTTTTACTCCCTCCTTTTGAAAGTTGTACTCATAATGCACTAGGCACTAAAAAGTAGCAGCTCTTCAGTATTTAGAAGCAAGGGGTTCAGAGAGCTCCCCAAGCCAGGAAGTATTCCTTTTTCGGCTTGTAATGTACTGTGAGCACCTACAGCTCTGCAAAAGTATCAGCTCATTTTTTTGTGTTGGTATTATGAACTTTGCCAACAGTAAAAATGTCAATGGAAAAGGTATTAACAATAATTCTTACAAGTGGGAAATAGCTGGAGGCTGGGCTCTGCCTATGTCAACATGTGCCTCGTTACAGGAAGTGTTTAAACAAGCAGGGGCTGCCCAGATCAGAGATAAGAAGGGCTTAACAGTTAGAAATGTAACCATGTTAAGGTTCATTGGTCTCAAAGGAGCTTTCAGAGAAAGCTGGAACATAAACCCAGTAACTCAGCAATAGCTGGTCCTCATTAGCACCTCCCAGAAAAACAGAGGCAAGTAAGAAACTACTGTTTACGGCTTGTTTCAGTCCAAGTTAGAGTGCGGAGAAAAGAGACGGTACTTGGACTGCTGCTACTTGACCGTGCCTGAAAGGAGGGTGTTCTATTATTAGTTCCTCTGAACACCTTGCAGGAAAGGAGAAAAGATATGTACATGGCTTTTCCTTCATATTGTCTCCTCTGGTACTACCCGAATAATCCTGTTCTGGCTACATGATCCTTCCAAGCACTAAATCAGCAGACAGCCAAGCATACTCTGACATTTTTTGAAAGTCTCAGACAGTGGATGAAATCTAAATCCAGTTAAATGACTTTAGGGAGACAAGATTTTACTATGGGTATCTCAGGAAGGTTACAAAGAACCCACAGGCATACAACATTTGAAGAAAAACACTTTATCTCTTGTCCTGTCTTTATACAGGATTGTCTTTATCAAGTCCTTAAGAACTGCTGCCCTCTCCTTTGCCTACTGTAGAAACCATTCTGCAATGAATCAGAAAGGCTTGCCCGATTATCCCCCTTTCCCCTAGCACACCCCTTGTGCACATGGATACCCTCTAATTAAGGGCATACAGGTGTGAGAAATACAAAAGCACATTAGAGGAAGAGAAGATTTAAAAAAAAAAAAAAAGGTCAAACATCTCAAACCTAGTGGCTTTCTATGATGGAGTGACCATATCACTGGACAAGGGAAGAGCTATGGATGTCATCTATCTAGACTTCTGTAAGGGCTTTGACATGGTCCCCCACAACATCCTTCTCTCTAAATTGGGGAGATATGGATTTGACGGTTGGACTGTTTGGTGGATGAGGAATTGGTTGGATGGTTGCATCCAGAGGGTAGTGGCCAACTGCTGAATGTCCAGATAGAGATCGGTGACAAGTGGTGTCCCTCAGGGGCCCATATTGGGACCAGTACTGTTTAATATCTTCATCAGTGACACAGACAGTGGGGTCAAGTGCACCCTCAGCGAGTTTGCAGATGACACCAAGCTGAGTGGTGTGGTTAACACCCCTGAGGGACAGGATGCCATCCAGAGGGACCTGGACAAGCTTGAGAAGTAGGCCCATGTGAACCTTATAAGGTTCAACAAGGCCAAGTGCAAGGTCCTGCACCTGGGTTGGAGCAACCCCTGGTATCAATACAGGCTGGGGGATGAAGGCATTGAGAACTGCCCTGCTGAAGAGGACTTGGGGGTACTGGTGAATGAAAAGCTGGACACGAGCCAGCAATGTGCACTCACAGCCCAGAAAGCCAACCATATCCTGGGCTGCATAAAGAGAAGCATGGTCAGCAGGGAGAGGGAGGCGATTCCTCTGGTGCGGACTGTTCTGGTGAGACCCCAGCTGGAGTACTGCAACCTTCTCAACTAGAAAGAGATGGACCTGTTGGAGCAGGTCCAGAGGTGGGCCACAAAAGTGATCAGAGGGATGGAACACCTCTCCTATGAGGACAGGCTGAGTTGGGGTTGTTCAGCCTGGAGAAGAGAAGGCTCTGGGGAGATCTGATTGCAGCCTTTCAGTACTTAAAGGGGGCTTATAAGAAAGATGGGAACAGACTTTTTAATAGGGCCTGTTGTGATAGGACAAGGCGTAATGCTTTTAAACTAAAACAGGGTAGATTTAGACTGGATATAAAGGAAGACATTTTTTACAATGAGGGTGGTAAAACACTGGCACAGGTTGCCCAGACAGGTGGTAGATGCCCCCATCCCTGGAAACAGCTCAGGCTGGATGGGGCTCTGAGCAACCTGATCTAGTTAAAGATGTCCCTGCTGGTTGCAGGGCCTCTAAAGGTCCCTTCCAACCGAAATCATTCTATGATTCTGTGAAATCAAGACTATTTTACATATCATGTATCAGGTCTCTGTACCCTGAGACACAACTGTATGTCTCACACAGCCTACAGAATACTCTCTACTATCTTTTTTCCCCCAAATCTCCCTGAATGGGAGGTAAAGTCCATCAACAACCTGATTGGCCTGTGGTGTTCAGTCAACAGCTCCCATCACATTCTGTGTTTCTCTGGTGAAGAGTTCATGCATTTTGACTGCTCTTAATAGTCTTTTTAACTGCCATTTTTTTCTCATTGGTCTGACACATACAGTGTTCCCCTTTCACCACACAGGCATTCCCCACTACTGGTTTTTGTCTTATTTAACTACCAGACCTGTAGGTGACCCCACCATGCCGATGCATTAATCATCATCAAAAACATCAGAGTATTTCTGGAATCACAACTGTTGGCACCAATACAGTGCCATAACAAGAGGTGCCCACAGGAATGTGCCTGGGGCAGAGGCAAAGGTTGACCGCAGTTGTTCAAGTGACTTAAACTGCAGATACACCACAAATATCTGCCGAGTGCTTTATATGCCTTGATCTCAAATTTAAGCACGCAAATTACAGCTGGAGTGAATTACTCATACACAGCAGGTCCTAAATGGGAGTGTGGAAGGAGGAGTACAGTGAACTGAACTTCTGCAGTTTCCTTGTTCACAGAAGAAAGTCAAGAAGCAGAACTGGTCTCTCAACTTGGCAAAAGAATCTCCCCAGAAGATGGAGTGGTCCAGTGATGATACCTCTTCACCTTGGCAGAGAAACTGGCACTCTGCTAGTTACAATCTGGTAATCCATGACCACCATTTCATATCCAGATTCGTTCTCCCCTTTTCCTTTAAAGCATTCAGTTAGGCTATAAACAGGCCAGAGAGGACTGAAATCTTTGTATCCATGTCTTACATGCAGAGATGACAGCAGTAATGGGAAAAGGAAAAGTGAGAGTTATATTCTGGATAATTTAGCAAACATACGAACATGGAAAAAACTGACATGGAAATTTTTTATACTCAGACTAGCAAGCAGCCTCTTTCCACACTGGCACTTGGCCCAATTAATCAGAGTTCAGGATGCAAGTTACTAGCCAGACAAAAATAAAGCTAGTGGTTGGAGGTGAACGGAGCACTGTGTTTCACAAGGACAAACACTGAGCTAGCATTTGAGCTAGATGTAATCACAGTTAATAGAGTATAACACACATATATATAAAAATAAATTTTACAAGTGATGACCTGCGTGTTTGTTACCCAGATTAAAAGAAGTCAGATCTTTGCAGAGAGGGAGACATTAGAGAACTTCTAATAGCCAAAAGGACAAGACAAAGAGCTGATCCAGGACTATGGACAGCAAAAGAGTCTTACTTAAAAATATACTAGCCTGAATTCACTTGTGTGATTTATTTTACTTACATGGAGACAATATTAAAAACCTTCAAATAAACAAAATAGTTCAATGTGGCCAAGGCTTCCTTGCCTGGTAGTGACTATCATAAAACAACAAAAAGGGACGCAATCAGCAGTACAATCTGACAGCGACAAATGAGCACAGAAAGACAGCTTTTATGAAACAGGAACAGTCACTTTTGCTAACAAAGATGCACCTAAGTGGGCAGTGAAGCAGAAGGCAACAGAATACACCGATGTTAGAGCGCAATTAAATAGATGGGCCCAAAAAACATGCCCAGTCTTCTGGGGGCATGGGTGAATTCCCTGCAACCCTCTATCATTCAGGAATGCTGTACAGTCCTGTGGACACTGTGATTAAAAACCAAAAGAGCTCTGTTTGTTCCTGTGAACAAATTACCTTTTTGCTAAGCTGCTGATTTTCCTTTTCCAGTTCCACAAACTTTAGGCTGCTCTCTTTGGAGGTCAAGGAGGCATCTCTCAGCTCTTGGATTGTGTTCTGCAAGCTCTGATTATCCTTCTCCAGCTTCAGTATGCGACTCGAAGCACATTCATTCAACTCAAACACAAAGGACTTCCTGGCTGTTGAAACATGAGAATCAGAAGGCAGCACTAACCAATTCACATCTCCCCCACTAGGTCCTTAAGATCCACTTGTATGAAGATAATTGCAGTCAGATCCTTATCATATCAGCTTGACTGCTAAGTAAACTGTTAAAAACAGAACCCATTTTCACAGATAACAATTAAGACTTTTAATAAACAGGGAAGTATCTGAACAGGTCTTACAAGTTACTTTCCTAACTCTTTCTGAAGTTGCTTTAGCCACATTAGTAGCAAAATATACTTTGATACCCTCTGATACTTCCATCAAAGGAAATAAATTGAGGCAGAAAGTAAACAACTGCAAAGTGTTTGCTAAACCAGCAAGATGGTGCACTTCCAGAAGCTAGTGAAAACTTCGGTATTTGATCATTTTTAGTCACGGAAAAAATTCTTACAAAAGTGTGTTCCAGTGCTTATATTCACAGCCACTTCAAGAATATGCTGAATCAGGGAGGATATTTGACTACCAGGTGCCCAGGCACAGAACATCCATCAATGTTGATCATAGGAAGTGTGTGAAGTTGAAATCTCAGAACTAACAAAATGTATGCAACTTTTACAACAGAAATGTTATTTTACTCTACTTGTTTGCAGATCAAAAGTCTCGCTACCTCTCAGCCTCAACTCCCAGCACCAAAGCCTCATTGTTTTGTTCACTTCTCTGCTCAGCACCTGAATAATTATGAGAGCAACCTTCTCTTTCACATGGGATAATTGCTATCCTTCACCTCAAAACCACATTCCGCATTAAATTGACTTTAACATTGTCTCCAAGTCACAGAAAATTATTCACTCCTGCTAAATAATCAGCACTATTACATTCAGCTCCCTGAGTACTTTAGAACTGGCAAGTTTCTGAGAATGGTAAAATCCCATTTCTCCCTTTTATGGAGCATCACCCGGAGAGGTTTGGTCAAATGAAGACTCAAATAGTAAACATTAACTAAATACTCCAGTTGGGTTCCATCCTGAAGCAAAGCCCATCTAAATTACTTTCTCCATGCTTATTTTTTAAATTATTTTGAATAAAATATTCCAAACTAGCAGGTAAAATCTTCTGCTATCTGCCACCTCTGCAGACTCAACTTGAAATCCAGGAACAGGAGGTTTTCTAAAAGAGCTTTGCTATTTGTACAAATAGGCTGCATTCAATTCAGAACAGCAACAAATATTGAAATGGAACTTCTTAAAGAGAATTGTTGTATAAAGTAGGACAGCACTTCTGCGAAATGAAGTTTCAAAGTTTAATGTTCTTAGTTTTTTTTAAAATCAGAATTCCTTCGATTATTTTTTCCCTACTGAATATAAGACTACTGATATTCTCAGTTCCTCTTACTCTCTTTTTCTCTGGTTAATCAGAGAGGTTCTTGAGCTCCAGTGCTAAAGTGCTAAGCATCAGTGCTGTGAAGGAATCTCATATTTTTTCATTTGTTTTAAACCACTCTGTTGAGCAAATTTTGGAAGTTATGTTGGACAGAAATGCATAAATAAGAGATAACAAAATAAAGCTAGCATCCTTCCTTCTGTTATATCACTAATGAAACCAAATCAGGAAGGGGGCAAAACTTGCTATTTGAGACATGCCAGAAAATTAGACAGTTTTATGTTTTCCTGAAATACTCTTCATCAAAATTAGTAAGCTTTGAGACAACTGTGGGTTTTTCCCACTGACTGATATAATAAGCAATAGCCTTGGTTACACATAAGGAGGAATAGAGTGCCATTCACATCTCAGGCTAAGTAATTTTACTTAATTAAAAGTAATAAATCATTAGCCATTAATCTTATTAAAGGAAACTCAGATCCTAGACAGCAAGTAGATTTGAGAATTGGTGTCAGGAAAAATTCAGTTGTTTTACAAAAAATATTTTTTTTCGGCAGCTTTACTGAAAAGTGAACATCCGCTTACTCTAGTTTATTCCTTTGTCTTCAGGTAAAACTGTTCTCGGTACACAAAGCCAGACATGGAAGTCTTAGCAGAATCAGGTGCATAATCAGTAAAAGCTGCACACTGACCCACATGAAATAGCTTGTATTTCCCAAGTTCCATTAAGCATTGTTCTTTAGGCTGGTATTATAGACAGAATAAATGTTATACACAGAAAGCAATGCTAAAACCTGACTAGTGAAGGAAGCATTAGTTATGTTTGTGACAGTTATGGAAATCAAATCAACCATTCAAAAAAATAATCAGCCAGTTATTTTAACTGTACACATTTTTCAGTATCTAGTAAAAATGAATGACTTCAGCATACACTACTTCCTGGAACTTAAAGACCAGCTAATTGTCTGTACTAATTGTACTAAAGAATACTAAAGATCACAGACTCCTCCCAGCCATTCAGTTAGAAATATCCACTGTTCCGTGTGACACTTCTGCTGTGTCATTTACAAAGCTTTCTTTTCATTTTTATCATTTTTCTTAAAAGTCACACAGTGACGAACAAAATAAGAGGAAAACATTTTAATGCTTTCAAAAGAAAGTGAAAGAAACTAGAAGGAATACATTTTAGAAGTTCCAAAAACTGAGGTTCAAAGTCAAACAGCTGAATGAGGGAAGTTCTCCAAGCTCAGACTTATCTTCTCAGTCAACCAACCTGACTGAGCCCATCTCAGTCAACCAACCTGTCCACTCTGAAAGAAACCACAAACACAGTAACAGCTACCCCAGCTGGTACTCACTATCTGCAAGATCTGTGCTTTTAGACAGTTGTTCTAGTTCCCAGCCTAGGTGTGCAGACTCATTCATGCTCTGTTTCTGTGCAATCTCCAAGACCATGTTCTCCTCCAGCAGCTCTTCAATTCTCTTCTTGTCCGTGTCCCGGTCCTGTGCAAGACACGCAAGAATGCAAATGCACATTCAGCTTATCTGTAAGATTGTCCGTAGCAGCTGAACTGCTACAAGGACAACACATTGAGGGTAGAAGAATCTCCTTAGACATTGTGTGCTTTTATATCAAAATACATGTGGAGCATTAAATGTTTGCTGTGGTCTACCATACGTGCCACAGAATGCAGTGCAGAGACACCCAGCTGGCCTTGTTTAGAGTCAGCTCAGGTCCATGATACACTTGAAAGGAGGGTGACTGTATTGAGAACATACTGGGTGATGACAGGGCCAGTACAAGCCAGGCCTAGTAAGGCAGGCTGGATTCAAGCTGTCTCTATAGCTCAACTCATTCAAAAACGTGTAACATCACGCACTAACCCTGCAGATACAACCTTTAATTCTACTGACCTTCTTCAACTCATCACGTCAAATTTGGATCCAGTCATATGGATCGGCAGGTAACATTTGCCTCATAATTTGCATTTTAAAATATCCAGAAAACATATCTGGAGAATGAATCTACCATTGCTTCTTATGATTATTTTGGCCACTTGCATTTATGGGACATGATACCTTAGAGGGTCCCAAATTTTCCAAAAGTGTTGCACGGACGTTCATCAAGTCACCCAAAAAAGCATCATTCAAAATCACCAGCCACTTTGGAAAAGCTGGAGCATGACGTGACCCTTATAATGCCCTGAATCAGTCATTAAACGTAACTCGACACAGCACCCTCAACATCTTTGTTTCCAACAGACCCTGTTGAAACCTTATACAGTTAAACCCAGAAGAATTCAAAGCACAGAGGGAAAAGAAGAGAACTGCTAAGTAAAATGTAAGAGATGAAAAAGTATTTATTATTTCTAGTGATATTATAAAATCCAATGTTGCTTTTTGCTTGTAGACAATAATCTGCCACTTCTTACATTTCCTTGCCTATGGAGCAATAAGCCATGTCTCTGATTTACACAGAAGTAAATTTTGGAGTTTTGTGTCTTTTACAGCGCTAACAGATTCTTAAAGTCACTGTAATGGCTGGGGGGCTCGTTTCCAGCAAGAAAGATAATTTACTACAGTAGATTTAATTTCCTATAGCTAAGGGATTTCCACTTAACTGTCAGATTTTAACATCTCTTATCAAAATGTATGAAAGCAATCTGTATTTTAAAATTGTGATATACCTTCTTGCACAGAATTAAATTCAGGCTCACATGAAGTAGCATTGGCAATATTTACACTGTTAACATTAGAATATTTCAAGAATTTATGCATACAAAGTTCAAACTAAAGACCTCCTTAAAAGCACTGTTGATTTATTTGCCTGTCTCCAGTGGTTTCTGTGACATAAATCTGTGACCTAGCATAAAAACAGAAGTAAAAAACCAATTAGTATCACAAAAAAGAGAGGGCATACCAGCTCTACATCATGAAGTTTGGATTTCAACTGCAGATTTTCCTTCTCTAATTCATGCAGTTTATCACCACGAGCTCTTGCCATCGTCAGCTGTTCTTCTAGCATGGCCTTTGTTTCAATTAATATGATGTTGTCCTCTCTTAACTCCTAGGGAGAAAAAGTAACAATGTTAATCTCTTTACTTTAACTGACTTTTGGAAGACCAGGTGACTTTCATAAACTGACATTACAAAACACAAGAAAGAAATCTGACATGTTTCTCTGTTTCAGAAAAAAGGTTTTACCTGATATTTTAATGGAAGATTATACTATGTTTAATTATCTGTGTCATTAATGCAAGTGAATCTAATATTTCTTACTGTTTTTCCTGAGTTTCAGAAGTTTAATGGAGTTCCTTTTGCTTTACATGAGCTGCACCAAAGAGACTCAAGACACAGAAAAGCAACTGTTCAATTCCAATTCCACTGTTATAATACCATTTCCTTAGCCAACTCACTGTAGGCCCCAGTTTCAAAATAGATTGTATTTTTTTACTTTCAAGGGATGTTATAGTGTATTCAAAGCACATTAGAGAGCACTGTTCATCAATATAAACTAAGTCCATATCCCTGTTTCAGTACACTTACATGTAAGTGTCTATTTAATAAAGTTTCTCTCTCTCTCTCATAAACAGAATTTTAATTCACTCGAACAAGAGAAGTTGCTTTATACTTCTCACTGAACACACACCTCACCCCATCCCCAATAAACACATGAGCATTAACTGCACAAGCCATGTTGCTTATCCATTACAGCTTTTGGATCTGTTGTTACCGAGTAAAAGTTGAACTACTTATTCTGCTGTAGCCACAGCATTAGAAACAAGTTAATTATACTGTTCCTTGCAAAGCAACAAATGAAGCTCTGTGCATTCAAGTATCTTATCTCCAGAAACATGAAATGTCCAAAGCATAAAATCTGGCCATGTACACATGGCAATGTTTTAAACATTTTTATTAAAATACATCCTATTTCGAGTTATAATACCTCACTCCTAGCTTTTACTCTTGTTGATCCTCAGATAAGTCCTGAGTCAGATACAGAATTTCCCATGGCAGGAATGCATCAGCATTTAAAAGATTAAATGGACACAGGATGGATTTTTGCCCAGAAGAGATACAGTGGGGCAAGAAGCAGATTAATCGGTTCTCTAAATAAATTTTCTTTGCTTTCCTCCCTCCTCCCCCATCCATTGCCCTGCTCCAATGAAGTATGCAAAACCAGAAAATGTGCACACAGGCAGGATGAAATGCATATGGTTTAACAAGTTTATTCCTGGACAACGGTCTTCAAAATGTGAAGTCTCTGCTGACATCAGTGTTTGTGTCTGCGCTCTCAGACCACAAACATCCAAACCAAGTAGATTCCTGAAAGATCACGAGGCATGAGCAAACTGCTTTCACTGCTTAATCAGCAACTACCTTCTCATTTTTGGGGGTAGAATCAGCCTTAACAAGCCTTATGTGGCTCAGTTATTAAAAAAAGAAAAAAGATAACTGTAAAGCACAAGTTAAGAGCATCTGATGACAGACGCTCTCCTTGCCTTTTGATACTACAGGGGGCCATGATTTAACAGCCTCATACAGCAAGAAATCTTAGTTGTTTGCTACATCTTGACTGTAGATGGCATAATATGGGAAGTCTACCTTATGCAGTACCATATCACCCTTGATCTCTCAGTGGGTCAGCCTCCACCTTGCAAAATACAAGAGGAAAAATTTCCCTACTACAGTAGTATTAAAAGGACAAGTATGGTAGTGCTTGTGACGTGGTTCAACTACCGCAATTAAAATGTCTGAGTATGCAAGTAACTAAAATAATAATAATACCAGAACACTGATTTTATAGAAACAGGATTTTGGGCCAAGTCTGATCTAACAGGGTCAGTTCAGGCTGGGCAAGCTAAAAAGGCTGACACTAAACAGATGACAGACCAGAGGAAGTACACGACACAAAATGTGCCAGGTGCCATGTAAGCTGCCACAATACCTGTAATGAAACAGCAACATGACAAGAGTTTATTTTGCTAGGTCATCACACTCGATCTGGACCACAGCCCTAAGTAGTAAGGTGGTGTCTGACCTCAAAAACATGGCCTCAGAACTGTCCTCCAAACTGCCTACCAAGCAGGAACTAGTTATTTTAGTGCCTTGTGAAGAGTCAAGCTATGTGCCA
Organism: Gorsachius magnificus; assembly: GCA_034008185.1. Taxonomy (NCBI): domain Eukaryota; kingdom Metazoa; phylum Chordata; class Aves; order Pelecaniformes; family Ardeidae; genus Gorsachius; species Gorsachius magnificus. The sequence goes on from CM067086.1 coordinate 51,929,614, forward strand.
AGCGCACACATGTATCCAGGCTCTGGTACAAACCATGCATCACTGGGAGCTGCAATGTATGGAAGACTGAAGCACTTTCCACTGAGCGCCCAGGAGGGGCGGACATGTCAGTTCAAAGCTGTTCTTATGAAATCTTAAATTAATAACCTGGTGAAAATGCCTGCTATGGCAAGGTCAACATTGCTCATCGGTGTGCCCATGATCTGAGGTTGTCTTAATATTGAAAAGTTCATATAATTTAAATAATCACTCCATGGGAGCTTTGTAGAGTTACATCTCAAGGCCTGGAAGGTAAAACTGTCCTACCTAAAACATGTCAGCACTAACATCTCCCAGAAGTCGCTGGGATAACACAGTTGATCTAAAAGTGTGTCTGGCTACAAATCACACTTGTTAGACAATCAGCAGGTGGTGGTGCTTCCACTAGAATTAAGGTTTATTTTTTCTTTAATTAACAAACCCAGCAGTGTTGTTTTGTAACTATGAGTTTATTTTCAAATTGACAGCAAAAATAGTTGGCTGTGGATTTATTTATTTTTTTTTTAAATACACTGAATTTACTAGGCAAGGGATTAAAAAACCCCTTCGGTTTATATCACTTAAATTGTGATGTTTAATATCCAACATGTATAATTTGGCTTTTGTAATTTCTAAAATAAATTACATATTGTCTTTTGATCCTGTATCACTGTGCCTTGAAATAGCTTGAAGAATGTGCATTGTGTACTCATATGGTTACAATTAACTCTGGGAGTAAGTGGTTGCACAATCAGGGTGTGTTGCTACTGAAAAATATTTTCAGAAACTAAAATAGCAGTCAGATCATTTAAATCTGAAACTAGAGAGTTCACACACACATCCAGACCTAGTTATTAAACAGAGTTGAAACCCCTCCCTTCTGTGAGTTCAAAAGCTGCCCATACCAAGCCGTGACACAGTTAACATCTTGCAGCAGTCAAACATTGCCTTGGACAGCTATATAATGTTCACAGAAATTCCTCCCCTCATCCTGCATGGAAACATGATTGCAGTGAGAAGGAGGAAGAATGGGCAAAGCAGAATCCCTGGCCTCGGAAAATAATCTGATCTCCTGGAGCAGCACAAGGTGCAACGGAGAGGAATGCCGGAGGCAAGGAGGGAGGCTTTATGTTGGAGAGAAGCACTTCCTTGGAGGAAGACCTGCATTAAGCCTGGTCCTCCGCATTCACATTTATGACCTCATTAAGCCACCCCAGCAGGAAGGTCTCCAGAGTACATTCATCTCCAAGTCCCTTGAACGACAGTCAAATTAAAAATGTAATTTCTGAACAACTTCGTCAAGACAAACAGAGAAGGAAAACAACACATGCCTAAACGTGTTACATTCAGGTACAGAAAGACCAGCTCCTTTTGCACTACTTCTGCAATAGCTCCTTAAATCTCTTCCTGCTGCCCCTGCTGATTTCTATTACGGGCTTTCAGAAACTACTTGCAAGCTTGCTCACCATTGCTAAAGCTTGTCACAGTATCACACACAGAGCATATTCTGTATTTTTTGGTCAAACTACCAAATGTGTATGTGAACTACAAGAAGGAAAAGATTTTTAAGTGCTTGTTTAATAGCCTTCTGCACTGATGCACAAAGGTAAACCCACTTTTTCTTCCAACTTACCAATTTGGCACTGCTTATTAACAATCCTGTTAACAAGACCCTATGAGCCTTAAGGCCTCACGTTACCATGGAAAAGTGGCTTACGCTCTACTTTATGCACCTACATTTTCATCGCTGTGCCTCTAAGATTTGTTTGGGTCTCTTAAGACTTAGATCTTAGGAAGCCAGCCGCAACCAGTAAATGCCATGAGATGAACCAGCACTGTACTGTCTAGTGGTAAAAATCTCTACCACATTACATCCCCACACACATCTTACAACTTGGAATTGTAAGCCAAACAGTTTTTCAGGGAGTGGGAGGAATCTGAGCAGACACTGAACTGACTGCAGCCATTAACCCTTCTTTTGGAGGGGTGGAGCACTTGAGACAGCTAAGATAGAAAACTGAGGGACCATGGAAAGTTGGATATTGACTACTATGCACAGCTTTTGTACTACTCCATGACCATAAAAAAAGACAGAATAGTGCCCTGTGGAATCCTCTGAATGAATCAGCATGAAACCAGCGGAGTTTGCCTGACACTGCCACTGCTCAACACTGGCAGCCCATGGCTGTGCCAAGACTCAATCGATGATGGAAGAGGGAGTGGTGAGAATGTGAAACTCTCTGGCTATTCCAGACCACAGACCAGCCTGCACAGCTGCACAATCCTGCTGCATATTAGAAGAGCTCAGCCCCTACAGCAGTGACAACTTTTGCTAGAGGCCACACTGCGGCCCAGAATTAGAAAAATGCCATTATCTATGGGAAATACTCTTCGTTCCCCTACTGTATTTCAGGGAGGTATCCTTGGAGGGCCAACACTCATCTGTGATGTTCAATACTTTCACCAAAAACTGGCAGGGTGGAAGAGGGCATGAGGAAAGCTGGAACAAATTTGAAATTGAAGTGGAGGTCTCTTCACTGAATGATATGTTAAGCAAGATTAGCATGCAGACAGCAGAGCAGGCAACAGCTAGCTCTAGGACCAGCAAGGAGACCAAGAACTCAAGAACAGAAATAGCTACTCCCTTGATCTCAGATGAAGACAAGACTAAAACACTCCTCTCCTAGCTCCAATTAAATATCTAAGCAGCAGGTAGAAGCTAAGCGACTCCCGTGCACAGCCCAAAGGGAAATGCCAGGATGCCCTGCTGATAGCTAGTGTGCCAGGTTAACACATGACTGATTTGCCAGCTTGAGGGAGGAAAACAAACTTCATACTTCCTAATGTAAACTGGGAATTACTGAGAGGGAAGACAGGCTTTTGTAGTCTATTACTACATTTAATAACCATCCGTTTTAGTGAACCTATTCATAAGGAGCTGGCCCCTTAGGTTAGAGAGGGAAAAAATATCACCTACCAAGTAGAGTTTATAGAGCAGAAGAAATCAGGTCTGTGTTCTCAGCCAGAGGCCTGGCAAATGAGAGTTTCAACATCACTCTTCTATCTCAGACCTGGGATTTTACCTAATTATAGTGAGGCTGTCAATTACTGAACCTCCATGTGTTCACCAAGTCTGGATATTTATTTGACTTTGGCTGAAGTGTTACATGTGTGGATTATTGAGAGTTTAGGTGAGAATGGCTCAAAGAACTGAAAGGGCAGAAAATAAAAGCAGTCTGACCTAAATTTGTCAGCCATACTGAGAGCAATGAGTCTGTCTCAAAGATCTCCAAGGTCCTTTCCAACCTAAGTTAATAAATAATTCCAGCTGCAGGTGACTAAGCTGAGTAACTGGCATTACTACTGGAACAAAGCTATACATTTCTCATTGACATACCCTACTCAGGGCACTAGGGAAGGTCCAAATTTTCTCTCCTTTCCACTACAAGCAACAGTTGCAAGAAGGGGTGGCTAGAATTTGGCATCTGAGGTCATGCTTAAGAACGCCCAGCCATTTTAACAACAGTTGCATCTGCTACAAACCCCTAGGGAAAAACCCCAGACATTCATTTAGCTAATTTATACATGACATTTAAAACACTGGTCAAAGAAACAACTCTGAAACATAGGCATTTTGCCTAAGAGTAAAGTTTCAAGGCTAAAGGTCTGGATTCTCTAGAAGAAGGATCCAGAAAAGGTCTCTCCTGTATAGCCAAATAATGCTGAACTAAGCAGAGTTTATCAAATCTAATGGGTATTTATTTTTTGTGTGCACCAAGTCCTTCTTCCCAGTGAAAAAAATTTTAATGTTGCTAAGCCAATAACTACAATGTATGTTACAGAATTTCCACTTGCTCCGATATTTTGCTACAGTCAGCTCAGCGACAAATGACACATGAACTGGTAACACAGTGAAAGCCAATCATTAAGGATTACTCAAATCTTCCTCATAATTTTCACTTGCCTCCATGCGAGCTTTGTAAAAATCCACATCATGAAGTTTCTCTTTGCATCGAACAAGTTCCATCTCAAGTCTCTCCACGCGGTTTGCCCTCTCCCTCAGAGAGTCGAGCTCATCTCTGTACGCTCGGGCAGAGCGAGCATCTGAGGCCAGGTGGATATTCTGTGAGAAGAAGTGAGAAATAAGCAGGGAGAAAAATCTTAGTTGATACTTGAAAGCATGTTCTTTAAACTTTTAATTATTTATTTATTTTAGGTGTAGGCAAATAGCATTCCCCTGGTTCAGAAGTAAGAGAACTCTCCCAACTAGCCAGTAAATTCTCTACAAGATAGAGAGGCCCTTCACCTCGTTGGGACTCTGATATTTCTAATGCCTGCTGTTACATAAGCTTCAGGCATTACTAGGCTATTTGCAAGCTAAACAGATGAGACTGCTCCCACCAGTTATGTGGAAAGTGTAGCATTGCTGTGCCACAGCCATAATCAAACAGCTTCCTGGAGTAACTTGATTTCTTCATTACAGGCATAGCAGTATTTTTAGGCGCACACTGAAAGAGGCATTTTTAAATAGGGAAGACTGTCACAGTAAAACAAGCCATCTTACCTCTTGTTTTATTTTTTGCAGCTCTAGGGTGAGCTGCTCAACTTCATTTTTAGAATCTCCAAGCTGCTCAGACTTCTCTTCCCTGAAAAGGATTAGAAAAATCTTAGTAAGATTTTTTTCCCCCCCCACCCCCCGAAACAATATTGATTATATGGACACTGCTGGGAATCTGGAAAAGGTGACAGAAATCTCTTAGCATATTCTGAACATACAGTCTCTTTGTCATGACAGCTTCATAAAAGACCTTTTTTTCTCATGTTACCATACCAAGTATCTGAATTTGCAACTATTTTTGTACTAAGTACCTCTGTTTAAATCTCATTGGTGCTACTGCTGTCATAGCTAGCTTCACTGGCCTCTGGACTTCCCACTAATAACTAAGAAGTGCAGCTAGCAATTAGCATTTTGAAGAGGGGAAGAGTGTGATGAGACACAAACAGAAAAATGGAAGTAGTCATCACTGTGTAAGAAGACCAGTCAAGAAAGCAGAATGATGGAACACCCATGCTAGCTTCCTACTGTGTCCTGCTTTTGGCTGGGATAGAGTGAGTTTTCTTCCTAGTAGCTGCTGTGTTTTGGATTTAGGATGACAAGAATGTTAATAACACACTGATGTTTCAGTTGTTGCTGAGCAGTGCTTACACCAGTCAAGGACTTTTCAGCTTCCCCTGCTCTGCCAGGTGCACAAGAAGCTGGGAAGGGGTACAGCCAGGACAGCTGACCCAAACTGCCCAAAGGGGTATATTCCATACCATACGACATCATGCTCAGTGTATAAACTGGGGGGAGTTGGCTGGGGGGCAGCAATCGCCACTCAGGGATGGGCTGGGCATTGGTCAGCAGGTGGTGAGCAATTGCATTGTGCATCACTTGTTTTTTCCACATTCTGTATATTCTGTTGTTTTTGTTATTATTTTCCTCTGCTATTCTATTAAAACGGTTTTTATCTCAACCCACGGGTTTTAATTCCCCCCCCCACTCGATTCTCTTTCCCATTCCACTGGGGGCAGGGGAGTGAGCAAGCGGCTGTATCAGACCTAGTTGCCAGCTGGGGTTAAACCACAACATACTGCTATGAATAAAAAATTCGAAAGATGCAATTCTGAGAGTTCCCAGAGGCCAGTGTACTGAAGCTGACAGGCAACTGCATTTTCAGGATGCACAAGACTTAATATACAAGTCTGTCTAAAAGCACAAATCACTGGTGACTCACAGCTCCTGCCGGATTCTTCTCAACTTAGCCTTTGTGTCTGCCAGCTCAACTGCAAGGTGCTGCTTGTCTTCATTAGAAAGAGGGTTGGCTGGGTTTGGTGAAGAATCTGGACTTGGTGCTTTTAGAGGACTTGGTGGTTGCTGAGACTGCAGATAATCTCTCTCTTGAGTGAGATCTACAATGACCTGGAAATACAGAGAAGTATGTAATGTCAAGAGATAAACAGTGTAATTATACATTGGTTTTCAAGTATCTAAAAATTGTTTATAAATGTAGAAAATTATCAGCCTGCCATTATACAGAATTCAAGTGAGAGCCAGGAGGGAAGGTTACGCAGAGGAGGAAAGGTATCTCCACTATGCTCAGACCACTAAAACATTCCCCTTCCAGTGCTCAAAATAAGCAGTCTATTTTGCTTGGAGAATTCATGAAACCCATGATAGTAGATACCAATGGAAAGACAGGCAAGCAATCACTCAAAGATAATGACTGAGCAGACATGCAGAGACAAAAATCTCAAGACAAAGTTACAACTTCAAATATTTTGGTGTCTCTGCTTCCTGGAGAGACCACTCCACTCCCCTCTACCAGTCATTTCACCACACCTCAGTGTTTACGTGACAATCAATGGAAAAGTCAAAATCTTTCTATAGATTCTCAGAGATGTAGTAGAAAGCTGCAGAACAAATAGAAACCCAGTGCAATAACAAGACACGAGAGAAGGAATGGAGCCTGCATCTGCTACTTCACACAGGCTTTATATGGGAGAGGTAAGTCATCGTACTTCTGTGCATTCATCTCTCTCATCAATGAGCCTCTTGAGGTGGAAAACCATGTTCCTGGAGAGAGACTCTAGTTCTTCTGGGGCCATATCTGGGAGCTCCAGCCACTGCAAGTCAAAGACATTCTCCTGGTTGTGAGTCACCTAGGAACAGGAACAAACAAACAAACAATGATTTGTAAATTTGTTTGATGTATATACTGCATCCCCCAGGTTCTTCTACTGATCAGTTCAAAAACATACCACATTTCACCAAAAGCAGCTTGTAAATAACAAACACAACTACCTTAACTGTAACACTACCCAGCAATTTCTGGTATTTAGGGGTTATTTTATAATTATTAAGGCTGATTTTTTTTAAAGTGATCAGATGCATATTATGTTCAATAGCACTTGTGCTTGCATATTAGAAGTATGCAGCTGTCTTACTGCAAGCACTGAAGTGGTCGCCACAAGGATCTGAAGGGACTGATCTCACACTGAACAGTTAGGCTGGTGTCTCACTGAGAAGAAGCCCTGCTTTCAATGAATTTGCAGCTTGCAGCTGATACAGCTGGAAGGAGCTGCCTTTAGCAGAAGTGTCTCTGGTTGCTGCTAGCAGTGTACCTTTCAACTGCTATGTTACCCAAACTGATTTCCTCTGAAACATTTAGCAGAAATGTCAGGCAAATATCTCAGGCTCAGTTAGAGATTTCCTGCTTTTGCCATAGCCATGTGCTTAGTTCATCACAATTTTATTTTTTTTAAAGCAGAACTATGTTCTTTTAAGTGCTAAGAAAAAAAGTTCCCATCTTAGGTCTTCACTATTTGTTCCTCAAATCTCAGCACACTGGGCTTCCTACACCTGCAAGCACTGACACGTGGCCACAGCCAGTGCCAGCTCCCAGCAAGGCGCACCCAGCAGGGGCCGTTTCCACATGGCTCTCCTTTGGGTCTCCAAACACCTAGCTATATTCCTTCCTGCTACAGAAACCTCAGAAGTCCACAAATACTTGTAATTGGATCAAACTGCTCTTTAAAAACAGAGTATATGTCCAATTTCAGCTGCAGAGTACACTTTTCAAGACAATCTGAGCTCAGAGGCCACTGTCCGAAGCAAGCCACGGGGGAGCCTGTGTCTCACCTACTGCAGGACTTGGGGACTAATCACCTACACAATTGCTGCAAGGGGCACTGCAGCTCCTAAGCCAGACATGCCTTTTGAAAATATTACACAAGTACCCTTACAACATTCCTTCTACATAGCCTGTGACTGGCAAGCAAGGCATTTACCACTGCATCTCTTTAAGAGACCACTGAGCCAAGTAATGTTCCCAGAGCCTATCATCTTCATCTTATAATTTGATTGCAGTAACATATTCAATCTTTTTTTGGAGAAGTTCATGAATCCATTATGAAATTCCAAGCATTAATACTTCATAGCAAAAAAAAACCCCAACCAAAACAAACCCTGTTAAGTCAATGGAGAGATAAAAAGTCAAAATAGACAATACTGAGAGTCCCACCTCCTGAATGTGTGACACAATGGCAGCTTGGGTTTCAATATCCAGTTGTTTTATTCTTTCAATAAACTCTTCTTTTCTTTCACACTGTTAAAAGAAAGCACACCTTTAAAACAGTACTACATACCCTAAAACTTACTGCACTATTTCTCATCTAAATTAAAAAAAAAAATATTCCCACATTGCTAATGACAAAACGTTCGAGATCTACACTTTGTCACGCCAGGAGGTGTAACACCTCATTGCTCCATATAGAGCATGAACCGAATTATGCATTAAATTACTTAAACTTTTTACAGTCAGTACAATAAAGGCCAAGTTAAATAGCTGGGTTTGCTCCTTAAAAACAAGTTCAACCCGCAATGAGATCAAGAGGTGGGGCAACAGTCGGAGGAAATCATCACAGCTTCATTAATGGAGCTGCACAAATGAAAACCTACATTTACATTTACATTGCACCATTTAACCTGTCTGCTTTGCTGCTTGTGTTTTGCTCTGTTTTGGCAATGAAAGAGAGATACATCACTTTAGACACTATTCACATCAATGCATCATGTTGCTTGTTGGATTACATCAGCATGTGCTTTAGATAAAAAATGGCATTGGGAAACATTCTGGATAAAAATGAGTGACATTTCAGACAAACAGATTTTAGTAAATCTTTCCCTTAAGGATTGAAAAGAGGCAGACATCTGCTATCTGTATATCTGTGGTTGTACACCAACAACATTATTGACTTCTTATGACAACTCTGCACTGTGGAGGAGTTAAGAATTACTTAAAGTTGTTTGGTTTTGGTTTTCTTTTAAACTCATTTACAGTGTCCTTTTGGGGCCTGGTTCTGCATCTCAGCCATTCCCTTCACTGGGAAGAACCTCAGACCCGTAAACGGGGACTGACGATGCACCGCAGCTTGCCAAATCAGACCTTTATTCTTTGTGCTGCAATGCAACGCTGAGATAGTTCAGAGCAGCCGTACGTAGACAGCTTCACCCTGACATAATTGATTTGACATAGCCGAGCAGGGTAAGTGTCCTAAGGCATGACAAAAACACCAGACAGACCTACAAACAAGGTCAATTATAAGCAAAGGCTAGCCCGCAATGCATCTATTGTTTACCACCACAGAGGTTTGGTGGGCAGAACACTGATTTCTTTATCTGGTAACTGTCGTGCACTTCTGGGGAGTTTCCCACATACATTGCCTGTCTATTTATTTTAACAAATGCCACATAAAAGTCCCCACATGAATATACAAAGTATCTATTCATTTTGGATTTTCTACATGTAATATTCAATCAAAAGATTATGCAAATAAAAATCAGGATTCATTAAACAAATGTTTATAGACTGTTAGCGTATCTATTTGTTTGGCATTAATATGTAGAGGTCCACTCCGTATTTTAAAACAGTAAGAAAATAAACCAACAACAATCTTTGCATCAAGAACACTGTTCAAAGCCTATCTCTTCCCACTTTGATAATAAAGTGGACTACTTAGTCCTATGGCTGATTAAGCGCTGGCGACAAATTGAGGCTACTGCTGTCACAAAGTGCGCTTCCTCTCCCTGCATTTCTGTCATTCACCTATCGCATCTTCTCACAATTTCAGCTCACAAGCTGTCTCGAACTGGAGATTTGTTCATACAGCACAGATCTTTGGGTGGATTTTCTCAGTCCAGAAAAAAAAAAAAAAGAAAAACCAGATTAAAAAAACCTCTTATTTTTCAAGCCTTTAATGAATGTTCACCTGCACAGCACATCCCAGAACCAACAGCAGCAGCTTCTTGATTTCATCCATACTTTTACCTAGAGAGGAAAAAAAGGAATCAGTACATCTGTACAACAAATTAAGAACTTGCAAGGGATCCTCTCCAAAATCATAGAATCACTTTGCTTGGAAAAGACCTTTAAGATCATTGAGTCCAACCTTTAACCTAACCCTGCCATCCCACCACTAAACCAAGTCCCTAAGCACCTCATCTATCCTTCTTTTAAATACCTCCAGGGATGGGGACTCGACCTCTGCCTGAAAGAGAAATAAGGCCTTTGAACAAGTGCCTGAACAACATATACGTGGTCATTATAAGGTTACCATACTTTCCATGTAACAATACAGTTCTTATCCATAAGTTTAAAATCCAAATCCATCAAGACTTTTTCCCTCCGCAATGTGCTATCCTCACCTGTATTTTCTGAGGCTTTTCTGATCAATGCAGGAAAAAAATCCCAACAAAATCCTTTAAATAGTTCAATGCATATGCCCAATGCTTGTCCCATGTTCTGTGATTAACAAGGGTGCAAAAAAGCCCACCAAATCACCACCTCTTCCCCCCTCCAAAAAAACCCCACCCAAACAAACCAAAAAGCTCCCTGGGCAAAGGAGGGTAACTCTCAAAGAAAGAACCTGTCCTAAATTCTCCGTCTGTAAAATAGTTGCCACTCAAATTTCCCAAAGCTGAATGCCATTCTGTGCACATAAATTCTCTCCGAGAGATTGTTTTAGCAAATAAATTCTGCCTCTGTTCTGCATCAAAGCCTGTTCACACTTTGAAGCGCAAACCCCATGTGCTAAGAGGGATAAAAGATGAGTGATGTAGAAGGGAGAACGTGCAGCTAACCATATGCTCAGGGAGCCGACGCACACGGGTTGTCACTGCAGGGAATCCTGCTGCGACCAACAGCCCTGCCCGCCCCCTCCCAAGGTTAGGAGGAGAAAGCTGCACAAGAGGAACTGGCGTGGCTTGGAGCCAACTCCTGATCTGGTTTCAACAAAATTAACGTGGGGATTGTTGGGTGGTAAAGAAAATTATGTATATCAAAGATAGACAGAGGGAGACGGAAGGCAAAGAGCTTCAACAAGGAAATAAAAAAAAAATCATTATGGAGTTAGGCTCAGGAAAAGCCTGTCCTCAGCCACACTGGAAGAAGAGGAGAGAGAAACAGGCCACATGGAGTTTTCTCTCATCCCTATATATCTGCATGCTTCCTGACACAGAGTGTATAACCAAGATAAACGCTTTCATTTTATACTCTGCTTTACTTGGGTGTTCAATTGCTACTATCACTAGACAGACAGATTAATCATTTCTGAGTGCAAACGGGTTCCTCCACCAATACCAGGCCCTTGTAAGGCTGAGCTGGCAGAAAGTTGGAGGCATGTGCAGGATCCAAGGCTGGGGAACTGGAGTTGAACTGACTCATCAGTTAAGCTGCTGCAGCCCCGCAGATGCACAAAGGCACACTGACCTAAATTACCACGGGGGTTACTGCCATTCCGAGAACCTTGCAAGCCAGCGCAGCCACGTACAGGCAGCTTAGGAAAGAACTTGTTTTCCAATTTCCTGATTTTAGGGCACACAAATGCCCTAAACTAGTCTTTAGTTAAACAATTTTTCGACAGCTTTTAGGAATGTTGATCTTTAAAATGTTTCAAGAATGCCCTGCAGAAATTATCAGTATATTATACTGTACAAATCAACACTAGAATTCTCAATACCAAAGTCCCACATTATTAATTATTAAGATTTTGCAAGCAGGAATTCTTCTCTTCTTCAGAGACAGACATATTTAGGACATGCTAGTTCACACTTCACCCTGTGAATACAGTACTGTTTATTTCCCTGCAGAATATTTAAAAACTGTTTTTGAAAGATGTACAATCATTCTTACTCTTCTCCCCATATGTAGCAGCATACACGGCTTGCTCTTTTCTGAAAAATTACTATTTAATATACAAGTAATATTTCAGTCTTTTAAAGTCTGATTGTTCTATATGATTCTGAATAACACAGCCTTAAACATAGACAGCATCACAAAAAAAACCCCAAACCCTTGGGACCAACAAAAAAAAGATCTGTTACTTCATGAACAGTTCCTTTGAGGGCACTACTAGCCCAAGGAGTTTGTAGCCCAATGTAGTTTGGTCAGAAGACTTTTTTTCACGAAACTGAGTTCTCACTAGAGTTTCAGCTTTTAAGAGTTTCAGCATTGAGTTTCATTCTGCATCAGATTCAGAGCAGATCAAGACCAGGGATTAAATGTAGAGCATGCCTCTGGGACATGAGAGCAAGTTGCTAAGTTATGGAGAGCAAGTGACTCAAGAGTGTGTGTCTCGTTCTCCCAAACTTACTCAGGGCAGAACATCTTCTCCATGACAGGCTGAAGGAGTAGCCATCAGGCTGCTTGCTCTGGATCGTACCAGACAAGTGCTCTAACCCTTGCATGCTCTGGGCACCTCCATCTGTTGACCATAAATTCCAATCCATGCACCACAGCATCACAGCTATCCTCAGGGTGAGCCTAGTGGCTTGACATCACTCATTTTAGAAAACATCAGGGTTACTTTCCAACAATGAGAGCATCTATACCATCCTAAAGACATGTGAGCTACTTGAGCCATTCAAACCACACTCTACCTCTGCACCAAAGGCTTTGCTATTCTCTCTGAGATAACAGATGGGCATCAGTGATGCTACACGGCCCTGTGAGGTGAAACGCCTTCAGCTATTACTGCATGGTAACTTAACAAGGTCAACCCCATTCTCACACCGGGGACTGACCTAGCCTGGAAATACCACTCCAAGACCTTCTCCCCACTCAGGTTCCCATCAGGAAGGGAAGCAGAGGCAGACATGGCAAGCCCCTTTGGCAGGGAAGGCCAAGCCTGAGTTTATGGAAAGGAGAGAGAAATTAAAAGACTCGAGGTAATCATGAGATTATTAGTTTGCTACTATTTTAAAGATAACATTTGGTAGTCTGCTCTCCCCACTGGCAGCTGTCACAGAAAACTTCGCTGTCAGGATTTTTCCAAGATTTCTTCAATAATAAATTACTTTATGCTTGCAGACATGCTATGTACATGTAATGAAACAGAGATTGTACTACCCACTAGAAACACTTTTAAGGTTGAAAGGTCATCTTAGCAGATCTACTCTGCCAGCCACACAAGTGTTTCAGGAGATCATGTGTGACTGTTAAAAAGAGTTCAGTTCCTTGGGCTTTCATTCAGAAGTTGTTTCCCATGGGGTGGAGAATCTGTTGGCATTAAGGCACTCCAAGATCACTTGCACTCAAGTTATGTTTGAGTAACATTTTAAAGCCTCATAGAATAACATTCTTTACAGGAGATATTTAGAAGAAATAGGGTATAAGTATGAAAACAACCTCTCTACCAATCTAAAATGCTTTCAAGAGAGTTTTCAATTAAACCTCAGAATGAGCCAGGAAGGGATTAATTACTCTCCTCCCCTTACATCTCACCCACAGGAGAGCCGAGATAGCACACACTTAAGTGGAGTGCCCAAGGCTACCAAGCGAATCAGAAGCACATCTAGGGTTATTACACAGCACAGCAGCTAAGTTCCGCACTCAGCACAGTGCATTTGTCCTGTAATGCACACTGAACTAAAGCAAGAGATCTTTATCCCCAGCTCAGTCATGCCTCCTGAACAGTGAATGATTCTGCAGTGTTTTTCTAAAGGCTTGATATGTGCTAATTTAATAAGGCTGTAAAGCTCCTTGTGCAACTGCGTAAGCAGGAATGTGCAGGTTTCCCTACGTTGGCTCATTGGGATGACACAAGTCCTTCCCAGACAGCTGGGAAGAAAGTCTGCTGTGTCCATCCAAGCTTATTAGTTGACCTTACCAAGACACTGCTGTCCTACAACCTAGGATGCAAACACTTAGGTCTGGGGCAGCTCCTGGCAGACAGGTACCCACAAGCTGAAACGAATGGACAGGATTCAAACTAGCACTTGAACAGAAAGCTGCTAGTTCAAAAAAAAAAAAAACACAACACACCAAACCAAAACAAAAACAACTCCCCAAAAAACAAGCCTCTTTTCTTTTACACCTTTTTGAAAATTCCAGGGCAGCTGCTCTCAGGCCACATGTTTGTGTCTGCAAGGGAGCCAGCCCCCCACCTGGGGGATTTGCAGAATGACCATCTGCTCCCAACCTCAAGAGAGGGCCAGCAGGTTTTCTGGAAAATAAAGGGAGGGAAAGCCCAAGCACCACCTGTTCATCCCGGGAGCCTCCCTGTGCCAGAGCCAGGAGACGCCTCTGCTCTCACAGGGGACAGAGGGTGGGAAACAGATGGCAGGACTCAGGGAGAAGGCGGGCAGAGGGATTAGGAGGCACAACAACAAAAAAAGGAGGATCAAGGTACAGAGATAATACAGATGATGAAAAAAAAATGAGGGGGGTAGAAAGATGTCAGAGAAAAAGGAAACAAGACAGCCCAAGCACATGAAATCTTGAGCTTGTGATGCTTCTTTCTCCACATTTCTACTTTGACGCTCCTCCAGCAGAGGAGAGGGAGCACCAGCACGTGGAGTGACACGCGGCGGCCGGCGGATGTGGGGAGAAGGCGGGAAGGGGTGAAACACACAAGTGACATTTTCCCCAACTGTAGCAACATTCTGAGTGAGAAAAGCTTGAATGCTAAATTTACACTATTGAGGCAGTATTTTGTTAATAACTTTATATTTTATGAACCTTGAGGCCTCTGGAGTATTGTGAAACAAAATGAGGAAGGAAAACAGACATGAAAAAATACCCCAGTGAGAGTAGACCTCTTCTGTGATTTTAATAAAGAACAGTTTCTATAGACACTTATTAGCAGGGACTTCATGCTCTCTCATTCACAAACTTTACATGTACTTTGAAAAGGGGATCTAAATAGCAAAGTTTTTTGAAGAGACTACTTCAGGCAAATGAAACCTAATTTCTATTCTTGGTCTGAAAAAAGTTAAAATCCCCGCCGCCATCCCCGGAATTAACTACAACTGTTTCAAAGGATTAATTGCCATCAGTTTCCAAGTACACTCACTAGCTGCGTCAAACTCAGCATGTCTAGAACTAAGAAATTAAACACCTCTAAATAGAGATTCAGGACCAGTACTGTATACTGATATTCTTTGTGTGGGCACAGGAATGAGTGGCCACTTACACAGAGCATGCTAAAACCAGAGGTAATTATAAAAGGTGATTACAGAGATGTGTATAGACGATAAATATGATGAATGATTCTCATATTGAGCACAGGAGGATTTGTGGTGCTGTAATGAATTGAAAAAAAGCTGTTCAGCAAGAAAAAACATGGAGGAAGATAAAAACAGAGAGGAAACTTAATGGTAGTAGCTGTCTACTGTACAGTGCAGTGAAAAGAATAAATCCTATAACATCAGCTGCATCATTCTGCAAGTCAGATTCCTGGGAAAACTTTCTAAATCCTTTAATTAAGCTTTCGAGTTTCTTTTCAGCTCCCTACATTCCAGAAAACAGTCAAAGCCTTCATCTTTTTTCAACTTTTACGCCCATGGCCAAATGAATTGAAGTAGGCAAAGTTGCCGTGGCCTGGAATCAGAGGACATGAAAGCAAGGAAAACTTCTAAACCCAGCAGACATGTGCCATCTCCCATGCAAAAACCCCAACTGCTACTGCATTTTTAATGGTGGCAGCTCTGTTTTTCCAATAGTCTCATGTTCAAAGCAGAGCTGCAGAAGCCCTCAGTAGTCCCAACTGTGGAGTGCCAAATGGGAGCTAAATAGCAAGAACGTCATTCTCAGCTTTAGAGCTGTTCAGTTTATGTTTTAATACATGTGATGCCACTTTTGGCTGTGTTTTAGAAGGAAAAAGCAGAATTTGCAGATAGCAATGGTGAACAGACAACCCTGAAAAACATGCATAGCAAAATATCATGTGGGCTTGTTACAAGGCGTAAGTTACTGAAGTTGTTACACAGTGAATCACATTGAATGATCTAACAGCTCTCTCATCTTGGACCTATGGAGTCAATACAAATCATTAGGAGCCTTTCCAGCTTAAACAGTACAAAGCAACACTGTATTTGTTCAAGGAATGCAATTGTAGATCAGTCTGGTCAAGAGGGACCTTTCATTCACAAAACTTACCTAGAGGGCGGGGAAGGCAAACCTGGGATTTCATCACTGCCTCTCAGATCCACCCCAGCCCTGCAGATCGCCTGCACCTCGGTCTCCAGCTCCCAGTGTTCCCCACATCGCCCAGCCCTGTCTCTGCGGAAGCCCCCTCCAGGACTCTCCTCCTCCCCTCTCAGTCTCTGTTCTGGACTGGATCACTGACACAGAGAAAGGGGTCTTTCTCCTCTACCATTCTTGCCACTTTTACACACCCCTCAAATAACCATCTCCATCATCTTCCTCTCCCCATACTGCTGTCACCCCCAGCCTCCTCCTTCTCTGGCAGCTTTTCCCAGGGCATCTCTGTATTCATGCCAGAAGCACCGCTTCTCATGCTGATGACTGCTTTGTCCTCTCGTCTCTATTCAATCTGCAGCCCTCCTTTAGCGCTCTCACCAACAGAGAATCTCTCATTTCACTCTTTTTTTTCCCCCCTCCAAGGTGCCCCTGCCTTCTTCTTGCTCCTCTGTGCAAGACACCCAGTAACAAAGACATCAACCTGACAGTCACTGGTCATTGCTCACCACAGTCTATTCCTTCATTCAGCTTCTGTGTTGGTTTTACTAACTTCTCAGCCTTCTCCTCCCTGTTCCCTCTTCCTGAGCTTCCCATCAGCCCTCAGCCAGGTTCCTCTTCCCGAAGGAAGTTCTAGTTCTCCACTTCCCTAACCGTTTCTTCAGCACATCTTACCAGTGGTCATCTACCTACAGGTAAGATTAAGATGAGCTTCTCTTGAAACACTGCCCCTCAGACACTCTCCTCCTTGAGTACATTCTTTGGAGCAAGTACATCTCCAGTCTTTCTTTGTTCACCACCTTCCCCCATACTGTCTAAGGTTCTCAAAACCATTACATAATATGGCTAAACAAGAACTTCATATTTTTTATACAAACATACCCCAATTTTAGACATCCAAAGTTACATTTTTGCATTCTTCATCCTCTCTTCCCATGCTCTGAATAATGCCAATAAGTCAGCAATGGATAAAATAAATTTTAAAAAACACAAAAAAACCCAGACAAAACCAAACCATCATGTTTTGAAAGATGTCACAAACTGAAGCAAAATTTCTGCTTGTAATTAAAAGAGTTGGAAGGCAGGAACACATGGATGACCAACATCTTTCCTATAACACATCAGGTACTTTCTTCAAAGAAAGCTAGATGTAAGGTGCTGACAAAAAGCAGCAGGTCAACGATAGGAAATTATAGCTAAATACAGGACAGCTTTCAAGTGTGCAGCTTCCCCAGGAACCAACACTGGGGCATTACGAGTCTCCTGCCAGCTGTCACTCAGGAATGGCCATGACAAGAAGCCAGCCAGCCTTTCCCATTGACACTTAGCCAGCAGAGACACTGCCTTGTTGGCCCAGACATCTCTATTCACTGCATTCTCGGTGCTAGCAGCCCAGGATCTGCCCGTTGCCCATATGACTGAGAAAAGCAACAGCTCTTGCATTTCTATGTATTTCTTTACCCATAACAGTAGCCTGTCCAGGAGAATTCAGACTGGCATTGCAGATTTTAATCTGCTTGCTGGAGAAGTGGATGCCTTACCCTCAGCTTGATTTTACTACAGAAGCGCCAAAATTGTGAGTTGCGATGATCAAACATCTCTATGTTAATAGTTTTTCCAATAGAAACCCTTTTTAGTACATACACACACTACTGCTGCTAAGAGCAGCAAAACAAAATCTTCTGCCAAGCTTTCTGCCATTTGTTTGTTCTGGAGATGCTGATTACCGTGTCATTCCTCATCACTGCTGACAGGGTTCATCCAGTTTTCCTTCTTTGGTAAAAACAAATACATTATCCTTGGTACTGGCATGGGGCCAAGGCAGAGATAGAAGGGGCATGTAAAAAAAAAGTAAAAACCACAGCAACAAAACCTTTAATTTCAGAAATGTGGTTCTAACAAGAAGTCAGCTTCATTTTCAGGCTGAAGTTTTCATTTTGACTCACCAAAGACACTGGACTCTGGACAGGAGCTCATTGACTTCCAGGTCACTAGTGTTGTGATACCTCACATGACAGATGTCCTTGCCTGGACAACATGGCCAGACAGATTTTTTTTCTCCTTGTCCATTCTCTTCCTCACTTTTTCCAGTTTGTGATATATGTATTTTTCTCTCCATCCTCACACATTTTTCTTCCTACACTTCATTTGCAACAATTCCTTCAACACTTAAGGGCAATTTGGCAAGACTTTTCTGGTATGTCCATATTGCCACCACTAGACTGACTATACTGATTATTTGTATGTAAAGGTATGTAAATATAAGTATTACATACTAGATACTTTAAACTGTGAGGCTCAGAGGTACTCAAATATTTCTAGTTTGGCTATAAATACATATAGTTTGTTTAAAAGCATGTTTGTTATTTAAGAAAATTTTTAAAATACAAATTTTATTTAGCATTTCAGAGGAGAGGGGCGAAGAACCCAGCAAACTACTCACCAGAAAGCGGATCTTTGCCAATCATCAAAACATTTGGTAAATTCATTACAATCAGCTGCTGGAGGACCTCCTAAACAAAAGAGAAAAACAGACAAAGTTCAGCGTGAAGGAATTCCAATCAATCGCACCACAAAGAATACAGAGCTCCATCGATTACAAAGCTTTTAACATGCTGGCAGGTCAGAGGTCACAAGAGGAAGCCCCACTTGAGAGAGAAATCACTATTTGAAGATGGCATCAGGTTGCACAGCTAACATACACTAATCACCTCTTTTAACAATGGCTAATATAGAACTTAAGGGGTCCCATGGCACTAATTAGGATAAATGCATGGCCATGCCAGGCACACCCATCAGTCATGCCTTTACCCCAGGCATGACCTTTATTTATTTGATGTTCAACATACAGCTGCTGTCACGTTCCAGGGTGTACAAATGCAATGGGTTCATCTAAGGTACCTGAACCATTACGTGAAGTTTGAGTAATTCAAGTAATTGGTCAAATTATTTCATAGGTCTGAGATTTTAATGATGGGCTGGGGAAGTGCATGCAGGGGAAAGCTATTGAACAGACATCTTGGACTGCTCAGAGAAACTGGATTTAAATGTCTAGAGTGGTTTGGATTGTTTTTGATGGGGAGTAAAGCAGGTTTAAGTATGTCATGAACATTGTTTAAAGGTCATTTAATTTTGGGGGAGACGAGGGAAGGGAGGTGCAGTGCTTGGTCAGGTTCAGTATTTAAATGCCAGCTGCCTGAAGCTACTCTGAAATGACAAAATGGGCTTAAGGGACAGGAAAGGCTACAAGCCCTGGGGCAGGCAAAACGCTCAAAGCTGGACAAACAAATACATTGCAAAGGGGACTCTGCACGGTAATACATTCAGCCATGCACCCCAGCAACATATGGAGCACAGGACTACAGTTGTTAGGTTCAACCCACAGTTACCAGCGCTCACTTGCAATGATCTGAATAAAACGTTTTGCAGGCAAGTATTCCTCTCACATTAGAAGCCTGGGAGGAAAACGGTTGTGTGATTAAAGCACTGCGCTGGGATTCAGGAAACAAAGGTTCGCACATACAACTCTACCAAATGTTTGGCAGGTGCCTTTTCCCCCCGCTTGTCTCCGTTTCCCAGCCTACCTCTAGGCCACTGGGAGGGCACATGCATCCACACTGGCAGAGCATTCAGAGCCAGGGGCAGACGTACTGCAGCCGAGCACAGAAACACATTTCCTGAAACACTCGCCCATCCACCCAAGCGCTTCCCCTCCCAGCTACCCCATTGTTATTCCTCTGCTTTCAAACTTACCATAGGAGGAAAATTAGATCTGATTGAAAGAGGAAATATTTCAGTAAGCCTGCTGCATTTGATAAGTAATCAAAGTGGATAATTCTAAACAAAAAGTTTTGGACATTTTTTTTTTTTTTTTTTTTTCTTTCCTCTGATCCATACCCAAAACCCTCAGCAGTTTCTCCTTTGGATAAAGTAGAAATAGCTCAGTGCCACAGCTGATGGGGTTTTTGGTGCTGTTAAGAAAGAAGGCCTGACAGAGCTTTATGCTATATGAAGTTTGTCTGACGAAGACCAAGCATTTGCCAAGTCATTAGCCGAATGCATGTCAGTTTGTGCATTTGAGACATGTTAAACAAAAGTAAGTTTGCACCTGTTACCAAACCAGGAGCAGAACCCATTGGATTTAACAGCACATGGCTGGACTGCAATATCTGCTGTGCCAATACAGTGTGGCGCTGAGGCTTTAAACAAACAAACAAAAAAATATCAGAATTTGCATATACTGAAGTATTGAGCTTTAATCAGCAATTTCCATGGCAAAAAAGAGAAAGAATTGTGCTTCCAGTCACCCAGCATGTGGAGCAGCACTGAGGCAGGAATGCATAAGGAATTTGTGTTGTGTTTGTGTAATCATCGGATCGCTAGCTATTTAACTGGCAGACACAAAAGACATTACAGCTAACCTTTATGCTGTTAACATTCCCATGAGCTCCTTCTGTAAAATTATTTGAGTATAGCATCCAACATAACCATGACTGAACGCCCTCGTAGCTGTTTGAACTTAGTATTTCCTGGCAAGAATCCGACAGCCACCCAATACAAGCAGGAACAGCCCTGAGCCTACGAAGAGTGATTTCTTAATTCAGACTGAAAGATTCAAATTGTTGCAAGAGGTGATACTCTGACCTGCTTATTTTAAAAATAAGTTATTTAAACAGATAACTATCTTTATTGTTCTAATCGCTTTCGCCTTCAGATCCGTGCTTGTGATGGTAATACCCAGCTGTTATGCAGTGCAGCTCGCTGGTAGATCTCAACACTTTATAAAGGAAGGTCAATGTCATTGCCCTCCTTTTTCAAGGTAAGGTGAGTCACAGAAACATTACTTCAGTTTAAAAAACTTCCCTCTGTTAACAGAGATGTACCAATGAACCACCCACTCACACAGCTACAAGTGCGAGATAAAATGTGTTAACTGAAAGTTCTTACAATGACTCTAATGAATTTAGCTCAGATTTTGTCCGAGCTAAAAACACAGAAAGTTAATCAGGCTCAGCTGACACCCAGTGACTGACTCCGTAGCTGGGATAATGTGACCATGTCTCAGGTCCATTGCTTAAAATCCCACATCTTAAATACAACCAAAGTCCCCTCCTCTCCTAACAGCAAATCAGGAATTACTCAGTTTCTATCCACTCATCAATATTTTATTGTTTTCTTTATCTGAAGCAGCAATAATGCAGGTTTACAAGTAAAGTGCTGTGCCTCAGTCTGACCTCTCTGCTCCCCTTGTGTTCTACCATCCCACCCCAAAGGCCCCATGCGGTCAAGCTTGGGCTTCAGGCAGGGAGCAGATCTGCTACTGCCTGTGAACGGGCACCAAGGACCAAAGGGCTCCACGGACCCGACGGTCTCCCTGGGTGCAGCTATACCGGACACTGGGTTAACCTGAGCACACTGCTGAAGCCCAGCCAGCAAAAGAAGTGGTAGATAAAATGCAACATTTTCCCACAAGGGCAGCAAGGCATCCTATTATACAAAAGGATGCTCTTATGCTTGAAATCAAACATATCTGCAAGACACCGCAGCGGAGGCATGCATGTCCCTCTGCCTCAGGCGCCCGGCACAGCTAGAGGCAGCACGCCCAGGCAAGAGCTGCTGGAGAGCAAAGCGGGGTTTTCAAACACTTTAAATAGCTCACAAAACCCCACAGTACTACGGAGGGCAACTGTGCAAGACAAAAAAAAAAAAAAAGTCTAATTCCTCCTGTGAGAAACCTTTTAATCACTTTTACAGCACAACTAAAGCTTGGTTAAAACAGCATCAACATATGGTAACAATTTTCCTGATTATTAGAACAATTAGCATCTGAGCTGCCAGCTTTACACCTAGACCATTAACCAACTCGAAGGCCAGCTACTGCAAGTCAGGCATCTTTTTTTTTTTAGCTGCTAATGAGATTTCCATGAAAAAATAACATTGATATCGGAAGTGCTATTTAAGGAATCCAATTCAAAACAAATCCCCATCAGGCTTTAGCACAGCATCTGTAGGTGCCTGAAATGCTCCTCCAAAGATCAGGGTATTTTCAGCTTTAAGAGATTCATCCAAAATCTCAGCTCTTTTGACAGCAGTGATGGTTGTAAGAACGGATGCTTCTAGTTAGCAGGTCAACACTGCTATCGGCAGATATAAACAGCAGCAGCCAAGTCTTAACACAGTAGATAAAGCCCACAAAGGTTTCTGCGTGTGGAGTTACGTGACCCCGTATCAAGAGGCACTCCAGGACTGGTACCCCAAGGATTCAAAAACGTTAAGTTACCTAGAACTCATGAGGTTAAACCTAAATAAATAAATGCTGCGTACTCACTAGCAGACTTCTGGCATCTTAAGCCCTTGCTGCACACTTGCTTCACATTTGCAAGCTCTTTGCAATCACTTCACTAAGAAAGGAGCTTTAAAAAAAAAAAAAGCCAAAATTCCCCCACATGGATTCTAGCAGTCAAGGGCTCTAGGGGAAAAAAAAAAAAAAAAAAAAAAAAAAAAGAAAAAAAATCAAGACACATGAGATTCAGGATAAAATTCTAAGCACCGAGTTAAGTGCTTAGGCTTATTAAGAGCATGAAAAAACATATTCATTCCCTCCATCTAAAAGTTTCTAATTTGTTTCTGGAGTGCTGAGGCGCATTTTACCTACTCTTTTTATCCTTCCAAGATCACACACCCTGGATATTTGCTCTCTGCCTCAGACCATCAGAAAAGATGCAGCAGCAGAGCACTCACTCTCAAGTCACCATGGTCACATATTAACGTTTTATTTACCTGTAACAGGGTAAGTGGGCCCCTTGTAATTTTGTAGGAACAAAGTCTCCTTGGTCCATACTACACTTCAATACACATTTGCTTCTTAAAAATACGTGTGCAACAGCATGGAATAAAATGGTCTTAAGGTATTATTCTTGGCTGCATTTTCAAAGTGCCAATAGCTCTTGCAAAGAATGCATTGCTAGGAAAGGAGTAGGTAAAATTGTCCTTTCCCCAGCTGAGAGACCAGGCAAATACAAGCTCTACACAAAAACTTTCCCCTGCACTGCAGCACTGCACAGCATTAATGTAGAGTAACTACTAGCTTCTCATGCAGAATTAAATTAACCTCTGCCTGAATCCTAAACAAGAAGAGAGTACTAAATAAATTATGTAAGAAGAGCGGCAGTCTACTGGCCATTGTAATTCAATGCTCAAGCCAAGCAATTCCATTTAAGTATACTGCTTGGCTATAAAATGCTAATTGCTCAGGTGACTGGAAGCCAAATGGTGCTTTCCTACTTAAAATGCCCAAGAGGAAAATCCATCACTAGCTTTATTTATACCAGCAAGAGCAAACACTACCTAGGCAGGGAATCCAGCTTACATTTCAGCTGCAACTCCGGCCAACAAAGCAGGGAAGTTCAGCAGAGTCCTCCTACCTGGGCAGCACAGCCAACATCTTTCTCCAGTAACCTCAATATGGATCTGATCTCAAACATCCCTGGAGTGGGAAACATTTGGTGAGGGAGACCAGCAGCAGGATGGAGTGGCAGCTTTGCTGCTACATATGCCAAGGTTCCCTTTGGATGCTACCGCAGAGACAGGCTGGGAGCTGCATTTCCCAGGCAAGGTGCACTCCAAGGGACAACTGAACTCAAGCTTTTCTGGAATCAGAATTCTAAGGAAGAGTGAACACTCAGGCTAACAAAAAAGTTCTAACATTAAAACAGATTTTAAACAGCAAATTGAGACACAAGAGTAGTTTTTTTTTAAAATACGTTTTTTTCAAAGTTTCCAGTTTTGTGTCAATAATGAAAACATATTATTCTGCAGGCTACAAGCAGGTTATGTTTTAAAAGAAAAAAAGTACTTTTCTTCCAATATATATAAACTGTTTTTTTAAGTTTGGGGTTTTTTTTTGTTTCGCTAAAGTTATCTAAGGAGTTAATGTTGTCAGGGAAATAATTTATAGCAAGATCCTGTAAACTGTACAACAGGGTCCCACAAAAGATTAGACAAGATGAAACAAGCTGTTGCAGGGGAATGACAAGGAAGTGAAACACAAACAGATCTTTTACGGAGATGTTTTCCACATACATCTTACCATGCGAGCACGCCTGATGACACTATGCATGTGACTCAGTACTCACTGTTTCCCTGCCAACGCATTATATACGTGGCAAAATTTGATTAAGAACTTTGCTCATCTCTGCAACAATTGTATTCGTTATGTGACAGACTGAGGATTAGCCGTCTTTAAAGGGATTTTTTTTTTCCTGAAAACCAGCAAATTACAAAGCACACTTCTAAAGGTCCTTCAAGTGGAAACCCAAAAGCCACTACAATAACTGTTGCCTCATTGCTGAAAATAATCAGTTCTGACAATCGTAGACTGGAATCTCAGTGGGAGGCGATGTGAAGGAATCATACCTAGTCTTAGCCATGCTCAGTCCGTGCGGGGTCCAGATAACCCACCAAATGGCAGAAATATACTCAATGTACCATATAAAATCATATTTAAGAAAAAAAATCACCCATATGCCATTTGGATGGCACAGATAGGGTATCATATAAAAAAAAACTAGAAAGGACCAAGGCACAATCACCCACCCAATTCATTGTTATGGCTCAGGGTTTGTTATTTGTATTAGAGTAGTGCAGAGGTCCCAGCCAGGAGCAAAACCTCATCCGCTGCAAGCTGTACAAATACATAGTGGGACATCCCTGGAACAAAGAGCTTGCCATATACATGTATGCAAGGCACCAGTAGGCTGATGAAAAAATAGTAACAAGCAACAGAGGAAGGAAATGAAAATAAGATTTCGTGGTTATAATGCCATCCATTGTGTGCACTCTCGCTGCTTTATGAACTGGTTAAATCAACTGCTCCAGGCTGGCACAGAACGAAATCACTCTGGACATCAGAGGGCAAGGCAAGCAAGGCAAAGCAAATGTTTTTATCGGGACTTAAGACCAATTCAAATTGTTTACAGTGTGCATTGTTTGCATTGCATAACAAAAATTCTATGTATATTTAAGTAAAAGTACTTTTATATATGCAAGAAGAATTTTAGGACACGATTAGTTTTACTTCTAACCCAGTGGAATAAATAATGAAGAAGCTGCCCACACACACACATCAGTTGCAGAGGAAATAATTTTTTAATCAAACTAAATACAAAAATGTAGGTTTACTTCCAGAATACAAAACGAAACATTCAATGGCCATGTAGCAGCAGATTTCCTACCCTAGTTTTCACTGACTCCAAGATGAATCACTTATGTTAATACAACATATAGCTCTACGGTTGTGCCCACTGGCAATATTGATTCTCCTCTAGAGAGGAGAAAAACCAATTGTGGGGCACTGTGTTCTCCTGCTTTTATTGCCAGCAGCAACTTTGACTAATTTACCTACTTTGCTGAAAATAAAAAGCCTATTGATTTATCCTCAACTTCTCTCTTCAAATCATGTGCAAGTGACTTCACATGTTTATAATCGTATCCAGACAAATTACTCTCAGCTTCTATTTTATTTCACCTTAGATTTGTCCTGGGGTGGTTTATGCAGTAACAGGGAACATGAAATGTGCTGTGTTAAAGGCCTGTCACTTGGCATTACAAATATAACCAGCTAAAATGCAATCCATCTGTTCAACACGCTTCCAGCTAATCCGTGGTGGTCTCTAAGGACAGTAATGATTTAGTCTAACGCACATTAAAAAGAAACACCACAGGCCATTAGAACAGACTTGAAGCACTTCTGAATTCCCTGAAACTCAGCCCAAGCACACTCACTTGTTTTAGAAGGAAGCCAAAGTTTTCCCCGTACACAGTTTGAGCATGTTTTGCTGGGATAATAAAACCAAAAGTTTTCACATCAAACTCTAAAACTGAGCAAGTATATTTCAGCTTTTAATACTGAAGCCTGATACCAGAGTACATTAGCCATGCAAAGCTCCATGGTACAAACTCTGCTCCACTGCCCTTATTCGCTGGGGTGAAAAAATTTACAGCATTAAAATACAGCCTGCCATCAAGAAAACAAACACCAACCCAATAAAAGCATTTCTAGGAAGATTATGTTTAAGATGTGTTTTCTACCATTTCCCTTATTGCAAGTATTCCTAAAACTTGGGGTTTTATATGTTTGTATGGAACAGACACAGTAAACACCCAGCTGGGCACATGGTACTAGTTCACATAAAATACATTGAATTGGTTAATACAATTCCTATACTGCCATGAAGTGCAAAAATAATTAACCCGAGGCAAGCATATGGTGAGTTGTGGGACTTATTTAGAGGCTCAGAGCTAGAGATCTGCGTCGCAACTTCAGCACTGCAGTAAGCCCCAGGCTCTGAAGCAGCACCAAGAAGTCCAAAGCGGCGGCTGACCACTGGAGTGCCAATCGTAATGCAACGCCTGAAAAAGCGGCAGCCAAAAAGTAGAGGAATACAACAGAGTTAGAGACAGGAAGATGTAGGAATACCAGTTACACATCATAGCAATCAATATTGCTTTCCTAAAGATGAATAATGAGCAGAAGCTACTCAGTATAAATGTACACACATTTTGCACTTTTGCCAGTATCAAGTCATTTGTTAGCATAAATGTTGCTTGAAAGAGAATGATGGATCTTGGGGAAAACTCTGTAAAACAAACTGTAAATCCCAGAAGGGCAGAGGCATGTGTGACAAGAACCATTTTGAGGTTCCCTAGTACAAAAACTGAAAAGTCAAATCAAAGCCAAAGTTTAAGAAACCAAGTCTGTGAAACTAGAAAAAAAAAATTAATAAAGCAGGGAGGGGACACACGAAAGAATTGGATACTTTCAGGATTTCTAATGAATTCCTCGTTATGAACAATATTTTAGTAGCAAACAGAAGGCCTAACAGATGTGATTGAGTTTAACGTGAATGTATGAGTCAAGTTTCATCAGTGTCTAAGGGTAACAGAAGTAAAATAAACATCCAGGTTGGCTGTTACTAATTGATACTCATACCTCCTGTTCAAAGCAGAAACTCACTAGTAATTCTCAATCTACCCCTCAGTCACCAAAAGAAACAAGATGCTTTACCCTGCCACTCCTATTAATGCTGCATAACACCCTACTGTCTCCGTAGCCCTTTTGATTGCCATGGGGTCAGCTCACAGAGAAAAGAATTTCCCATTGGTAGCAAAAGGTGCCATGCCTCGCCTTCACTACATCCAAACACCCTCAGAGCTGCTCAAATATAAGATAGTTAAATGCTTAGAAACAAGCACAAACGTGCTCAGTCTTTCCAGGATAATCCTCCCTGAATAAACAAGATTTAATTCACATTACATTGGTAAACCATTTTGAGAAACTGGAATGGATGGTACTGGAGAAATGCAGAAAATGACACCTAGAAACTGAGGAATGGTAAATACATGGACAGCATTCAGGCAGTGATGACCAACAGGGATTTTTACGGAATAATAAAAGTCTGTTGTTGGTTAACATTGCTCCCTTTGAAACACATGAAAATCTTTCAGTCTGTAACTCGGGAAAAAGGGTAATCCCAAAACAATTTTTTCTCCCAGTGAAGTAAAGGGTTGTGACAGTGCTTGAGGAATACCAGAGACAACTGAGCAACTGGTCTGTTCACACTCACCCTACTCTCTCCCCTCATCCCTCTAACATGCATATAAATGTGAAGAAAAAAACCAATTAAGTTTAAATTGATTCATTTCCAAAAGCTTATTCAAAAATTTTTAACCGTGAGTTTCCAAGGAGCTTAAACGTTCTTGAGCTTACGCAGCTTATGGGCAACCTAGTACTGAACAACAAATGAATGTTTCAGAAAGCATGCAAACAGTCACCATGCCATCAGTTTATCATCTATCTCCAACAGAGGATAGCGGCACAGGCAAGAGAGAGAAGCCCTTGCAGCTTTTGCAGACAAACCACGCGAAAATCCCCATTGGGTTTACAGAAGAGAGAAGCTTTCCGCTGGTCTGAAGGGAAGACAAGGAGGGTACAGGGACAAGCTCTCTCACCCTGCAAGGATGCCTGACCAGACTCCAAGGTGCTGTGGGACAAATGAGGTGGCTGGGGAAGGGAGGGAAAGGTTTTACAGAGAATGTCTGTAGGTTAAAACAGAAACAAAGGAGCTCATACGTGCTACTCATCTGATTACGTTAGCTGCTTTCTCATTCATCTCCTGCAACAGCCCGACCTTCTCATCACAGAGAGCTCGCTCTTGCAGGCAAACTCCTGTTACCAACCAGTTACCAGGGGCACTAAAAACTCAAATACCAGTAATGTAGAGAGAGTCCTTGTGGCTCAGGTGTGCCCCTGTCAAATACTCTTAGAAAATGTTAGGGGGTATCATTGCAGGTTAATGTTATGAGCTTTCCAATTACCTCAATGTATCACTGCATTAGCAGTATCATCTGATTTACCCAGTATCAACAAGTTCAGCAAACACCCATACCGTACCTACCCGAGAGATTTGCCACTGCACCAACAGTCTACCATTTTTTTCTTAAGGTGGGTAAAGTGAGAAGTGTCAAGCCAGACCAAATGGTTCTTCCACACACAAAACATACAGTGGTGTTTCTCTTCATAGCCAGCAGATTACCCCAGGCAGGTCACATGCAAGGGATTTTGAAGGCTCTCAATGCTTCTCCCACCCTACAGGTGGAGAAGCTGCAGTAAATTTCATGTGGCTTTCCCAGAGTAACCCAAGCACCCTGTGAAAGAAAACACTCGCAGCATTCACTGCATCCATCACCAGTTTTACCATTAGCACTGGGCTGCAGTTGTAATAGAAAAAGAAAAAAGAGACACCACAGAAACTAGCAGCAGTAAAAAATAACAGTGAATAAAATGGGAGAGGGCAGGGAGTTGAAATAGGGGCCATGCCCTCAAAATAGCCTCTGTGCCTCTCATCGGTCCCTTTCTAGATTTTCTATACTAATTTGTTTTCAATAGCAAACAACCTTTCTATCTGCAGAGTTAGTGCGTCCCCCTTGGAGGGAGGGACAGCTACCTACAGGGAGGACACACTGTCATTTGCAGTTGACACTTGGCTATTCAGAGAGTTCACCACCAGTAATTCACACCTCAGCAAAGCCGAGTCAGACATAACCCGCAGGCAGTTACCAGGTCAGGCTGCCAGGAACAGCCTCCCTGGTTGGTTTTGCCAATTTGTAGCCACCAAGGAGGTGACAGAGGATCCTCCTTCTCAGTCCCACCCCAAGGAGACCTTTCATTGGCATCTGGTCCCTTTGTAAACTGCCAGCCCAGAGCTACCATGATAAAAAGGGATGGGGCTTCATGATGCTTAGCACCCAGCAGCCACCCCATGGCAAAGGGGTCCAAGAGGGTGCCTGGGGCAACCCCAGAACATCCTCAGCCCCAGGACACTGAGGCTTGGGTCCCATTGGGTGCCATCCCTGTCTTGGCCAAGTTCACTCATTGCCCCTGCCTTTTGGGCATCACACAGTAACAGAAATACTGTGTTCTAGAAGAAATGGATATATACATATGCACAACACTGTATGTGTGTGTGTTTATGTTTCCACTACCTCTCCCCACTATTACCTTGGAATTACTGTACCTGCTCAAACCTGGGAGAAGCAAAATCCTTCCGGAAACACCATTAGATTTGCTATACATAAGACTGTCCCATGTTCAAGCATTGAGAGTCCCATGGATCAGCAGCGAGAACATTAAAAGTTTTAGCCCACACCACACGGCAACAAGCTGGCTTCTTAAACACCAACACTGGAAAGTCTGCAGACGTGATATAGAAAAAGTGTGACACTGTGTACTTGATAAATTTTAGGGTTAATCTTTCAGGGTGAGGAAAATT
This sequence comes from Gorsachius magnificus, assembly GCA_034008185.1. Taxonomy (NCBI): domain Eukaryota; kingdom Metazoa; phylum Chordata; class Aves; order Pelecaniformes; family Ardeidae; genus Gorsachius; species Gorsachius magnificus. Next base: position 51,959,480 of record CM067086.1, read on the forward strand.
CAGTCATTCAAGTTATTCTGAATCTGAGAAATAACACCAAAAAAAAAAGTTTCTCCAACATTTCTGTTAAAAAAAAGAAGAAAAGAGAGTGAAAACTCAAACATTTTGAACAAATACAGAAAACAACAACACAAGGTGCTGTGGTACACTAAGACTTTAAATCAGCAACCATTAAATCCTCCCTTATGCCAGATTCATCCTTTACACATTTACAAAACCCAGTCACCTTCCACATTCTATTTCACACATGTGAAAGAGAGAAAACTATTAAAAACTAACGGTGAAAACCCACCAAGCCACAATGAGTCCACAATTCAAGCAGCAGTTAATATCACAGGATAACAAAGATCGCCTCACTGTTGCAACTGGACAGCGGGGGAAATACTTCATATTCAAGAAAGAGAGCTATGGAAAAAAAAAAAAGAGAAAAGAAAAAAGAAAGGAAAAAGTCTCTTCCAAAAGCTGCCACAATTTCACTGATCCACAGAACAGGAAATAGCCAATGTCCCTGTGTGGCAGCTGCTAAGCAAAATTTACTTATCAATGGTAACCCAGGCTATGCATTCACACACATATGCATACTTGCACATGCAAACACTCTCTCAAGAAGAATTTTCAGTCTAGCCAGTTCTTAGCAGTGCTCCTTTAAGTATCTGAAACAATTCATTAACCCTGCTTAACACAAGGTGTGTAATCTACTGTGAATCTTGCAGATAACTCATAACTTAACATTAACTCAGCAGAGCTTTACCCTTCTTGCTGCCCCACCAGCCTCATACCGCAGACCTCAATTTGAGAGTTCTCTTGCACAACAACAGCCCTAGCAGACACCTTAGGCAGAGTTAAGCAGCAATGGCAAGCTTCTGATGTAGAAAACCCAGTTAAATAATTGATGTGCATTTTTAAAGACTACTTTCTCTCCCCATTCTACACTTTTCTTCATCAGTGCTCATTGGTAGTCATGGTGCACTTAATGCATACAACACCCTGGGAATACCCATGGTATTGTAAGAAAAAACATGAAGGGTGCAGTGGCATCCTAGAAGATCCTTTCTTTATGCCATCTGTCACAGAAACAGAGGTAAGCTGTGCCACTATATTATTAACAGTCAGGAAAGATTAACTTCTAGTACTTCTGCTATGCTGGTTCTAAAGCTTCTGACCACTGGATTTTCTATGTCAACAAAATACAATTTCCTCTTAAGCTGCGATGTTTAGTGTTTTCCTGAAAGCGAATTTCATCTATCGTGTGCTCATACAAAAGCCTCACCTATAACTGAAAGAAAAAGCTACTCTCAAGACCTTGTACTTACTGAAGAAAACCATAAAAATGGTCACAAAAGTTTCAAAACCAGTGAGAGCCCCCAAACACCAGGAGCTGCTCTGGCTACAGGCATATAAAAGCAGAACCGTGCACACCACCAAAACCCTTTTGCATTGCTAGTGTCATTTTTCAATTATACTTCTCAATCTTCAGTGTCCTTTAATGGTGCACGAAGGTGGCAGGCATGCACAGGCAATTTCCAAGCTGCCTCACATGTGGATCCTATCCCTTACCTACATCAGCAGAGCTCAGGTTTACTATTTAAGCAGCATAATCGAGGGAAACTTAATATGATGTATCCAGTGACTTGCACTCCCTATCAACCAGATCACAAAACTACAGCAATGCAACCGTGATGGGCTGGCCTCTCGGCTGGCTGAAAGGTTGCTCCAGGCAAGAGCGAGTCAAAGCCTCAGGCTGCAGAGAGCAGCAACGCTTCCCCTGGTTTAGCGCATTTGGGCTGCATTGCTCTGTAAGAAGAAAGATTGTTAGAATTTTAAAATATAAAGGTTACACAAAAGTTTATACTGTTGTGGCAGCTACTGAGCAGCAGATCTAAGCCCAGTGGCGTTCAACGCATGCCGAACCTCCTTGGTGGCCTGGAAGAAGCCTGACTCCTAGAAGCAGCCTCAGCTGAAATGTTACGGGGCACTACAATCAGAGAAAGGTAGCACAAGCATCATTTTATCAGCAGAGCGAGCGTTCACACCCTTCACCTCGGTGAAGCACAGAACAGGGAAAGGAGCAACGCTAAGTGCGCTGCAAACTCCAAAACGTTGGCAGTGTTAAGTGCTGCAGTAAGGACTCTTTTGTTCTGGTTTACACACAGGTTTTCACAAAACTTATTAAAATGGCTGTGCATCATTGTTTAAACATCCTTTGGTGGAGGCATTGAGTTACTTCGACAAACCTGTTTTTTTGCTGAGAGCATCACAAATTGGTTGAGTGATGAATGGCCAACCAGAAATTGGAGCTCTACGGGGAAATAGCACGGTCACTCACCAAAAGAAATGCTGCAGTAAAACAGTTTGTGCTCTTAGACCTACAGTATTAGTTCACACTCTGAAGCTGAGCGTCTGAACTAATGGTCTTACTTCTTAGCGCTCAGAAAACATGTAGCTCCCACTAATTTTAAAGGGAGAAACGGATGCTTACTATTTGGAGGAAATAATCAGAGAAAAGCCAGCAGTTATTATACAGTACCTGAAGGCAAGATTAGATGCTCTGGCACCTCAGTAGCACCACCTGAATTCACCATTCCTCTAAGTCTCAGCATAAACAGATGTCTGTAGCTCTACAATGTTAAATATGGTAAATATAGGGTGATAAAATCAGGCATTTAAGTTTGAATCTCCAAGCTAAACAATTTCTACTGACAGTGTAAATATGCAGATTATCTGCTAGGTCTCCAAGTTTTACTACTGCACATTAACACACAGCAGTAAAAAAAGCCCAGAACTTCCTCGGAGCTAATCTGCAGTCACTGATGTCACTTTCTAAGTGGCAATACAGAAACAGGCACAACCGAAACTGAAAATAAAAAAGGATTGTTTGCTGCATTCCAGATTAGTAGATACCTGATTCCTTGTGAATTTTGACTGAAAGTCATTCTCACGAGGTAGAGGCAACAGCCCTTTTGAAATCGGCTCAGCACAATGCAGGCAGGAACTAAGCAAACTTCTTCAAAGAGCTCTGCCAACACCATTCAGCTCCGAGCTGCAAAACTCCCGCTGTTTCAAACCCAGGGCCTCCTGTGAGCAGACTGCTGATTACACCAGGTTGTATGGCAGGTTTTTGATATGTGCACAGGGCAGAAGAACAAGAATGAAACCTGCCTACTGGTCATCTTAAATAAAGGATTTTATACCACACTGAAAGAAAAGGACACTTTGCCATCTATCTGTTCCCTTGCCCCCCATTAAGGGGAAAACATTGTAGTATGCTACGCACATAGTCCCCTCAGTGTGTACAACTCCTGCCAGGGTTACCGGACACGCTACTTTCAAGAAAGAGAAATGGGAGACGGCACCATGCAAGCATCCTATCTCCAAAGCAGAAGATATATGCTCAGTCAAAAAAGGCAGAGTGCTGAAATGCAGCGCTGCAGCACAACTGATCGGGCTCTTTATTCCCAGTTACACTTGTACATTGGAGAAGATCTGGAGCAGTCAAGGAAAGGGAATAAAGCAACTCGACAGGCATTTTTATCCTGATTTTTAGGGGTGGGGGCAGAGGAATCGAACTTTTACAAGTTTCTGTGAAATTCTGACAGGGGAACCCCTTGGGTATCCCTCCCAGCCAGGGAAGAGCGAGGGCTACCGTACCAGGGAGCGGCACAGGGCTCGCTCCACACTCACCCTCAGCACACACCTACTGTCGGGTGCGAGCCACAGGGGAAAACAAACTGGGTTTGTGGAGGACACAGGACCTGCAGAAAGCCCTCCCCTGTTCCTAAAATAGTTGGTTTTATTTATGAATTAGAGCAAAGAGGCCTCTGCAGCCTAACCAAGCGCAGCTCCCTTGTTGTCGCATGACAGCTGTGAATCTCCTAATTGCGTCTTTGGTATGCAGAAGGTAAGAAATCGTCATGAAAAGATGACATGAAAGGTTTCGCTGGTGGGTCATAAACACAGACATTAGAGTCTTTCCTCAGGGAACGGCCACTACAGAAATCAGATGTTCAGAATGTATTTCTGCCCATATGGTTCAAAGTGATGAATAATGCACTTTGGAAAAGAAGTATGACAAAAATAATACAACGCTGCAGTAAGGCGCCCATCATATTAAACAAATAACAGGTGGTGACTAAAAATGCATTTTTAATGAGCGCCTCTTTATGAATGCACACAATGCAAAGTGGTTTCCACTGCTTTGTAACACACCACTCCTCATTATGGATTAAAAATATCTCAGTTATACAGAGCTAGAAGTGTAAGCTCTTTAACTTTCTACTTTTTCTTTGGTCATCTCATTTTTTTTTTTTTTTTTTTTTTTAAAGATTTAGCAGCCAAACAACATGAACTCTAAATTCTGAACACTTAATACTCAGAGATTCTTTAATTAACACTAACTTTTTTCACTAGGTAAATTTGTAATTAAAAGTTAGAACATAGACTTTGATGTGTGTTTGCAATGCATCTGCCTCATCAAATGTGCTGTTCTTCACATGTACACAATTAACTGAGGAAGAGGGCAGCCCCGTGGTTAGTGCAGAAGACAATTTTGAATTCCTGGGTGAATTACTGCATTCCCAAGCTCTTCCCAAACCAGTCTGCATGAAATCCAGTGGCCAAGAACGAGACTCTACTCCATAGCAGGAGGTGCTTCTATACCACAGGGTATTAAAACATCCTTTCACCAGGGTTACTTAGCCAACTGAGAGAAAGCTAGAGAAATTACAGAGAACAGTTATCTAAAATATTTAGAAAGCAAGACTAGTTTAAAAGGACTGTTTCTGCCATGGAAGAAGTCTCAGAAAGAAGTCTCAGGCAGTTAATACAGTCAAAAAATAAGACTTTGTGCTATTAGAGCTACAGCGCAATGAAGTATGCTGAGCTAAACCTGCACCCCGCTCAGCCTCAGCAGAAGCGCCGTATTATCTCAAGCATTGCAGCAACAGTCTAAGTGGTTACTCAAGTCTGAATCTTCATGCACGAAGGTCAGTGTTACAGAACATGAAAATAAACGTATTCCTCCTCTCTCAAGCACAGCTGTCTTGTTAATCTCAAAGATGACATATATTCCTTGTATATCAGTCACCACTTTAAAGCCCCGATTCATACAGGGAGACTTAGGAGCACACAGCAGGTTATTACTTCAGCAGGTTGCTTATTTCTACGAAGCATAATACTCCTTGTAATTCTTAACTGCTTTCCCCCTTGAGGGCATACAGCATATGTCTTGAGAACTGGAACAGACTTGCTCTGAATATCAAAGGAAAATTAATGACTTGTCATTAAAAAAGGTGAGAGGTAGTAGTTAAACTCTCTACTCTCACCTACCTGGTTCCTTAGAAGGATAATTTAAAAAAAAAAATGTTGTTCTTCTCTGTTTAATAATTGCTTAGATGATATGCTAAAAAAGTAAAAAAGGCTTGTCCCTGCAAACAGAAATTATTTTAGGCTGCTGTGTATTTAATGTTGTATTATACATTAGTCAGCCTGGTTGTTCTGTTAAGCACAAACTTCGATGGCTTCCCAAGTGCCAGGAAACCAGTTCACTCCATTCATAATTTCTCTTTGATACAGCAGCAGTGTGTGCCAAAGATGTGGAACTCAAAAGGGTCCGTGTCACATGGAGTGGATGATGGTTAAACAAACCCGGAGTGCTTAAACTGACACAAAACCCTCCCTCTCTCCCCGTCCGCACAATAGTAAGCACAGTGAGCAGATCTCTGTTAATGTTAAGAGCAAAATTCTGCCTTTTTATGAATACACAACTTCCCTGAGGCCTAGAGATTTGCATCAGTGTACAAAAATATCTTTCGCATCCTTTCCAAATTTAAGACTAGCAGGAGGAGTGGAGAGTATCCCTCCAGCCGCCTTTTCAGAGCAAGCAGCAAAAAGCACTGTGCTGTAACTCCAGCACAGCATTTGAACACTTCTTTGCGTACACAGAGTAATTAAATGACATGTCTTATGCTAGCCAGCTAGGTAGTGAGGATACATATTAATATACGCTAGCGTAATAAGCCTCTGAGTTTACATGGGGAGGAGCTGCCTTGTTGAAGCAGCTGACCATAACTGCGATTCCACACCGCCCTACCTGGCGGGGGGGGGGGAAGCTTCTGTCACTATGGATGGCCCTGATAACTGTGGAAATTCAAGCCACTAAGTGCAAGAGCACATTGGGAGCTTCCTTTTCTACTTTGAAACAGCAAGACTCCAGGATAGACAGTAGTCACTCCTCAGCAAAGCTCTGGTCTCCTGAGGAAGTACAGGCATCAGCGCTCACAAGGGAACACCTCCAAACTGAGTTTACAGTACCTGAAGAGGGGGTCACCGCTCCTGCAGGCGAGGTATTCTGGCAAGAGGGCATTCACAGTCTTTTCCTCTGCCCTTTTAATTTATTTCACATTCTGAACCTATTTCACATAAGACATGCAGATGTGCTTTGATATCACTTTTTCTGGTTTTGTAAAACTAGTTCTTTTCCTCTGCTTTTCTTACAAGTGCCCCAAACAAAACATTTCAGACCAAGTTAAATATTTCACCTGATGGCTAGGAAAGGGGAAGAAGGATTTAAAAAACAAACAAAAAAACCCACCACCAAAGCATAGTCCTAGTTGAAAGTGCAATCAGAATTATCAGAGCATGAGAGAGTTAAATCCATACTACTTATTTGTATCTATTTTTGTTATTGTAGAATCAAACTAATGTTTGAAATATTAAACAACTGTTGCATTAAACACCTCAGAAACATTTTACAGCTGAACTGACCAGTATGAAATATTTAGCAGTATTTTTTTGTGGTTTCAGCTCTTCTCCTTTACACTCAAGTGCACTTCTTTATAACTCTCAGGCTAACTTGACAGTAAAACAAGTCTCCAGGGTGAGAAAGGAGTTCCAGATATCTCCAGACTTGTACACTTGTTCCTTTCGCAATTTGTTGGTACCATATAGAGGCGGGAACCATTCCTTATCATCCCAGCAAAATAAAAACAACGGTTGTACAGAAGAATACTGTGGTAGTCCGCCGCTCCCCATCATTGGCACCAGAAGACAGAGAAGATAAATAGGATAGCAACTACATTGTCACAGCATGTACCTGCACAGTGCATTTACTCTTAAAGAAAAAAAAAAAACCACACAATGAAACATACAGTTCAAAAAAGTAGTCTTTGATGCAAATTTTTGATATAAGGTGTTTGCATTGCCTGGTTTTGGGTTTTTTTTTGTTTTTAAATATGTCTTTGTTTTGGGATGAAAAAACACAAGAATTGAATATTTCCCCAGCCTTTTCTCTGCTTATGCAGATGCATCTTTCAGCAGCACACCTCTACCAGTTACACAAACACAAAAACCACAAACTGAGAGAACTGCAACACTGTATGCTTGAAAAAAGACTGTAATGACTTAAATCTAAGGCTAAGCTGATAACTCCCTTTGGCATGCTGGTCAGATAGCTGCTTTGGAATCTTGGTTTCACACATGCAAAATTATCACACACACACCCAGTAAGCTATAGCCTCTGGTTTTGTGGTGCTGTAGAGATACATTAAAAACTGCCAAATAAAAAGCTTATTTAAAACAAGTGTGCTGAATGCATCTGCTGGTCACCTCCTTTGTGTGTTTATAAATACAGTTGGTGGAAGCACAAGGACTCCAGTGTATACTGAAGTTCAAGTTGGGAACTGTATGCTACCTGTTACAGAAAGCAGAATAAATCAGGAGCCTCCTTGTGTTTTAAGCACCATTCTGCAGCATTTAGCCAAAATTATTCTTCACTGTTAACTTTCTTAAGTTACAAAGGACTTCGAGGAATTAAGATTAATGCAGCCTGATAGGAGAGACTTCCATAAGTATCAGTAAGATCAAGGTAGTCAGTCTGGGGTTTTTGGGGAGGAAGGTTTTGTTTATTTGCGGAGGTTTTTTAAATATATTTAATACTTAAGATTTTCCCTTTAGAGTCTCAAGAGGTTAAGTCATTGGTTACAAGTGTATTTCTACTGGTTTATAAGCAAACTGAAAAGAAACCTCAAATAATTTGTCCTTTATAAACAGGTGACAGAGTACAGGGCCTGACTGCAAAGTCTGTGCTAGAAGAGTAGAGCAGCAAAACCTCTCCTGCTGTAGGAGAAGATCAGGTTCGTGACCACCTGAGGAACCTGAACGCACATAAGTCCATGGGACCTGATGAGATGCATCCCAGAGTCCTGAGGGAATTGGCCGATGTAGTCGCCAAGCCACTCTCCATGATATTTGAAAAGTCATGGCAGTCAGGTGAAGTCCCTGGTGACTGGAAGAAGGGAAACATTGTGCCCATTTTCAAAAAGGGTAGAAAGAAGACCCTGGGAACTACCGACCTGTCAGCCTCACCTCTGTGCCTGGGAAGATCATGGAACAGATCCTCCTAGAAGCTATGCTAAGGCACAGGGAGGCCAGGGAGATAATTCGAGATAGCCAGCATGGCTTCACCAAGGGCAAGTCCTGCCTGATGAACCTAGTGTCTTTCTATGATGGTGTGACAACAACAGTGGACAAGGGAATACCAATGGATGTCATCTATCTGGACTTCTGCAAAGCCTTTGACACGGTCCCCCACAACATCCTTCTCTCTAAATTGGAGAGCTATGGATTTAGTGGGTGGACTGTTCGGTGGATAAGGAACTGGCTGGATGGCCGCATCCAGAGGGTAGTGGTCAATGGCTCGATGTCCGGATGGAGACCGGTGATGAGTGGTGTCCCTCAGGGGTCCGTACTGGGACCAGTGCTGTTTAATATATTCATCAATGACTTAGACAGTGAGATCGAGTGCACCCTCAGCAAGTTTGCGGACGACACCAAACTGAGTGGTGCGGTTGACACACCAGAAGGACGGGATGTCATCCAGAGAGACCTGGACAGGCTGGAGAGGTGGGCCTGTGTGAACCTCATGAGGTTCAACAAGGCCAAGTGCAAGGTCCTGCACCTGGGTCGGGGTAACCCCCAGTATCAGTACAGGCTGGGGGAAGAAAGGATCGAGAGCAGCCCTGCCGAGAGGGACTTGGGCTGCTGGTGGATGAAAAGCTGGACATGAGCCGGCAATGTGCACTGGCAGCCCAGAAGGCCAACTGTACCCTGGGCTGCATCAGGAGAAGCGTGGCCAGCAGGTCGAGGGAGGTGATTCTGCCCCTCTACTCTGCTCTGGTGAGACCTCACCTGGAGTACTGCGTCCAGCTCTGGAGCCCTCAGCCCAAGAAGGACATGGAACTGTTGGAGCGGGTCCAGAGGAGGGCTACTAAAATGATCCGAGGGCTGGAGCACCTCTCTTATGAGGACAGGCTGAGGGAGTTGGGCTTGTTCAGCCTGGAGAAGAGAAGGCTGCGGGGAGACCTGATTATGGCCTTTCAGTATCTAAAGGGGGCCTATAGGAAAGATGGGGATAATCTTTTTAGTAGGAACAGCTGTGACAGGACAAGGGGTAATGGTTTTAAACTGAAGCAGGGTAGGTTTAGACTGGATATAAGGAGGAAATTCTTTACAACAAGGGTGGTGAAACACTGGAACGGGTTGCCCAGAGAGGTGGTGGAGGCCCCATCCCTGGGAACATTCAAGGCCAGGTTGGACGGGGCTCTGAGCAACCTGATCTAGTTAGTGGTGTCCCTGCTCACTGCAGGGGGATTGGACTAGATGACCTCTAGGGGTCCCTTCCAACCCAAAACATTCTATGATTCTATGATTGTAAAAACAGCTGCTTTCTTCTGTCACATCAACTCGTCTCTCTCATCCGACTGCATCTCTCTTACCAGCAGGTTGAGGAGAGCACTCAATGTCTCCAAAACTAGGCGCCCTGCTGAGCTCAAGACTGGGAAAGCAAGTCAGGATGAGTCCTTTGTAGATATTGAAATGGTTGCCATAAACACTGCAAAATCTCTAAGTACCGATCAAGTATGATAAATACCTTGACATTGGTAAAGGCTGTGATATGCTGTCAAGGAGAAGAGCCAAAACAAACCACAATCTGGCAGACAGCTCTGGTTTCACAATATCCAAGGGTATCAAAGCAAAAGCGGTTAAAGATCCCGCTACACAAGATTCTCAGCATCTCAAGTTGTATCAAGTCTGTCCGAGAAAGCCTGTGCCACTTAAAATCAGGTCATATGCCATGCCAAGAAAGCGCAATTGCAAGTTAACCAAGATGCTTTAAGAAACAAGAGGCCAAACTGAGGCTGTGTCTTATAGCCTTCAAGCAATAACAAATAATTTGAAATTTTAATAGAATATGGACGCAGCAACTTATAAGAGAAAGGGCTAAGTGAAAAAGGGAGATCAAAATCACCTTTCCAATCAAGATTTTGGCTCAGGCTACAAAGGAAATGCATACTGGAAGGAACGCAGGACAGCTCAACCAAGTTTGAGAATTAAAACAGAGCACTCCGGTTTAGTTTCTTCTGCATGACTGCAAGCTGGGAGCTAGATTAGGTGCCAGAGCACTGAAGTGTAAGCAAGGCTTCTAATAATGGCAGCTTTTGTGGTCCTTCGCTACAGACTCACTCCTTCTGCACATAAAAAGATACATCGATGTAAAAGATACATCGATGTGCTGTTCAGATAAGCATTTGCCACAGACCTTGAAAGCAAATACAGCGCCTTCAACACTGACACACAGCTTTTTCATATTCAGGAAAACACACAACACACAGGGTGGGGGTTTTTTTTTTGGTTGTTGGCGGGGGGGGGGGTGGGGGGGCGTCCACTTTTTGAAAGATGAAAACTGAAGAAGTGACCTTAAGACATTTATTACATTAAAAGGCAACTCCTTGTAGTTAAATTGTAGTTTTGCTTTGAAGTAACTACACAGCCTTGCGAGACTCCAAGTAACTCAAACAGGTAACTAGTCAAATTACAAGGGTTTTGTTTGTTTAAAAAAAAAAAAGTGAAGCATGCTTGACTTTTAAGGCAACTGCTTTCTCAGGACTGATTCTGTTTCTTTGGAACCTGCATCCTGAGAAATGAGCCTCTTAACATACATAATAATTCTACATTTAATATCAAAACTTAAACAGAAATTCACCTCCTTCCAGTTTCTAGCAGTAAATGCTTATGCTTCCCGTGGGACTCCAGCTGCTTAGCTTTACTGTAACACAGCTGCTCCAAAATAAACCAGGCTTTAACCTCAATACCACCCTCCCCTTTTCTTCTAACACACTGCATGAAGAACAGGTCTTTCTGTGATACAAATTTGATGTTGCACTCCTTACAAATACCTTTCCAGTGGAAATATTACAGATGGGATTACCATTAAAGAAATAAATCTCTGAAGTGCCACAGGGAACTTGTCTTCTTTTGCTTCTCAACCTCACAGCAAACAAGTTACGTGTTAAAGAACTAATTTCAAAACCATCAGGTAAATAAAGGTGACTGTCTAGAGAAAGAACACTCCCCATCGCAGTTTAAAAGTTTAAAAAATATTAATAACCCACTAAAGAATCATTTTCATGGGACAGGAAGATATTTAAATGGAATTAATACTTTTCCTTTGTGCAAAGATCACAAGTCTTTCCTACCACCCCCCAAAGGAGCAGATGTCTATCACTGTTATCTTGATCACCTAACAGGCACTAACGATGCCATTCTAAGTCTAAAAAACAAATTAAATAAACATCTAGAGACTTCCAATAATGCTAATTATGAAAGAGAACAGACAGTGACAGCTCCACAGGGGCCATTTCAGTCTGCTGAGCAGATTTTTATTTAGGCACTTTTACTGGCCACATGAGGACCCAGCTGAATTTAAACACTTAACTCCCCTACAGCTCCATCTCTTAATCATAATGGGAAACAGGAGAGACACCAGCTCACGCACAGCTTATATTCAAGCAGCCCTTCTAAACAGCTGTAAAAAAAAGTCATTCTGCTTGCTTAAAGTACAGTGCACACACATATTAACTCGCTGTTTCATTTGCGCTTTTAGAGTTTGCTTTTTTTAAGCCTTTCCTTTTAAAAACCAGCATATTTACAAATGGGAGATTTATGCATGCATCAGCAAGTGACAGCATTTCAACTTCTGTGCATTAGTGAGCAGGTGCCTTCCCTAATTGGTGCTGGCATAAAGTCCACACACCATGTAAAGTAAGAAATACCCCCTTTCCTGCGGTTTGTCTCCAGCAAAAAAACTAGCACACTACTAAAGCTTCCTCTTGTCGCCAGGTCTGTTGCCTCCTCAGGTCCAGAGACTGGCTCGAAAGGGTAAATCCCATCATTCTTAACCAGGGTAGATGATGCCAAACTCCACGCCCATTTCTTGGCCCGAGAGCGTTCACATTTACCACAAGTACTGGAGGCCAACATAAGCTCGAGCAGATCTTTACAATGCAAACCACTTTTTGTTTTCAGAAGTAGGTACAACTCTGCATTTGGATACAATGCTCTATCCAAGATCTCCCACACATTTCTGACAATCATGCCTTCAAAAGCACAGATACGCTCTGCTTTGAAAGAAATCCCAAATATCCATCTCGGGTGAAAACACACCAGAAGCATTGCTTACAGCCATTAAAAAAAAAAAAAGCAGAGTACAAAAAGGTGAGAGTTCATTACAGACCTTTGTAACAAAAGCTAATTACAAAACTATTGGACCGAAAAACCTAGGCCAGCTGAGTAGGAGGCACAAAGAGACACCTTTGCTCACTCCACACCACAGGGTCACAGATGTGACTGGAGCTGACGGGAACAGGCCTTGACACCAAACTTTAATCCAGAGTCAAGAGTTTTGTAAAAGCAGGACTGGACTGAATCCACTGTGCCACAATGTAGCATGTGGCAATACACTCAGTAAAAGCCACACTGGATTAAACAATGATTTCACACACAGAACATGCAAATAAAATAAGAAAATAAATCACCTTCATTTGCTACCTGCTATTAAAAAGCAGAAATTATTTGCTTTGGGAACTGCTATGCAATTAGGGGGGTTGCTTTGCAATCATTCTTCATACATTTGTGGAATTCATCTTCTTGCCTCTTTAAACACTTCATAATGAAAAGGACTAAATGACATGGAATCCATTACAGAAACACAAGCAATAAAGCAATCTTTAACTTCCATTTATTATCTTTTAGCAAAAATAAATCTCAAAGCTATTTTCAGCTGCAAGTGGCATGCAGGCTATTTTCTAACTTACCCGAAATTGGTAGGCTCTGCAAAACTCAGTTCCCTCCTTCACAAAGTCTCAGATGACAAAAATGGGACATTTGCCCGAAATCTAGGCAGCAGGACTGAACATGGCTGTCTGGTTAGACTGTCTGAACAGCGACTTAGACCTTAAACCTAATATCCAAAAATATATATGTAGTAGAGGACTACTAAAATACCCTGTGGTTTTAGCATTGGTAATCACAGCAACAGTTTAGGACATTAGCATCAGGCCTTGGCTTTCATTAAGAAAAGCCACACCCCCCCAAATTACCCTTTTTTAAGCCATATATACAACACAGTGGGTGCATTCTGTAATTCAGACATCCCAAGAATTGTTTTCAATTAACATGTCAGAGGTTAAGTAAATACCGCTGTGTGGGAACCAAACAGCTATTCCATACTGTAAAATTTTTACAGGTCACCTCCATTTGCCTCTGTATTTTCGGATGCTGCTCCTCTTTTTTCTTGGCTCAGTTTCTTCATTTGTCTGCACAATGAATTCACACCCCTCTAGCTTATTAAGCAAAACAAAGACAAGACTACACAGACACATGCCAGCCTATTCTGCCCTTTCCCATATTCTAGCTCCAGGAAATTACAGGCAATAAAACAGTTTAAAAGCCAACCTATTCTCTTCCATCTGTTTGAGGTCACCATTTCATTCGGTATTAAAATGCATGTGGAGCCTCAGGGGAAAAAAAAAATAAATATGTCTCTCTAAGCTCAGTCCTCCATTAAACTTCCAGACATCATTCAATATATCAACCCAAACGCATCCTAGAATGGCAGCCAGTAATCTGTCAGGTGTCTGACAGCATGCTGCTAGCCACCTGAAATGGTAGCTCTCACCAACCTGGGAACACTTTTCAAACCAACCTCCACAAAGACTTATTTCAACTCTGGGGCAGAAATGTTTCTTTTGCCTAGTTCTTCTGGAAACGAGCGAGACCGTTTTCACTAAAAAAGCATCTGTCTGGCTGGTAGCAGTGAGTTACTCATCCCCTCTTTTTCTCACTGAAATGCTTGGTAACGGGACCTATACAAAACCATCACAGTCTTTGTGATTCTTCTTACTTTTGTTCCACCCGCAGCACAGCAGTACCACTGCTTTCAGAGGAAGGACTAAATCAGAAACTAACATCACTGGTTCAGCATTTCCCAGAATGCCTGTGCCAAGACCAGTCACTCCCTTGCCCTGCACCCACCACTGAAACTCAGCATCTTCACAACACCAATCTCACATGCAACCTTCATGTCTCATGATCATGCTGCTGCAGAACAGAAAACCTAATTCATAACATTTTTGTCACTGCAGAGCCAGGAAGGCCTCGTTAAGCTAAGTACTGCATAAATACATACAGACAGTCTGTGCCTGTAGCAAGTTTAAACTAACTAGAGAAGCCAAATGAAGAATAGGAGTGGAAACAAATACAGAGCTAAAAAGGTCCTACTCCAGGTTCTGCCAGTGGCAGAAATCTCCCGAGTCCTAGCCCACCGCCTTACTGAAACACAGAGCATCTCTACAATAGTACCTCAGTACTAACTTATTTGTCATAATAACTTATTTATTGCAGACTTGTGAAAAGAACAGAAGGCTGAGTGGCTGCTCGCCATTATTTCTTTGTGCAGCCATAACTTAAGGCCACAAGAACACACACCCCCCTGTGGTAGGTGCAACCATACAATTGCCAGTGCAGAAACAGTGCAGGAAACAGTCTGCATGCAGCCCGCTCAGCTGTACAGCAAAGAGAGAACACACACACTTAAGAGCGCATGAGATCAGCAAAGTATTTGAATTAGAAAGAGCTTAGCTGTTGAAGCTTCGGATACCTTGCTGTTGAGAAAGCTGACACTCTCTGTAATAATCTGGGAATTTAAAGCTCAAAATGAGGAAAGGCTCCCCCCTAAGAAAAGTTGCTAAATTAAGATTTCTAGGGAACAGGTCTCAAAAGAAAGCAGTCATATTGTAGTTTAATACACCAAATGGACAAGGCTAGCAAAAAGTTTAGTTTTCTCTAATTCAGTAGGCCACTGTGGGTACAAGCTCTCCCCCTCAGAATAGAGGAATGCTTTTTGACTTCAGGGTGTGTGCATTTATGTGCATTTCTAGCATTTTGGCATTTACTTTGCTGAGGACTGGATTACTAGCCCACTAGCACTAGCTTGCCTAGCAGGGAAAGATTCCAACTCACAGAAGAGGACGTTGCAACTTCCAGAACTTTATTTATAGCTTGAGTACAGTTGCCAGTTCATAACTTGTGCCCAAATGTGGAGCTCCAAGTTTGAATTCCTCTTTGCAGTCCAGTCAAGAGCTTTAAACCCGACTCAACGCTTCAACTACAGAAGCAGGAGTTGGTTATTGATCTGGAAGCTACTGGTATTGCAAGACATTCGCTGACCCACCAGGAACACCAGCTTCTGCCCCAGCCTGAAGACAAAAGGGTCTCTCTGTTCTGGAGGCTATAAACACAGCCCCAGCACCAAACCGCTCACAGCAAAACCAGCCAAACTCAGGGGCAGCTAACTCCCTTTAACGTGCCCAATAAAAACCCTGCTGCTTGTACTTGTTTTACACAAATATAAAGCAGCCAAGTAAAAGGAGAAGGACACAGGTCTGAAGAAACATGCCTTAGAAGTAAGGCATCTTTGCTCACCGTTGTCTCTGAGCCCAGCTAAGGGAGTTTAGGTGGGTAGGGCAGGATTTGTGGCGATACAAATTAAACAGCGAATGGTTTCATCTTCACTGCCCCAGACCCTCACTTTAATGGAAGTGCTAAGGGTTACGAGTTTCTTCCTGAAGCTGCACAAGCCACAGAGTCATGTTCTGATTTCAGAACTGTCTCTCAGTAAAAATTTTTTTTAAGTGAAGACATATTTCCAACCTATTTAGAAACATGAAGCAATCTGCTAGGTATTTAGTGGCCACAATGGCAGGGAATACAGGCAACAAAAATACAGCCATGACCACATTGCAGCATTTGTCTCAGCGGCATTTCTCACCCACATACTCCAGACATGGCCATAATACCCATGCAGGGACTAGCCAAGGGATGATCACATTCTTTTTTCTTCTTCTTTCCATCAACCTCAAGTTTTTCATGTAAATAGTAGGAATTCTTGCTTGAGAGTGCAGAATATACAGTTGGAATGATTACTGGCACGTTGGAAGGTTAGGAAACTAGCTGACATCAAACCAGGTCCTTTCATAAATTTAATTTTTTATAAACTGGTATCAAAGTGATTTTTACTTCCTCAGAAAAACCCTAAACCCAAGGACTGACACATGAGCAGAGGAAGCACTTCAAAGCCACTTCAAGCTTGCCCTGCCAGCCTGCCTTAGGCCTCTTCCAAAACTCTATAGGTCTGAGCATGTTCTCCAAGTGTTGCAGACATCAGAACAGCTCTTCTTACATATACACTTCAAGTACCAGCATTACATATTCTCCACAGCACGGCAAAGGGATAGGCTGACACCCCTCAGGTTTTCTAGCTTTCTTCTTCCATCATCAGAAGTGACAGAACCAGCAGCAATAGTAGCTCTTACACAGGTTGTTGCAGCTTAAAGGTTTTTTTGTTGGTTTTGTTGCTTTTTTTTTTTTTAAACATTGACAAACTCTGCCAGAAACAGATCGTGCCACACCACTAGGAACACAGTTGCCACAGCTGGGATTAATCACCATTTGGAAAAGAAGCACAAGGCCCCAGGGAATTAGGGCCATAACAACTTGCTGTCAACAAGGGTCAAGAGTGCTTATTTCATTGATGCCAAACATCTTTCATTCTTGCAGTAATCACACCTGAACTACTTTCAAGCCAATTTAATTGGACCAATAGATAATCCTTAGTGGAGCTCACAACAGAAGCATTTCAAAGTGAAGGCAGAGCTCAGGAATAGCAAGATAATTTCATCTGTGTTGCACTGGGCTAGCCAGTGTTGGTTTAAGGACCAACTTTCATAACTATGTTATCAACACAAGGCAGCAGACAACAGCTGGAGGTCAATCTGTTCCATATACACTGGTAAGCTGTAGCATGTGATAAAGACTTCACCCCTTGACCAGGAGGATGCACAACAACTGCACCCATGAGAAGTGGATGAGCATCTCTTCTCCAATTCACTCAGTTCTCTATTGACGCCTTAAATCACTATCTTCACTGCAGTTACAGACAGTAACCTGTAATTCTCTGTACTAAACTATTGCCTACAAAACCATTCTGAATTCCATTGAAGACAGCCAAGTGTCTGAATTCTGTCACAGGAAGAAAAGACACATAAAACTCACACTATGAGCAACGAACACATTCTGCTGTGCTCATCCCTTTTCCAAGATATGGCACCAATTCCAGAAGTTTTATGACCAGCCATTTCTCCAGCAAGCCAGTGCTGTAACAGTTATTAAATGCAATTAATGACATTCTCTTGAATGTTCATGAAATCCCACAGCAAAATGAGTCATTTGCCTGGTTTCAAAAGAAGGGCCTCTCAAGGCAATAACAGACCTGCAAAGGTGCAACTGCTCAGAGTGCGGAAAATGCAGAGATGTTGCATGCTACTACCAGTAATAAGTATTACATACCCAATGAAAAAAACACCAAAGCCTGCAACAACCAATGTTGTCCCTCATTTTAAGAGTCTTGACACTATGTTGTTCCTAGTAGCCATCAGCAACCCAGTCTTAGGCAGCTGGAAATTGTGACAAGACAACTCTTCGGAAAGTTGTTAATGAACAAATTTAGTCAAACTTCAAAAAATTAGAGGTTATCTGAACCGGAAAAAGGCTTCTTTGTTGCATTTACCCCTTCCAAGTTATGCCTGCTGAAACACAGATAGGAACCAATCTTTATGGCTCAAATCAAAGCCAAATTCCACCAATAACCTGGTTTGTTCATAGCCATTCCCAGGACAGACCCTCAGCCTAAGAGATCAGGAAAGCCCCAACACTGTTGGGAATACCCAGATTCACGCTTCTGGATTAGACTTGTCCTTGTTTTCTGAAGTAATATTACCTGTATTAATGAGACTTTTGCTTTAACAAAGAGATTAGCTATACAAATATAAGAGAAATCTGATATTAGATACAGATATACTAGACAGTTATATGATCTGAAATGTCAACTAACTTCTGAATATCAGAGTTAATTTTAGTAACCACTTAAGTCCTCTTCCTCAGACAGTTTACAGTACCATGAATTCACATCATATTCTTGATCGTTCCTGCCCAGTGCAGAGAGGGGCAAGTATTCTTTCATACCTACCGATGTCCTTCAATAAAGCATGAGGTGGCATTGTCCTCATTCTAGGAGACCTGCTCTACCAAATTCAGTAACTAAGCCGTAAACTTGACTTGGGACCATTAAGTGAAAGGGAATGTAAACTGTCAAGGCCAACACTGTGTTTTTAGAGCTTTTGTTTCTTTTGAGGAAGCAGCAAATTCATGTCCCTATTGCCTGTCAGGAACTTTTCCCTCCCACTTCCAGTCTGCAACCAAATTTGATCATATATTTTCAGTCAGTAAGATACTACCCTCATTTTAACCTAAGCTAATATACTAATACTACTTCATCAAACAATGCCACAACTTCAACCTATTTAAAAAATTACCTAACATTCAGGAGAGAAGAGGCCTAACAATATTTAATATATTCCAAAGCATCCCGTTGGTTGCATGTTGATAAAACTAGTAAAAGCTACTTATAGCAGATCCTCAAACACAAGAAACCCTCCAAATATGTGACAGTGACATTAGTACAGATGCAACATTATACTCAGCATCAATGACACACAAAGCTCAGTTACAGCATAGATGGCCTTAACTCCTCTGACTATGGAGAGTTGAAGGCTGCATACCACCACATGAAAGGGAATCTCAGATTAGCATTGAGACCTTGGATTTACCCTGAAGATGTGATTGTGACATGGACAAATAAGTTTCTTATAGAAGTGTTATCACAAAAAATGTGATTTTATTTTCAACTTTGTGGTAATTACACATCTTCAGGAACAAATGCAAAGAGTGATCAGCCCTCGTGACTGCTTTGTTTACATACAGTATATATAGTCTTCAGGCAGCAAGATTCATAGTACTTAATTTCTGGACTACAACAGGAACATCACTGTTATGCCTGCTACTGCAAGCCTCAACTACAGTTCTCCACTGAAAACTCTATTTTAGTTGTTGCTAGCTTTATTGGACTATGATTACACAGCTCAACAGCTAGGTCAACAAGACACCATATCACACATGACTCAGAATTACTCTTTTTTCCTGAATCTGATCTCCCTTCAGGCAATCTTAAAATAGTTCAGAGTATCAGCTCCAAGACAAAAAACTCACATGAATACAAAGCTTTAGAGTTTCAACACCCAAAGGACCAGAGTCTCAGACTGTTAATCTTGCAGGTGTGAGAAGGACTAGTCCTCTCCCTGTTCTTAAACATGGGCCTTTTTCATTGCAGACTCTATATATATCTACACTGTTCAGTGGGTAACAGAGAAACAAAAAAAACCTTCAAACTCTAGTTATGAGCAAATGGGATTTCCCCTTAGAAATCACAAGTCTCAGGAATGACATCACATTGCATCAGCATCTCTAGTTCTCAATAATAGAGACACGGGTCATCTGCCTTCAGAAGTACACGATACCCTCCTACATCATCTCAAAACTGAGTTACATACTTCATTTTTCTAGCAGGCCACTGGAACTTGCACGCATGAGTCATCCGCCCCATCTGACTTTTTCACAATCTGAACACAATTTCTTCTTTAAAAGAGAGGGGGGCAGGGAAGCAGCCTGTGGCCACGAGCGATAGAGAAGGTAGCTGTATTGTTGTTTCATAAGGAAAGCACAGCTGAAAGTACTTTTACACAAACACAATTTCCTCTTCATTTCCTGTAGCAAGCTTCTTTTTGAGCCACAATCCCTGCACTAGCTGAAGCATTATAGCAATCACCACAGATCAATGAGCAGAGAGCAGAAATCTCACCTGATAGTAAGTCTTAATGTTTCTGACTAAGATGGTCAGGTTTTGAACCCGAAGATAGGCATCATTATTTACGTGCTTGTTGACACGTTGGTTGGTTGGTCGAGGATCTCTGTTAAAAAAGGAAAAAGAAAATAAAGCATTACTCGTTTACTCTGTGCTAGGACTTAGCATCTCAGTAAAGCACGATTAGGAAAATCCTTAAAAATTTACCCATTAAATACGCCGACATAGTTATACAGGACACATATACATTGTTTCACGATAGAATAAGCTCATTAACTTTGCACCTATGTATAACTTGGAAATCCTCCTGTGTGCCACAAAGTAACCTACTTTATGTTAACCCACACAGTAATTCAGGGCAGCTTCCCTCCTTACTTCTATTTCCCCAAAGCAAAGAGCATATTTAGTTTGTGCACACCAGATTAAAGTAGTCTCCAATATTAAGAGTTTTATCTTATTCAAATAAAGGGAAGCCTAGGAAAGACTACCATGCCTTCCTTGGCTTTGGAATTTTCTGACAAGAGAAGGGTGTTGACACTTGATCAATGATCACTGTGCAAACTGCAAAACCAGATGCATTATACACAGAAGTGAAGGGAAAAAGGAGCACTGCACTGTTGTTATACCCACGTCATCTAACCAGCTCTCTCTCTACCCACTGTGTCACAAAAACCAGCTCTACTGGGCTTCAAGATATGAACAGAATATAAACATAGGTAGAGATATAAGCAAGACAGGGAAAAAGTTGGTAGAAAGACCAAGGCTTAAAGTTTCTGTCTGAATTTAAAGGAAGCAAACCACAATTGTACCCGACGCATTTTATTTCTAAAATAAAACGCAGGAAAAAATCTGCGAATAATTAAATATGAATGTGCACCTTCAGATTCTCTGTGTACACCCTAACACACTGCAAAAAAAAAAAAAGGAACCTAAAAACCTTAATCTGCCAATAGCATAGATCAAAGCCTTGTGTTTCCCCTCTAATAAAGACTCTTATCAGCACACTCCTACACAATCCAAACACCTGCCTCCCAGAACTCTGCTTAATTAAGGCATTCACAGCTCTTCCAGGGCCAACTATTGAGCTCAGGTGTTGACAAGGGGGCAAAAAAAAGTTAGTAACTGATCCAATATTTAATTTTAAGATGTATCTGCCAAAGTTTACATAAGTATGTCAAAGATCTTTTTCTTTCTTTTTATTATTTTTTTAAATGCACAACCATCCCACAGCACCTCTGTAGTGAAAGCAGTGCTATCTGTATAAATATGACAGAATATGTAGCTATTCCAGAGATAAGAGAAAACTGCCTTGGCAGCAGATAACATCAGACACAGTATTTATGTACCAGGGTTCAAGCAAGCTGAAGTACAGTTCACCAAAACTGCCACTGATGTAAACTAGCAAGACCCCACACAGCCTTTACAACAGCAAAGGATTTCGT
The DNA here is from genome assembly GCA_034008185.1 of Gorsachius magnificus. Lineage (NCBI taxonomy): Eukaryota > Metazoa > Chordata > Aves > Pelecaniformes > Ardeidae > Gorsachius > Gorsachius magnificus. Next base: position 51,981,071 of record CM067086.1, read on the forward strand.
ATACTGATTGGCACTGTAATAAATTATGAAAAAAGATAACAGAGAGAGGTAATCATAACAAGCTTTTAAAGTAAAAATCTGTAATAAGTATTCCATTTCACTGATGCTTCAGATGCAGAAGTGCAGAAGCCATACCCATGCACAGTTTGGCAGTGTGGGCCTTCAGCAACACAACAAGCTGGAGAAGTGTAAGTGGCACCCAGGCTTGAACTCAGAGAGCACCTTGCCCTCAGTACTCTCCGAGCAGATGCTGGGTGCTAAAGGAGGCTGGGTGCATAGCCCTTTTAGGCAAGGTCACAACAACAAACCAGGAAGCTAAAAGGGAAGAAACGTACAGCAAAGAGAAGCTGGCCGAAGAAGGGTCAGCCTCCAGTTCTCATTTTCACATGAAAGCTCATGTAGGCAGCACACTGCCACACCGCTGACTGGCAGTGACCCAGGTCTACAGCCAGGAGGAGAAAGCTTTGACCGCATAGCATCCACGACCCTTACCAAAACTACACAAAACGGGGCAAAAATCCACAAAAAGCACCCACTGGCCACAGCAGAGGAGAGGCATTTTCTTCAACAGCTGTAGGCAGGTGCAGGGCTTGGATAAGGACTTCAAAAGTACCTAAGGCACAGAACAACTCTTCCTTCCAACACAAGACCTGCTCATCTTTTGGCACAGTGGAGCTAGTTGTCTGTTACAAAAACATAAGCATTGGCAGGACCAGGCCCTCAGAAACAATTCTGGAGCTTTTCTCCTATCATCTTGACTAAGGGTAATTGGTTGCCCCAGGAGCTCTTAATGCCACTGACCTCAGGGTCCTCTTAACCTGCAGCCAAGCTACAGCACACAGGGTCACTCTGGCAGTCCTGCCTCCTCCTCCTCACAGACAAGGAAGTTAAAAGCTTTCCTGAAAACAGAACACAGCTCAAAAAAATGATGGTTTGGATTTCTGAATATGTTGTGTAACCAACTTCATCCAGCACCTCAGCTCACTTCAGAGAGGACCCTTTTCACAAGAGGCCAGCACAGCCTACACTTCCAGCTACCACAGGACTTATTGCCTCCACAGGGAAAACTAAACAATTCCTTCTCAACAAGCAATATCCCATTTCTTCATTTGTTATCATATTTTTTTCTTAATCCTGGATCAGAACTAAGCTCGAGTACTGACTACAGCTGTCCTAGCTCCACAGCTGAGAACTTGGAGGAGCTGCAGAAAGTTGCTCCTGGAGGCAGTGGGAGGTTCCCGAAAGACGACAGATTTATTCTTTTCCATTTACCAGGTAAGCTCAGCTTTATCCAGCTGAGCTGGCAAAACATCTTTTGACCTAATAAGCATGGAGATGAACACTTATAAGAAGGGTTTGAGGCATGTGTTTATTCAGAAAGAATACATCTGTTGCATTTTTTTTCAAATGTTCCCTGCATCACCCCTCCTGCCTAGAACAAGCCTACCGAGGTGGGCTGGATCCCTCTGGCTGCTGCTGCCCCCTCCACACCACTCACCCAGCTCCTGAGACACCTCGGGGGACATGGAAGGGGTGAGATGGAAGAGCCAGAACCCAGACCCACCTGCTGCCTCTCCCCAAAGGGGAGCGGAGAGCTGCCCAGAGGGGGGCAGGCAGGGGAGCAGGGCAACACCCTGGGGCTGAGCAGGCCTGAGGTTACCCACGCTCAGGGAAGGAGCAAGCTGCCAAAACCCCACAGCCACATGCACTTACCGACCTCACGAGTTAAGCGAAAGGAAAAGGCTAAAAACCTGGAGAGATCAAGGCACTCAAAACACAGCAACCCAAAGAGCCTGATCTACAGCAGGGAAAAGCAGGAAGGGGAAGCAGAGTCCTTAAGGAAAAAAAGCACCAGAGCAAAATTACCCCAATAAGAGGCAAATTCTGTATTTAAAGACATTTCTACTCTAAAGAAAACAAGAGCTGTTGGTAGCACACTCTGCACATTATAGCACCTGTTTGGCTGGTGAAACTTGTTCATGAAGAATTTTACAGAAAGAAACTCTTTCCAAGGATCATATTGGAAATGAAAAAGAGATTTAAGAGATTTTTTTTTTTGCAACACTAGCCAGGCAACCCAAACAAATTCCTGTCTGAACGTATCTGAAAAGTCCCTGAACACAACCTCAGTGAGATGCTCTTTCAGTCCTTCGATGTTTGGTCTTTCCCTTACCTACAAATACAGTGAAAACTACAGTTCTGGTTTTTTTAAAAACCACCTACTCCTCAGGATCAAAAAAGTTACCTAAATAAGACTGAGGCAGCATGACTGAGGGAGGTCCTTTGCAAACCAGTAAAAACGACCCAAGCCAAATAAACAGAAAGGAAGTCTCAAACCTCACTATATATATATATAGTGAGGGCCAGGAGACAGGGGCCAAGTGACGAGTTCAGCAGGCGCAGGGCTGGCAGCACAAGAGCTTGAAGATGCAACCCCTTAAGCCACCAATAAATAAAATAAGTAGTAACTAAAAAAAATAAATTCGCTCTTAAAATTCAAAATTACAATGCCATTTGAGCAATTTCTGACAAGTAATTTTGATGACTAAGGGGCGAGCCCACAAGCCAGGCCCAAGGGTCATGAGATGCCAGGAGGAACGGGCTGCACCCAGCATCCTACGGCACCTCCCTTTGCAGGTAACCCACGAACTGAAAATACACCTTGGACCAGTCTAACTCTCCTATCACCCAATTCCTTCCTCTATCATCAAGCGGGATGACACCACTAAGGCTGCAAGGGTTTCTAAATTGCCTGGAAAATGGTAGAAAAGCACACCTCTAAACAAGATTTTAGATTAAACAGATGCGAATCTTTAGCTTTCCGGTATTCATACCATTTGCTACAAGCCACAAGCAGCGGGCACTCACAACGTGGCTGTTCCTGTCACATGGCCTAAATCAGGGAAGGCAGATTGACAGTACCACAAGCCATGACAGCTGCAACTGAAATGCAAAAACCTATTACTGGGCATTTTTATTACGCCTTTTTTATACAAGTAGTTTCATCAGCTGTATTCCTAATACACAATCCTCTTTGCTAAAAGTTTTAATGGAAAAGCAGGGTCTACTATCAATTAGAAGAATTAGAACAAGTCAATAGGAAAACACTTCTGTGCTTATGTGCTTGCACACATAAAACCCCCCCACCATTTCCCAAATAAAACTTTCTATAGAAAGTTAAACAGGGCAAGTGTTTGCTTATGCTTGTAGGTATCATGCCACAGCTGCAATGGCAACAGCAAGGGCAGCCTATGCAGCGTCACCACGTGCTAGTGACTTACCAGGAAGTGTCACACAACCATCTGAAAAAAGTTCTTTAAAATTTGTCCGCAGGGAAGATCATTAACCTGATGCACATAAATCCACCAGAAACGCAGCAGCTCAGGACACAGCAGTTCCACTTTGAAGATTAACAAACATTTTTGTATGCAGAGTATTAAGCCAGTAGTGCAAGCCTGCAAAAATCAACGTGTCCTTCACGTGTAATCAGGTTGGGGTACACGCTTGGACAGAACACAGGAAAAGGAAACCACTCATTTACAGCAAAATGACCTGAAAACACATTTGTCTTGTTTTAAAATGTAAGTGGGGAAACCAAACGCTGCTGTCTGCCTCTTCCTATTTGATTTAACTTGTTAAACAGCTAGGCACTGCTACTGAGAACTAAGCAATCCCTAGCTCTTTTAGAAAGGGTCTTGCTTTGTTAGGGATCACCAGCAAGTGAAGGGGTGACCAGCAAAGCCCAAGAGCTGGCTACCTATCGACCACATTGTGGCCAGAATCTGCCTAAGCCCTGGCTGGGTTCCCTTCCTCCGCCCTTGCGCGGTGGCTACATTTAGCATGCCTGAGCAAGCTACGTTTTATTCAGGGCTAGCATTCCTGGGGGCAGTTCATTTCTGAAGAGGATGGAGCGAAGGCTCAGCCTTATTTTCACCTCCTGCCATGCAGCCAGCAGGGACCTGGCAAGCAGGAAAGGCGATAGATGTCACATCTCTCTGGTGACACAGCTGCCTTGCTGATAGGAACCCACCACCTAAAACACGTTGACACCACAACATCAAGCATTTGGTATCTTCTCCACCCGCTCTTAACTTGCCAGACAGCATTTGGGCAAAATCCAACCTACTGCAACAGAAACTAGGGGCTGACCGAACTCGTACAGCCCACTCGCACCTCCAACAGCTAAAGCCTTACTTTCACTCAGCAATCTCCGCTCAACAGGTATATCTGGATTTCTTCACAGATCCACCTGTCTTCTTGGCCATGGATTAAATTTAAAATCTACTTAGCTGCAGGGCAAAAATGTTTTATTTTTAATAATGAAATTACCAAGAATTTGGCTTTTGAAATCTTCATCAAAAGAAACCTGTTAATCTGCAGCAAAGTACTGCATCACACCCAGTGTTTAGATGCAAGCTCACATGCCTGTGTTATTTGTGTTCCAGTAGGCAGGCAAGCAGAACATTTACTCTACAAAACTAAAAGCAAAGTAACATATAAGTGAGGAGACAGCTATCCACATCAGGAGCTCAGCTCTTTCCCTCTGCTACCCCCTGCTCTCTGCATGCGTGTGCTTTCAAGCCATCAACACCATCATGCATCTGCACTTTCAGGCAATCAACACTATCAACAGCATGGCGTATCAAATTCTAGCAGATTTTTTCAAGGGCCCTCATTAATACAATTTCAGCAGGAAGAAATCTCAAGCCAAGCACTAAAAGTCATCTTCAGGGACCAGGACTTGAAAAACCGATGAGCAAGCATTTTAAAACACACATTTACTTTTCTATTCCAAAAGCTTTGTGGGGCAGAAACACGCCTTGCAAGGCTTTCCTGATTCAGAGGCAAGCAGTAATTGCATTGCAATTTCTAAAGGTCAAGACAGGAAAAAGCGAAGGTCAGTAAGCACCAATCCTGAGCACCTTGCTGGATTGGGATATGCAAGTACAACCACAATCCCTCCCAAGTTAAACAGTCTTGGGCTCTTGCTAGAAAGCTCTTGGTAGAAAGCTCTTGGTAGAAAGCTCCTTAGACCATTAGAAACACTGCAAAGCTGCCTAAATAGGGGGGAAAAAAAAAGCCCTGATTGTGTATATTGGGACAGCTTCCTACTCCACACTGCTTGTGCTTCCCTCACTTACACTTTCTGTGACACTGCTGGCAGAGACATTTTTTTGAAAAAACAAACTTGTTTTCCTGACTGCTTAAGGCAAGTAAACGTGCCAGGACATTTCTCACAAATGCATGATATCCGACAAAATGCCAGCTAGTGTCACCGCTCTCAGTCAGCCTATGTGCTCACCTTCCTTACGCCAGTAAGATCTTACCATTCATCCCTTGTCCCCAGAGCATTGTTAAGTTGCTCCATAGACTTCAACAGTTTTATGTCTCCTCAGACAGATTTCAATGCCCAAATACAAAATATTTAAATCTGCATACACCAGGCATCATCTCTGTGCTGAACACAATGGTCATAAATGAAAACCCAATTTCCCACATCTTGGAAAAGTACAAGTCTGGATCTGAACACTCATACTCAAGAGACTAATTTGCAGAAAGATCTTTCTAAAGTGTGATTACTCCTAGAGAAATGCTGGAAATTACATCTTCTCTTTACATCAGGCTTCCATTCCCAGCCAACATTTTACACCACTGTTTTGTTATCCCCAGGTGGGCTGATTGATCTGGATTCTGTTCCAAATCACAAATCTTCAGCGGCTTCACTGTCTAAGTTCCAGCTCACAACTTCCACCGTTAGTAACATCAAACTGGAAGAAAATTTGATTACCTTTTCAGATGGAGCAGCCAGGTACCACAAGATAACAAAACTTGCCAACTTGAGTGGGTTGGGGCATGGGTCGTCAAGACTTTTTTTTTTTTTTTAAAGTTACTTTTCAAGAATTTCACTTAAAGATTCTAATACAAATCCTTCATTTAAGTGTTTGGACTTGGCCTAACATTACAAATCACTGGTCAAACTTCAACTGATTTCATTCACTTAAAAGAACACAGTGTCAAGAGTGAGTGGCTTCCTAAGTCTCCTCCCCTGAAAGTCAAATACTTATAGAATCATTTAGGTTGGAAAAGACCTTTAAGATCATCAAGTCCAACCATTAACCTATCCCTGCCATCCCACCACTAAACCATGTCCCTACCAACTCTTTATCAGACACGTTTCAGAATATTTAAAAGCAATGCAGACATGACAGAAAACAGTCAAGGATCCGCATGCAGCAGACCAGCAACAGGAAAGGATGTGGTTAAAAAAATGTACAAGCTCTATCAAAGATTCACTTCAAAGTTATGGTATTTTCAGTGTTTGCTCTTTTAACTTATTTATAAGTTTCCTCAAGACACATCCTTACAGTGCTGCCAGCAGGACGCATCACTGAAGCTTTCTTTTTGCCAAATTATGTACTTAATATCAAAGTTTACACGAGAAAATAAAGAACTTAAGATGAAATCTTCCCCGTAAAGCTTCGTACAATAATATACTTTCATTTCCTTATTTGTACTGCCGCATACCTTCCCCTAAAGCATATACGAACAACTAAGAAAAAGTTGGGGGGAGAGGCGAAACAACGTAGCCCAAAAAAAACCTAGAAAAACGTTAAAGAAGATTTTATAGCGTTGGACGATTTTGGGGTTCCCTCCTCCACGTTTCTGTTAATTTCAGAGAGCAACCGAGAGGAAAAAAAAAAACGCAAAAGCGGAGCCTTCGCCCGCACCCCGTCCTTCCAGCCTGTCCCCCGCGAACCCTTTCCGGCGGCGGCCGCAGAGGCGCTCCCCGACGGCAGCGGGGCACCCAGCGCCCCCGGCGCCCCCGCCCCGCCCCCGGGAGCCCACTCACATCTGCAGCATGATTTTGTTCAGGACGACGCCATCCACCAGGTCCATGTAGGCGCCGAGGCTGTCCTCCTCCCCGCTCCCGGGGGGGGCCCCCCCCCCCCCCCCCCCCCGCCCCCCCGCGGCGCCGCCCCGGCCGCCGCCTCCCCGCCACCCCACCGCCGCCCCGCGCTCACCCAGGTCACCAAGGGGCTCCGCAGGAAGAGCTCCAGGAGCTCGGAGACGGTCACGTCCATGTCGCCGGGGCCCGGCTGGCGGCGGCGGGAGGCTGCGGGAGCGGGGCCGCCTCACTCGGGAGACAAAGGCGCGGAGCCCATGGCCCGCTGGCCCGCCGCCCCGCTGCCCGCCGGGCGCTGCCTACAGGGGGAACAATGCGCGGCTCATCGCTCCCCCGCCCCCGCGCCGGGGGCAGACGCGGGGCCGCTCGCAGCCGCTGCGGGCCCTCCTCCCGGGGGGGGGGGGGGGCCGCCCGCGGCGAACTCCCCCCGGCCGGGATCAGAGGCGCGAAGCTCCCGCGGGGCGCAAGTCCAAGTCGGCGGCGCAGCCCCCCCACCCCGGCGCCCCAGCCCCGCTCCGGCCGCCGCCGCGGCGCTACCTGCGGCGGGGCGCGCCCTCGCCCCGGCAATTAGACCCGGGCCGCGGCCGCGCCGTGACGGGCACTGCCCGCCGCGAATGAGAGGCGCGGAGAGGGCCGGCGCCGGCCAATGGGCGGCCGCGGGCGGGACGCGGTGCGGAGCCGGGGCGAGCTGCCCGTCCCGGCTTCACCCGCCCGTTGCGCCTGCCGGGAGCGGCCGCCCCGCCCCCGCGGAGCCCTCGGCCGAAAGACTGCGGGAAGGGCCCTCCCGGCCGGTCCCGGCGGGGCGGAGGCGGTGGCGGGCGCGCTCCCCCGTTCGAAGCGGGGTGTGCGGGGCGGCGCGGTGAGGTTCGCCCGCGTTCCGGGCGGCTTTGGGACCGCGCCGGCGGCGGCTGCACCTGCGCACCCGCCGGGGCCCCCGGCTCGGAGCTGCTGGGGAGCGGGGCAAGCGCGGGACGCTGCGGCGTCGTCTTACCGGGTCCCTTTAAAAAGCCCGAAGCTGCCCCCGAAGTCCTTCGGCAGGCAAGGACAGCTTCTCGAGGGACGCTTCAAAACGCGCCGCGTAAACCCCTCGCTGCAGCGCAAAAACCTAAAAGGGAGAACTTTTGAGAAAAGGGGGAGGCGCGACCTGTCGGCGCGCGCGTTTGAAATAAAACGCGGCAAGGTGCAAACGGCGTTCCCGGTCGCCGCTTCCCGAACGGGCGGTAGCGCGGCCGGGCTGCGCTGCGGGGCTGCCGGTGCCGAGGTGGGCGGTGTGAGCCCGCTGTGCGGGGCCGGGGGGGCTCTCAGCGCAGAGGTGCGCGGGGAAGAACCCGCAGGCAGCTGCAGGGGGCAGCCCTGCCACCGAGGATGCGGATCCTTTTCCTCCAGGGGCAGAATTTCTCTTTAGGTAAAAAAAAATCCCAGGTAATCTGGATGATGACTGCTTTATTTATCACGGTCTCAGATTTTGAGGAAGTGTGATTTAGTCATAGAGTTGAACCAGTACGCGCACATAGCAAGGTTTGGTTTTGCTAGGATCCGCGTTTGAGAGTTTGTTCTATTTATCACAGACACGGTCTTTTATCTCCGGTATTTATCAGTCCTCGCATCAGCCGCTTCTTGCGCATTTAGCCCATTTCTTGTTTGATTACGCTAAACTCACAAAATAGAAGGTGGATCTTACACGAGTCAGGCAAACCGTATCTGAAATTCTCTTTGTTATTAACCACTTAATCTTCCAGATGTATTTTTGGAGCGGGAGGCGGGCACACGCGTGTGTAGCGGCTGAGGAGGGGCACCCGCTGCTTTGCCCGAGGGACCCCAGCAGCTTGCAAGCAGTCGGTCACTAAATGGTGTTGGCTGCAGCGGCCTGTTTGTCCCGCTGAGGGTCGGGTTTAATGATTTGCTTCCTCAAAGCAAAGGAGAAGGAGAAATAGGTACGCTTTTGAGTGTAACAGCTCCCGCTCGGGCGTGGAGAGAAAAAGACGAATGCTTAATAACTTCTCGACGCTTCAGAGAGGTGGACTGCTCTGCTTCTTGAAGCCTTGCGATCTCCTGTTCTGGGAACAGATTTCATTAAGTAAAATTTTAAAGCTTACAACAGAGGATGGGTGTGTTAATGAATAGAATCAAAAGAAAACCAACGTAATAATATTTGAAAAACATGTAGTCCCCTTCCGAGAAGGCAGAATACGAATGCAAGAGTACTTTCCTACTTGCCACAACCTGGATGTGACTCGTTTGTAGGAGCACACCCCTACGAGCTCCTGAAGCGAAGCACCAGCGGCACGGTCCGATTTAGGTGTTGCCAGTAGGGAGATGATTGAAAGGGAGACGGAGTGCAGTTACACCCCCCAGATTTCTTACCTAGGAAATCTTCCTGGGGATGCTGTTAGGTGCCGAATGCTCACACGTTATTCAAGGGTGCTGCGTGCGCTACAGAAAATATTTGGCCCCTAGCAGCAGCATAGCGGGTGCTGGAGATGCAGCCGCAGTAGCGGGGTTGGGGACGGGGTTGGCTGGGGTTAGGGATGGGGACGGGGTTGGGGTTAGGGACGGGGACGGCGGTGGGGGACTGGGGACAGGGTCGGGCGCCCTCTGCCGGCCGCTGCCGGTCGCGCAGGCGGCGCCTCCCGCCCGGGCCGGAGGGGTCGGAGCGGAGGCCGGGGGCGGGAGCGCGGTGCCGCGGCGTCGCCACCTCTGGTGCCGAAAGCAAACCAGCAGAAAATAACATTTCTCTTGGTCTGGGAAGCGGTTCCGCTGACGTAGCACGCAAAATAGCGGCAAACTCCCGCGACGCGGGGACTGGGGGGGCCGGGAGGGCCTGCAGCCGCCGCTGGGTGCCGAGGCTGGGGGGCCGCGGCCCGCCCTGAGGCACGCCGACGCTGGCCTGGCCGCCGCGCGATGGTAAAACCCTGCCGGCCGGGGGAGGAAGAGGGGCAGGCCCGGCCTGCAGCCCTGCCCAGCCCGACCCGGGTACGGGGTGCGGGAGGTCAGGCTGCCTGCCTGGTGCGGACCAGCGTACCCTGGCGATTGGGCCCCCAAACGGCGTCTGTTGGGGGGTTTCTCCCCGGTAATTCTGTGCTGTGCCTACCTGTCAGCCCCCGCTGGGCGTGCACTGCTCCCTCTGTGCTCTCTCCAAACTGTGACTTGGCATTTATAGTGTGAGCATTGGTATATGGATATATGTTTACAGTTTTATTTACCCGCTTGGTGTTTCACCAAAGATGTAGCTTGTAAAACCTCCCCTACCTACTACAGGTCAAGTTCGCATTTCTGGTGGTACCTGAAGCCTTCACAGGGCAGACAAAGTAAAATAAATGCCTGTGAATATATCAAAGAAAATAAAATAAATGCCTGTGGATATATCCAAGAAAGTTCAGCTCCAGACAAGTACATGCAATTCCATTTAGAAGGCGTGTCTCTTACATTAAAGAAATGACGGAAAATGCGTAGTATTCCATTTTAACAACTTAGTTTCTTTTCATACCATTTGCACACAGTCAGCTTTTAACTAACCCTCACAATTATGGAAGAAGTAAGAAGCACCAGAACAACACTTTAAAACACATACAAAGGTACAAGCAACTAAAGACACCGGGACGCTTAATGCCTCCGTTATCATGTGTATTTCGAAAGCACTCTTCACAGCCACAAAGCTCTCGACTCTCAGCAACGCAGACCACAGAAGGAAATTTCTAAGCTCGAGCATTTCCAAATGTTCCTTGAGGCTGACTGTAAATGGCATGATTCACCTCCCTCAGACTGTCCCCTAGCAACGATTACAACCGTCAACAAAGCTCCACCATTCATCTGCTGTCTGAAGTGTAAGTTGCCGAGGGATGGGAATAACAGAATTCACGAGGTTACAATGCGGGAGTTAAACTCATGGTAATCAGGAAAGGGCTTTTTATCCCCTTGCCTGGGACTGTCGTTAAGCAGCTTTCCTGTAAATATGACTCTAGTATGAGAAACTCCCCGAAAACCTAGCATTAAGCTTTGATGCAGGGCGGGATGTTCATTCAGTGCTGAAATTTTAAGCTAGCTGGTGAGATTAACGTTAATACAGAATCTAAAACCCAAGGAGAGAGAGTTTGGGCAGAATAGCTCATAAACCTCTGAGTCCGTAGAAAATAAATACAGAGTCAAGTACATGAGGCAAACAATAAAGTCAGTACTAAGCAAGAGATACGGGGAGAAAACGAAGGAGCAGCAGCGAGTTTTGGCTCTCTGCGTGAACTTGAAAGCAAGGGAGGAGTATTCGCATCCCAGGCAAACACAAGAATGACGGCATAACCTCCTCCAGACAGCATAACCCTTCGGAGAAGCAGCAAGTGCCACAGCAGCGGAGGAATGCTCGTGAGCCTGAAAGAGAACAAATTCATTTAGGTTAGACCTGTTTGGCTAAAACGGTGCTAGAAACAAAGGCTGCTGGTGGTGATCTAAAGCGGTGAGCTCAGTTACAAGAGCGTGGGAACTACATGACCAGCAAATAGGGCAAGATGCATCTGAAGCAGCAGCAGAGAGGGGAAGGTGTCCTGTGGGTTTTAAAGGCACTACAGGGCCTGGTCTGTTGAGAAGGTGATTCCTGAAGATGCAAGGACCAAAACAATTTTGTAAAGGCTTGGGGATTTTATCCAAAAGCTTGGGTTCTCATCAAGGTACAGCACATAACCGAGGCAGATGATTGCCATCCATGTTCCTCAGTTCCTCTCTCTTTGGCAGGAGGTAAAAGCAGAACTACACCAGCAGCATTAACTGGGAATCATGAGATGAGCAGAACTGATAGGACCACACTAGGGACTGTTGCTGGCCACTTTAAAGGAAAAAGGGAAATTAGAAAGAACTGAATGGAACATCTTTCGATTATGTTAAAGATTTAATCAGTATCCATTCCTACCAATCATCACTAGCAAATGTCCTTATAAAGCTAGAATGTGACTTTGAAGATCCGACGCTTTAGGGAATTGTTCATATTGAATTGAGATACAAGCCGGCCAGCCAGCCAGCCACCTATGAGAATACAGTTATGCCTCCCTTGCAGTAACAGACTTCAAATAGTGGCCCTGGTTCAAGCAGGCATTACAAAATCCTCCCACAGGTGGTTTTGCTGTACCTGCAGCACTCCTACCTGCCCTGCCTCCTTTCTGGACTGAACCATAAGCTGTATATACACCTTCATTTCTTCTGGACTCCAAAAAGAGAAAGCAGTAGGAGCAGGTGGAGAACATGCCCACGGACAACTTATCTTGAAAAACTTCACTGGTTGGTAGCTTCTCTTCTTCAAATGCTTGCCTGGTTTTACAGTGAGGCTGCGGGTGAGCCCAAGCAGTAACCCATCTGGTCTCCTACTTTCACAGCTTACCTGGAATGGATCTCGGTATCGCCAAGGCAGGGGAACTGCAAGACTAGCACAGACAGCATTGCTCCGGGATGACTCTGCAGCTGTAAAACGGCTGAGAAAGGTAAGGCTGAACTTCTGTGCCCGCTCCACAGATGCTAGGAAGCGTAATTTAGCAAGGCAACCAACATAACTTGTGCTGGGTTGAAAGGTAGCTCATTCCCTAATGGAGCCACAGCAGCAGTATGAGAACAGACTCGTACCAGTTACCTCATTAAAACAGTTCCTGAAATTTGCAGAGATGTAAAAACACAGCCCAAAACCATCTGAACAGTTTCACCCTTGGTATGTTAAAAGGATTGGGCCTACGTGACACTTAATTCGATGAGAACATGACTTCTCATCTGGGTGGGCTAGGAGAGATGGATGAACAGCCTCATCTTCTTCACCCAGTGGCCGTAGTACAGACAGGTACGCTTTAGAGGCAACTCACTGTTAGATACACCAGCTTCCAGATCCTTCCACTCTCATGACACAAGAGATCTGGTTTTTGGTAATGTGCACCATTACCTGAAAACAGCCACCCTCAATGTACAGTGGAAGAAAATCTGGAAATATGCCAGATTACCTGCAATGACTTTCAGCAGTGTAAGGGTGTGCTTCCCTGGAGGACCTGGTGCTCTACATACTTTTGCCTGGTATCCCCAGCGCTGGGAAGCACGCATCGGTGTAACCAGCATCAAATCTTTCAACCTCTGAAGGAATACAGGCACCTGCACTGATGATTCAAGCACATTGTATCTTGCCTGTATGATATTTAAGGATTTACCCTGTAAACCATACTTCAGGATGCAGTTAAAATGCAATTAAGATGACTGAGCCATGCTTAATACAATATATGCGCAGCTCTCTTGGGATGCAGACAAATGGTATTAAAACAAAGCGTAAGAAAACCCCACCAGCCCAAAGAAAGATCTAGAATGGAACACTGTCTCATAACATCATTTTTCCATCTCTTAACTCATTCTCACTTTTTTTTTTTATACCCATCACTTCTCACAATCCCACTATTTCCCTTTTTTCCTGAAATATATCTCAAGATTTCCATGAATACAAAAGTGATAGTCACCGGGCACGAGCATACCCACCACCGTCCCCAACTCACCTACTTCCTGTACTGCCAACTGCCATGAATATGTATACATCGCTTAAGTGTAGCCACGTCCTGTCAGGCCACAAGCGTGAGATCTCTGGAAAGACAACTAACCATCAAACTCCCAAGTCAGCATTAAAAGACACGTGGCTTAGTATTTTAGCAGTCCTTTAGAGCTTCATAAAAATATAAAAAGTTGAAAAATATTCCTACTTCCGTTACTGTTTTGACTGAACCCAGTAACTTAAAGGTAGTATTCCTTCTGTTAAATGTAATGCTTCAAGTACTGCAAGTCTAAAAACCAAGAGTCCTATGAGTACTATGAAAGCATCTGAAAGTTTAGAAGACTGCAGCACCAAACATCAAAAGATCAAGCACTCACTAGCTGAAGGAACACAAAAAAAAAAATAAAATATATTCAACAAAAAGTGTTCCTTCAACCAACTCAGAAAAATGACTCCCTAAGATACAGCCTGGAGCACATGAAGACAACTATATAGACACCTTTTGAGAGCTTTATGCTCAAGGAAAATCTGACAGATTGGGAAGGATTTAAATTCAGGCTAATTAAGAAAACCTGCAAAATTACAGATTTCCTTGTCACAATGCCTGCTCTGACACCAAAGTTGCAAAAATGAGGTTTCAGGCAGGTCGTTGAGACAGCATGATGACTCTCATACTGCAGCAGCAGATCATATCTAGCCTTACAGCAACCAAGTGCTCAACTCTTGCACTCCCTGTAAAATTTATTGCTGAGAACTGCCCTGTCACAGACATTTCAAGCACACTGTAAAAACCCAACCTTGGAAAGTGATTTCAATTTTTTGAGGAAAAGAGATGTCTAATTACTTTACCCTAATGCACACTCTTATTTAAATCTGAAATTACTAATATGTATTAATAAAGTCCAAGCACAAAAGCTTTGACATTTGTAGTTAGCATGGAATCTGCCATGCAACCCACCATTTTCAGAACAAAGTGCTAACCTACACTTGGGTGTGATCACGTGTGATCCAGCCTCACATTTTCATTCCTTGTTTCTATTCGTATGTGATACATTAATGTGTAACATCATGATTGTTGCAACATTGGTGCTTTGAATGTCCAAAAGGAAAGAAACTCTTGAAAATATATGTAAGAAGGGGTCTTTTGTTTGCAAAGGAACTGAACAAACTGCCCTTCGCAGGAAGCACTGCTGTGCCATCAAAGCCTTCTGTAAAAGCAATAAGGAACGATATAACATTTTGTTTCAAATTAATAACTAATATTATGTAGCTTTCTGAAAAAGGGGAAAGAATGTAGTCATTGAGTTAGACCCATGGTTTAACTGCTGTTTTGCAATCGAGTATTAGAATAAATTTCAAAAGATGGTATCCTTGTAAAGAGTTTATTCTACAACCATCTTTAATTCACTAGAACTGGTATTCCAAAGGGAATCAGAGGTTTTAAAAAAATACCACTAATGCCGTTTTCCTTCAACTTTAATTATTTCTTTTTTATTTTTGTAAGTCAAATGAGTCAATATATTGGTATTCCTAAATCATCCATCTTGCATTTTGATGAGTTAGTCTACCATCATTGTTCTCAGTTATGAAATTTCAAAGTCTCTTTGGAATACTAATTTCATATTTATAGGTTTCAAATTTTTGATTCCATCCTATTTCCCTGATTTTTTTCTCAAGACAGTTGCTGATGTAAAATTTAATATAAAATATTTAGTCACAAAATAGTATTGCTTTTATGCACATTGTGGTAAGATTATTTTTTTTTTCCAATAAAAACTATACCATCTTCCACAAAATCCTAAACATATTAAGAACTGTGATGCAGAACAAAATTACACAGGGTGAAACAGGTACCAGCACAACAGTGAGATTATATTACATCAAAAAATTTTAATGGTCCCAAATATATACTCAACAACTAAGCATACACTCAGGGGGGGGAAAAAAATTATGACACAAAAGTGACCACATCTAGAATTCCACTCAATCTTTAATCAAGAAGGGACAAACAAATCCCCCACCTCCAAAAAAAATTCTGCAGTTTAAAGGGCAAAGGGAACAGATTAAAAAAAAAAAAAAAGAGGAAACTTTATATTCGGCCCTCCCCTGTAGAGGTTTTTAAAACCTGTTGTAGCTTGACTAAAATGTTCAGAATGTACGATTTCAAAGGCAGGTCTCTTTTATACAAAGAAACTGCTGGCATTCTTAACTAGTGAAGAACTATGGCAAAAACCACCTTTTCTTCAGAAGTCTCATACATGGTCCAAGAAAGCATATTCTGATTGTAGCAACTGACCAGCCAATCCACAGTTCCACTAACAAAACTCCTGCCCTGTTGGCCTTTTTTTTTCTTTGTGGTTTTTTTTTTGTTTTGTTTTGTTTTCCATTTCCTTCCCTGAGAAAAGGGCAATGTGTGGTCCAAGCTGGAGAGCTCAAAGGCATTAAGTCTTTCCGCTAAACGAAATATTTCTCCTTCTTCTGCTCCTTTGAATTGGCACTTGATTGGCAGAAATCCGTTTGTGTAAGTTGATCTGTGTCACACACAGGAATTCACAAAAGATTGCTGCTTTGCTGTGGGTTTGTTTTATTTCTGGAAAAAATATCCTTCCCCCAACTGGTAATGTTCTTCAGCAGTTGCCATTATGATGACTCAAGCTTTGCTTTCTTTGACAAAGGTAAAGTTTCCTCTTTATCTTCATCTTCATCATCCTCTTCATCATCATCAGGATAATCTACAAGCCCAACGAGGCCTCCCTACAAAAAGACAGACACAATTACTATAATTAACATTGATACTTCACATTTGTACTGGAAAATGTTTGTACAGAATATTGCCATAAGCATACTGATTCATGAAGCTTTGAACAAAATGAAGCAGAACAAAAATAAATGCCTTGGTATGAATGAAAATGACATTGTCTGAAAAACGTTTTAAATGAGTAAATTCAAAATGGGGTTTTACTTATCCAACCAGATAGTGGAAATTTAAGAAAATCCAAAAATCTACTTAGTTTTTCTAAGTGTCACTGCAGCTCTATCTGTAAAGATGTAATTTCTTTTTTTTTTTTTTACTGAGTGTAGCTTACTGCAGCAATGAGCAATCTGGAAGCACTTCAGAAACAAATACAGAATATCCTTCAATTTGAGTTTCTGAATTAGGATACTTTTAGAACACAGTTTGTCTTCACAAAAGCTAGTTTAAATGTATAGTAACTCCCCTGCATTGCAAATAACCATAAATTTTAACGTTATGCAGCTCTGGATCCCTGAAGAAGCGGCATGGACTTCTAAAGCTTCCTCTAACTACAGTACGTTGCAATTTCTGAAGCTTAACCAGCATTTGACTACAATGGCAGTTACTGATACTTCACTCAAAGGCCGTACTAGTTATTCAGGTGTCTAATGACAGACATCCAAACCAGAAAATTTCAGCCAACTGTATACCAAAATACAACTCAATAAACAATTACACACATTCTGTACAGTCACATACAACGTAACACTGAGTATACTACACGTAAAATAACAGGATCAGATAATTAACGAAAAATCCAACTTCAACAGTTTCTAGTTTGCAACTGTGGCACATTTACAGCATACATTTTACTGGAAAAAGGTAGCTTATGCCTGAATCCACGAATGTTTTTTCAGAGCACTGTATATTCAGTGTTACCTGAATATTTTTCTTTTGCCACCACAACTTGAAATTTTGGAGCCAATGCTGTATGCAATATGCTCCATATGTAAAGTCTCCATTTCACATTCAAGGAATTATGCTCTCTGGGAGAGAACAAGCCTCCAGCAGAAATACAGAATAGACTGAACTAAATTCCAAGCCAATTCTATCCCTTTTAAAAAGCACCTAACTACTGTACTTTTTTCATAAATGAAATAAATCTGCTTTCCCTTCCTCCACAGAAGGATTTAGAGGAAGTGTCACTTAGGTCTTCCATCAGCCAAACTCCTCTCAATCAGGAGTTTTCAACAGAAGGTAATGCAAACACAAATTCTTAAGCCATGTTTGACTATAAGAAAAAAACCTAAAACCCCATTTGCCTTTACTAGAAGTTAGATGAACTAGCAGTATGGTGGCATTAAAAACCAAGGATGAATCAGTTATTCCGAGGCTACCTGAGAATGGAGATATGTACCTGACCTTTGAGAAATGGAAACACTTATTATGAAAATAAATTCTCATTATCCGAACTATGTTGTATCAACACTACCTTATCTGTCCCCCAATGCTGAGAAAACACCGGCCACTCTTATTTCCCTGACTTGGTTTAAATAGAGTTTTAGCCAAAAATCTGATAAAATCCAACAGTGTACTAAAAATGCTGGGTTTGGATATTCACTGCAAGTTATACTGACTCTTTTAAACTGTTTTTCTTCTACTTCAATATGTTCTAACACAAAACTATATGTTATTTCAAAAGGTAAAAAGATCATGCTAGGATATTAAAAATTGCTTATGTTTTGGCTTACAGCAACCACCCCTCCATAATACAATATATTTCTTTCACATGTGCCAGTTTTACCATTTTTAATATTGTTCAGAATGATATCAAGTAGAAATTCTGTCAAAATTTGGCAATGTTGCCAAAGTATTTCTGTATTTCTACCTGCCAAATATCAGTGTGCAATTTAACAAAAGTAAACTGTTGTCTGTATTTCACAGTAAAGATCAATGTAAACAGCAGCTAGTCGTACGCTTTGTACTTTAAGAGTTTGGGCATTAAAAGACCTTTTATTTCTTCTTTCTATATATGTCATCTTAAAAATCCTAAGGCCAGATAAAAAGTACAGAAAAACCAGACAGTCCATTACTGCTTAACATGTCAGAATTCACACAAACTTGAGAGAGATGCTAAAGCAAATTCCTAGTCTGTAACAATGAAGTCAACCTATGTCCATTCAAAATTACCTTAGTTGTAATAGCTGCCATCTGAGATGTGCTTTTAGAAACTGATCCTGGAGACCCAGGGGACCCTGGGGATCCGGGAGACCCTGGGGATCCAGGCAGATTACTTGCAGAAGACTGGCTGGTAAGGTTAGATTTTGTACCACTGGAAAAGGAAAGCTTGAAACTTGGGCTCTGACGACCTGAAAGGTTAGTTTTCAGAAGAACTTCCTTTTCTTCACTCTCTTTTACTAGAGAGAAAAAAATAAACACAAAAAAAAAGCAAAAGTAAAGCAGTATCATTGAATAAAACATTTAATTAAAAATCACTTTACTCTGAGCGAAAAGGCTTAATACTTTATGTTGGGTTTTTTATAAACATACTACTATACCACCTACCAGCTGTTGTCATTGGCCAGGAATGAACACTTTTATTCTACCAATAATATCACCTGAACATTTACATCAAACATTTTGAATTCTAAACCTGAATAAAACACAGGAAAACCTATCAGCTAAGATTGTCATTCAAATGTTTTAAGAAATCAACAACAGTACTTTGCATCATTCTGCTTTTAAAGACAACAGAACTTGTTTTGAAGGGGTGGTCCACCAACTTGGTGTCACAATTTCAAAATCAAAGAACTTCAGAATAAACATATGCAAATCCTTCATTGCAGTAGGACTGAAGAATACAAGTTATGACTTCTGTAGAAGCCATAAGGCGTTCTTCTTCTCATCACTTACATTTTTTCCTTTCCATGAATTTACTGATAGGGTCCATGATATCTTCATCATTTTTAGTTTTGTCAGAAGGGGGCACCACTGCCTCTCCATCTTCCATATCATCTTCATCGGTATTAAACCACATTTCCTCCTCATCCTCCAGGGTTCTTGCATCCCTTCTGTATCTATGGTTTCTCAAAATGGAACGCATGCTGCAGAACAGTAAGTTTTAAAACTTTTGATTCAAAACCCAACTCTAATTAATAATAAAACTTCTACTCGATATTTACAGTGACAGCTTACAGATACAAATGTAGAGCAATAAAAATACCAACAAATCATTCTGCAATGTGAACCTTTGTATTTTCAATGCAAATACAATTAAAACCTTTTCTTCATAAAAAAGCAAATAAAGTACAACTCTGCTAATAGCACATTCAGACTACTTTATCTGTCCACTATTCTGTAGCTTACAAACAGCACTATTAAAATAATTTTAATAAATTTCACTGAAGTGTTGCATTCAGGCTTGGTTTAACAGTTTGCACTGGTAAATAGAAGTTGTAAAATAAAGAGTTATAGACTTTTTTTTAAAATACTTTATAGCTCATCAGTATTTGGGGTCCAATGTGTTAAAGAAAAAAAAAACCCAATGCAAAATCTAAATTAAATACGACTCCACTTTAAAACAGATACGTTAAAAAGAGAGGTCTCTCTTTCTGCCACATCCACCTGTTACATTTTTTGGTCACTATCACTATTTTCCATTCATCAGAGCCTTGGAAACAAAGTGCTACTTCTCCCTCCCCACTGGATCTATTATTAGTGTTGGTCTATCTCAGCTCCACCTTCCTTTTCTTTTTTCTCATGGAAGCAGTATTATGCCCTTAGAGGAGAGGGACAGTGACATGCACCCTGAAGAACAGGGGGAGAAATGGAAGAGAGGTTGAAAACACTCTTTTCATTGCTAGATGTTGTTTCTAACAGTCAATTTTCAAAAAAAGCATGAAACCCTTGACAAATTTTCTGTAGCGCTTGTTCAAAATTTACTGGCCACAATCTAAGTCTGAAATTTAATGTTTTTCATAAAGCCTCTGTTACTGGAATCAAAATGTTAATAATACAATCTGAGCTTATTCTATTCAGAGAAAAGGTCTTGCATTACTGACTGCAGGAAAAAGCCAGAAGGGAAAAATTAAGAAATTTAAAAAGGTATTAAATAAGAACACTAAGTGTACTTTTAAAAATAAATCTAATTCTGAATTATTTGTTTGCCAACACTATCATCTGGATCTATACATACTGCATCATTTTGCATTGCATTTAAATTCAAGTTCTGCTAACAATGCAAAACTTACTTAAGTGGTACCTTCCTGAATACTTTTGTGGCCCATGTCAACAAAATTTTTGGCCTCCTTCCTTACTGAACTGTTCTTTGCTAAAATGTGTAAACAGATTCTTGTTATTTTTGCATTTTATTATTTCTGGGTTTTCACTTAAGAAAATTACATGACTGTGACAGTGCTTCTGCAGTTACTATGTAAGATGCTAGGAAGAAGGTAAAAACTGGCTGGTTGAGCTACAAACCTCTTGAAGGTATAATACTCTGTTGGATAGACTAATGCAGCACAACTATACACAATCACTTAGCTCAACTTAAGCTAAGAAGAGACTAATGCTTTACTTCCTATACTGGGTGGAAATTACTGAAGGAAGTGGCTGGGTGTTCTTTCCAACACATGCATTAATATAAGATTCATAGGCTTGAATTTCACAGCTGTTTAAGTGATAAGCTTAGCTGACACAAGCCAAAATAATATCTCACTCGTAAAACATTAGTATTCAAAACTGCAGATCCTGCACAAACTCTTGAAAGTGCTTCAATATTTAAAAAAAAAAAAAAAATCTATGATTATACTCTCATTTTAACTGTGCAAGTCTCAAATTTAAATATTGGTTAAGAAATTCTGTGGTAGGAAATAAAGTAAATTAAAAGTCTGAAATTTCAAGATGTCCTAGTATGAATAACGAGGATTAATTTTTTTATGTGTTTTCAGACTAATTCAAGACAACAGAACAGATCTTGCTAGCAATTCTTAAGAGCAACTCATCTATTCACACAAGCAGTCCATTTTGTTTGAATGAAACTACAAATAAAAGTAATACCATTTGCCAAAGATAAATGGAGTAAAAAGTCCTAAACTTCCTGGTTTTAGACACCCTAACCTTTTAAACTTGGGCAGCTGTGTACTAAGGAAGGGAACTTGTGCTCTGGCAAACAGTAGGAGTGATTCAAGTGTTATATCAGATTGTTTTTTACTCCATCAGCAAATCTAACAGTGACAAAAAAGCATCCTCTGAAAATTCCTTTGCATATTCCATTTCTCAATCATTTTGGTAGAACTTGTCTAAATATCTACTCCCACATCTAAAATAAAAGGAAATCTGATACAAATTTCTGAAGGAAAAATTCACAGAATGATAATTCACAACTGAACAATCTTTCAAATCAAACAGTGGGAATCTGTTATTTAAGCAAATTAACTTCAGATACTTGATAGCCTTACAGGCTCATTACAATAACGTACATAAGTTTAGGATATGACAACTTAGCATTATTACCGCAACTACTATGTTAGCTGAAAGCTCATCAAGAGTTTGAAGCAACACATCTGGAAATCACACTATTAATCAAGTAAATTCAACAATGCCCGAGATGCAAGCAGCAGTCTAAATTATTTACATTTCTTGCTATCATGCAACAACCCACCAATATTCCCAAAACAGAATTAAAGTACTGATACACTGAGAAGAGCACTTAGTGCATTTTACCTGTCAAGTTTTGGATTATCTTGTCTTTCCCTTTGTTGCTCAAATCGTAGTTTCAGTCCTTTGAATGTCTGCACATAATCTACATCTTCCAGTGCCTTCCAGTAATTTTCAATTACATGAGCCGTTAACGATTTTATATCTTCCTATAGGAACGAACAAACATAAAGTGACTTCATTCAAATGGATTTATTTAATACAATATAAAAACTAACGGAAATGAGAGATTATTTTTAAACATTCCACAGGCAGCATTATATTAATTAGCTTAAGTGAAAATGAGTATTATGCATACAAGTGTAGTTAAAAATCTAGAACTTCTAATATTTGATTAGCGAAACAGGCATAATAGCAGCAATTTTCTAGCAGTATCCCCTTGAAAACACATGCATAGAACCTAAAACCCTGATAGAAAATTACACCAAACCCAATTCTAACAGGTCTTTCCTGCTGTAACTTACAAATATTTCCATATTGATAGATTAACCGATACCTGTTGTAATCAGTCATGTAAAGAATATGTTTATGAGATACAGACTTATCATTCATGTTTCTTTCCTTGCTGCAAATAAATTACTTATGTAAAGACAATAATTCAATGCATTTGTTTAAAATGAGAATAAGGAAGGTATTTTTTATCAGAAACTAACATCAAGTTTTTCCTTTGTGGCCATACAGTGCTGTTCAAAGTCCTTTACAAAAACCTCCCAAATGTTCAGTTTAGTGTTGTGGCTGCCCAAAACCACTCTAGACATCTGAGACTAGCACAGGTCTGCATACTGCAGGGGCAGAATTGCTCCTGTGCATTGTTTGACTTTCTTAGCACTGCACACCTCCTGGAATTCACTGCAGAATAAACACCTGAATTACAGTCTACTAAGGACAAGCAAAGTGACATGAATATTAATACAGTGGTTATTTTCTTTTTTGGTTATATGCTCAAAGGTCACCTCTTATGAATGGTAATACATCAGTAATAACAAAAGCCCACTTTTTTTTATTCAAGCTCTTTAAGAATAAACCTGAATGGAATGCAATAAAGTTGACAAGAAGTATTTCCAGATACCAAGAAGTATTCTGGAAATGCAACCCGGGTATTTATGTGAAAAGGAGGATAAGAAAATAAAAAGATTATTTATTTCCCCCTAGAATGAACTGTACAATCAGCACATAATCCCATGTAGTACTGAAAGACCACAGCACAAAAGTCAGGGCCGCCTATATAGATTAACGTTTTTCATAGCTTCAAACCCATTTTTAAATGAACTCTCCCACAATGATCAAGTCATCTCAGTCTTGAATTACCCTGAGTCCCAATTCAAAGAGGAAGGAGGTTATCAGCACAGAAGATTTCAAGAGGTGACAAAGCCTCCTTTTTTCCCTCACCCACCCACTCCTCCACAACTGTCTTGCACCCTAGCTTGGCCCCACTTAACCACATTTACAGTCTGTACAGCATCTTGTCAGAATCTGGATTCAGACAACAGTGAAGAAACAGTACTGTGCAGACAGCCAGACTGGCATGAATATTTTAAAAGATTCCCCACGGAAGGGACCTTGTAGCACTCCATTAAGATAATAAAAAAAGACTTGCTATCTCTTCTGTATGTTTCTATATTCTGTTGAATTGACATTACAGAGCACGACTAAATTTGATGGGTTTGTAGCAGGAGTTTCAAATGACATTCCTGTCGCAACAGGCCCATCCAATCTGCACGATGAAACTTAATTAGGGCTGCCTTTGCAAAAACTGGGTACTGTGAGTACACCAATTATCAAGTGAACTTAATTTTCAAGTCATGGTACTGTTTGAACATAAGAAATATAACATGAACATGTACAAATATGTAACTGATACAAAAGAAAGTTCATTTAAATACAATATCACATGGTCACATCACTACGATAGCATAATTTAGGGTGCAAGCAAAAAGAAAACTCTTCTTGAACTACAAAATTAAATAATACAGTAATTATCTTCAGCATATAACAGCACTCACCACTCTGATAAATTCAAACATCTCTATTATGGCAGAGTTCATGAGATTATAACGGGAACCATTATTTAGAAAGGCTTTGACCACAGGTTCAAACAAAAAGCTTTTCATTATGTAACGGTTATAGAATTCATCCTTTAGTCCAATTATCTTTCTTTTGAAACGAAGGGCACCTGAAACAGAAGTGTTGTCAAAAGAATTTTTAAATTTTTACATTTAAAATAAAAAATCCAGAAATTACTCAGCATTAGTTGAGGCAATTTGCAATCTAGTTCTTAGGCAGCATTACATTATTAGGACCAGGTAATACATTCAGCTATTCACTGCTTCTCAACAGTCTTGACTATACTGGATATATATCCTCCATCATAACTGCAGAAGTGAAACCACCTCTGTTCACTGAAGAAATAATATACTACTGTTTAACTACATTACTATTAACTTAATGGTGTACTTTCGATTTTTTTAAATTACTTAACGATAAAAGTAAAATATTTTCATTATTATATTCATTAGAACTGGGAAATTTGCTTATTGTTCCTACTAGTCAAATGTAAGTTTGATGACATTTAATTAAGTCCTATTTGATTAGGATGCAAATGATCTCATTTTAAAATTGGTAAATGACACTTTCTTCACACACATAGTAAAGCAAAGACTTAATTTACATCCAGCGTAAAGTTCTTTCTAAAACTCCAAAGCATACACAAGCATGTGAATGCTCATGCATAAACTGAAGGTAGAGTATCATCTCACTATAAAGCAGCACATTTTGGTTAGCAACCAGGTGTACATGAAAAAAGATTATTCAAGGGTTCTAAAACCAAACTCAGGTGATTCGGTTACAAATTTAGAAGGTAGTTCTTATTGTATGGTACTGCTCAACTTTAGGCTTTGTTTTACTCTACATGCATAACAGAATTGTGGAAAAATTCTCTTACTTGTCTCCAGAATTAAGTCACACTGCTTTGCTATTACTGTGCTGAGCATGGTCAAGAAACTACCAGAGTTTGAAGAGCAGCACACTGAACTTCCGTGCTGTTTAATGCAGTCAGATAACCACGCCTCTAATTAAATACCTCTGATAATTTCTACTAAAAAAAAAAATGAAAACTTAGTATATTCAATATTGAGATGCCATCTCTTCAATTCACCTCTGCATTGAGATTAAGAAAAACCCTCCTGCTTTTTAGGAAAAAAGACATCTATAAATGCACAATTATTTACTAATACTAGCTGACTTATCTATAAATTGGTATGAGAAACACAGAGTACAACAGTAGAATTTCTGTATTCAGTCACAGATGGCCGTGATCTGTGAACAGTTTTCTTCCAGCAGAATAAAGATATTTAACACTTCACATTCACAAAATAGCCGTTTATTCTTTAGCTTTCAGACTTACACAATGCCAAGAAAGCGTGCTTTGAGGCCATGAGAACAAGTACCCTTCGCAGGATATCTTTGTTAATGATGTAGTTCTTTATGTGATAAGTATGATGTTCTACGCAGAAAGTTAGCAATTCCAGTATTAATGCCAAGAGTTGGGCTGTCTGAAAATCATCTGTAACAAAACCAATACCAAAATAATTAAACATATCTAGGATATTGCCTTCAGAAGCTAGCTTCAAACACCCAACCGCAGCCTGGTAAACTTCCCAAGTTCCTGTATATTGCCACAGATAGTTTAGAGAACATGCTGGAGGGTATGTTTAGTCTTTAAAATAGAAACTGAACAAGCCTGTTATGGGCTGAATATTTTCTATTTATACAGATACAGCAGAAAACTCTCTTCAACTATAGAAACAATTACATTTTGTCTTAGATCAGTGGTTTTAGGTTCAGAGAGTACAGAACTTATCACTAACATAAGCAGTCAGGCATATTTAACCAAAGCTCATTATGATGTCCACAGGCCTATACCATGAAATATTGCCCTATACACAGTACCTCAACTAAGTTTGTACCAAAACTGTGCTCTATTATGCTTTTTGTCAAAAGTACTCTGCAAGAAATATCTCAGGCTCTTTAAACACTTCTAAGACATAATCATATCAGCATATACAAAAAAGTAACTCAAATTCTGCTTTTAAGTAGACAATTAATAAATTAAATACACGTTAGATTTAATCTTTTTTAAAATGTAATGCTATCTTTTTAAAAATACTGCCAGATTGTTGACCATTGAACACAAGTATTTTAAATAGTAAAAATCTCACTTCCAATCTATCTGGAAGCCAGCTGAGATAAAACAGATTAATTTAACTAATCTCTTGGAAATCTACACAATAAATTCCAAAGTTTACAGAACATTTATCTATTATTTAAGTACCTCCTTTTACATCAATTTTGGATGTGTTATAATATCAATAAACAAATGGTACTGCTGCTAGTAGCCAGCAAGAACAGTTACTTCATCACTGATCTCTGCTTTCTTGGTCTGATTTAGAACTAATACCCTCAAATTCAGCACAATATTGTGATACACACCTTCTCATGGGCAATTTTGCATCCTCTCTAGTAATCCCTGACCTTGAAAAACATTTACTTATGTTTTCACATCTATGTCACTGAACAGCTCCATGAGTTACTAAAAATTACAAATATTTTCATTTCTGCTGAAGCAAAAGGTCCAGCAAGTGCTTTTCACTTCTTAAATCAGATCTCTTTGCTGAATTTTATACTTACAAATTATTCAAATGACTAAATCATGAATCAACATTTTACTTCAAACTATGTATCACAGTCTCAGATTCTCCTTAACACAGAAAACATCCTTTGATAGTCACTCTGTTTGAAACATCGACATTCAACAGACTTGATGAGCCCAACATCCAGAGTGGCATTACCTTTGCTAGGCTTGTCCTCTGTAGTATTGGCCAATAAAGGGGCTGTCAGAACATGCATACAATGTTTGTAGAAGAAACCCAAGAACTCTGTCTTTTCCGTTTTCTAAAGAATATAATAAAAAAAAAAATTATATATGCAACATATCACCAAACACTCTACAAAAAACAACTGTAATTTCATTTTTTCATATTTACTTACATTGGCAGTGGCAAGCATATTTTCTGGATCAACTAAAGTACGAAGCAAACCCATGAGTAGCACTGCCCCTCCAAGTTCTGGATCTGTGTCACAAATCATGTGTTCTATAATGAGGTTAATGAGTAATATATCCTAATGTGGGGGGGAAAAAAAAAGGCAAAAATAATTTTTAATGCTACTCTCTTGCCCCAAATCTGAAATTATCTTCTAAAAGAGTTACCACCTGGTTAAAAATGGTGTTCTATCAACATTTTGTAAAATGTAAACAACTGCCAAACAAAAAAACCCCAAACTTAACAGAAACAAATTAACTTTACATGCCAGTGACACATTCTGGTCAGTGGTTCAAGAGTAAAAAGGCAAGCAGTGAAGAAGAATCTTTCAAAGCAACTAAAAATAGTTCTGAAATTAACAGCCTAATTTAGAATTTAGTCTGAACTGCAATGCCAAAAGATAAAAGTTACTTAACAGATACTTAACAGTCTCAAAATTCAACTAACTTCTGGAATCATTTTCAGAGTACAGAAGTTTTAATTTGTATCCCCCTTTAGAGTAGGTACCAAGAGTTTTATTCTACAAACACGTAACAGTAAATTTTATAATGCTATTGAACTTGAAACAAATTATTTTCACCTAAAAATAAACCCAATATGTATTTGCAGTAACCAAGAATAACACATAAAAGGAGAAAATAATATTTACATTTAGGAATCCTGACCTGGTTTTGGCTGGGATAGAGTTAATTTTCTTCCTAGCAGCTGGCACAGTGCTGTGTTTTGGATTCAGTATGAGAAGAATGTTGATAACACAGTGATGTTTTAGTTGTTGCTAAGTAGTGCTTACACCAGTCAAGGACTTTTCAGCTTCACCTGCTCTGCCAGGTGCACAAGAAGCTGGGAGGGGGCACAGCCAGGACAGCTGACCCCAACTGCCCAAAGGGGTATATTCTGTACCATATGACATCATGCTCAGTGTATAAACTGTGGGGAGTTGGCCAGGGGGCAGTGACCACTGCTCAGGGACGGGCTGGGCATCGGTCAGCAGGCGGTGAGCAACTGCATTGTGCGTCACTTGTTTTGTATATCCTTTTATCATTATTATTATTATTATTATTATTTATTATTATTACTATTATTATTATTTTCCTCTGCTGTTTTGCTGTTTTGTTAAACTGTCTTTATCTCAACCCATGAGTTTTACTTCTTTTTTTCTGATTCTCTTTCCCAGCCCACTGAGCGTGGGGGAGTGAGCGAGCGGCTGTGTGGTGTTCGGCTGCCTGCTGGGTTAAACTACAACAGGCTCATATCATTAATAGAGTTGTAAATATAAAACAGTAATTTCAAAAAACAATACACACATTTCTGGGGACCCTCTACTTACATCATCATTCTGCTGTGCTTCCTGCATGACAAACTCTCGTACCATGGACGGGTTGTATTCAACCAAATATGAGAATATATCAGTGGCTGCACTTCGTACTTGTGCATCATCCATACCCTGGAAAAGTCAAATAAAATAATTTATATTTCTTTAATAGAAAAGGCTTAAATGGAATAAAAAGAAAAAGCATGTAGACTTTAATTCCTACTTACAAGTCATACCTAACTATTACTTAAATCGTATTCTAAAACTGAATTGACTCTAACCTCTTCTTTGTACATTTGACTACTGTTGGGCAAAATAAATTTTATGGTTTCCCTGCCTTTTGGTCTATTTCCATATTTTCTTACTTAATTGTACATGAAGAAGCATGTAAAGATAGGAAAGCAAATGAGAAAACAACAATATAAGAATGCCAGGGCACTTACCAATGTTACATTGTAACTCTTTTAAAGTTTTACAAAACTCTTTTAAATCTGAATCTCAAGCTAAGAGAAGACAAATGAAGTGACCACTTCAGAAAACCATGTGACTCAAGTTTGGCATACTTACTTTTTAAAAAAAAACCTCTCTGGAAATAAACAAAATTGTTACCACAAATAAAATTGAGCTGACTTACTAATATGACTTCTAGTGCTGGCAGTATGCCCATATTTGACAGGGTTTTGAAAAATGCATCTCTGTTTTGAGGTTGCAGTGTTTGAGAGAATGCACAAAACTCTTTCAGAAAATTCACCTGAAAAACAGGAATAATATACTAGTTAGTAATTAAAAAGCAATGCACGTATCACTTGGTAGTAACTGTCCCTTTCATGTACATTTTACAGATTTCTTACCAATTCCTGTCTTTTCTCCTCATCTGTGGCTTCATCTGTTAGTTGTGCAAACAAGTCTGTCAGAAATTTTTCATCTTCCTACAAAGGCAAAATAATACCATTTGTTTATTTGACAATATCAAAAGGCATCCAAGTGTAATATAAAGTTCTTCTAAACCATGCCTCCTGCAATTAAGAGAACATACGCTTGTGTACTGTAGTTAATCATACCAGTATCAACTTTCTAATTCAATTTTCGAACAAATTAGCATGAATCTTGTTTTTGAGCTTTTATCATGTTCAACACCACCCCACCCCCCAACACTTCATTCTGTTATGATGTATCTTGTATTGCCTTTTGGCTGTCCTTTTTCTATTTTCTACTGCCATTCTCATAATTTTGTCTATGACTTCTTCTCTAACTTCCTTCCCCCTTGTCACGCACCCGTCCCCCTAAACCACACTCCAATACCTCTGCTTCACCTGTCTACATATTTCGATAAATATGATCTCCCACTCAACCCTACACACACCTGTATCTTTGGAATGTTATGAGACCTTTGCGGCAGAACTAAAGCAAGGACATGATGAAGGGAAAGCTGCATAATAGCAGGAATGAGGTGAGATTCTTTCCCCACAATGTTGTAAAAAGGGTGAATTCTAGAAACCAAATTAAAATAACTCTTCCTATTAGGTACAGCATTTATTGGGCATTCTGGCTAGCAATAATCAAAACCCATTCCATTATTTTTCGTGCTGCTGTACCTTAGCAACCTTATGAAAAACAGCCAACACATTACAAATGTGTATTTAGGCTGAAAGAAGCAGCAATACTTAGCTTCCCATAACCTTTACAGTCCTAACAATTAGCAGATTATTAAAACAGAAATAAACCTTCCAGCAATATTATACAATAATAAGGCAGCATTTGTTTGAAAAAGATACCGGTACATCAGATACAGATTTTTTCAAAAAGCTGCTAGTGTTGTTTCTTGTGAAGTCAGTAACACCCCGTGCAATATCCCTCCAACCCAAAACCACAGTGCTAGAAAATCCAAGTTGCCTCGTTTATGTTTACACAGCACAAGGTAGAACCATTGAAGTACTTCAGATATATCCCCATAAACTTTCTTGTATTGCAAATTATCTATGTACCTCACCCAGGCTCACGTTGCAGCCTTGCTGAGAAAATGAGTACCTCAGTTCCAATAGCACACCATGCTAATGCAGCTATAACGCTGCCACAACCCAATCCGGGATGGCACTGCACAACATAGATAAACCCAAAATAGGTTGGCATGAGCTACTGCCCTACAAGGCATTTCACCACACTGTAAGGTAAACCCTGTATTTAGGATACACCACACACTTCCTCTTGTTTGATGCTGTGCCATGCTTCTAACCTGACCCAACAGTCTAGCAATATTGAACAAAGCATGATTTCTGGACAGTTTCAGGTGCTATTTCCGTGACTGCTTCAAAATCAAAACAAAAAGAGATAGGAGAGGCCTGGTTTGAAGTTCACTGAAATTCACCATAGAGGATCAAGCACTGGAAATGTAAAGTTTGACTTTCAGATTTCAACAGTCAAACACGTTCAAAAAAACCTATTAAGGTCTTTGATTGCAAGAAACATAACTTAAGCTATGGTGAAAGAACACAAGGATGTTTGTCTACCTGCTATCCAGTTGTTATATGGCTTGGTACGTTTTCTCTTCTAGTATTTAACTCATCAGGCATCACAGGTAACATAACTAACCCACAGAAGAGATACTGACATGTTTACTGAAATAAAACAAAAAAAACCCCACCAAAACCATAGAACCCAGTTCTTTTGAAGAACATGCAAGTTACTCTCCACGATTATCAGCCCATTTAAGAAAAGGCTAGTAATTTGCTTTCATTTCTCTTTTTGCTATTTTGATGAAGATGTAAATCTAATCTCCTCTATCAAAACTTTTGAGAAGATGCATGCATATCCCCAACTGGAGAGTGTAATCCCTATTTCCATTCTTACTGTGAAATGAACTTTTCACCTCCTTCATACTACCTGACAGTAAGTGCAAGTCAATACCACAGAAATATCTCAGAATGATCACTGGAAAAAAAAATATTGGAAAATTTCAGCATTTAGATATGTCAGAGCCATGATTAGTGTGCTTCTGCAGAAAAAAGGGTACACAATATTACCCAAAGTATCAAATTATGGTTTTAAGTCAAAATGTGGAAGGAAAGGAGGAGACCCTGCGCTGCCAGTGTCACATGGGTCTCATTTACAACCCACTGCAGAGCCCCAGAGGCAGAGGTAGCCGGGGAGCTGCACCTCCAGCACCACTCGGCAGAGCAGGGCAGGCAGGGCCTTCCTGGGCAGGACTCAAGCTCAGCGCCCCGAGCAGATCCTGCCACGGTCCTGCCCGCTTCAAGATGTGACCATCCACAGCAGAGGCCAACCCACTCACCCTGTTTCTGGGCTTGCAAACGTTTGGGACTTGTAGACGGGACTTCCTAACAGTGGGAAGTGATGAAGACTTCAATGCTGACAATGTTTCAGAAAGAATTTGCAGTTCAGTATGTAACCATTTTTCAACCCTCCACATATATACTACAATACAGTATTTTAAAATTCTGTATTAAACATAATATTGAAGCATTTCCCACACCATCTCCTCTCCCAAACTCCATGAAATACGTTGTATTTTTAAATTAACAGGATAATCTGAAATCTCTAGGTCTCAGAACAACGTGATTTATTTAAAATCAGACAAATTAAGATGGATCTGAGGTGATATGAAACATCCCACCCTTACATGGATAATATGCAGTAAATGGCAGCTGTTCCAAGAAAATAAAACCAACTTATTACTAACTTTGCATTTCAGGGCTAAGACATAATTGTGTTTAGGTGCTGTCTCATTCCAGATCCTTAATGAAAGGTAGACAGGTTGTTACTGATGGGAAAACCCCCAACCCTCTCTACATTTATAGAAAAATTGTGATTGCAGTGAACATTCTCAATACAAGATTCTTTCTCAAGCTGTAAAATTACTGACAAGGGCAGCATATCTAGAGATACATTCCTGAACAACACTACCAGAATCTATGGAAAAGCACAGTCCAAGAGCAGAGTTCACATATTTTAGAAGCCACAAAGCACCAACAACAAATGTTAGAATTACACAAGCTTAAATGTTTTCTATTTTTTTTCCAACTTGCAAAAATCCCCCCAAATATGTCTGTGAAGTGAACACAGTGCAAATGCATAATTTTTTGTATAGAATCATAGAATCATAGAATGTTTTGGGTTGGAAGGGACCCCTAGAGGTCATCTAGTCCAACCCCCCTGCACTGAGCAGGGGCCTCTTCATGCAGACAAGTATCAAAACCCATTTGGATATTTCTTAGAAGCTGTGAAGGTCACAACTGTCTTCCAAGAAAACAAAACAGCAAACGATAATTTACGGGGTAACTGTAGAATCTAGCTATTTTCTCCATGCACAGAAATTATTAAATGTGCAATATGTAAACTATGCATATACCAAAACCTAAATATACTTATTTATGCTTTTGCAAGATCTAAGCAGGTGCTCCTAGGATTTGATACCTTTCAAAGTTCATGAAGATAAAATTAAACCAGGCTATCTACGCACTCAGTCATTTATGACTTGAAAAACAAGAAAACCCACGAACAAAGTAGGATCACAAAAAAAGACACTATTTACATAATTTGTGATTCAACCTTCAAAGCAGCCCTCCTCCTTCCAAAAGGCACTTAAAAAAGCACTCCTCAAAAGCAGGCCGCTCTTAAACATAATTAACTTCCAGTTATCAGATACTTCATGTCTGTGATTACAGATAAATGACAAAAAACATCCCTTTCTCAAAAAAAACCCCAAGAAACTCACGGACTCCTAAGGTGGGAAGAGTATACTTTCCATCCTATCTTCCACCTTCCTATTCATTTTAGGCAGGCATAATATTTCAGCCCAGAAAGTGAGAGTTTCATAACATTTTACCAGCAAGGAATTACAGCTTCAAACATACATTCCTTCCCCAGAAGATTTCATAGTTTAAAACGTTTCAATCTCCTTTAGCTCAGACTGCCTTCCCACACATGCCTTCATTTGCTATCAATAAGCTATTTCCACTTGAGACAACACGCTGAAACAGCAGCGGGATCCACCTGACCGGAGTTTCTGTACACATTGAAAATCACTTTCTACACTGGACAAGTTAATCTCAGAAACCATTAGCATGCACCACTTACAAATTTCTTTCACTAAGTCATCTTCCCCAGGAAGTGGCATCCTTTTACACTATACTGAAGGTAAATTTTGCTGAAAGTAAATCTCCACAGTTATTCCTGAGCCAACTACTGCAGACCAGCAGGAGACCTTCCAATCCTAACATGTTTGGGCAAAACTACCAATACACACTGACACAATTCTTCCTCTAAAACAACTACAGATAATTACATTTACATCCACAGGGTTAAGAATAAGTAACTACCTGTAAAACCACTTTCAAAATTAAAACCAGTCTATTGTTATATATAAATCCAGTAAAACATACAGATATACCTAAATGCCTGTAATTTTTTAGTTGAAAAAGGGGATAAGGACTATTGGTAATACCGTTTCTGTATTTAAAAAAGATTATTTACCAGTACAATAATGCCATGTGATCATTGCTCTACTAGGCACATAAATTATTTTAACATGTATCAGATTTTCCCCTTCCATTCTCCACTTTCCTGAAAATAAAAGACTCTGAAGTCTAAAGGCACATGCTTGAAAGTAATCCTAACGATATTCTGTATTCTGGAAGATAAAATCACCACAGGATCTTGCTGGCAAAAAGAACACACCAACAAGAAAGGGGGGAGAGAACAGGAGGAAACAGTGTTTGCTCACTCTATGGCGCAGTTTTGCAAGTTTTTTGGTTTTTAAGAACTAGTTAATAATACAAAGGGAAAGAACTGGTGGCCTCCAGTGTGAACATTAGTATATATTTTTAAAATTGCAAAAGAGCGTCATATAAAGTAAGAAACACCACTTACCTGTCCCACCCCCACTCTCAAAACTTGGCGAACTCCATGTTTCAGCAAGGTTTCTTGGTGGCTATGACATCTCAAGACTAGAACAGGCTGGAGCCCAAGCAGTAAGAGCATATTAGGAGGGGCTGAAATTGGAAAAAAATGTTATATACCTCTTTCGTATCTTATGTACAGCGAATCATAAAACCTGTAGTTGAGTAGGTTTCCACAGCAGTTAACTCTGTAGACTGGAAATACTGGTATCATGGGTTTACTATCCATCATGACCAACAGTATCTACTTTAGTGATATCTCAACACAGTTACTTAAAACGACAGATCTTAGACAATTAAAACACAAATAAACTAACCTACATTTCTCAGAAAAGCCCATCAGTGTAAGCATTTTTATAAAGATTATGGGAAAGCTAACCTTAATGAAGAAGGAGGGAGGAATATAGTTCATAACTCTAAGTGCCAAAGGTGACCCATTCTGTGGTTTTAGTTTTACCACGGAACAGGCAAAAGTTATTTACCTACCAAAGAAAACAAAATCATGGAAGCAGGTATCTTCCATGACTACAGAATTTATTTTTTTTAAAGACATTCAAAATCTCTCCTAATAAACCCAGAATTCTGAAGAATCAGCATATTCTTATTTACAGAATTCACTAGTTACAGTTGGAAAAACTGACCTTAAATGTCAGTGACCTTTAGTGACCTTAAATGTGCTATTTTGACACCAAATACCTTAAATAAGATACAGTGGCAATTTTGAGTAAAGTCACCCAGCTTGTCACAAGCATAAGGCACAATCTGCAGTCTTGTAGAAATTTCTAGTCACTTTTCTGTAACTAAGGTGTAGCTGAGTTAATCTGAGATGAGGGTATTGCAAAGTGCCACTTTAGTTAATAAACAGCCTGACGTGAAAAGGGCTCTTGAGAGCTCATCTTTTTATTCATGGTGGAAGTAACGAAGTAAGATGGAGTAACATCTCCTTTCCTGCACAGCCAGTGAGAGAAAAGAACAGAATATAAAACAACTCAGTTGTACACGCAATAGTTGCAGTATGTAACAGAATGCCAGCTGCTCAGGGAGTCTACCTTTCATCTGAGAAAAAATTTCCCAAAAAGATAGCTCTTCTGTCACACCCTCAATGGACCAGGAGAGTCAACCTAAAGTCAACAGCATAACAACCTGTATTACGCATCAACTAAGAACTTGAGACTCACACATGGCTCCCAACAAACTGAAGCATACCAGAAACTCTTCAATTAATAATGATTTACAAAGAAACAGCTTCTTAACTACACACATAAGGTTAGTGAGCACCAGGATCTCTTAAGATCTGAAATAATGAATGCCAGGAACGCCAATTACATACAAATCTTTCATGAAGTAACACACACACCCCCCAAGTACTGTCATATAACCAGCTACAGAAATGCATGTTAAACCACACCCTAATGGAAGAAAGACCTTAAGAATTAGTTACAGAGGTGAAATCAACAAAAGCAGTCTTTTAATTTTGTTCTCAGGACATTATTTATTCTGCTTAAAGAAATGAGAAGGAACAGTATCACAGATTTTATACATGGACAGTGGGAATGGGGAGGTGGAGAAAAGAAAGGGGAAAATGAAACTTTAGAGGGCAGAGATTACAGAAAAAGTGCAACCTGACATATTGCTCTATAAATAAATGAATAAATAAATGCCAGGTAAATAGGTTTAAACCTTGGGTTAGAGCTACACTGTGAGAACTTGAAAAATCAATCAATCAATCAAACCTTTTAATCTCTTGGAAACACAATGGGCATATAATTTGTGATAGCCTGTTTTAATTCCCTCAAAACCAAGAACTGATCATCAATGTCAAATAATTCCCAACATTCTTATTTATAAACTCAGGGAGCTCCCCTTCAATGCTATAGAGCTGTACTGTGAAAGGACTAGAAAATGCAATATAGCACAGGATACATCTTCTGCCTTGCGTGCTACCACTCTTGGCTCTTCAAAGCTGTAGGAAGCACTTGAACAATTTGAAATATTTATCAATCCTTGAAAGTTATGCAATGCTAATTATTCTGGCTCCACCTCACAGGGAGTATGCTTTATTCTCAGCCATAGACAACACTAACAGAAGTGAAGGTAAGGTTCAGAAACCTGTGGTCGCGCAACAAATCAAAGTCATATCTGAGCCTCTATTTCAACTGTAAACTGCAACTAACAAGTTTCACAACACAGAAAAAAGGAAACTAATCAGACACTAGTCCACAATCAAGTTACCTCAGGATTTCTGGCAAGCACGCCCTTAATGATTTTGCAGGATCACATTCCCTTTCTTCTTGCCCAGTTTCCTTTTCAAAGTTCAAGATCCCTCTCAGAATCAGCCATTGACACCAAGACTCCTGAATAATTCTGCCCCTCCTACTCCTCAAGCCAAAATGTATCATCCTCAGGACTTTGCTCTTTACCAAACCTTGCTAAGAGGTCATTAGAGACACAAGTCATACTGGATACTCAAATTGAGACCCCTTAACTGCATCTTTTTCAGCACTCTCACAAAGTCAGGCTTGTAAGCTTTCTCAAACTGGCCACTCCAAAATGATTAAGGCCTTCTGACCATTTCAGATACACACTTGTGACTTTGTTTATTGAGGACACACATAAAGAGTTTCGTTCAACTGAGCGTAAGCTGAAGTCTAGTACTACTGAAGATGCCCCATGTGTTCCACCAGGCCTCCGGTGGCTGCTCCAGTAAGCAATGATCTGTCTCCAATAAGCGAGGCACATGCCTCAGCTGCCAGACCAAATGACGTCTTGCACATCTGGCTGCTTATCAAATACTCCATGTGTAGACATGACAGATTAAAGCTCCAAAAGAGTGGATTAAATAATATCAGTATTCTGATCAACTGAGTGTGGTGGATGAAAAGTCAGGACACCTAGATTTGCCATATGAGCTTGCAAAAGGAATTTTCACTCTCCTTTGCTGTATCTTCCATGAAATTAAACAGGGTGCATTCTGAGATTCAACAGAAGATAAATATGATTAAGTTAAATCAGTAGTATCTAGCACTTTGTCCATTTCTCCAGATCAGACAGCCCCTATAAAGTCAGTGGCTATTCATTTATTAAACGCTAGGAGAATTAAGAGAATGATCATTAACCTCTACCAACCAAAATACATGCGCTGTGAACACTTCACTGAGTTAGCTGAAAGCTTTAGTAAGCTCACATTACAGAGATGTGCCACTTATTTCTACAAAGTTCAGGAAGTTCATGGGTTGGTGCAGAATACTGAAGACATGTAGGTAAGATATCTAAAGCATCACATAATCTCTTTACATTTGCAGTAAGACATATGTCACAAAAACCTGGTAATTTCAAGCAGTATTATTTAGGGACTTATAAGACAAACTAAAAATACACTCAAGCACCTAAGGCAATGTTATTAACCTACTTGCCAAACAACTAATTTAATTTATTTCAAAATTAGAAACAGTTATATCCTGGTATGAGATTATATTTGTGAAATTTAGGTGAAGTAATTTGATTTTCTTTTTTGTCATGGTAACATGACAAAAATTATCCTTAACTGTATTGCCTAAAAAGTCCCAAAACACAGAAAACCCTCCCTAACAAAATCAACCTTTCAAAATATAAACAGTACTATTCATTCCAAACAACCTCATTCAGACTTCTACATAAGCTTACTTCATTTAAAATCAATTACAGAGGAACTAGTCCAAAATCTGAAATTAAGAACATATATTTACCAGCCCCGCACTCAAATCCATGCCTTTTATGTCATAACTTCAAAATGACTTTCAGAATCACAAAAGCAATGGTTCTACTGAAGCACCCCCATCTTTCCAAGAAAAAATATCCAACTTTCTCTGTCCAAGTGCAAATAAAGAGACTCTGGAAATCTGAAACTTACCTGTAACATACCAACTATTTCCACTTTATTAAAAAAGATGAAAGAATGAAGTGTTGATAGCATATTTTCCTCAAAAACTGAGGGAGTGGGTAGGACCATATCTTGAATATACTGTACTCTGTATGTCTGATGTATTTTTTGCTTCAGCTCTGGATCAGATATAGGAATCACCTCTTTAAATTTTGCTGTTTTAGTCAGAAATTCCCTGTGTTTCCGTGACTGTGATAAAGACGGATCATATTCTAGGCATCCAATTATGTCCATTATACATTCCTCAGAAAACATGACTTCAAAAAGTGCAGTTCTGTTCAAAAGGAAAATTCCCTTGATAATTTCATATAAGTGGTGTAGTCCTTCAATGTTCTCCAAGTCTTCGCACACATGAAATATTTCTAAGAGCTTCTTAATATAGCCCTCATTTTCCAGTGCTAGCGCAAGTTTTTCACGACGCAACGGTGAAGGCAGTGAAGATGCCACAAGTTCTGCAATTTCTTCTAGTCGACTTAATTCACAAGATGGCAATTCCAGACCTGGTGATGACATATCATCAAAACGTTCTTCCTCAGATTCATCGACAAGGTCCTGAGTAATATCGACAGAAGGGTCTTTGCCTTGAACCTACAAAATAAGACGCATTCAAAAACATGGAATTTAATGTTTACGGCTACTTGAATGCTTTTTTAAAAATACCATTTCAGATATCTCACACTATTTCTTTGTACAGCCAAAATAGAAGAGCAAATGTAAGTTTGACATTGGGTACAGCTGGTTTGGAAAGTAAGACATAATGAAAAGATTTCTTTAAACAGAAGACTTTACAAAATTATTTCTACATTAGGTATTTAGTTCTTTTTCTATAAAAAGGAGGAAGAATAAAGAAAAAAGCTACATTTTCTTAGTACTTCAAATAAAAAAGGAAATCCATAATTACTAGTATGGATGGCAACTTTTTAATAGACTACTGAACTAAGTTATTTGTTTCCAGTCTTTATTCTGTGCAGACAGATTTCCAAATGAAAACCAGTATTACATTATTGCAGTGATAGCTTTAAACATTCATCTATAGGCTATTTAACTGCTCTTGATGCTTTTCAAAGCTTCTGCTACCTCAAACAGAGGAAAGAGGCCAGTCTTGTTAATTTAATTGCTGTTTTCTGTTCTGGAGAGCTGCAAGTGAAAATCTGTTACCATGCACTTTCTAAATACTCAACAGAGGCACAGAATCCCCTTGTAAGAACAGAAAACCCCAAACCGACATTAACAAAAGAGCAGTGGAAATCTGGAGCTGTCAGAAAAACAAGCCACAGGACCT
Source organism: Gorsachius magnificus (assembly GCA_034008185.1). Lineage (NCBI taxonomy): Eukaryota > Metazoa > Chordata > Aves > Pelecaniformes > Ardeidae > Gorsachius > Gorsachius magnificus. The sequence continues at coordinate 52,020,450 of CM067086.1, forward strand.
GCAAAGATCTCTATAGACATACAATGAGGAAACTGCAGAAAGTACAAATTAGTGAAAAAAGCAGACACAGATGATTGGGCACCAGAGTGTTTCAGCTTTAATGACATCGTAATTGTATATCTGCTTGGAGTCTGATGTGTCAAATCCAGAAAGGCACTGCTGTGTAGAAGGTACTGTTCTTAATCTTGAAAATCAGTGGAAAAAAAATCTGAGAGAACTAATTCTCCACGGATAACAGCACGCCTATACTTAGATTAAAATCCAGAATGCTGGTAAAGCCCACATACTGTTCTGTTTATACATCAGCAACCACTTCCAGCATAAGTAGTATTGAAGTCTTCCATTTAGAAGCAGCTTGAATGACTGAGGAAGCTTAAGATCTTTAAAGTACACTAGACACAAATACAATAGCGTGGCCTCAAAACAGGATGTAAAGTCACTAGTTTCTTACAAAAATATTAGATTTTTACACGAGGCTGAGGAAGCTGGGCTTCTTATCTGAGTGTTTCCCAAGAATACAATTTCCCCTTTCCCCCATTTTGTTTCTGTCCCCAACTTTTGGTGCTTTGACTGCTAAGGTTCCTGGATACGTTTCTGTACTTGTTTACATTAAGTGGTAAACTGTTGAAAAGACTCATTCCTAATAAAAGGAATGATCTATACACATGTAATTATGAAAACAGTTTTCTTTTGCTTTATTTCTGAAATCATTGAGACTCCAAAAGACAGAGTGGAGAGAGCTAGATCTTTGTTAAGAACAGAATGAGACAGTGCACAGAGCGAGAATTAAACTAATTTGGAGAAATCCCACCTAATGTAGCATAGAAATTAAGAAAAGTTGTAATGCTTGAAATGGAAGAAAAAAGCCAAACAGGAACTGACAAGTTGAACTAACATCAGTGAATACATTGACTAAACTCTTTTGGGTATTGGTCAATAGTTAATACCTGACTAAATGTTATCCAGGAACAATACTGATTCAGTGACTACATAATCATCCAGTTGTAGTGGTAAAACATAATGATTTAATTAGCACGTATTAAAATATATACATGCTACATACAAATTGTTTGATTTCTTTAAACTGTAAGAACTATAGCTTTGAGGTGATAATACAGGAATAGAGCTATCTCCTACTTCAACTACCAGGTCAATCTTTCACACCCTGACAGTCAACAGAAGCATACTGTCACATTTACATGGAAGAAAGTTCTGTTGAGAAACTCAGTATTCCCCTCACCTGAAATGGAAGAATGAGATAAAAGAACGAGAAGAATGAGAAATGTAGAAAGAGAAATGTGAACAAGATATGGTTAAATCCATGAGAAATACATTATAAAATTCACTAAGAGCTCACATACGTTTTTCTCTCTACAATAAAACTTCGGACAGATAACTTTTCCCCTTCTGGCCAACATGGAAAAAGTTAAGTATGAAATTAATTATTATGAAACTTTTTAAGCACTCATTTTGAGCTAAACCTCATTGGGCAATAATAGAGCTAAAAATGTATGTTAAGCAAAAAGACCTGAAAATGCTCTTAAAACCCCAAACATGATTTAAATTCACATCAAATTTCTGGAGGAAGGAGAAAGTTTTCAAACTCAAAAATGCAAAATTTGGGAGTTGGCTAAGATAATAGCTTATCCTTTCTACTTACTGTGTTCAGATTCACCTCTTAGAACGGTCTACAAATTTTGAACAACATTAAGATGATTTAGCCTGTCTCAATTTACATTTATCAAACTTACCTGACATATTTTTTCCCATATTTCATCACATCCTGCTTTTTCTTGAAAGCTAAGTGCCAAATCATAATTTTCAGCTTCAGACCACACAATCAAGGTATCCTTTAAAGAGAAGAAGAGTATTTTCAGGCAATGTATTTCAGATTTTACGTACCTGAATAGTTTAAAGAGTGAAATTTTAAAATAAAAACAGCGTGACACCTAATTATGACAGGACAGCATTACAATACAAATGTAATCATCATTAAAAACTTTTATTAAAAACATTTCTGCCTAAATCAGAATAAGAACATTCCAGAAAAATACTGAAAATTTTAGCTGTTAATTCACGTGACCATAATACTGTAAATCTCAAAATGGTTGATGTAGAATATGTACTTCTACCTCAATGCATCCTCTGATAAAATATGGTAACAAAAGCAACAGATTTGGGGGTTTTTTTGGAAATCTGTTTCAACTGGACCACATAAAATTGCACAACTTTTGTACGATCAAAGTTACAATCTTTTTTTTTCATTTTTCAGAGACCCCAGAAGACACTGTGCTGACACACAGAGCAGCTGCTTAAAAAGCAGCCCCAAGATATCTGCAAACTTTAAACAAGAACAGAAACTTCAATATGCACACAGTTAACTGCCTAAGAGTATGCATACCTATTACACTGAACCACGCACACCTTTTTTACTCATTGCAAACTACAATTCTAAAAGGATGTTTTGCCCTAGATTTCTAGAAGTCAGTTAAAACCATGCTTAGCTATGTTTACTACCCAGACACTTAAGCTCTCATCTACTTACTAGAATAGTTCAAGAGTTTATCAGAGCCCTCATATTGCGTGCAAAAACAATATAGGGAAGTGGAAGACGATGCTGCAAACAGCAATACCACACACAGATAAGGTATGTGTTGCAGTAGTGTACAGACAGTCTGCTAAATAACTGTTGGAATAAAAAAAACACATGACGAGAAAAAAATATAATCTGCATTATTTACATACTGAACCAAATTTTAAGTGTTTTGTCTTCCCATAACAGCTAGCTGAAATATAGCCATATTAAATATATATAGCCCCAGGAAACCACATTATTTAAGTTAAGTGCTAAAACATGCATTTACTCACTAGACAAGAGATACGAGATTTTTTCTACTTATATTTCAATGAAAACCATAAAAGAGAGTATTTTTCTTCATTACATACAGATTTTGCTTATAGCGATTATTCCTAAAGGAGTTATTTTTAAATATTTGCAAAAGCACTGTAAGTTGCCAGACATTTATAAAGTTTAAGACGGTTTATTAATAGGCTTAATTTACTTAAAATATTAAAAAAATTTGATTTAATACGCACTTATTGGAAAACTCCTTAAACTAAACTATAATCTAAAAACATTAGGATTCAGTCAAGCAATACAATATAATCAATTTGCCATTACCAGAGCAGCTATACTGCTTCAGAGGCACTAATGGCTTTACCTTGCAAATGGCAAATAGTTTACCTTTTCCTTTTCCAAAGGGTTGAGGAAGAGGTGGTACACAGAAGAAAGGGATTTAGGAAGACCACCTCCAAAATACAAAAGGAAGAAGAAAGTCACAATTAATAGTTTGTTCTCTACAAGACAGGTCATGGTGCAAATACTCTGGTAATAACAGATTGACAGCACCTAGTATTGCTGACTCCTATAGAGTAAGAAAAATAACAGTTTACAAAAATTTAGAAAGGGAAGTTCCATCTTTTTAAAACAGTAGGTACCATACTGCAGGTAAGGTTACTTACTGATACATAGTATGTATCAGGTCCAAAATCTAATACATTAATCTCTGCAATTAGTATTTATACTGCAGTAATTTTCAAGGCCACTGTCTCATCAGCTTCCCACTGAGTAGCACTTATTTCATTTAAAAAAAAACAACGAACACCAAATCTTAAGCAGAGCCTAGCAGAACCTGCAACATTCCTATCTAATTACATTTAAGTGAAAGTGGTTAGATTTCTAAGCAAGCCAGCTCCAAAAGACGATCAAAATGTATTTTCTTCTCTATAGAGAACATGACTAACAAATAGGGAAATTACTAAAAGAACACAAATAAGGACAGTGTTATTTACATTAACTGCAGTAAGGTCTTTTTCCTCTGGGGAGGAAAAATGAAGTGGAAGACACAAAGGTAAAGCTGCTTTTGAAAACTATAGTCACAGATGTACAATAGTGTATTTGGCCATATATAGCAGTTGTTCTTGTTAAACAAGATCATCTACTATCATACATGGAAGTTCAGACAGTATTTTTTCACCTCTACACATTCTGATTATTTTTTTTAAGTTGTTTCATCTTTGGAAAGCAAAACAAAAAACTGCTGAAAAATTATTTGAACAGCAGAACAATAGTCTTCAAATTTGGTTTTTTAGCATTAGAAAAGTATTTTCCAATTACCAACATTAACAATTTCAAACAATTATCTTTTGACTTAGCACACACGGATATTATAGATTAATATCACTGTCTCAACAGAAATCTGTCAATTGCTACTCTCCAGATCTTTAATAAGAGTATTTGCTCATGCATCCTTTCTTGCCTCAAAGGGCTTTCAAAAAGAGAATGTGAAACAAAGTGAGAAAAGCACTTAACTCTGTTGCATAATACACAGTTCAGTCAAAGTTTAAATTCACTGTTAAATGCAGATAGTTATTAACGTAATTCCATTTTCTTAATCCTACAAAGCTTATAATCATCAAAAAGAAGAGCAGTACAAGACTTATACATGTAGGGAGAAGTGACTGAAGGAAATTCTAGATGTAGTTAAAGATAGAAAAAAAAAACCATGAATGAAAGTCTAGTTTCTGCTTGTTTTATTTAAAGGAATCTTTGTATGTGTTTGATCTGAAGTCTCCTGAGTGTAATATGAATCCACTAACTACTCTGGATCTCTCAGCTATGGAATAGGACTATCTGTTGATTCCAATGACAAACATTACTTCTCGCAACTCAAAAAAGCAATTGAAATTTCTTAAGTCTGCCTCCTCCATTCCAAAAGAAAACAGGAGTGTGCATAAATATGCTTAGTAATAGTAGTTATTGGTCAGAGAAATGAGTTTTGCACATTACCCCTCTAGGAGCATAAAATCTTCAATCTTATATGATTCATAAAAGCAGTTCTGGCTCACTTTGATCAAACTCATACCCTTTTTGGTGTTACATACAAAATGTTAGCCTCTAGACAAGGAACTGGATAGGATGACTAAAACAAACATCTAAAATCTGTTATCTAGCTTATTGTTAAACACAATTAAAATGTGAAACTGCAGTATTAAATCATAGCTACATTGTATGAACTGAGTCATAAACCTGGACAAATGTTTTATCATTGAAGGCTTTTATACTGAGTGCTCTGCAAGAATCCTAGCTTTCTAGCTCCTCACATTTTTCAAGATGCATTAGAGTTCTTGGCAAGATCTTTTTTAAGTAAGATGATAATCAGGAAACTGCTTGTGTAGAGTTCACAATCTTATTCCAAGTTTGAAAATAATTTGCTGCTTTGCACAAAAAGTATTTTGACAACAGCACTAGTTGGATGTATCATCACTACCTTAGCCCATACAAAATTTGCTGCCTCCCTAAGACCGTTTATATATATTTGTATTCTTTCATATTATTATTCATTATGACTGCTCAGATATAATCAGGAATTCTTAAGAAAAAAATCTGAGCATGACCTCTTTTTAGAAGACCTATGTATTTAGCATTCCCATAAAGAGGTATTTACCATTTCTACCAATGGAGGTTAGGTTTTTGCACTCTTATGTGTATAAAGGTACAGTCTGAGGCAAAACTTCTTCGGAATACAATTAGGCATTTCTCTGCTGCTTGTCTCATTGTTGGCTGCATCAACTCTCCATGGAGAAAGTTCTGCTTAGTTAGAGGTTTTCAAGGAAGCACTACTGTGCGCTACAGCTTCACTTGAGACTTCATTCCCAAGCAGTTAACCTTCAGAAATACCAGTGCAATAGGTTAAACCAGCAAGCAGTCGCAATTCTACTTAGATGGACAAGGCTTAGCATCTACCACATGATTTCTCCTCACTTTTAAAAATTATTTCCAAAAGGCTTGCTTTCCTTAATAGAAATGTTGAATACACGCTATCAGTCTCAAGTTCTCACCATAACACTCACCAGAGTCATGCTTTTATTAGATATGAAATCAGTTTTATTTAACTACTAGGAAGCTGATTAGCAGGTGTTTTATACAGCTTTCATATAACCTCCAAAGCAAGCCCTGGGATTTCATAATGAAGAATTTCAGAGCAACTAGTTATCAGGATTTGATTTTGCTGCAAAATTGATTTATAACTTCTTTCCTAATGTGATAAAATTAAGAAAACTGTTATTGTTTGACAAGGCCCTCTCACTGGTGTTCACATCCAGGGAGAATATTAGTCTTCTCTGTAGCTCCACAATACTCTCTTGGCATCCCTATGAGATTTAGGTTACTCTCAAGAAGTAGTGATTCCCCCAAATTAGACAGGTCTTTCATAAATTCTTGCTTTCTGTCTTAAAAAGCAAATTAGTCTCTTCCTACTAGCCCTAAAATGATTTAGGCCTATGACATTTTCGTGGCCTCCACGGGAAGTTCAACAGCAGAAAGTTGTTTCTGCCTCTCTTGGACTACCTGATCGCTTTACAGTTAGAAACACTTCCCTGGACCTGCCAAGCCACCTTTCAGCATCTTGCTAGCTAATTATTTACAGTCACTTTCATAAGCAGCTTTCCGCTTATGAAATAAACTACTGGCACCACCCAGGTTTTTTAAGTTAAATATATATAGTTATTGTGGTGAGTTGCAGCAGAATCTTCAGGCTATAAAAAAAACCCATCCCAGTAATGTAACAAAAAGTTTCAATTCTGCATTTGATTTTGTTCATTTATTAACTTAGAACCTGGATATCTGGATGTGCTAACAAGTTATCCCAAAAAATGGAACAACATAAAGGCACACTCACACTTTTGGCAGAATGTATTCCATTAGCTTTTATGAAAGCTCAACAATCATATGTGATTTTTCAGTTAGTGGTTTCACAGCTGCATTCCCATGAATCACATGGAATCAAATCAGTTTATTAGTTCTGTAACAGAACCTCGACTCACTGGCCTAGCGACCATGCCCAGAAACAGCAGAAAAATTAGACTGCACAGGAAAACACAAGATAAAATGTGATCATTTAAAATGGATGAACCAACCCACCCTAAAACGAGCAGTGGTCACTCCACTTGTTTCTCCCCTCACCCCACAAAACTACACACTTTTCCTTACTATCTTAGTTACAATAGGCACAAATTTTATTGAAATAGTTTCACTGTTGGTTCGCTTGTCCTGACAGCAATGGTAGGAAGTTCATCTTCTCTGAGCATTCTGCCAGTGCCTTTTTGGATCTTTTCAAATTTAGCTTTGCTATTAATAAAGTCTGCTCTCCATGATTCAAGGATAGCCACCTTCGAACTGCACTGCTAGTAGATGATACTCTGAATGAATTTAAGCTCTGTATTCTTCTGAGGAACTGAAAAAGGGACTGCAAAAGCAGAGGACATGAGACACTGAAGTTTCTAGTGCAGAGGCAAGACTTTGTAGCTGGAAGCAACTCAAGTCTTCTTGTTTCAGGCACAGAAAGTGATGCAAATACATACTTCATCACAGGGTTACAGGACATACATGGATGTATCCAAAAGAAAGTTGAGGACATAAGTCTTTACTGTTCTATTGCAAAAGCATGGCTAAAGTATATCTAAAGTACATTGAAAAGTATATACCCCAGTCCACACCCATATCTGCTTTCTCCCTAGATAAATGCTGTGTATATGAAGTGTATTTCTCCTTTAAGGTTGCACAGGTGGAGGTGTGTTGTCCTAATATACTAGTGCAATTATTCATTTTCTGAATAAGGATCACTTGCTTAAGAACAGCACCTCTGTCACTAACATTCTGGAACTGTGACAGTTTAATGCCTTTTAAAAAAACCAAAAACCAGAGTATGGATTGAAGCATGTAAACTGACTTTGCCAGGACATTACAATTAAAGTATCTTCTATCTTTACTAGTATATTAAGAAAACAATCAAAAACAGAAGAGGAAAACTAAGTATTTTATGTATGGTCGAGCAACCCACAGTATAATTAAATTCCACTTACTCAACAAAATTTGCTTTTAAGTTGTGTGCTACTTACCCATAATTAAATCCAGTCTATTCCATACCAAAGTTACAGGACCATTATTGTAACATTTTAAAATAAAAATACCAATAATATTTCACATATAGCCCTAAACAAGAATACAAGGCAGGAGGCCAAATGGCTATACTGATTCATATTTCACTTTTCCAGAAGAAATCATCTGCCTACAAATAGTACCTTAACATAAGTAGTATTAGTCCTTTTTCTGAGCCACAGGACGTTAGTTTCTCAAGTTGTTTTCTTTATAGCTTATTTTCTTCATATGGATTCCTTTCCTCTAGTTCTGGTATAAGCAAGGATGAGTTCGCAAGGAAGTACATGATTCAGGGCATCCCAGAGCTTCTACTTGTAGCAATTCTATGTTACAGAACCAGATACATAGACATACTGTTCTTTTTGAACGCACAGCAGAAAATAACTCTTCATAGTGACAGAAGGACTAATCCTATTTATCTCACTAGTGAAAAGGTAATTAGAACGACTGCCTATTTCAAGCTTTAAGGAATTATTTCAAACCTTTAGATGGCAAGTTAAGTCTGGGAAGACCAAGGACTAGATTGTGCAAACTGAAGTACCTCAGGACCCTGTTGATGTATGAAAAAGGAGTCCCCGAACCGGTCTCAAGATCTGCCAAGTATTCATCCACTCCAAAGGGAAAAGCAGACAGTTGTTTTCTACCACCAATTAGATCAACATTTATGTGCATGCAGAGACCTGACTAATAATCCACAATAAAGAGTAGTCACTGCTTTCAATCCTAAACCCCAAGAAATCTAAAGCAGACAATTTGTCAAAATTTTACCTGAAGCTCAGGTTCATAGGGTATGGCTTTTGTTGGGTTCTTTTTTGTTGTTGTTGTTGGGGGTTTTTTTGGTGTGGTTTCCATGGATGTTTTACACACCAAGAGAACAAAGGCAGCAAGACAAACTTGTACTCAGGTCTCCACACTATTATTTTGACAAATGATGATCTAAGCTATGACAGTTATCATAAGTATGTACATGCTGAGATTGTGTAATTTGTGATCTCAACAATTACTGAGACAATCTGTTTCACACTGGCACTAGTAGTGCAGCATAGGTAGAAGGTTCTTTCAGCAGTGGAAGAACTTCACTGTCAAACACAAAGGCATCTATAGGCTTGTCGAAGAACCCAAAGTAACTAGCATAGCAAGTTTCCCCAAGATCTTAACTATCACACATCTCTCCTTCCTTCCAATCACGTTTGGTTAGGTGGTCCAATAAAAGATTGTTTCTTCTTACAAGCCTCATGTCAGCCTGGACAAAGTCAGAACTCATCCATTTAGTCCATCTGAAGTACCCACAAGCCACGTGCTAAGTATGTCACAGTAAAAACAGCTCCCATGTACTGCTAGGTACCCCTTTAAAAGGGAATGGAGGTTTACCCTCAGAACAAAATTTTGAGATAAAAAGCTGGTAAGACCGTGACACTGAAAAGTTACTTTGAAGTTTTATGTTTTTAAGAGATCTTTTCTTGAAATTTTATGAGTACAACCGATAACTGCAGGCAAACTGAAAAGTAAGTCTTTTATCTCAGGCTGCAATTTCACTAGTAGCTGAAGTGACCTAAGTGGCATTCTGCAGCCAAAATGGAAAGATCTCACTCACTCTTCCATCCCACAGTTCCACAAGTGGATCTCGTGTGAGAGGGCTTGAAACTTCTGCTGACATAGTGTTACCAGCTTTTGAAGAGGGATTTGGAGTACCAAATTGATTTTCTTGTGGTTTAATGAGTTTAGGCAGTTCAGAGTTCTATGAGCAGAGCTGGAAAGAAGCAACTCTTCCTTTCAGCTGCTAAGCTTCAAGCTTAGCTCAATATGGAATCAGGTTTAAACTCTGAACTTGCCTTTTACTAAGGGAGAAGATAAGTAGGCCTCACCTGACAGGTAATATGCTACAAAGTAGGATTAATACATGTACCAAGAAAGATTTGGTATTTCCAAGGCTCAGAGCAGATACTGCTTTGCTTAAATAATATGAACAGTCCACCTGCAAATAATAAATTTCTGTCTATGCAGCATTTGAAAGCTTTAAGAACAGCGCTTTTTCTTTTCCAGCACAGAAAATGTACAATGCTGTTCCAACAGGACAGATTCATGTTTAATATTTTTATTTCTCTAACCATGTTTTCACAATCACCAGTGTAGTAATTTGTGCAGTGCTAGATTACAGTACACATCTGACCCAGAGTAGCAACGAGCTCAGATATGAAATGCTGTTACACTGACAGGCATGTGTGGTGGTTTGCGCTGATCTTACAATTTTATGCCTACTTTAAGTAGGCTTTATGTTTGATCTGGCATAAAGCCTACTGATACAAAACTTGCTCCTCAGTGCTCTTTGAACAGATTTGAAACAGCAAAGCAAGTTTACACTAGATCAGCACTTTTAGCCATAGAGCTGCAAAATATTCAGTGTAATTTTAGGAGTCCTAAAGCTCGAGTTACTGTATCATAGAACCATGACCTCAAGCTAGTCAGGATTACAACTAAGAGTTAGTTTGCTTAGTGGTTTTGCTGGTCTTGTCCCTTCTTACTCCCTGCAACTGATTCTCCACCCCACACTGGCCTTACCAGTCGTTCAGTACAGACTGTTTATATGGTGCATGATGAATTACATCAAGGGGCAGATACAGGTTAAATATTCCAAGGAAGGACATTTTAAATCCAGACTGGTTCTCCCCATTCAGTTCAACATACAAACAGCTGTAGCTGCACAAACACTGGGACTGCCTGTGAGCAAAACTACAGTATATCTATGCTTATTATTATAAACTATTAAAACTGAAGACGTTTTAATATATTAATTGTACCTGACAGAATTTTAGCAAGTCTGAGCTGACCAGACAGGCAACAAAATAGAGCATTTCTAAACCTTGAAGGGTAATTCTCAGCATCCATGAAATAAGAACGGCAAACAAGTGCAAGACCTACAGTTCACTTCTCACCCATCTCAGTAGCATTCTTTAGGAGCTCACAATGTATGGCTTAAATAATTGAAGCAAGGTGCAAACTAGAGGTGAGAAGCTGCTTTTATGTATACACAATGCTTTGAAGTAGTAGTAACGCATATCCATCCTCCAAGTAAAAGCCAAACAAAGGTAAACATGCAAATAGCTTTAAAGCCTTCTAGTCATCTCTTAAATAAAATACATTGAAAGTTGTAGTATCTGAAATACAAAGAAAAAAGCCAGGTGATATTAAGTTTCAGATACTATAATACTCAGGAACCTCACCTACTTTGTGATTTTCACAACTATGCTTTGCCCATCTCTCCCAAAGCATTTTTTGATGTAAAACAAGAGTGCGAGTTATATAGATAACTTCACAAAAAATTCAGAGAAATAACACAACATGTATCATGAAATGCACAAAAATGTCGAGAACTACTTTGCCTCCTTTTTGGTACAAGAACATACAATATAATTCGCAACAGAGGCAAAAAAATTACTATACTGCTGAAGTTAAAGAACCTGCCTTTAAGTGTGAGGAAAAAAAAAAATGTTTACCTGTTGCTTCTGGTACGCAGTGTTCGGGTTAATTTTGGACTCCAAAAGAAGAGAGCCTAGAAAAAAAAAGTTCCACTTATTTACATGTGTACTAAAATTTCAATCTCAACATGAACCTTCTGATAACTCTTTCCTCAAGTGGGTATTAACACCTTTCCTCCCAACAGTAAGCCTGTAAACCCATATTCTATAGCTTTACATTTAATTTTTCCCTCAAAGATATTTTCACATAGTACAGAACATTCAAGAGCATTTTAAGAACTAGATTTGTAACTTCCCTCTTATTTTGAGTAATTACTTTTCCATTAAATTTTTTTTTAGAGACGATAAAGTCTGCAAAAAGTCTGCACACAAAAAGCACTATAACTGCATTCTATAGATCACCTACGGTTGTTTTGTACAAAATTTCCTAATCATGCAGTATTTGTTCTTAAAGTTTAGCTAAAACATTTATATTAGTTTGCTGGAAAGCATATCTAGAAACTAATGCTTAGAGCAGCAACCATTGTGAGTGCCAATAATGGAAAACTTCAGATATGATAAACTTAGGAATAAGGGTTTCACAGCAGCTTATACCAATTTAGGACACAGAACAGCAATTCCATTCTCATGCCTGTGTTTTCTTACCCTTTCTTCCGCATAAGCATTAGTGTTAATATATGTCACATTTAAATTGTTTGGAGGATCTATCTAGGTGAAAACAACCCTTAAAACTGCTTTTATTTTTGGTCCAATCACTTCCTCATCCACCTTGCTGCTCAGCTACACAAATACCAGTCCATGAGGGACTCTTTACAGCCATGACTTAAATCGACGTATCTGAAGAGCTTCACTGAAGATATATACAGAAGTACTGATAAATTAACTTGCATATTCAGTCTTGTAATTAAAACATAAGGCTGCAAGCACCCCTTTAAAGAGGCACTTCTCCATTCATTTACCTGCTTAAATTTATTCTTTAAGAAAAGTCTGAACTTCTCAGTTTCACAGCTAATAGCTCTAAGGCAGTCTTACATTTATATTATTAGAGTATTTGCCAAATATCCTCACAAAATCTACACTAAAGAAAAACTAAAATGCTTCAACCACCTCAAATATGGAAGCCTGAGACTTTAAGACAGGACAAGAAAACAAATTACTTGGATTTGAAAAACATACTTGGAATTGAAAATTGTACTTCCAAATCTCACAGTAGAATCAACAACGAGCTAGTTTTCACTATCTGAAGAGTTTTACCAATTATAAAATCCACAGAAAAAAATATCCCAAACCAATGTTTCTTTACTAAGTATCACCATCCTCAACCTCAGAGGTTACATTTACAGAAAAAAAAAAAAAAAACCACCACACTCCTTTCCTGAAGAATTGCTACTGACTAATAGAAGATCATAGAATCATAGAATGGTCTGAGTTGGAAGGGACCTTTAGAGTCATCTAATCCAACACACCTGCAATGAGCAGGGACATCTTCAACTAGATTGGGTTACTCAGAGCCGCATCCAGCCTGACCTTGAATGTTTCCAGGGATGGGGCATCCACAGCCTCTCAGAAACCTGTGCCAGTGTTTCACCACCCTCATTGTAAAAAAAAAAAAAAAAAAAAAAAAAAAAAAAGTAGTCTTCCTTATATCCAGTCTAAATCTACCCTCTTTTAGTTTAAAAACATTATCCTTTGTCCAATCGCAACAGGCCCTATTAAAATGTCTGTTTCCATCTTTCCTATAGGCCCCTTTTAAGGTACTGAAAGGCCGTAATCAGGTCTCCCCACAGCCTTCTCTTCTCCAGGCTGAACAACCCCAACTCTCTCAGCCTGTCCTCACAGGAGAGGTGTTCCCTCCATCTGACCATTTTTGTGGCCCTCCTCTGGGCCCCCTCCAACAGGTCCATCTCCTTCTTGTGCTGAGGACTCCAGAGCTGGAGGCAGTACTCCAGGTGGGGTAAGAAAGGTTATTACTTCAGGAACTTAGAAGCTTTACCAATGATTTTTATATTCATTAGCTTACTCTGTATGTGATAATCAGATACATTTAATTATTTTTTTTTTTTTAAATTAACAAAGTAACTTACCTGTGATGGCTGCTTCTTCCTAATTTCTAAGTCTGTTCTGCAAGAGGCAATCTTCAGTAACAAAGCTGGCTTGAAAAGCCCTGTCTCAACTGCTCTTGCAGTAAGAGCTGTTTACTAACTAAGATACAATCCAGCAACAAAACTGAACTAAATAGACCTCAAGGGAAAACAAGACACCAACAAAAAAAAGCAATGTCCCCCCCAAACCACATATATGACCCTTTCTTTTCTTGAGAGTTTTTCCAGTTTTCTAACCTGCATCAGCTCTGTTAACAAAGCAGCTTATTTGCTTAAGTGTGACAGCATAAAGAAAAAAATAAAAATCACAAAGTATAGAGCAGGACAGAGAAGTAAAACATCTAAGAAGAGCTTTACTGATGAATCCAGTACACTGTGGTACTTAAGCCATAGTCTTGAGCTCTAAATTTTGAGTTTGCCTAGTGAACAACTAAAACCAGCATTCCCTTTTCTGTTACGAACACCAGTTATAGGCAGTTATTTCACTTCAATCTTACTTTCAGTTTCAAAGCCTCAGCTTCAACTACATGAAATTTTAGAATATTATTTTGTGCTATTAACTTGGTTGACTAACTTATAGAAAGTTTTTACTGTCTTGAAATATTTAATAGCAGCAAATATGAATTAGAAACTTGCAAGAATTAAAAGCAATTGATAATTTCAACATTATATTGCAACTGCTGAACACAGATCTACAGACATGGAAATCCTGAAATTAGCAGAGTATCATACATAACTTGAACACCGTTTTGACAAAATAGTATTAAAAAAAAAATCTTGAAGACAAAACTGAATGCAGACATTTCATCTTCCAGGCTAGAAGCAGACACTGGAGAATGACCTCTTCAGTAGAATTACCACAAAACAGCATTTCTTCTTCTCTACTAAACCTGACACCTGGAGGAAAGACAAATCAAGCCTTATAAAGCTTGACTTGCTTCTGATTACCACATGATTCAACTTATTCCTCACCATTCTGGACAATAACTAGAAAAATATGAATTTGGAGATAGAAACATAACAATGCATAAATGGTGCTCTAAAGCTTGTAACTGCCCCAAATCCATACTTCTGGAGAATCCAATGCTCTATTTGTGCAATTTGTTCCCCAAAAGGGTTCAACAACTCAAAAATCAGTGACTATTTTACCAGTTAGTTCAGTGAGGTTACGTTCATATAGTAAGTTTTACAGGATCAGGCCCCTTCCTCGTATGAGGCAGTTTTAGGTCTCTGTTACTTGCTTCTGGGAACTAGGCAACAGTAACAGATGGCTGTAACACAAATATATTCTTTAGAAAAAGGTTACAGAAGTTTAACATACAGCAAATGAAGTTGTTCTCCATTCAAAGTTAGTATCAGTATTGCTTCCTAAATACAGTTCAAGATGCTTAGTCTTGCATTTGTCATAAGCCATTGCTTTCTATGTAGGTATTTTTCCTAAAATATTTTAAGACTATCCAGTCAACAAAATTTCATATTCATTGTCCTACTGACTTTAAATTGGAACCAAAACGCACCTTAATACAAGCTATGGTTTTAATAACACCCCCCCCAAAATTAAGCAGATCTAGTTAATTTCTGAATTGTAGCCTTGAATGAATTTGTAAAGGTAACTGCGAAACACTGGTGCCAGGACGTAACATCTGAAACGACTTATAAAGAAGAAAACATTTACTTGCAGAATTTTGTTATTTGCCACTGTAATGCAATATAGCACAGCGGGGTTTTTTTGTTAGTATAACACCACCATCCTGTGCTGTGAAGGGAATGCCTGTATAAGGAAAGACTTGGTCAAAAGAGATTACATACAGATATACAATGCTATTTTCAAAGATACTTAGAGAACATCAAATAACCTAATCCAGCAGTCTTAAACAACAGTTCCACAGACTTGTTTACATATATGCATATGGAGGAGACCTGCTGATATGGAATACTGCTGCTCTCCCACCAAACTGTTATGTGGATCCTTTCTCATGGTACAGTGTCGCTCATTGCCCCTCACCAGTATAAACATGTTTATGTTTAAAAGAAAATTCCAATTGAAGAGCTGTTTTTCTGCAAGATGCGCACAGAGGTTTAAGTTCTGCAATCAGCTCTGCTGCTACTGAATCACAGAAACCAGTCCACAGAAACTTAGAAAACAGCTCAAAGCAAGGCCCAAGAACACGTTCTGCCTTCACAAGAGATTATTCCTCAGTCTAATACATTTCTGAAGGGTCAAACCCAAACATTTAGTAGAGGGGAGAACCAGAAGAAAAGAAACAACAAAAAAAATCCCCCCCCCATTTTTCTTACATTTTAACCTAAGTATATAACTTCAAAAATTTCTGTGCTGCTTTCTTAAAAATAAATAAATTCATCCCTTGAGTTTGAGCAAAGTAAAGCAAACTTAAGCCAAATTTTGGCTAAGCCTTCTGTATTACAGGGTTACTGATACCTAGTCTAAAGAAACAGTGAGGATGCAGATGCCTACCCTGTGGCAAGTCATTAACACACAGAATTCAGAAGTGGCAAACTACAACTTCTGAATAGAAGTGATTAGATAGTTCCTAAAAGAAAGATGGCAAATATGACCTCCAGTGGGGGAGTTCACTTCGGCTTGTCAAAAAGTTTAGTTATAGGACTAGTAAGCTTTAATTAAAAGCTTAAGCCTTCAAATTAATCCAAGGTTGTTGAACAGAAAAGTTAATTTTAGAGGTCACTTCAGTCATCTAGGCAGAACAATAAAAAGCTACCTGAAGCCATGCAGTGAAAATGTAGAAGCACATAGACATTTTAAGAATGAGGCAGGCCACAGCAGCCTAAAATACCATGTGAGAAACAGGTAAGAAATCAAAGGCTTCTGACTATACACAGAAACTCGCATGGAAAGTGACCATTTGTAAGAAAAGAGTTTGCTGTTGCTCTACTGCAAGTCAAGTAGAATATACTGCAACTAGGAATCATGCAGAGAAACTTTTCAGGGTTTTAAGTAAAAAAGTTAACAATTGTTTGAGTGTTTAAAAAAAATGAATACAATTCCCTGTTTCAAAGCATAGTATATCTAACCTGAAAGCAGCTTACAATATTTCTGTGCTATAATAGATTACTCCAATTTGCCTGCAACAACTTTTTGAAGTTTAGTGCCTGGGAGCATTAGACGTCTCAGACAGCAACACAAATCACTCCTCTGTTCTAAATTATTTTCTTTTAGGATGGTGTTAAAAAAACACCAACCCAAGACAAAAAAACCCCAGCCCTACAGAGAAAAAAAAAAAAAAAGTACTGTTATTCAGTTCTTATTGCTCCAGTTCCAGATGATCGCTTACCTTGGACTTGGCATACTGACTGTAGCTCCCTTATCTGAACACCGTGACCCTACCATAAAATCTCAACCACTTGTAAAGCAGCTACGGAGCTACACCAAGTCACAGCTGCATAATCAAAAGACTGAACTACGTGCTAGCCAAATGAACCTCTGGTAATTCTCCTGTTGCTCTGTGCACAGCTGAACCGGCCCTTTAACACAAGTGGGAACTTCCCCTACACAGCGGGAACTACTACTAACATCCCCACAGCCTCCCCCACTCAGGAAATGGAGCCCTCAACTTCAGGCAGATCCCGAGGTTTTCAGTCAGCTTCCTGGAGTAAGTCAGCAAGAACATGCCAGCGTGCACAGGATGAATCTCAGCTCAAAGGCTAGGAAAAGCTGGTTTAGAAAAGGAGGAAGGAAGAAGTTTCATTGTGGAAAGAGGAGGAGCTGACAAAGAAAGACAATACAAGAACGCAATGGAAACACCGATGCAAGTGGTATACAGGTCAGGTTCCTAGTACTTGTATGGTTTTGGTAAGTAGAAAAAAAAAAATCACAGTCAACTACTTCATGTAGATGAAAAAAGCACACAAGGAAACACACAAATTGCATAGTACCTAAAACACACATCTGGCATTACCTATTTCCAAACCATTTCCTCACATGTAAAGATGACTGCATTTGCCTTCAAAAATCAGCCCACAAACAATTGACACTGGGAGTAAACAAAATATAAATCAAATTTTATGACCTGTTTACATGAGCAAGTTAGAAAAACTGGCCTATTAATAGAGTGCACATTTACCCAGGACTGATACTACCTACTAAATTAAGAACTTAGGCTCTGTATATTATTTAATATCTTGAATTATATGTATGCTGTTTGAAAGAGGTCTAATAAGTGGATCCTATTAAATATAATTCAGAGTACTAGGTGCATTTAGTAAGTTTGACCCAGTTCTGCTTTGATTAGAGTATCTTAGCTATACCACACAAAGTAATGACTTCACGTTTGTTTTGGAATCGTTTACTCCAATTTGTATTTTCCTTCTTACAGATGTTCATTCACAACAAATAAGCTGGGAACTATTCAGGCTCTAATAAGTCGTAAGCATACATATCCCACTGAAAGTCAAAGGGATTTTAGTTTGAATGGGTTATTTCTTCACAAGCAGGTTATGAATTGCAGTTCTTTTGCTCTCTTTTCTACAAAGAATTAAAAAAAAATTAGGAAATTGTTCAGTGTATGGAAGACATGACAATTTTTAAACATGAGCACAGGAGCCATGTAGACAGAAAGGACTTTATCTAAACATACCACAAAGATTAGCCTAAAAATTTAGTGATAACCTTTTTACTTCTCTCCCTCATGCTGAAATAGTACTGTCTATTTCCATTTTGAACATTTTCTCTTACACAGTGAAGTTCGCCAAACTATAAATGCATCTTCTTCAGTGTAAAATAAATAAAATCAAGTAACAATTTAACCTTTTAAAGCATAATCAAGAAACTACAAAACCCTGAGATTCATGCTTATCAGAAGCTCAATTATCAAAGTCCTGCTTAGGCAAAAGTTTGATTCTGCCATATCAGTTTATGATCTTTGCTGTATGGTACAGTTTGTCAGAACTTTTTCAAACAGTGGGAATTAATGATTCTCAAATTGCTTTTCATCCTAGTTCCTAAAATGAAAAAGCCAAATAAGGAAAATTACAAGGGCTGTCAAAAGTCACAAGCTACAACTAGATCTACAAGTCTCTAGATACAGTAGCTATATATGTAATGAAGTACTAAGTCATGCATTGACAGACTTCACTAGAAAAACGGTACATGCTAGATATTGCAAAGTATACATTTTAAAAACTACTCTGATCATAGCAGTCATGAACTCAACCAATAATCAAGACTAGCCCAATCATGTAGCTACAGGGGTAGATCGTACCACTCAACCTTTATCATTGTCATATGTTGTCAGAAAATGTGAAGGAAGTCGATAATGCATAGTATTAAATTTACCTACAGGAAGATCTAGAACTGCTGAAGGACTAAGAACTACTATTCCATAAAAAAAAAAAAGCATCCCCAAAAATGCTGTTCTGTCCATTGTACTGTCTTTACTACTATAACAACTGTACTTTGATAACTGTTGATAGCTTTTAGAATGTCTTGCATAATTCCTGCTACCAAAGAGAAGGGGCGAGGGGAAGGAGGAAAAAAAAGGATGTTAGCCATCCAATGAACTTTTAAAAATTTCTACTAAAAACATGATCTAAGTTTTGAACTACTCTTTTCACGAGGGGATCGTTTCCAGAAACATCTAAGGAAGGACACATCACAATGATCAGTTTTGAAACTGGAGTACATTGGACACCTAGCGATAGATCACTAGGTTTCCAAACCCATGCAAGATTTACAACAAGACCTGAACGTATTTTTTATGCAACACTGTGTATTCACCATGAACCAAGCGCCTACTATGCCTGCACTTGATAGCGATCTTCCAGTTCTTTCACTTGGCCTAATACAGACGAACTACAATTAGCGTCTACTTGCTTTTAGGAATCACATTTGAATTACACAGCAAAACATTAAGGCAACAGACACAAAGCTAAGCCCAGTTCCTTTTCCGGGTAGGATGAGGAAAGATTGTACCTTCAGACATACACACTTACCATCGCTCTCTGCCCTGACTAGCAGGGACATGCCCTTCAGCCTCTCCACGTAGCAAGAGGACACATGCCCTGTGCCTCGATCATCCCACTGGCGGTCCTCATTTAGCGTGTAAACCTTCACCCTCCGCCGGGTGTCAGTCATCCTGCCGCCTGCCACACCACAGCCACCACTCTGGCTCGCAATTGCTGGAGGAGCAGGAGGCTGGTCGGGGGCTAGGCCCCCCTCAAAGGAGGGGAGCGGGAAAGAAGGTAGCAGCCCCACACGGGCACGCCAAGCAAGCTCTTCTTACTCCTCTTCAGTGCTCCAACGGGATCCTCATTATCGAGGGTAACAGAGTATTGGGGGGCACATAAGAAGAGGGGAAACAAGAAAAGAAAGGGGAGCTGCTCCAGGCACAGTCAGGTTCTGCACAAAAGGCGAGTAAGCCGACGCAGGGGAGAGCCGCAGAGAGGAGAGAGGCTCTCAGCAGGGCGAAGGGCACGAGAGGCGGTGAAGAGGGGATCCAGGAGAAGTGGATCCACGGGAGTGGAAGCAGCAGCGGACAGCAGATGGCACGGGCGGCTACAGGCCGGCCCGGGGTGGGGCCCGGACCGGGGCCCTGGCGAGGGAAGCAGGCGGGAGGCTGGCGAGGCCCGGGCGAAGCAGGCAGGGGGAGGCAGGCGGGAGAGAGGCCGCTCGCCCCGGCCTGGAGCTCGGCTCTATTGTGCAGCAGCTGCCCAGGCCCAAAGCCCCTCACTCGCCGTCCGTCAGCGCGGGGCTTCGAGGAGCCGCCCTCCTGCCCGCCGGGGCTGGCCGGTGCCTGCGGACACTGCCTGTCCCACGGCGGGGTGAAGCGGCCGGGCGGGCTCAGCGCCCCGTCTCCCCCATGGGCTCACGTCGCAGGCGGCGGCTTCACTCCCAGCCCGACTCCGCCGCCATATTCTTCTTCTTCCTCCTCCTCCTCCTCCTCCTCCTGGTGCTGCGGCGGCTCAGTCCCGACTCCTCAGAGCGCCCTGCGACGTGGCTGCGCTCCAGGCGCTCAGCAGCCCGGCTGGCAGAGAGGCGCCCTGCCTGCGGGGCCGGTGCTCGGCGGCGGGGTCTCCCAGCCAGCGGCGGCACGGGCCGCCCGCCAGCATTTAAAGGGCCAGCGGCCCTGCGCTAGCAGCGGGCTAGGGGCGCGCTTCGTGCCCGCAGGCGGGCGCGCGCTGCCAGGCCGTACGCGTTCCGGGCCGCCCCACGCAGCCCCGGCGCGCGCCCGGCACCGCCCCCGCGCAGCGCCCCGCCGGGCTGGCTGTCGGACTGCGCGGGCAGGACACGCGTGAGGCCCTGGCCGGGCCGTTACCGCGCGCCCGGGGAGCGGAGGGGCGCGGGGGACACAGCCCCGGCTACCCCCGCTACCCCCGCTGCTCGCCGCGCCCGGCGGTGGCTCCTCCCGCGCTCTGCGCGGCGCCCCCGACCTCAGCGGCTGCTGCCGGGCCGGGAGGGGAGAGCGCGGCCGCGGCGGCGAGGCGGGCTCCACCGGCGGCCGCACGTGTGCGCGGGGCGGGCGAACGCGCGGCCCCGGGCCCCGCCGCCGAGGAGTCCTGGGGGAGCTGCTCCCGCCCTCACCAACCGGGGCTGCACCTGGGCCCTTGTTTCGGGGCGTCTTTGCTTTGCTGAGCGCGGCTGGGCCCGTCCTCTCGCAAAAGGGTTTTTTTTCCTCTCTCTTTTTTTTCTTTTTTTTTTTTTTTTTTTTTTTTTTTTCCCCCCTGTCTCGCGTTGCTGAGTGATCCAAAAGTTAAACAGCTTCTGGTGAGCGGCTGGTGGATCGCCACAGGCGGAGACAGCATCTAACGATCGCAGTAACAAGCAGAAGCTGCCGTGTCTCTGCTTTTGCCACCACTAGTCGTACGTTTGACAGGTTTCCTAAGATACGCAAAACCACTAGTGCATTTGGGACCCCACAGACACACTGCCGCGGGAGAGAGTCCATGTAAGAGTATATGTTAGATACGCTACGTATGTGGGAGTTCACTGCAATTTATAAACTCAATTAGATCGATTTATTTTTGGTTTATACTTTCAAACAAGTATCGATACTTGTTTGTCAAAGTGAGTTACGTTGGGGCTGCTTTGAGCCAAACCCCCAGGTTATGAGCTTTCACCCCAGAATTAATTATGTGTCACGAAGTCTCCAGTCAAGCGCTGCCTTCCTTTCTCCATCTTCTATTTTGCTTGCGCCATGAGAAAGATGGTTTCCAGCACGTGCAGAGAAAGAGGCTCGTCGCCTTCGTTTGGCGACCTGGGCAGCAGCTGAGGGGGTGAGTCTGGGGAGGTGCTGTGCCAAAACTTCTCTTAGGCAGCTCTAGAGATGGATTTTTGTGACTTCAAAAAAGATTGATGTCACCTAGGGAAACCTCTGTGGGACTGTAACACTCATTTACAATTTACAAATTGTACCCTCTTGTGGCCATCCAATTCAGCATAGACCACTGTTCACTGCAGTTTTGATTCTTCCAGGGCTTCTTTGTGAATTGAAAACAAGAAGTTCAATCAGATTTCAGTTTGCATAGTTTGCTTTATGAAAATTTTGTGTTCGGCTTCTTTTCATTGGCCTTGTGTTGTTTTGATATCAGTCTGAACAATGCTCAGCCCAACAATAGTGCCCACTTGGCAGGTTTTATCCCAGTTCTCATTATATTTGCCAAGGGCTTTTATTTTTTTAAATGTTTCCACCCCAGTGATTCCAGAAGAAAGGTTGGGTATTGAGGGCAACTTCCCATGCTGGAAAGCAGATGCGAAAGGAAAAAAAAAAACAAAAAACACACTGGGTTTATTTTTCTTAGAGTCACAAGTTAGAAGGCAAAAGTGTGTCAGGTCACATCTCAATTCCTTTTCTCCATTTCCAGAGGTTTGAAAGACTGTGTCCAGAAGGAAATATCTTCAGGGATCGTGAGAGACCATTCTTAACTGAGTTAAAAGGTTAGGCTCCCTTAGGTCCTGTAAATAACCAAGGACCTTGCCCTTGGCAGTGGTTTTGGCCCACCAGAAACTGAGTAATAAACGAGGAAATGGAGTATTGAATAGAGTTTTAAACTCCTCATGCTGATAGGAAAGTAACTGCATATGGATCAATAGAATAGGAATAAGCCTAAAATGGGTTTACCAGTGGGGGCCTTTTGCACAGCAGTCAAGACTAAAGAGCAAGATAACTTTTTCTTTCAATATCTGCTCATAATTTTGGGAAAGAAATTTACATTGTTATTATGAGGAGCTTCAGGCATATAACTTGGAGCTATGCACTGAAGCATTATTAGAGTTCCTACAAATGCTAGCTAATGATTTTCTGACCAAAAATAATCATATTGGGGAAACTAACAACTTCAGACTTTATCGTGGTAAAGATAATTGCTAGAATGAAAGTCAGTGCTTGCCTGAGTGTTTAGATACGGCTACATTCAGTATGTGCAAACAAGGTTGCAATCCATACTATATACACACACGGACACTGGCTATGTCGTCTTGTTCCCAAGACATATATTTTGACTTGTTCCCCAAAAAGCTGTGGAAAATGAATGACTGAGTGAAAAGAAAAATTACATAGAAAAACTGTATCCAAGTAGGAGGAATCTGTAAAGACGACGATGTCTATAAAGAAGACAATGTCTATAAAGAAGTCAGGATGTTGTGGTCAAGAAAGGGGAGATTCAGAAAAATGCATTTCTAGTTTAGTGCGGGAGTGACTACAGCAGTCTGAAATAAATACATACAAGAAGTAGAATAAAGGCAAACCTGGCAATCATTACCAACTTCCAAAGCACAGAAAAATGGATGAGAACATCAAGGAATATGCATGGTTGGTAGTTTTAGGAACAGCTCGAGTTTTCTAAATCTTAACACTATTACAGGCCTGTTATATCTAGATTTTAAAAAAAATGTTGATACAAAAAAGCAGAACTGCTTAATAAATAATTTTTTTCTACACTTGAAAGAATGTGTGATGTATTTGTATCATAGAATGATGATTAAGTGCCTTCCTGGTAATTATTAAGAAGGATATTGAACAGCTTTTCTTAGAAAGAAACATTTTAAAGTACACAGTTCCTAAAGAACTTGAATTTGAGAGTCCTAAAGGAGTTTGCATGTGTGATCTCAGGAAGCATGAAACCATATTAATTTTTAATAAAGCTTAAATAATTGCAGTAATACTGCAAGACGTGAAGGTCGCCAATAAGTATTCAAATTGGACAAGTGAGAACACAGGTAATAATAGGCTGATTTATCCAACATCAGTCACAGACAATGCATGCTGATACAGGGTGTAATAAGGAATTAAAAGATGGGAATACAGCAGTAGCAGCTGATGTGGCTTTATAGAAAAAATTGTTTAATTTCTTGTTAAATTGCAAAGTTGCTTATAAGTGTAATGGTGCAGACGTAACATACATGGATGCTCCTCGGGTACTTTTCTGGAAAGTCAACACTATTCTGTAAAGAAAGCTTGCTCTGCATGAGTCAGATACAGGGTGACATAGCTCAAAAGGAATTATCGATCAGTGGAGATGCTTCTAGATGATTGTGCAGAAATCAGAAGCAGGGCTGATGCTATTTAGGATTTGTAGTAATGATTAGAAAGTCAACGTAAAATCTCTGTGAATAAAAACTGTGTATGTCTTAGAGAGCCTGGAAGAGTTATACATACAGCTGAGGACAGTGTGGTCAGAAACAGGTTCACCTACTGAAGGCTCTGATGGAGGAGAAGGAATGGCTTAGCCTGGGACAACTGGGAAGGTTACTGGAAGCTGCTTGTGTCTTATTCCAGCTTTACAAATGTCTGTGAGCTCCTAAGCACCTCCCAGCCATAAGTGCATTTTTAAGGCAAACAATGACACTTTAAGTTAAAATTCTGGGCTGTAAATAGTGCTGATTCCAGAGGTGATGGATGAGAAGCCCAGGCAGCCGAGTTGGGGGGCACAGTGGTCAGCTAGGGTTGGCCTGGTTGTGCTCTGGCTTACAGCTCCTGAATGGGATCATTCAGATACAGCCAAACACAAGGTCACACCTATGGGAATAAATGGTAAGGCAGCTCTGAAAGAAGTTAGGCTACACAGTAAACAAGCAACCCAACACAAACTTCTTATATCACACTGTATCTATGAGATCTAATACCTTTTGGGTGTATTGTAAGCTAGCAAGCTGTGGAAGAATGTAACATCAGGAATAAACGTAGCTTTACTGCTGTAGAATCATAGAATCATTTAGGTTGGAAAAGATCTTTAAGATCATTGAGTCCAACCGTAAATTCTAGTGTCCTCACTGTTAAAGGATTTTAAGAAATTGAAAAGGATCAGAAAGGACGGCTCTGAAGAACTTTGGTTTTTTGCACTTCAACATCTCGGGTTCCTGCAGCACGCACTGTTCTGCAGCATCCCCTATGATTCATGTCTCAGATGCTGCTGCTCAGTTTTCACATCCTGCCCCAGATGCCCTGCTCTTTTACCTGAACCACAAACCTGACCCTGTGTAGGTCAGCAGTTAAAGTTCTGTGACTCTTCCTCCTACATAATGTGCATATGAATCCCCTCCACAGCAGTGTCATCTCTTCTTTCAACCCATATCATCATCCTAAATTTCACAGTGCTGAAAAGACCCTACTCTTCCAAGCAGAGCTTCCTTCTAAAAATTCTGTGCAACTGCATAGTCCTGCAAAGGCTGTATTTGTTTTGAATTCCTGCATGCCTCTCTGGAAATGCTGCACTTTATCTAAATATGTAGGCCTTGTAATCAAGACTGAAGAATTTCAAATCACTGTTGAAGCTATTGGATGCAGAGAACATTTTAGGTCATTTATTTGACCAATAGTAAAAATTCCTCTTGTTCTGAGAGGGGAGCTCTGAGACATCTGAATTGTGCTAGCTGTCCCTATGCAGTGCATATTTCTATTTTTACATTGATTATTGTGCCTGTTGACTGTATTTGTAAACCTTTTTAGTAAGATGTTAATGAGTACTTTTTCTCTACAGCAGACTTCTTATTGCTAACTTTTGCTCCCGTGGGTTTTTTTTGTTTGTTTGTTTTTTAACAAGATTTCTAGTACTCTATCTGTAACTCAGACTGCAACAGGCTTCTCTTAGACCCATATGGGTGGTGGTCTTCTAAGAAAATGATAGAGAGAGAGGCAGGAAGTATGAGATCCATGCCATAACCTTGTTTCCAAGAAGCTTTGGAAGTCCACCAAAAATCCAGAAGATAAAAACCTAGCCCATTTTCCTACTATATATCTACCTAATCACCTAAAAAATTACTAACCAGTGCAATACTCATTAAAATAAATTTCTCATTCCTTAGGTGCATCCTGGGGTGAGCATGGGAACTGTTAAAAGATGTTTCCAGTTCGTGTCAGTAAGAACTATGTTGGTGGATTTGGAGCAAAAAGGGAGAAAGACCAAAAGAAGAGAAGGTATATTGTCAGCACCAGAGCAAGACAGCAGCACATGGACGCAAACAGACAGACACTCATCCATACATACTCACACACAGAGTCTCAGTAGGTTGATAGTTTAATTAGAGAAATTTAGGATCAGGTTCCTGGAAAAAAGCTAGTGAAGCTAACACTACCTCTGTATGTAATAAAATGTAATAAATGTAAAAAGATGTCAGAAAACTGAAAAAATGTTCTGGAAAAAAAGGAGGAAGATGAGTTTTTTGAAGGAAGTGTTTTAGAATCTGCACTGACAGCAACTCAAACATAGGCTTATTTTTTCAGTTTTAAAAGTTATGAGTCACTTCAGTGTTCGTGACAATGATGGCCTTAAAAATGCAAATAATTCAAGACTTGCAGAGAGCAGGAACGATTGTGGTACAAGTTGCAACTAGGTAATATGAATAGCAGGCAGCTTGGGAGCACACCCAACTAAAAGAGAGATTACTTTGCTAATTATCTAAGTTGGCTCTAGTATATTCCATTTTTGCGTATGAAGCTAATTAAGCAGAGGTGAGAACCTGACACCCAGGCCCTGTAATCTGTGGATGAGCTCTGCAGTAACAGAGTCTGGGCATTTAGGGACGGAAATGCACGCTGTCCTCACATTGCATCTCTTCTCTAGACAAAAGTGAAGCTTAGTAGACCAAATGCAAAAATTGGAGGTTTTGCTGTTATTCTCACCTGGAAATAACAACCTAAATTGTTTTGGAATGGGTGTGCCTCAGTAGTCACATTGAAATTCTCCCAATTCTACATTCCCAGCCTAGTCCCCTGATTTTCCATACATGTTGGCCCCTTTCTGGCTCTTGCCAGAGAAAGGATGTGGCAGATGTCTGTAACATCTTGAAAGACCTGAAGCAGATCAGCAAGGGTCAGTTGTTTAATGTCTTCTCCAATACAAGAACTGAGGAGCAAGAAGTCCAGCTAGTGGGTGGCATGGTCAAAACAAGAAAGAGGTCTTTCTTCATACCTCATTGAAGAAAGTGACGGAACACTCTGCTGCAAGGTGACATGGATTCTGAAGTCCAACGTACTAATTAGCCACCAAGCTCTCTTGCAGAGCATATGGATAGCCTCAAAGCAGAGCTCTTAGGTCAGAGATTTCTGTGACTAACAAGCAAAGGCATTAGCGGCATGTGGGGATTATCAGCGGATGTGCAGGAGGAAGAAGGCTGGGAATGGTGTGTGGGCCAGTGAGGTCTGTAGCAGTGAGGTGCGGAGAGGGTATGGCAGCTTTCACACTCCAGCACATTGAAGTGCAGTGCAACTGCCATTACACATCATGCAGGGCCCTAAGGCCTCTACTCTGCGGCTGCCAGATGCATGCCAATAGGACTAGGAATAGTCCTAAATAAACAGGACTAAAACTAGTCCTCAATCAATACGACTAAGGGCACACTTGGATGTTGCTACCAAAGACAGTGTAAGTGCACACCATTTCATTAGTCATCACTACAGCTTATCACTATGTAGAAATTACTTAATAGTTATTAAATATTAACTCATGATTGTCTAAACTAATTAACATGCTGGATTTATTTATGAGGTTTACGGTTTTCATTGGTGATGGAAGCTGAGAAA
This sequence comes from Gorsachius magnificus, assembly GCA_034008185.1. Classification (NCBI taxonomy): domain Eukaryota; kingdom Metazoa; phylum Chordata; class Aves; order Pelecaniformes; family Ardeidae; genus Gorsachius; species Gorsachius magnificus. The sequence goes on from CM067086.1 coordinate 52,048,018, forward strand.
ATAATCATGAGAGAACCTATAAAAATCCATCTCAGTTCTACCCGCTTATTCGTGTTTAATACTGACTAAAACAGTACCATGAGAAGAGAATTCTTTACATTTTCTGAAATCTTACACATAAAACACCTTGTAAATACATACTTTCTGGAGATTTCAGAAAAAAATGGGAAATGATAATTCAAATTCTAATGGAGAAGTTACGTATATAAAAATAAAAATTTCAGAATATTAGTAATATATTATCAAATCAGGAGCTACTTTTAACATAAAGCATCTGTAAGTCATTCAATAAACATGCAGGGGAAGAAATAATTTATCTTTTGGGTATCTTTTACTTAATTTGAAAACACTGCTCCTCCACCTACACAAAAGCAGCAGTTACAGTATTTGAAGTTCGCAATGGTGATCCTTTGTTGTTCCTCTTGCATTTATGTTTCTTTGCTCTCTATGAGTCCATCATAATTTTGTCTCATAGATGCTGCAAAGATAATGCCCACTAATAATACAATTGCTAATATCCAAATAAAATTTTTTTCAGAAAAGATCACAGTATCAACAACATAAATCTGAATCAGAAAACGTTTAAAATACCTGTTATTCAATTATTACTGAAATTCTATATCAAAGTTTTAATATATAATTTATAATACAAAACCTTAATTGTTCTCAGCACAGAGGTAGTAGAGTGTGGTGTTTTTCTCTTAGATGCAAACAATCTGGGACCTCAGCAAATATTTTGTCCTGCTTCAGTATTTCAGAACAAAAATGCTAGGTTGGAAGGTGGATGGTCAAAAGGCAATTTCAGTAATGGAACATCAAAAAAGATGTTTTTACATAGTAGGTTTCAGTTGTGTTATGGCAACATGGTATTTTGTAAATAAAATGCTGAGCTAGAATTATATACATCTTGTTAGTCCCTTAGTCTACCTTTTTTGTTTTCTTTGGCTACAGGTGTTTTGGGCTGAGGGCTGTATCTACAGCTGTTTTTTTATAAAACGTTGAATCACAAAGCCCCAAATCCCAGCATGGATCTTTGTGTATTATCATTTTCCAACTGAAAAACAAAGATAATGACCTTTTAAAAGCACTTTCTGGCTGTGTTCTAACTATCAATAAACATCATCTTAACAAATAACATATCCTGATGAAGGCCCTCCACATGCGAACCTCTGTGGGGTCACAGGCCAGCAGTAGCTTTTGTTGGAAACTTCTCTGCAGGTAGGCAGAGGGCTGGAGAATAGGGTGGGAGCTAACGTGCAGTCTGTGCGCTGATCGCCTCCCGTTAGAGATGTGCATTGAGAGTAGGTAGGTCAAGAGCCATGACAGGGCCCTGGGACAAGACCAGAGCTGCAGGGCTTCCAGATCTCTCTGTAACTGGCAGGCGCAGTCTAGCTGGAGTTTGAATCTGACCAAAATTGATTCAGCTTACCATGTTTAGGAAACTGTAACACAATATTTGAGGGAAACTGATTCTCCAAATGGCCAACTATGTGATCAAGACACTGTTCAACAGAAGAGTTGAGGTTGGACTTGCACAAGTGAAGCTTTCGATGAAACTCATTTGTTTTTCATATGAAATGGTATGATTGTAATTTTTAAATAACACTCAGTTGTAGTGACACAATGACATAGTGACTATAAATGATATAAATTACTGTATATTTATGGTACCTTAAATTGATCAGACAGGTGACAATGAGAAAGTCCAGGAATGATCCTTTGAAATGGAAAAGGCCAGATCCCTGTTAAAAGAAATTATCATTGTCATTGATGGGTTCTTTCTTTTTCAGAAAAAAAAAAATTTAAACAAAATGTAGGCTTTGCTGAGCAGAAATATTTGACACAATTTTCAATCATTTACATAAGAATTACTGAATTTTGAATATAAAATTGAGCAAAAGTAAGGCTAGGAAGGAATATATCTAGGCTGTCCTTAAAAGCAATCAAGCAAGATTTAAATAAGGACCTTCAGTTGTGCCATGGTTTAGCCCCAGCTGGCAATCAAGCACCACACAGCCACTCGCTCACTCCCCTGCCCCAGAGAGGGAATCAGAAAAGTAAAACCTGTGGGTTGAGATAAGAACAGTTTAATAATTGAAATAAAATTAAGTAAATTAATAATAATAAAAAATAATAAAATAATATACAAAGCAAGTGATACACAATGCAATTGCTCACCACCTGCTGACTGATGCCCAGCCTGTCCCTGAGCAGTGGTCACTGCCCCCTGGCCAACTCCCCACAGTTTATACACTGAGCATGATGTCATATGGTATGGAATATACCCCTTTAGGCAGTTGGGTCAGCTGTCCTGGCTGTGCCCCCTCCCAGCTTCTTGTGCACCTGGCAGAGCAGGAGAAGCTGAAAAGTCCTTGACTGGTGTAAGCACTACTTAGCAACAACTAAAACATCACTGTGTTATCAACATTCTTCTCATACTGAATCCAAAACACAGCACTGTGCCAGCTGCTAGGAAGAAAATTAACTCTATCCCAGCCAAAACCAGGACAAGTTGACTAACAATTTTGTCTAGTGGTGGGTATTTTTTGCATTCTGGTACTCACAAAAGGTCTGCTATCAAGCAGACCAAAAGCTGGGTCACTGTTTTCTTGATGTACTTTGTTTCTTCCTGATCAATAAGAAAGGTTTCCTTATGAGTCAGATTGAAAAGTGCAGTTCCCTAGTTTGGGCAGCAGGGCCACATTCTGCTGCAGGAGATGTAGTCTCATCATCACAGCCCAGCTCTGAACAGGTGATACAGGCCCAGATTATAATTCCCATAAGGCAGTGTATTAGAAGGCAGCTTCCATAGAGGTGTTTAGGGGGGTTGATATCTACTAATATAATTCAGTCCATTCAAACAAGGCATACTTATTCTTCTAAAATCTATATGCTGATATAATCACACAGATTAGTAAATCATATTTCTCAGGGAAAAAATCTAGGTGACAGTGTATAGAATAAACTGGTTAGTTAAAAAAGGCAGGATTTTTAACAAGATGTCTAAAGCAACTTATTCCAAAGATTCATACACAAAAGACTCATCAAAAGTTCCCTTCATTGTCTCTGGGACTATCACCTTAAAATATTACATGATGCATAAAATATAAACCCAAATTTATCCCTTCTACATATGGGCCCAAATTATAAATGTGTTGTTGAAAAGAAATTTCAATTCATATCAAAACTGCCTCGAGGCAATAAATGGTGGTTAGTTCTGGAACTGTGGTTTATACCCATTTCTGGTCATAATATTTATTTTCATTTGAAATTATAAAACTTACAGATATATTTAAGAACATAGACTATGGATTATGTACAGTAGCCTGGAATATTTTTCCTGAATAATCTTTTATTTTTAACATTCCTGGTGCTTCATCGAAACCTGCAAAATTAAAAAAAAAAACTTCAAAAATATTTTCAATTTTTATTTTCCCCAGGTTTATTAGAGACACCTGACATAGGTTTTGGTTCACAGACAGATAGGGAAAGAGAATTAGTTAATTTCTTTTTGTTGTTGTTGTTCTGATTTTTCCTCTAACCAATTCCTGTGAGGCACTGAGCACTGTCTCCCATTAGGTGACAGATTACATTCACCACTGACAAAGGCATTTGGGATTGTTTGGAATCCTGTCTCTAACACAGTGCTCAAGGAACAGTAGAGCAAGCTGCTGACTGTGAGAGAGTGCCCAAATATATATATAGTGAAGCTTCACAAGAAAGAGAATAAAAACCCAACATGTCATGCAAGGTCCATACCTGAGTTGTCATTCATAAACTCCAACTCAATCTGATCAAGCATCATCAGTGCTGGACAGTCTTGTGATCCATTACAAAACAAGCCAAAATTCCTTACAGGCAACTGTAGATGCTATTCATGCTGATTAAGACATTTCAGTAGCTGTGGACTTGTATCTTTGGGTCAGCAGCTGGCTCAGAATGCTATGAAAGCTCTGTGGAGTCATGCTCTAGGGAGTCCAGTACTGGAGGGTAAACTGGTTAAACAATCTAACCTCTACTCATTTGGTGGATGTAGGATATAAGCAGCAGCAGGAGGTGTCAGATGCGTTCTTCACATTTTTGCAGTAGTGACGCTCGCTGATTTCAAGGCATTCTCTAGTATTTCAAATATGTGGTACCATAGCCATTCAATTTAATGCATATGTATGGGGACAACAGAACTGCAAGCTGCCAATAAGCATTTGTTGACTTCCCCTGACACTGCCACCCTAGAGCCTTGATCACCTAAAGATCTCACAGTGCCTTGCAGGCATGAGAGAATTCTAGGGCAACTAGAGATAAAGGAAAACAAGACTAATTCCCGTCAGTAAAGCCACAGCCTTGATCCCTTCCTGCTTTCCTCTGTGCTTCTCACTTCTCATAATCCCAAATCATTGGGATTATGATTTATGCTTTCCTGTTACCTTTTATATATCACATGGACCAGCAGTAAATCCCTTCCCTGACCTTCTTACCTATGAAAACATGGATCCAACCATGCTCATCTCCTTCCTTCACTTGTGCAGCCGCCCTTCTTCTATCTTTACTGCATTTCTCCTGATTCCTTTCAGCACACCCAAATTATTTGTGCTTAGGTTCTTCTCATCTGCCATTCTGCTCATATCCATCACTAGTTTGAAATCTCTGGTTTCCCATGTCCCCTGCTATAGGACTAATCTCTACACTTACAAGGTCCTATGTAACTTATTTCCCTCCTCAAGCCAAATACATTTTCAGTGTTTTTTACTATCCTTCTCCTTCCTGTTTTACATTGCCTTGAAAGCCTTCCCCTATCAATCAGGATGTATCAGCCTCTGGTTCATCCCATGTATAGTGCCCTTTCTTCTTTACATTGCAAACACTCTTCTCAGTTTTCCCATGAAGTGACTTCTGGGGGATTCCTGCACACAGCCTTGCCATTTAGTTCAGTCTAGCCTCTCTGTAGGCACGAGCAGGAAGGGGAAAAAGATTCCTGATAATATTGCAAAATAACTGTATAGAGAATCCACTCTAACCACAAACTATGGTGAAGGCATGGACACGAGATAAGTAACAGTATGGGGGAAAAAAGGATGCTTTTCTTAGAGTCTGGCTTCTGTTATTATGCAATGACCTTTAAAGATCATGATTCCTGGTTTCACTGAAATTACTGGGGTTTGCCATGGAATCACTAGGGTCAAAATTGTTCTATAATTTCAAATTATCCTTCCCTTTGAGTTCCCTGCTGGTCTTTTGGTTGACTTCAGTAACTGTGACAAAATAAGGAAGTGACAGATTTCTAATGGACCTGAAACGCTTAAGCTGCAAACGGATTGGAAGCATTGTAACTGGATACTTCATTCTTAGAACCTGAAATTTAAGCTGTATATTGTTACATGGCTAAATTTAAAGGAAAAACTGCTCTGGTTATTTCAGGCATTCATTAAGCCTTTCAAGCCTTGATGGTGTTTTGGAATGTCTCCTTTATATTCCAGTTTGAGCACAGTTTTCCTTGAGCAGTTTGTACTCTAATACTAGTTGGGCAGCTGGCCAAGTACCAGAATTTAGCTTAGAGACAATAATACACATAAAATAAAGATCTGTTTCAAAGTCTCAATTTGAAAAAATTGATAACAAAGCTTTATTTTCCCCATGTGTCTTAAAATTTCAGAATTATCATAACTGGCACACTATGCCAGTTGTTTTAACAGCAGTGTTTTGGGAGGGAAAGAGCCAGGTTTACAGATATCCTCCCCTGTCTTTCTATTTTAACTCATGACATCTTCTCATCACCACTGACAGAGGTACTGATAATAGATTTGAAGTGGAAACTCTGGCACAGGTGCTTTCCTCATTAATGACTATGATTTAAACATTTACATTGAAGTTACCTGATTTTATATTTCAATTCCTGTTCTGTCCCACTGTCTAGCCTCTCTTTTAATGCAATATTCATAATTTTACACCATCACATCCTTCAGAGCCTGATAAAAAAATATCTATCCTCCAATAGTATGTAACCAAAAGGTCTTAACTGAAAGAAAATAGGCTGCAGTAAGCACACCACTGAACTGTCCTGTCTGTAGTCTGCTTTTTGAAATACTGATTATTAAAGTATACTGTAGAAAAACAAAGAACACTGTGTATGAAATAAATGATGGTACAATAATTCATTTTAAGATATGTTCAGTAACCACAAAATGATTAGAAAATACTTACTTTGGAATCCTTAGGATAATTTCTCATTCTTAGTTTGCCAAGTTCTGCATTATAAATGTTTTCACCAAGTGGCCTACCTGTTCTCTCTTCAGATACAGGTCTGTAGTTCACCTGCATATAAATGCACCGTAAGACAGAGAGATGTAGATTAAGTATGCATCTATTATGCAGAAAGGATGATAAAAAGTTATTCTTGGCGCCAGGATAATACAACAGAAGTAATGGTATGGTATTAAACCGCAAAGCTTATAAAACAAAGCAAGTCATTCATCTCTATCAAATATTTCAGTTCCTAGGAGGTCCTGAGAAAAAGAACTATCTTTTTTTCTTTTTTCTTCATTCATAGCCATCACCTCAGCAGTAACAACTGAGCCAACTGGTGCTTACTACTCTTATGAATTATGTCATTTAATATATGGCCAAAATTTCTTGACTTGGTCCTTCAGAGTCAGGATTTTCATTTGTTCTCTCACCATTACTTGACACTGCTCAGAAACCATGTTCAGAAGATATCAGATGCTTTTGGTTCACTGTGACTGAACCCTGGAGATCTTTAGCATATATGATACTTGGACAGACTTGTCTTAAGTTTAAATCAGAGACACGAACAGACCATAAGTCTTATTTAGGCAAAAAAATCAGAAATACAATTTTAATAAGAGATACAAATTGTTACTCAGTTGCATTTGAAACAGGACATATTATGTAGTTTTGTAATAGTTTAAACTCAAGAACATGCATTTCACAAAATGAAACAAAAACTTGCTAGCAAAAGAAATCTTCAGCCATCTAAACAGGAGATGTTTATGGAATGACAATGCTTTTCTAATAGTAGTACAGTGAATGGTATCATAATTGGGAACCATGTTGTTTCTTGCCTCCAGCTATCTCAGTTCAGATCTTTCCAAGCAGAACAACTTAGGGATTCTGAGGGAAATGTCTTTTTTTTTTTTTTTTCCCCTCTCTCAAAACACTGTACTGAAAATAAAAGCCCTGGGAGGTCATGGGTTTACATGGAAAGTAGCAGTTTAATTTATTCAGCCTAAATAGCAAAAGGCATATTTTAGCATACATTAAAAATAGACTCATTTTATGCACTTTTTCAATCTAACGTCTGATTTTGCATGTTGATTTATTTCTGCACAATGCATTCTCGCTATAGAAACTGGTAGGCTGTTGGTGACAACTTCTTCAGATAAACATGCACATAAGTATACACATGCTCCTGATTCTTTTGCAAAAATGAATGCACAAGATAGGAAGTCCTTCCCTTTCTATACCAATTCCTAGGCACCACCTAATGGCTGCTTAGCTTTCTTGCCAGCATTTCTTTTAGGAGTGGAAAACCATTTTCATCTTTTGGATCTTTCTGCAGCCACAGTCCAGCAGTCATTAGAACTGGAGAAATGCAATGAACTGATTTCCCACATAGGCTGCTGCTCTTCAGTGGTACAATATATGCTACTGTATCACAAACACACGATGCTTCTGGGATAATCACAGCTATCATAGATTTACCCTGTAGGTAGTTACCTTGTGAAAATAAATTAGTACTCCCAAACCAAAGATAGCCATTTAAAAGGATGTAGTAAATACCATGTTTGCATTGGCAGATATATCTGCATTGCAAAGTTTTCTCCTCCTGCCTACTAACCTAGTGCAAAGGGTATAAAGGGACTGGTTTATCTTTGAGCAGCTCATTTCAAAACCAGCTTTCTCCCTTTGTAATGGTCCTACAGTAATGATCAGAAGACCATTTAATTGATCCCTGTTTTTGTTAGGAATGGCCTCATAGCAGAATATGTGTAGTGAGGTATCTTTGACTGAAGAATTCATAGTTCTACTTTTAATGCAGCAAAGCCTGATTTTGCTAGTTTTCAGTGTACGTGGCAATGCTATACTTCTACCAGAGTACTTGAGGGAAGCAGTTGCCCATTATGAATTGGTAAAAGTGCTAACAGAAATTATGTGGACAAGTATGGTACAAGCAGATCACTGCCACGCATGATTGGTGCTGATGTTATTTATGGGTTTGTGTATTTTTAGCTGCTGGCAATGCCTGCCATGGTAGAGGGGGGTGGTAGATACAAACGGAAAGAATACTTTGAAAAGGATGTTATTTTTATACTGAACTTCTCATATTGCTCAACTGATGTTGCCTCAGCATGACACTGAACACTGTCAAAGAAAAAGTGTCTGTCACAAGACTGTAAGAACTGCCACACTGGTCAGACCAAAGGTCCATCTATTTCGGCACTCTGTACAGTCACCAGTTGTGACTGTTCAGAGAAAGAGTATAAGAAACAGGGTAATACAAAGTGGTCCTCATTTCTGACAATCAGTTGTTAAAGCATTTTGGACCACTGAATTCAATAGCAAACAAGGGACATATCCTCCATATATTTGTCTAATCCCTCTTTAAATCTATCTATATTTTTGATTTCCAAAGTACCAATGAGTTCAGCAATTCCATTAAGCAACACATTAAAAAAAAAAGTGTTTCCTATTGTTTGTTTCAAATTACTATGTAGCCTTTGCACTTCTGAGAAACAATGAATCATGGTCTTTATACCACTGATTTTATGCCCTATCCACCTTTAATCATCTCTTTTCAACAAAGGAATGTCCTATTCAGTTTCCCTTGTATAGAACCTATTAATTGTTTCTGATCACTACTGTTTCAATTCTCTGTGTCTTTATCTAGTGCTACTACATTGGTTTTTGAGATGAATGACCAGAAGTGTGTTTGAGATTTAAGACTGGTACAATAGCATCGCGATATTTTCCTGTTTTGTCCTCTGTTCACTTCATAAGGAAATCATTGTAATATTGTTTGTCTTTTCTTCCCACAGAGATGGTGCTGCCTATCCAAATAACTCCCCAATCCCTTTCATGAGTAGTAACAGCTAAGAGATCTCTGTTATGTATTTTTCTTTCAAGTGCATTTGTATGAATTTGTTAAGCATGCATTATAGAACAGGTTTTACTGTCTGGCTGCTCAGCATTGGTTAAAACTTTATTCAACTCCTTGCTGTCTGCTTTAGTTGTGACTTTGCTGTACAACTTTTTATCTTCTGCAAACTTTCCTGCTTCAGTATACACCTTTCTGTTGTCATGTGTTATCTGAACCTCTGTAGATCCAGTGGTACCCTACTGGCTATTTTATTTATTATTTGTGAAAAATTATCATTTATTTGGACCTCCTGTCCAGTTGCTAGCCTATGGATGATCTTTGCTCCCGTTCTATGACAGCTTATCTTCTTCGAGAGCTTTTAGTAAGGTACCTTTCTCAAAGAAGCATTTTACAAATCCAAATATGCAAGAGTCACTAGCTCAGCCTCATGATTGCTACATTTGCAGCACAATTTCCTTCCTCAAAATCCATGTTGATTCTTCCCTCATATTTTAATTTATTCAAATTTCTACTAGTTCTATTTAACAATCTGTTTGCCACCCATGAAAGTCAGACTTTGGGTATTATAGTTCCTCAAATCACCCCTGAAGTAGTTTTTGAAAACTGGTGGCATGTCTGTCATCTTCTGCTCTCCAGACTGATTGAAATGATAGGCTACACACCACAGTTTTCAAGTGAGGAATTTCATGTTTAAAGTTCTTGAATGACCATTCTATGCCCTGGCAGTTATTTACTATTTAACTGATTTGTTCTACAAGCTTTTTTAATGATATGTCAGTATGAGAGAGTTCTCAGACTATTTTCCAGTTCTCAAAATCTCCCATTACCCATCTAAGATTTCCCTGCTGTATCAAGGTAGTTCCATTCCATCAGAAGACATTCTTACAAAGATCAGTCTCACCCACTCACTTTGATCTCTTTCAATCTTTCTGAACTGCATCTCATGTGATATTTATAATTAAGTGCACACCCCTATGTAATCAAATAGGAAAAGGACTCCAAATTGAGAAAGTTCAGAAAGAAACTGGCTGTTTAGAGGATGATATGAAAGAACTGCAAGTAGTAATAATAAAGAAACAAGAGTGAACCAAAACCAGAAGAGGGATACTCCTACCTGAATTTTTATATATCATAAAATTTCTTTGAACTATGTTCATTACATAGAGGAATGCTTTGTTGACATATATTAATCTTCTATCCAAGGACTGAGAAAAGATTATCAGGAAATTTCAATAACATTTTACATAATTGTTTTTTAGACTACATAAATAAATCATTATTTTTTCAAATTCAGTCTAAAGATAACTCCCCCATTTACCAAAACTATTCAGAATAAAATAATGCTGTATTTGAATAACCATTCAGAACAAAAGAATGGTAGAAGCAATGGCTATTGCTTAGAATGAATTGTCTTCCCTTACTGGCTTGTCATGTTTGCTGCAAACAGAATTCCAGTGTGTAACAATCCATTTCACTCCAGTTCTCTTTTGCATTCACTTCTAATAGTGATGGATTGCCAACAACAACATTTATCAATTGCATTTGAAACATTGGATAGGCTGTGAAATTGAGCAAGAAAGTGAAGATGATACATATTCAATACTCTGTTCTCTGTAGCTGAAGAAAATCCCAAGGAAAGAAACAAAAATAATTCAAGCTCTAGAAGTTACTTCCATTCAAAGCTATGTGAATGGAATAGGGAGAATTTCTTCATCATAACTGTATGTGTACTCCCTCCACAATAACCATAACTGCTTCTTTACCAGTTTGGCTGACTGGCTAACTAGGCCTTTATTGTATTGTAGCCAAGGACAATGGAAGTAACTGTGGAAGCATATTCAACTTTTTTGTCTGTAGCCTTTCCGTCTCCACTTATTTCACACTTTAAAATCTGTACAAAGTGTTGATTTAAAATTTTTTTTTCTGACTTCCACTCCTTTGAGCTCTCCAGCGCTTGGGTTTAATTCTTTCTTGCAAGCCAGGTCCCTCTTTCTTTCTGTTGTTTCTTTTTTAAGACATACACATCCCACACACACTTCTTTTTAAAGTTTGTCCATATTAGTGCATGAAAGAAAATACATGGAAGTGTAAATAAAGTTCTCTTCACAGCTGGTTTTCTTTGTTTTGATCTCAGTGAGAACTTGGTTACTTAAGATTTATCTGAGTTTCAAGCACCAAAAGCTGACTCTGAAGCCAGAGTTTGCCTTTCTGTTTGGCCTTCGAATTCTCAGTGTTCACAGAACATTTGAGGTTGGAAGGGACTTCTGGAGACTGCCTAGTCTAAATCGCCTGCACAAAACAAAATCCACATGCTGCTCTGGATCTTGTCCCATCAGGTTTTGAATATCTCCAAGGATGGAGAGTCCACAGGTGGTGTTTTACCATCCTCACAGTAAAATAGTTTTTTCTTACATTTCAATGGAATTTCCTGTGTTTCCTTTTGTGACCATTGCCTTTGTCACTGTGTTCTTTCAACATTCCTCCTGAGCATTACTAGGCTGCTCTGGCCTATGCAAGTAACCACTTAGCTCTCACATAACTTAATAGGGATCCAAATGTAAGTGGAGTGGCACATTGAGTCAGGTAAAAAAGAGGCTGAAGTGCCCCACTTCAGTTTTAAAATGAATGTGTAGCTGCTTTAGTGTTCCAAAACCAGCATGCTGATCATTGGCAGTAGTCTACTAGTCAGAGTGCTCACCCAGAAAGTACAAGCCCTATGTTCACTTTCCTCCACAGCCAAAGTCCAAACCCTTTTCTCAAGGGAGCATCCTGACTGTTAGCTTATAAAACTGGGTGAGCACATTGCTGCCTCCATCTTTCCTATTGCTGAAATACTTGCTGTTAGCCATGTACACAGGGAAATGAAGCCAAAAATACAGCATGCATGGGGGAACACATGATGGTTCAACCTGATAGCACGGCAGTGAAAATAGAGAGGTTAAGTTCCTGGCTGATGGATGGAACTGGTTTTGATTTCTTACTCCAGTGACTAATAACAACAGTCTTAAGATGAGAGACCAGGGTTCAACTGTTAAGCTGCAGATTCATTGTGCAGTGAGTGAGAAGCCAGAATGAAGGGCTTATATGCAGAGGATGGACTCATTTGGTAGCTATGGGAGGGAACAACTCAGGCCACAGCAATCAGAGCAAGATTGTCAGTACATTTGCAGCGTACACAAGCATCAGTGGCAGCAATACAGTTTGCTTGTTTTTCCTTTAAGAGGCAGAAAGGTCAGACAGGTACCACTGAAACTAACAAACTGACTATCAGGATTTTGGCATTCTCGAAGGGTATGGATACTTTTTCCATGAAAGAATTTCCTTATGGAACTATGTAGGCATCTTGATAGATTACCTACTCCCAGCATGATCAGCTAGAAATCCTGGTATTACTCTGATATCAGCAAGGGGTTTGCTCAGTGTAGGATAAAGTACTGTGGTGTCAAGAATACCTTTAACTCCTTCCTGCCTCCCCAGATAGGTTAGGTGTCGCTCACATCATATCGGATGCACAGGATAGGACTTGGTCTCCTCTGTACGGGTGAGAATTGGGATTTTCAAATGTGCCTTGGGGATCTAAGAGCATAAATCTCTCTTAATTTCCCAAAGGCACCTGCATTCATAAATGCTGTAATCTTTAAGAAATATGTCTTTGAAGTGTTTTGTCCTCCTGATTTAGAATGTTAAATTCTTATCTAGATGCTGTTTTCCTTAGTGATTTGAACATCACTAATAACCCTACCATATGTTTATTTTTTCAACAAATGCCAGGAAGGGTAAACTCCAACTTCAACTAGTCAAGACCAGTTACTACAGAGTTACCTTTCTCAAGTCTGGGTAAGAGATGTTTATCTTAGTGATTACAATAATCTCCTCCTAAACAACTTCAGCATGCAAACTTTTACCAGTAGAAATAACTTGCTTTACGAGACAAATCTCACTAAAATACACATTTTCCACACAATTAAAATAATTGCCAAACCACATATTGTTTTGTTAGATTAAGGTTCTATTTAAGCACTGATCTCTGTTACTTACATTCTCTTTGCTTCTATTATTAATTTGATTTACTCAATGATCTGCTAAGGACCAACGATTAAAGACATTTTGTATGTGCGTCAGGGGCAGTAACTATGTACACATGCAATAGAAAATGAATAAATACTTTAAAAAATAATTTGGTTTTACTTTAAATATGTTTATGTATATGGTTTTCATTTGAAAAATGTCAATAGCCAGTTTTCTTTGATGAAAGCAGAGGGTCATATGTATAGCCAAATTAAATCAATGGAATTGTGCCCACTTCTCAAATTAACTTCGAGACATTGAATCAAAATTACAGATGAACCTATAGACCATTTATAGCTAGCTTAAGACTTTAAATTAGGCCAGTGCTGAGGTATTTGACAAAAGATAACACGTGTATGGACATCGCCAAATTGAAAGAGACTTAAAAGGTTTCATAACAGCCAAAGTAAAGTGCTTTTATTTCTCAGTGGAAAAGACAAGAGAGACAGAATCTGGTAAGATTCACTTTTGGCTGAATATAAGCATTTAGAATATATTTCCCAGGTAACAACATTTGAAAACAAAGAAAAAATATTTTAGTAAACATAACTAAAGTTTAAATTTGCTGAGATTATTGAGCTGCGCAAAGTCACACAAACTAGCTAACAGCCATTTTACGTATTGCACACAAACTATATGCTTAAAAAAGGACTAAATGCTAAGTCCCTTACCTGTATATTGAGGGACTGCTCTGAATCTGGAAGTATTCAGTAGTACCAAATTCATGCAAGAACCATTGCTTGGATGCAATGCTCCTGTTGAAAGGCACCTTGTCAAGCATGGTGGGCTCTACTATAGCAGTTTCACTGTCCAGAATTCTTGTGATTAGGAAGCCACTGGAATTACTACTGTCTTTTCCACATCAGTGCTTCTAAACCCATTTTTACCTAAGGAAAGCAAAGCAAAGAGTTAAAGTTTGCTTGTTTATTTTCAGCATTGTGATTCTGTGGCCAAATCATGACCTTCATTTTGAATAATTCCTTATCCCTGCTATTTGAAAGACCACAAAGCAACACAGTCTGCCTTAGAGCTTCAGTTCAAAATGTTCATATACAAACTTTCTGAGTAAAATTCCTCATTGATTAGCAAATTCACATTAGTTACAGCAATCTCACGATTAGAGGTAGAATCCACGGCATTATCAGCACTTCCATTTTAACACAACATATGAAATTATATGGTTACAGCATATATCCCATAATTCTGAATATGAGCCGGCAGTGTGCCCAGGTGGCCAAGAAGGCCAATAGCATCCTGGCTTGTATCAGGAACAATGTGGCCAGCAGGAGGAGGGAAGCGATTGTCCCCCCTGTACTCAGCACTGGTGGGGCCACACCTTGAATACTGTGTTCAGTTTTGGGCCCCTCACCATTTTACCATTCACCTCAAAATTTCCTAGTAACAGAAAAGATCTTACAAGCTACTGAAAAAATTCAGATCAAATTAGAGCTTCCTATAGGGCAGATAATTATATCACCCTTGGGTGCAATTAGAAAGTAATTAGACAAAAAGAGGCATTTGGGAGGCAGTGTTCTTCCCTCAGAACATTATAGTGAGACCTTTTGGGATGCAGTAAGAAAAAAACCTGAGAAAAGTGACTAAAGTAGGTATCATCTCACTGCCCTAGGTCTGGGAAAGGAAGATTTGAGTTTGTATCACTATTTCAAAACTGCTCATTACACCTTAGAAATCACAAAGCCTTTGTCAAATGACATGAGCATTTGTGTTTGTTAGCTAAGGAATGTTCACAGTGAAAAGATTCTTTTACTGATACAGAGCCTCCACCCAGTAATGTCATGTGATACTGTAAGCAGGCTATGTGCCAATGATGTGCTTAGGCCTCTGCCTGTAGGGAGATGTTAATCGTTCCTGAGGGGCTGCTAAAAGAGACTACTCTCTAGCAGCTGAACAAAAACCAAAAAGGCAAGAGAAATCTCCATGACAATTTAAATCTAAATATATTGTTTCAATCTGGTGATGTGAATATAACCTAAAAGAAAAAAAAAAGTATAAATAAACAAATAAATATAGTTAAGACTCCATAAAATGTACCATTAGATGTTTGTTGCCTTGCTGGAAAGAGTTGTTTACAATTATGTTCTTTTAAACCTCATCAGGACCATGAGTTGAAAGAAGATGAGGATGTTATGAATTTACTAGACTTGTGGTAGGTATAGAAACCACCTTTCGTTAAGAGCAATGTAAAAAGTCTGAGCTTCTTTATGAAAGAGATTAAATCTGAGGGGCCTCTGCCTCAAAGTAATGGAAGTGGAGTACAAAAAGTGGAGTACAAGCTATGCCCAAAGAGTAGAGATTGGCTGAAAGGGAGTGTTGCCTCAGTGAAGGTGAAGTAGGAGTAAGGAAAACCATGGGAGCTGACGGGAAAAGGAGCAGAAAGCCAAGAAATAGCAGACTAAACACTAAGTAAAATGAAAGAGACTCAGCTTCTTGGCCTGAGCACTGGTTGAAAGTGGCTCAGAAAGAAAAAAAAAACCACTTTGTACTTAAAGCCTCTTGTGCCCAAAGAACATATATTTATTATGTATGTACATTATAATGTACACATTATAGTGAAATATCAGGCTCAGTTACTAATTTATTCTCTTAGTTGAATCAATATGCCTACTAAATTTAGCATACTTCAGGAAGACAGACACTACAGTTTTTACTTTTGGATTGTTTTTATCTAAAGTCAACACATTTTCATCCTCAACTAATTTGCAGCTGAGTCATCTGTACTGTAGCCAACTCAGAAAGACATGAAGCAAATGGATGGAGCAATGATTCTACTCCCTTGTCTTACCGTACTAACATATAAAACACTACAACATTGTTGAAGGTGATTAAAATGCAGGCAGCTGACTTTGAACTGTAGCAGATTTTGCTTCCATAAGGTCTTGAAGTGACTTGTGAGCTCATCAAAAACTTTGGAGTGCTAATAATCACCCAGTAGTTGATAACATCTTAACATACTATAATGATTTCTAAAATTATTATATAATTATGTTCAAAGCATATCACAACTAAAAAGACAATAATATTTAAGGGCCTACTTATTAATAGACAGCTATAACCACATTTATATGCATGCTTGAAATAAGTGGAAAATGTTTATGAATTTAAATCCAAATAGTTATGAGTTTAAAAGCTTAGGTTATGAGCTTAGCAGAAATGTGAGGCAGGAACTGCTACTCACAGAGCAACAGCTTCTGGCATCCTTTGCTGTTGACAAGACCAGGCTGCTTGTAGTTTGCTGGGCTTTGCGGAGATGGGATTCAGCAAGGACTTCTATAAGCCAGCTATTACTGTTGCTCAAGGAAGGCAAAGCCATAAGTGGTACAGCCACCAACATCCACTGACTTCTGGACTCAGCAGGGGCTTTGGCACTTCAGCTGTGTAACCAACCAGCACACACCCACGGTGTAGATCTCAAAGAACGGCAGAAACCAATGAGCTCAGGGAAGAATGTAAAATAAAGCAAGCTGAACTTACCTTGATACCAGGTAGACTGGAGGGTAACCTTGGTTTTAGATAAGACAGCTGCACCAGTGTATCATCAGGTTCCCTGAGACTATTAAGAAAGAATAATGTCTTCATAAGCTAGCCAGACCAGCGTGGGGGTGTGGGAGGCGAGTGTATAGGTAGCTCAGCCTAACATAAAGCATAAAAATTGGATAAATAATAAACATTGATGGGAGCAACAGGTTTGAGCTGGCTTCAATCCATTCATTCCTTCCAGGTTACTGGGGGTGCCCAGTATCATGACAGTGAGCATTCAGAGACCAATCATGAGCATCACATTTGCATTGAGATTCAACTACAGTTGAATATTGCTATTGCTATGTTATGCTTGTATTGTGATTTCAGTTCATTGCTGTATCACTCTGCTAAATCAAACCCCCATATAATGAGGGGTATATATACCAAATAAGTAAATATGATATTAAACATTAAACCCTACTCATGTGGAATATCTAAAAGAACCTGGTCAGAGAGCATTGGACTCTGACAAGCTGCCAAGAACAAAGTTTTGCCTCTATAAGGTGTAGGATCTTTTGAATCCTGCTGAGTTCAGAACTGAGGAGAAGCTGTGATCTGGGAGCTGCTACTAATTTTCAGAGATGCAAAATACTTGGCTTCTGCTTAAGGCAATGGCTGTTTATGTAGTCCATTCTCCAGCACTTGCATTTCATACAGAGTTTCCTCCCTACAAAGAAGTGGTGTGCCTATTTAAAATAGAAGACAGTGGTATTGCAATGCTTGGCTTGAAGTAAGAGGGAACGTGTATTTATATCCCTTTTACTGTAACAAATCAATGACTCATGATGAAATGCATCTTTGGCTTACCAGGATTAGAAAGGTGGAGTGTAACGCTAGTGTCTTTTAAGCCCTTCATAACAGTTAATGTATGTTTTATGCAGGGACTGCTTCCTTCAGATTCAATGGGAAACTTCTTCAGAACATTTACAATCAGGGAGGATAAATAATGTGAAGAATGTCCCAGTGGGTAGTCACTGACTACCAGAGCTGCTCCAACTGGCCTATAATGACAAGAAGTACGATTTTCTTACTGTGTTGGATAATGCCCTAAGTAAAAAGCATGTGTCTTTCACGCTATTTTTACTAACTCTAAAGAAAAACTCTCCAAAGTCAAAGCACACTGGCAAATATCAGATGTGGATGTCGGGTGACATGCACAGATTAAATGATATTTGGAAGTAGGTCCTTATAATACTACTAGCTGGTGGAATAGGCTTAGATTCTTTAATTGTATGTCCTTTTGCCTGCCTGCTGGAAAAGACAAAGAGCAATTATTTACCTTCCTTCTAGTAAACAGAGTTCATGTAGCTTTGTCCACATGTATCCTGCAGCTATTGGCAGAGTTATTGGCAGAAGGTGCTGAGTTTTTCAGTGAGTGAAACACAGTTTTAACAAATTCAAACTAAGAAACCACACTAAAATTACTCTTTTAAGTCTGTCTATATGCATATACATATATATGATACATACATGCACATACACACAGAACACAGTTTCCTAATCACTCTATCTTATGGGAGTACTCATAAGAAGCAGCAGAAGTTGCTTTTTCTTTGCTAAAATGCATAGTAAACTGCTGATTCAACACACAACATTATCAGATAGGAAGACAGCAAGTAATAAACACAGGTCCTACAAACCCCACAACATTGTATTTCAGGGATCAGATTCAGTCCTATATTGAACAATATTCCCACTGAAGATCTATTCTACTTAGTAGTTTTCTAAGAACTACTAACTGTGACTTGCTCAAATGACTGCTATTTTAACCAGTTTATTTGCTCCTGATGTCACTCCAGCAATCAATAAGGTGGCAAAGGGAATAGTATTTCTAATCTTTGCTGTTAACTACCTGACAATGATTTTTAATATTCACTGAGAATTCACAGGGCTTTGGCAAAGTTTTGCATGAATCAGAATTACTACTAGGGGATCTGTTTTTGAAAAGCTGAAAAAGTAATAATTGACAAAGTATGCCATATTCAACCATACTTCCACAATCAAATTATGAAATTTCACATTTATTAGAACATTTCATTATTTATAATTTCTAAAACAGCATATCAAAAGTAAAAATAGAAACTCTGAAGTATTTTGCCAATGCCCTTTTGCTAGTTACCATTTGAAAGTCTTGAATACTAGCATATGAAGTCTTGATGTTATCATCATCTTACTGATACTGTATCACTTGACCTTTATCAAGGTTATGAATTTTTGAGCTCTTGATATTGACTTTCCTTCTGCTTGAATTATGCTCAAAAAATATTATTTTCTGCTCAGTGATATATTGTGGGCACAATATATGGTCAAATAATTTGTTTACTTCCTAAAAGGTCAGGAAAAAAAATGGTTATTTTATTATTCTACATCTCTAGTATTGTAATATATAAGCTTATTTTGATGCCACATAATCCAATCAAAAAAGTTATCAAGTGGAAATAATGAAAATTATTAGTTTCTGTAAAAGTGGCTGTTTCCTCACCTTGTAATGGACATCTTGTCCATAGAAGAACTACCCTTTTAAAAGTTATATTTATTTGATCTCAAATAGTAGAACCTG
Organism: Gorsachius magnificus; assembly: GCA_034008185.1. Lineage (NCBI taxonomy): Eukaryota > Metazoa > Chordata > Aves > Pelecaniformes > Ardeidae > Gorsachius > Gorsachius magnificus. Next base: position 52,067,298 of record CM067086.1, read on the forward strand.
TAATACCATAAGTATTTCCTTTTTATAACAAAGTACTAGCTGAATTGTGTGATTGCTGTCAAAAATCTCTAAATAGCAACCAAGGTATTCCATTAGACCATTTTCTTACTGATCACTTAAAGCATCAGCAAAAATGAATAGTAAATGGTACAAGGATTATATTATTGGATGATGGTTGATACTACTTAAATTGGTTCAGCAGGTATAATATTCTGATTATGTCACTATCAGCAGAACACTGTCAGGTACAAAGTATGCAAAGAGGACTTAGCTATGCCAGTACAGTTAGTAGCAGTGAATCTCATGGGAGGGAGGTTACTTGTAGAGTCCCACAGTCTGCGTTCAGCATATTTGTGTTCAGTTTATTCAAAACTGAATTGGAAAGGAATGAAAAACAAGGTGATGAATGTCACTAGTGATTCTAAGTGTAGTACCGATAGCATCTGACTATGTAGAGTTGCAGAAGGATGTCATGGTATTATGTGACTATTTTAAAAAGGGCAGGTGAACACAGAACCTTGTTTATTAAAAAACCTCCCTCTTCCTGTAGATTCATGATTTCCCCATAACAAAAAGTTATTTACAGATAGCTTCTTGAGTATTCTCTACAAAAAACTGAAATTAAGGATTTTCTTACTAAAGACCAATTTCTGCCAATGGTACTGATGCTGAATAACTATTATTTCAGAAAGTTTCACTATTTAAATGAGACCACTTGACAGAGATGGTACAAACCCTTAGGCCGGGAATGAATGTAAAGTCAGGAGAAAGCAAACAGTACACATGTTAGAAAAGGAAAGCAGTAAATACTGCGTATCTAATTTCAAATGTGTATTTCCTTTACCTGGTCAATAACAAGTACATCATGGTAACCTGTAACATTCAAGAAATGATATTTTTTCTGTGTTTAGAAGAAGAAAAGTTTTTAAGAAGAGGGAAAGGTGCTGTAGCTAAACCAAAGGAGTTGTAGCTGAATCTGTGGGAAGCCTGGAGAAGCAGACTGTTTCCAGCTGAATCTAAAAATTCACTGAAATCAAAATAATTATGCTGATGAAAAGATACTGTCACTCAAGTTTTTGGGCCCTGTGTATGGGGAGGAGGAAACAGCACAGAAATAAAAGAGAAAAAAATACATCATTCCTATTCTACAATTTTTAATGCATCACTGGCAGAGATCTCAAATTGAGAAACCCATAGAAGAAATTCTCTATCAGGCAGAAGTACAACATAAGCAAGAAAAGTATTTGCTTCCTGTAAACCTCTCCTCAGTCTTTTCAGATTGAATTTCACACAGTGAACAGATTCTTTTAAGTTCTTGTAAATTGCCCCAATTTAGAAATAGGAAAACTGGTACACAAAGAAACAAAGAAATTTGCCTGTACAGTGAAAAAGGTGAGAACAGTACCAAGATCTCCTGGGTTGAAGTGTCTTTCCTAAACTACTCACTAACATCATACAACCTTTTTTGTTCAAATATATTAGAATGACAAGTAAGAACAATCAAGATAATCTAATTTATAAACACAATGTGGATATACAAAGCTAGAGAAATTGTCCCTGGCTCTATAACATAGCTGAACCATAAAACCCACCTATTCCTGTATTCTGCTCATAATCAATCAGAAATGCTATTGCTCTTTTGGAAAATGCCTTTGTGTCATTGAGTCCTCCAGGAAGGCAACTTGCCCAACTAGGAAGGGATCATAACTATAAAAACAGGTTTACACCTGAGAGAAAGACAGTATATTGTTAGTAAACTCTGCATGTTGATGTTATGAGTGGGTTCATTTGAGCCTGCTTTGTTTCTGTATGCTGAAGTTAAAACCAGATTCTCAGCATAAACTAGCTCAGTACCATATACTTAAATAAGAGGTGTAGAAGTATCAAGGTAGAATGTCATCTTACAAAACTCTTCAGCAATACTTATTCAAGTCCTGAACTTCACTTGCATGGAAGTTAGCCTTCATTTGAAACTAAGGCAAACTTTAATCATTCATCTGGTATCAGCAGATGGAAAATTTGGGAGGTGAAAATTAAGCAGCCTTTCCTATAGGTATAACAAATCCTTTCTGGTAAAGAATTTCAAATTAAGGTCCCTGGATCTCCATCCAAGTCAATGCAAAAAGCTACTTGCAACTGTCTGGTGCCTCACTGATCCTAAAAGGGCCAGAGGTTACCAGTACCAATCGGTAAGATTATCATGATATAGTATGAAATAGAATTTATTGATTAAATAATCTGGAAAGCAATTTTTAAACAGCAGTTTTAAATTTCTAATCCTGGGATACAACATGTGAGTATTTATGGACTAGTAATATTAAAGCATAAAATACTCAGGCAGAGTAACAAAAGAGGGATCTTAAAATTATTAAGCTATCAGGCAAACTTGTACTATGCAGCATATTGTTGAAGTCAATGTAAACCTTCCACTTTCTTACCTGGCTCCATGTCTTATCTTTGTTGAATGTGACACTAACAACATCCTGAAAAATAAATGAAACTTTCATTAATCTACCATCTCTTTAAAAAAATTGCATATTATGAGCATATTATTTTAAAACAGGGTCTATATAATTTTGTATAATTGAGTGAATTTTATACATAAACAAATATTAATGATAGTCTCTGCTCTGCATACAGAGGATGCGCCTATTTTGGTGTATTTTGGGGCAGTTTAGAAGCAACATTAGCACCTCTATGTTGCATTCTTCAATGTATTGAAACGATAACTATTTTAAAGAAATGAAAAGTCCATTTCTGTATATAAGAAAAATATCAGCTATCTAAAGGGAGGAAAGATCCATCTAGTGTAGTATTTAGGCATGGGGAAAGAAAACAAACTCAGAAATTTGCTTTGAGAAATTCCCTAGACCTTTTTCTGCACTGGTCATGATTTGAGTCCTTTCCTAGTCACCTCTTTAATGAGACAGGGAATAAAGCTGTATTCACAAAGGCTAATTTTGGCATAAGGATCATTGCCTTCAACTTGCTGTACGCTGCATGGACAGAGACACCAGCCTCTGCATGTGGGATCTGTCAGTGGACTTCATAGGCACTTTTGAAAAGAACTTGTGATCTGCAGTTCTCAAATGTTGCTTCCAATCTGTATTGCAAGAGTAGCTGTTTTGAATTCAGACAACTGTTCAAAACAATATTAAGAACCAGAAAATAAGCACTGGTATTTGAATGTGTCACCTTGCTTCTGCAAAACGTGTAAAAGATGGGTGACACAAATGTAACTTTGAAAATACTGGTCTATGTATATATCGACTTGTGCACAAGCTATTTTTTTTTTCTGCAAGATCTGAGTAACTTTGTTTTGCATGAATTCACATGAAAGTGTTTCACTTTGTTTTACCTGAACTAGCTGAGAAAGAATCCACCCAGTAATGTGAAGCTTCTCAGTGGCCACTTAGCAGCACCGATTGTAACAGCAAGAGTTTTTTGCTTTCTGTGCACCAGGTGGTGCTCTGATCAGCAGGCGGCCTGGCAGGTGAGTGCAGGAGAGCGAGACACCGGACAGCTTTAGGGAGCACGGTTAGAAAGCACAGGATCCTTTCCATCCAGCTTTTCCATTATCTGTACTGACATGTCAAAATCCCAGGTTTCTTTTCCTTCCTTTCTACAGATACAAGGAGATGTGGAAGAATATTAGCAGGGGGATAAAATTCAAGAGGTTAAATAGCTCTAAAATTAAAGACATACTTGGCAATTAATCATCAATATGTTCACGTGAACTAGGGAGTTTGGCCCCCAAATTCTGTGTGAGTTTAGTGGAATATGAATTCCTTCACAACTGTGAGATTGAGAAGCTGAAAAAAAATTAACTTCTGAATGGACTTTATTATGATTTTTTTTTTTTTCTCTGCCTCTTGAATTTAAAATCTGGTATTTTACCTTCACAGATTTCTCTGGTAGCTAGACACTAGCAATTATACCATATAGAATCATAGATTAGAATCACTTTGGTTGGAAAAGACCTTTAAGATCATCGAGTCCAACCGTTAACCTAGCACTGCCATCCCACCACTAAACCATGTCCCTAAGCACCTCATCTATCCTTCTTTTAAATACCTCCAGGGATGAGGACTCTACCACCTCCCTGGGCAGCCCATTCCAGAGCCTGACAACCCTCTCGGTGAAGAAGTTTTTCCTAATGTCTAGCCTAAACCTGCCCTGGCGCAGCTTCAAACCATTCCCCCTTGTCCTATTGTCCGTTACCAGGGAGAAGAGGCCGACCCCCACCTCACTACAGCCTCCTTTCAGGTAGTTGTAGAGGGCAATAAGGTCTCCCCTCAGCCTTCTCTTCTCCAGACTAAACAACCCCAGTTCCCTCAGCTGTTCCTCGTATGACTTGTGTTCCAGACCCCTCACCAGCTTGGTTGCTCTCCTCTGGACATGTTCCAGCATATACTTGCACTGGAATAATCATTCTATAAGAAATAAAAAGAAAGCAAGCTGTAAAGTGATTGTATCTCCTTTGAGATAAAAATAAATCTATAAATAACACAAGTTTACTTTCAATAATAGGCAAGCAAAACAAATGATTCATTGTATTCTGATATAGCTATATCACTTAAAGCTTGACTGATCTCAAGCTAAGAAAGATGGGATCTCAGTACTCTGAAAGACCTCCAAGGAAATAGCACATGGATAATTCTCCTAGTAGGAAAGTGAAATGTCTGAATATAAACAAACAAAGAGCAGCAGCAGCAATGCCACCCACTGGAGATATAATTATTCTCATAATACAGAAAATCAAAGCTTTGTTCATTCTGTTTAAAAACATCGCTTTGCATTCTTACAAGAATATCCACTGGTAACATCCCAGCCAAATTCAAGTAGCTGCAACTTAATTCCAAGGTTACAGTCCAAAGCTGCATTTTTCTAATATCTTGGCTTCCCCTAAACTGTCTCTATGTTAAGATGTTAAGCAGTTGAGCTGTTTTGTCCCAAAGAGTTCAAATACTTACAAACAAATATTCACTCATGTAAAGAGATTTGCAAATAAAAGATTGAAAACAGATTACATTTCCAGGTTTCTTACCATTTCAAAGCCATGGAGCCTCACTTTAGAGAGCTAGGGAAAGAAAGGAATTAAGGAAGACAAAAATAGCATGCAATAAAGACAGCACAAATTGTAATGATGGTAAGAGAGATTTGCTGGTGTCTCTAAAGTTTTTCTTGTTCTTTTTTCTATTTTTTGTTTGTTTCTTTTGTCATCAGATCACAAATACTGGCATAGGCATTGGCTATGTTGTATTGTGGACCTGGTCTTGTTCCTCCAGTGGACAAGTATATAGCTATTGAGAATATTTAATTTATTTTAATTTTGTGAGTAAACATCTGATAGCTGTCCATCATACGATCATGATTTGTGTTGCTAAACTTGCACATAACCAGTTTAGAGAACTGGAGTCAGTCACATACTTCAGGTGGAGACTTTTAATTCCAGAAGGATGCCACCACCATGGAAGTTGCATTAAAACCAGGCTTAACAGCATTGCTCACTATTAAGATAGTAGAATACAGAATCTTCTAGTAAGAATCATAGAACAGTGTATAAATTTGCCAAACCAGCCATTTGGAGTGAAATTTTCCTTGCAAGCTTTCTATCACAGGACAACCTTTCCAAAATTTGGAAAATAATGGCTAAAAGTTCATCTATGTCTAAGGGTCAGGAAAAAATAGTTTTGTCCTAGTTCTGTAAAATAAATAAATAGATTTAGTGACTTGTGGAAAAGCTCTTGTGGCACCATGTTTTCCATAAAGATTTGAAATTTGGCAGAAAGACTGCCTTCTCATGAAAGATGGGCTTTTTGCAGTCACATGAGAATCCAACAGACTTCAGCCTTTCCAAAATTACAACTTTTCATATGCTCAGAAAAGACTCCTTCAACGTCAACAGTTAAAAATCACTGAAGAATCTGTAATCACTGACAATGTTGGCTCAGAAGTACAACGTACTTTGCTGCATGGATAATGTTTTTCTAGGCTATCCTGTGTCCTCTGCTGCCTTCACTGGCGCTGGTAGTGTGGAAGGCACAACTACAGTTTGTTGTGAAAAAGGCGCTAAAGCACAGTGGAGAGCAGTACCAGAACTCTGTGTTAATTTTGTTGTTGCAACTCTGTTACTGTGCCTGTAATGGTTTAAAACCAGCCTGCTTGTGTTCCTATGGAAAGTGTGTATTTTATGAACCCAAATAATTCAGCTGAAGAAAACAAGCTTTGGGGACCACAAGCCCTTTTGAAGTGACTTTATTACCTCTGGTTCCAAATTCTGCCTCAGTTAACATCACTGGTACTCAGGAATACCCACTATGAGGATTTGCAATGTTATTTCCCAAGTTATAAATGTCATTGCCCATTCTATACATAGAATGATCACTTTACTATGTATAGAATGACCTGTCAATGAAATGACTAAGTGACATGGCTAATTTGAAAGAAAATGCCTGCATGTTCAAAGGAAATATATGTCTACAGTTAACAGGAAAGAAATGTAAGGAAGTATATTACTTAAATATCATATTAGATCCAGGAATCATGCATTTATAGCAGTGCCCTATCCTTTGCATTTCTTCTAATGAATTATATATATCCTAAAATGCTGATTAAAAAGATACTGATTATATACCAAACAGAAAAAATATATCTTCAAAATGAAGAAGAAATAATCAACCTTGCTGACTAGATTTCAAGTCACTCAGATCAACAAAATCCTTTGACAACTTGGCTGTTTGGGCAGCTTGAAATCAATAAACAGGTACTTAATTTCCTGTGCAAGATTTACTTTTTCCTTCTGCAAGAGGTACAAAATAATAATAATAAAAAGAAGTGCTAGAAGTGTCATACTTCTTTCAAAATACTTTGATAATACGGTAAATTCATGTATCAAATTTATTATTTAGGCCACACTATGTATTTTTTTGAAAGATGAACACTAGGTTTCTTTATTCACTGCCTTTATTTTTATGATCTTTTACTGAGAGCTTCAAAAAGTAATCTTTCCCAAAATGAAAACAGAAAACTGAAATATGACAGAAAGTGTCATATTTCCAGAATACCTCGCTGAAAATAGTTACAATTGTTTACTTTCTTTTTAGATAAAATTTTGCAACACTGGGTTAAAAAGCTACTTCGCGTGACTTACTTTTAAGATCTTTCCAGTAGGATGGTATAGACCTTCACTGACAAATAAGCCCATTGTTGTGAGGACTATGAAATTAGTTAAGATTATATTCACAAGTGACAGGTCATCATAGACCTGGGAAGGGAAAAAAATGAACACTGTGAAGGGTTGTTGCTTTATTCCCTTCACACATCATTTGACATTCCTAAAGTCTACCCTAGAGTATTTACATAAATGCCCAGGAGTTCCCCTCAAAACTAGAAGGGAAGCTCACGCAGGCAACCACCCTGCAGAGTAACCTACACTTGAAACTGTACAGCTAAGCATGCTCCTTGGATAATACAGTACTCACAGGCTGTATACTGCCTGGCATGGAGGGACGTCTCCACGCAGTCAGACAGACAGGTTTAGGATCGTACTGTCCCTGTAACCAGCTGCTCTGTAGGGATTCACAAATGATTGACACAAAAATGGTAAGATCCAGGTCTAAAAATACAGCTTACTACAGGTTTTAAGCATCCAAACTAAATTGCTTCCCCTATCCAATGTCAATGAAGTTCCTTTTATAAGCACATCAACACTGTTTTTAAATAATATCCTAGCAGCTGAATCAGAAGCACATGTCCTTTAAATCAACACTCCCTAAACAGAAGACTATGCTGAGTAATAAATGTAAAATCTCTCCACAACCACAAATGAATCATCAAAATATCTGTAATTCTAGGTATATATACGGAGAATACAATATTCTTCATACAGTGACTGAACTGCCATCATGCAAATAATGTCAATAAAAGAAAACCACCACTACTGACAAAATAAACTAGGACAGAGAATAAAATATACAAATACTTAGTTACCATTGGGTATAATCAATTAAGTGTTGGGTTTTAGTCTTGATTCTTAAAGGAGACTTACAAAATAGCTTTAGAAGAAGCATCTGGGAGCTCATATTTGTAACTGTACTTGATATAGCAAATTATAGATATTGCTTTGATAATGCATGATAGTTTTTCCCCCAACTTACTTCTGCTCCTCTGCTGACCCTTTAGATCCACTGGTACAACACAGTCCCACCCTTTTATTTTTTTAATAAATTTTCATAATCATTAAACAACTTTAGTTAGAATTAGAACAGTTGTTCTCAGGTTATACTTCACTTAAAATAGTATTGGTTTTGTTTCACATTTAGAGAAGGTCTACGTGTTTTAAAATAAAGTTATATATATATTTACAATTTTTTTTCCCCTCTCTAATCCTATTAGCTTGGTATAATCTCCCTACCAGGTTTGCCTGACTAAATCATTGTAAAATCAAAATTTACCACCATCCAGTTGGGTAAATAGGTTTTTTGTCATACTGAACCATTTTGTTTCCTCATATGCAAATCCAATGGAGCTGAGACCTATATAGACACCTAAAAAAAAAAAATTTAAAAAGATTGACATTGACATAAAAGAGATTTATTTTACAAATCTCTCCCTTAGTATTAGATCCATTTAAGAAAAATATTTTCTTGCACAGAACAGATACAGTCCTTCCCTGTTCAGGTAAAAACACAAAAAGAATAAATTAGTATGTCGTCTGGAAGTTCTGGGAGTTCTATTGCTTCTGTACCATAGCTTTCATAGAACTGTTGCCTATCTGAGACCCAAGTAAAGGCTGGTTGAGACCACTGGAATAAAAATGAAGCTCATTTCAAACTTCTGTGTCTTAGTTGTTGTTGTTATTGAGCTTAACCTCTAGAAACAAATATGCAGGTTTATTTCTTTTATGTAGATTTATCAACATCAGTCATTTTGACATAAACCCATCGATTGGTTTCAGATTTATTTTGCAACTTGAATAACAACTGATGTCAAGCCCGAGTCCTTCACTAGGAACATGGTAGATTTCTCATTATTATCGAGAGCAAACTGGCTGTGCTCAATACTGCGCAAAAAAAAAGAAAATATGGTCCTTATTTCAAATACAATTCACACGAGCATCCTGAGCAATATTCAGTTTAAGGAGCTGTGAGCATCTTGCTCTGGGGCTTATTTTGAAAGATTTTTTACTTAGCACATACCTTTTCATAAGGGATGGGAGTGGAACTTTAAAGCAAAAAAGTTGAAAAAGAACTTAAACCCAGGAACCAAAGAAGGAGGGACAAAGGAAGAATATATACACACACACACATATATATAAAACAAAGTTTGAAGTTGTAAGTAGAAAGACTTTTAGCTGTCTGTTTCTTGAGTTTAATGATCAAATTCTTGCCCCTCACATGCCAGTTCTGCTTTTCATCTCTTGAGATGTTATTTTTTCCACATGAATCTGTCAGGTTTTGTAATGAAAAGCTGAAATGTTCTTAGTTCTTCTTGAAAATTCAACAAGAAATCCTAGCAACTGCTTTTGCCTCAATTTCTACTCCAGTGTTTTATAGTGCAATATTTCAATGCGATTGATAAGTGAGCAACTGCAAAAGCATTCTGAAAGAGTGAGGTAAACTTCAACAGAATATACTTATGGTAGTTTGGATAAGTCACCTGTTAAATACAATGTTAAATAGCATGTTAAAAATATGCTTAAATTATTTGGTAATTTTACTTACGTGTTATCCTTCCACTTGCTACTGCATATAGATCCCATTGTGAACTTTCTGGATCTGGGAACATACCATTTACATGTTATTGGTGTAGAGTGGGATTACATTTTTCTGTTGTTTTTATATTTCCCATTAGATGGGAGCAGTCACTTTTATTGGCATTGCAGACACTAGGGCCTGTATATCATCTCAGCAGATCACAGCATGGTATATAAAACTAGTTTGCTAAATATTTAAGTTGTTCATGCTAATACAACATGTAAAAGACAGGTACGCCTCTAAATAACACACTGTTACAAGACACAATTAGTTTAATGAGATGGAAGCCTTATGCTGTGGATCTCCTACATGATGTCTATTAAAGGATACATTCAGGTTGTTACTCACCCCTCACCGGCACATGAATAGGCTCTCTTTTTAACCAGTCATTTATTTTCTAAAACTCGTAGAAGAATGATCTCTCAGACTCCACTGGTCTGCAAGGCATAGCTGAACTGGAAAAGCTAGTGGGTGAAGACAGACAGAGTCAACATGACCAATACTTTCTCTAGAAGTAAACTTGGAAATCTCTACCAGCTGTGTTACAGTAAAGGTAAGACTGAAAGATCACCCTGGGTTCTTCCAGAATTATGACTTACGATTCATTCAACCATTATATTTTTCGAGTGACTACCTAGCACATCCTTCATCTCGAGTAATAGCTCATCACATCCACTTTCCTAGGATGTTTTACAGCCTTCATAGTACAATGAATTGCATAATCCTTTTGTCTAGTGTGACTTTTTTCCTGGATCTGGATAATGGTCAACACAAATTCTGAGGCAGAGGATCATGCTAGAGATTGGAATAAAATCCATCAACAAACTGAATAACTGGAGCCAGGTATATCACTACTCAGTGCCTCAGGTGCCTATCTAGAAAACAATAAAAAATAGCACATATGTATTTCAGGAAAGTGCTATGAGAAATGTTAAGTATTACTTTAATAATTTCAGTATTGCTGTAATGGATTTTTTGTATTACCACAGTGTCTAGGAATCCTAATAAAGGACTGAAATGTCCCCCTTTGGTTTGTGCTGTACAAAACCAGAATAAATATATAAAATGATCCCTGTTTTAAAATCTAAGCAAGAAACACAATGGATATCAGGAAACAATGAGATATTATTTAGCATGAGAAGCAATGGTTTCTGCATAGCAGCAGTCTAAATACACTCTTAATAATAGAGCCGTTGGTGCAGAGGACTGCTCTGAGGAGGGATTTGAGAAATGATAAGACGACAGCTCTGTAAGTGCTTGCATATTCTTCCAAGAGTAAGGAGTAACACTGGAGAAATAAAAAAAGGTTAGTAAAAAATTCAGCAAGTATATGGACACAGGCATCAGATATATTGTAAATACTGAATGGGACAAGATGGAGTTAAGAAAGGCTATAAAGAGTTTACACACTGAAGAAAAAACAGCTTACGTTTTCAGTAACAGTAAAGGGGGAAAGCAGAGAGATGCAAGGAAATGCAATTTTTTTTTTCTTCAGCACTGAGTATATGTGAAGGTATAAGATTTCTCTGACTTTGCTTAATACAGAAGATAATTTAATAATCATAGAATCATAGAATGTTTTGGGTTGGAAGGGACCCCTAGAGGTCATCTAGCCCAACCCCCCTGCAGTGAGCAGGGACACCACTAACTAGATCAGGTTGCTCAGAGCCCCGTCCAACCTGGCCTTGAATGTTCCCAGGGATGGGGCCTCCACCACCTCTCTGGGCAACCCGTTCCAGTGTTTCACCACCCTCGTTGTAAAGAATTTCCTCCTTATATCCAGTCTAAACCTACCCTGCTTCAGTTTAAAACCATTACCCCTTGTCCTGTCACAGCTGGCCCTCCTAAAAAGATTTTCCCCATCTTTCCTATAGGCCCCCTTTAGATACTGAAAGGCTGCAATCAGGTCTCCCCTCAGCCTTCTCTTCTCCAGGCTGAACAACCCCAACTCCCTCAGCCTGTCCTCATAAGAGAGGGGCTCCAGCCCTTGGATCATTTTAGTAGCCCTCCTCTGGACCCGCTCCAACAGGTCCATGTCCTTCTTGTGCTGAGGGCTCCAGAGCTGGACGCAGTACTCTAGGTGAGGTCTCACCAGAGCAGAGTAGAGGGGCAGAATCACCTCCCTCGACCTGCTGGCCACGCTTCTCCTGATGCAGCCCAGGGTACGGTTGGCCTTCTGGGCCGCCAGCGCACATTGCCGGCTCATGTCCAGCTTTTCATCCACCAGCACCCCAAGTCCCTCTCGGCAGGGCTGCTCTCGATCCTTTCTTCCCCCAGCCTGTACTGATACTGGGGGTTACCCCGACCCAGGTGCAGGACCTTGCACTTGGCCTTGTTGAACCTCATGAGGTTCACACAGGCCCACCTCTCCAGCCTGTCCAGGTCTCTCTGGATGACATCCCATCCTTCTGGTGTGTCAACCGCACCACTCAGTTTGGTGTTGTCCGCAAACTTGCTGAGGGTGCATTCAATCTCGCTGTCTTAAGTCATTGATGAATATATTAAACAGCACCAGTCCCAGTACGGACCCCTGAGGGACACCACTTGTCACCAGTCTCCATCCGGACATCGAGCCATTGACCACTACCCTCTGGATGCGACCATCCAGCCAGTTCCTTATCCACCGAACAGTCCACCCATCAAATCCATAGCTCTCCAATTTAGAGAGAAGGATGTTGTGGGGGACCGTGTCAAAGGCTTTGCAGAAGTCCAGATAGATGACATCCATTGGTTTTCCTTTGTTCACTGTTGTTGTCACACAATCATAGAAAGTCACTAGGTTCGTCAGGCAGGACTTGCTCTTGATGAAGCCATGCTGGCTATCTCGAATTATCTCCCTGGCCTCCACGTGCCTTAGCATAGCTTCTAGGAGGATCTGTTCCATGATCTTCCCAGGCACAGAGGTGAGGCTGACAGGTCGGTAGTTCCCAGGGTCTTCCTTTCTACCCTTTTTGAAAATGGGCACAATGTTTCCCTTCTTCCAGTCACCAGGGACTTCACCTGACTGCCATGACTTTTCAAATATCATGGAGAGTGGCTTGGCGACTACATCAGCCAATTCCCTGAGGACTCTGGGATGCATCTCATCAGGTCCCATGGACTTATGTACATTCAGGTTCCTCAGGTGGTCACGAACCTGATCTTCTCTTACAGCGGGAGGGGTTTTGCCCTCCCAGTCCCCCTCATGCCATCCATCAACTCGGATGGGGTGAGGAGAGAGGTTCCCAGTGAAGACTGAGGCAAAAAAGTTGTTGAGTACCTCAGCCTTCTCCTCATCTGCTGTTACCAGCTTGCCAGTCTCGCTCATCAGCGGGGGTACGCTTTCTTTAACCATCCTTTTCCGGCTGATATACCTGTAGAAACCCTTCTTATTATTCTTTGCATCCCTAGCCAAGTTTAGCTCCAGCTGAGCCTTGGCCTTCCTGACCCCATTCCTACACAACCAGACCGCGTCCCTATACTCTTCCCAGGATGCCTGTCCCTGCTTCCACTGCCTGTGCAGTTCCCTCTTCCTCCTCTAGTTTGACCAGCATCTCTTGTCTCAACCATGCTGGTCTCTTCCCTTCTTTGCCCGATTTCTTACACCTGGGGATCGAGAGCTCTTGCACTCTGTGGATCACATCCTTAAAGATCTGCCAGCTCTGTTCTGTTCCCCTGTCCCTGAGGACCGTTTCCCAGGGAGTCCTTCTGACTATCTCCTTGAGGAGCTGGAAGTTTGCTTTTCTAAAATTCAGGGTCCTGACTATACTCTTCGTTCTTCCCATTTCCCTCTGGAGCGTGAGCTCTACCATCGCATGATCACTGCAACCCAAGCTGCCTCGGATCTTGACATTTCTGACGAGCTCACTTGCATTGGTGACCACCAGGTCCAGTATTGCATCCCCTCGGGTAGGGGTGTCTATTACCTGGCTTAAGAAGTTGTTGTCAATGCATTCAAGAAACCTGCTGGATTGCCTACAGCTTGCTGTGTTGGTTTTCCAGCAGATGTCAGGGTGGCTGAAGTCCCCCAGGAGGACGAGAGCCTGCGAGCACGAAGCCTCCCGGAGTTGGAGGAAGAACGCTTCGTCAGTCGGCTCCTCTTGATCTGGTGGCCTGTAGTAGACACCAACCACCAGGTTCCCTTTGTTGCCTCTCTCTCTGATTCTTATCCATAAGCTTTCGACCTGCATGAATGAAGAGAGAAGATAAGTCACAGGACTTTCAGCTCTGGGGAGGAACAGGAAAAGCTGAATCTTGGAATAATAGTGGAAAGAACTTGCAGGATTTAGACAAAGCCTACAGGACGAAGTAAAACACAACCAGGACAGAGTGGCAAGTATTGTCTAGAGGAGAAAGGAAGTTGCAAGGACATCTGAGGAGAAGTAGGTGAGGAGTTTAGCAGATTTTTTAAAAATCATTTTAGACTTAAGACGTATCACAGAAACAAGTTAACACTTTACCCAGACAGCCAGTCTGGCTAAAGAAGTCTGTCTAAAGACAGGCATCTAACATTAAATGAGAAGAATGTTGCACTCTAAAAATGCCTATTTCTCTCCCTTGACTACAAAGAGTTTAGGCAATGAGCCAGGCAGAAGTATGAGATTAATCCAGAGATGAATCCCACCTAAGAGAACAAGAACAACTGACATCAGGTCTGTCGTCTGTATAAAAAGCCATAGCCCTTTGGGAAAAAGAAAAATCAAATAACTCTTTGTCCCAACACATAATGAGATACTGATGTCAACAAGGTATTTATAACTTGCCTTAAATCAAAGAGGAAGGTCTTCACTGATAGCCCTTGTTCTGGAATCATATGCTCAAAACAATTTTCTTATGCAGTTTTGTTATGTTACAGAACTACACGTTTTTTCCTCCTTTGTTTCCTACATTAAATATCCCTAGACTTCTGAATGTCCTTTCCTATCTCAGATAATTTAATCTGGGGGGTTTTATATTTTTTCCCCTTAGTCACTGCATGTTTTTAAACAAATAACACTCAATAGGAAGAGTGAGAATATACAAATGAGCTATAAAACACGTAAAGATACAGAGAATATACTACTTAATTATCTGGCTATGTCTGAATTTTAAGTAAAGCATTACACCAGACTGTTTCATTGGCTAAACTGATTTTGCAAAGAAGACACAGCAGACTGCAGAAGGTAATTTGATAAATTATAGCTAATTCATCAGAACTTTCACATATTTATTGCTTTTCACTTGTTAGATTCATTGTGCATTTGTGAAAGCTCAGAGATGCATGCTTACCATGAAATGTAGCACTCTCACAGGTGAGAGCAATGACTATCACATCATTAGCACAAGGAAATTTTGACAGTGTGATATTTATTACATAAGGTATTACAGCATCAAGGTCTTTAGGGGATATTTTTTCCCACCAAGTTCCCACTGAAGAATAGGTTCTGTGGAAATGTCCAGCTGCTTAACAGATAAAGCATGAATAAGCTGTATGCATATAAACCAGTCTTGAAATATTATGGATTTGGGGACTAAGATGACAAATATATAGATAGATAGATAGAAGGTAAAGTATAGTGAGTATGTAAAAAAATAACTTGATTAAATACCTTTATCTCTAGCATGAAATGAAGAATACACTTACAAACAAACACATCAAGAAAAGAAACATCATTGAAATGTAAGACCATGCTTTTAACACAGAGAACTCAAATCCATTAAACACATTTGTGTTGCAGTATCAGTATATGTACTGCAGCAAAAAGCATCTGTGTAAAATTTAAGAGCTTTTTTGTTTCTTAAATTATGTTTTACATGCATCTGAACACTACAAAGATTGTGAAGTTAACCTTAAGAACTGCCAGATCTGAAGCCTCATTGTGTGCTGTGGCTATGATTGGATTTCAGTGGAAAGAGGCTTGGGATAGTAAACTGAATTTAGTCTCTGGTTTCAACACACAACAAGACTAGGCTTTATCTTATTCTCACCTCTGAGAGTATCCAGTAACGTTCCTTCAGTAATAGATATATTTAATCCATGAGGCATTCTGAGTTTCACAAGCCATTCCTCTATTGGAACAATGTCTGCTTGAACATGAAGTGAATATTAATGAAATGTTTCAATCCTATACAATACCACAGAAGAATGCTATCACAGAAGGGATATTTTTCCCTGTGCCATCAGATTTCTTTTTTAGTAGCAACTAATTACTGAGTGAGGACATCAGTACCTAGATAGAAAAAAAAAATGCATAGCTAAACAATATATATAAAAAGTTAGCTGAATATGAAGAACACAAGAAGTATACCTGGATATTTCATAAGTAAAAGATACTGTTTTCTTATCTTAAACATTCACTGGAAATGTCTTGGCTGCATCAAGTGAAAGCTAGGTAAAGAGTACAAAGTAAACAAAGCAACAAACTACAATGTTTGGAAAGCCAATTGGTTTGATATACAAATACTGAGTTTCATCCAAAATGACACCTGCCACAATATGGAGCTCTAGACCAGGCAGAAGACTACTATCACAAACTTCAAACCAATTGTTCACTTGCACAACTGCATAACAGCAAAGGTTTTAGAAACTCCTCCTAAGCCCAAAGGCAGCATACCACCATTAACACCACAGTGGAGACACTGAGAAAGCCTCTTCTCTGGACTAAGTTGTCAACAGCCTAGACTGTGAGGGCATTTAATGAGACATCACAGTGACTGGTGCCAGGCAGATTTCTTTAAAAATCTGCATTATTGGCAGGAAATGGCAATGTTAAAGTGTCCAAACACTAAATTAGGAGAGTTTGCAGGCATAAATGAGCACTGAGAAATCACCTGAAGGTCTTAAAATTTTATTTAAAAAAAAATATATATATATCAAGGATTCAATCAAGGAAAGCTAAAGGCAATCTGCAAGAAAAAAATATAATATGAAAACCAGGTATTTTAGGAGACACAAATATGAGCAGCAGCAATGCTGAAAGAAACAGGGTGTTACCGGACAAAATGCAGCAGTTTGAAACCAAATATGCCATCATGATTCTGCACATGAACTCTCAAGTGGGGAGAGCTATTCTTAAAAAAATAGTTTATAAAGACTGAACTCCAGTCATTTCTGCTATAGTAAGCAATGAATGCGTTTGTTCATCATTCAGTAACTGCATTCCTACCAGCAAAGTCTTTGGAAAATGAAGAAATCTCAAAGAAAAACACTGAACATTTTAAAGGAAAGTTTATCAAACCCGACCACCTGTAAAATAAAAACAATGTGCAAATATTTGTGTGACAATAAAATCCAAAGAGTATCAAACACAGACAGGAAAGTTACTTTATTACGGGAGAGCATTATAGCTTCAGAAAAAAAGTCAATTGTATCCAAAGAAAAACATATTGATATGAAGTATAATTTTTAAATTCTTACCAGTATTATATACAATATTTACTCTGTGGATAACAATGTCCCAAGTACTTGCATTGCCTCCAGTTTGCTTTAGAAATGAAAGCCAGTATTTAAAAGAGACTTTAAAACTTCCTTGCAAAGGCTATATTTAAAACCACCGCTTTCATGTCTAATTGCCCATGACTCACTGCACTGTTACAGGACATAAGTCTGAAGGGTGAAAGCTACTGGATACAAAAGTCTTTAGAGCACATTCCTTGAGTTTGTCTCTGGCTTAAGTCACTGGGGATACACTAGTTCACAGAACCCTTGGAGTCATTTATGCTTTTGTATCTGTCCCGTTAAGCCCTGACCGTATATCAAACCTTTCTCTAGCAGATGGGAGTCAGCTTCCTTTGGATATGTGCTCTCGAGCACCTGGATTCCATTCCCACCCACCCCTTTTTTTTTCTTTTTTTTAGCAGCTTGCACTGATAGAACTAACACTATGTTACCTTTACCAGCCTTTAAACATACATAGAAGTTTTGGCCTAAACACCAAGGTATAGTTAGATCTGCGTTTTTATACACACACATGGTGGGGTGTGTATGTGTGTATGCATGTGTATGTGTATATATATATATAGCTAGTATAACTGTATCTGTTGGGAAAAAAATAATTAGACCAAATGATGTGGATGCAATTGTGCCAAACAAGAGGACCCATATCAGTATAATTTCTCTCTGTATGATAACAGCTATGCTGTATCAGTATCATATGCCTTTGGGGAATAAACTTCATCACCTGAGAGTATTTGCATTGCTGTGATGATATCAGCATAAGCAAGAAGTAAAGTGCCTAGGCCTCAGTTAAAGCATCAGGAATATCATCAAGAGTTATCTGAACTAGGACTAAATTTTACTCATTTTCATGTATTTTTGTGAGAAAGTAGAAGAAATTCCATAATATTTAGATATTATACTCTGGATTGAACAGCTCTCAAAAGTGAGAAATTCTAAGTTTACAGAAATTATAGGGAGCTACTTGGATAACCCAAACTTGACTATCTTGTTTGTTCTGCATTTAATTCCCCCAAGCAGCTACAATGGTATATGCAGAAGATCATGAAACCTTTAGCGCTTACAGCATTCATTCTTTTCTGGGCAACACAGATTCAGTAATTCCACCTGGAAGTTCCAGCTTCTAACTTCCCATTCCCTTCTTGTTTGTATTCTGTAACTCACCTCTCTAATGTAACAGCCAACACCTGCTGCTATTCACCTTACTTTCCATTAGCTATTGCCAGGTTTCTTACTCTAGCACTGAGCTTCAAAATACTGTATCAGGAATGAAGGAATGAGAGTGGATGAAGCCTTATTTAAAAGCATTTCTCTTGTACTGGTCTCTAATTTTAAGAGAATTGCAAAGCTAACCCAGCTGCCTAGGCAGACAAGAAAAAGCATAAATGACAGGTAGAGTATCTATATAGTCCCAATCATGACCACAGGTTTCACAAGTTCTGTGGCAACACAGAGAATTAGTAAAACAATTGTGTTGGTATTGTCATCGAAACTAATTTATAACTCATGCTAATGAAACATGTACTGGGAAAAACTGTCACCTGTTTCATTTTGAAGTGGAAGGTGCAAGCATGAAGTGGAAGCATTCCAGGCCAGGTTGGACGGGGCTGTGAGCAACCTGATCTAGTTGGCAGTGTCCCTGCTCACTGCAGGGGGGTTGGGCTAGATGACCTCTAGGGGTCCCTTCCAACCCAAAACATTCTATGATTCTATGAATTGGCGTTGTCCTTGATCTTGATGGTGAGAGCAAGCCCTGAAGAGTTATACATCAGTAGAAGTTTCTTTCCCATTTCCAAGTTATCCTCCTCATTTATGCTATATAAATAACAGCTGTCTTTCTTTGAAAAGGAAGGAAAAATACATGTTTTAACTTAAGAAATCTTCTGATATCCCGTCATTGCAATTAAACTGATCAAACACTTAACAGACTTCATAGGTAAATAAATTGATTGAATTGGTTGAATATCTTTGTACACACTACTTGTCCTTGAAAGGAGATATGTTGCAACAAGCCCTGTTTTCTTCAAGAAAACAACTTCATACACATCATAACTTGCATATGTTAACTTTAGACTGAAAGTAATGTCTTCTACGCATTAATACAAGTTTATAAGTGGAGAACATTTAGGATCAAATTTGAAGTCATAGGTTGCAATTAGGTGACAAATATGCGTGTGCAAGGTAGAGATTTAAGTTTCAAAACCAAAGTCTGGATGCAAGACTGATAGCTGCTGAGCTTGCTGCTGGTACAGAAAAGGAACTGGAAAACAGCCTGTGTCACGACAGACTGAGTGCATGTTCAAAATATGCCCAAAGACTTCTGACTATAGAATAATAAAGCAGTTTGAGCTGGAAGGAACCTCTGGAAGGCATCTGGTCCAACGCCCCTGTTCAAGCAAGGCCACCTAGAGTTTGTTACCCAGGACCATGTCCGGATGCCAAATGCGACACTAATTGCATGTTTTCAGGTATATTTTTCAAAGGAAAACTGTATGTGAAGTACGTTACTGAACATAAACTTTGAGGTCACATACTAACAGTCACATTTAATTGATCCTGTTCAGTTCAATTAACTGCATACTTCAGTTCAAAGATTGTTCTAAGCATAAAACACAAACTAGTTTTTTGAGGTAACACCTCTCAGATGAAACAATGTATATGCATATGTACATACAAATACAGCTATTTATAAAACATCAGAACAGCACCTTAAATCAATAGGCCTATGAAAATGACTACACTACTACTAGTGACTTACTACAGCCTAAGTATTTTACAGTCTAACTTGTCACAATATACACATTAAAAAAACTTAACATCTATATATTACAATGCTCAGCTCACAGAATTAATAGTAAATGCAAGTAACACTTGCAAAGATGTTAAAGTATTTTACAAATGCTAGGAAGCTGAGTTCCAATTTGCCTTAGATGCAAATGGGTACAGTCACACAGCAGATGACAGTGAAAATAAGATACAGCAGTGAAAACCATTGTCCCTAACTCACCTAAAAATGTCTCTGACATAGCCAGGAAAGGACTTTTGATCTCAGAATTTTGATTTCTGATATCCAACACTGATCCAAAGCACACTGTAATCTGTACAAAAAATTCTATCTACTAAAGAAGCTGTTGGGTCAGTCTCTTAAAAGTAAGATCATGTTGTCATGATGATACCACTATATTATCAATGTAGGAGAGCAATGGTTGCCAAACATCATGTTGCAAAAGCAATGATAAGCCAGTGAAACATGACAATTAAAATAAGGAGTGCAAAGTTGTACTTAGTGAGGAAAATTACCATTTAAAACAACAGAAAAGAGTATTTGAAGAGAAAGAATATTTGAAGAGGAAAAAAAAAATCAGAAATAAAGGAAGCTTTCATATTAAAGAGAATTTTAATTCAAAGGAAAGAAATCACTATGTATAATAATACTGTGCTAACTTCAGTTCTCACCAGAAAGTCAATCATGAAAAAACCCCCAAAATCACTGGGAAGGATAAAGAAGGTCATAGCGCAGTCCATACTGCCAAACTAATTTCTCTTAGTCTCAAGGAAGCCATGAGAGCTTTCCAAATGCTTGCTGTTAATAGCACACTCCCCATCACGTAATATGTAAAGGTCAGTATTGTCCCCAAGTCTAATCTCCATAACTTTCCATAAACTAGTTTTGGCTGACTTTATTTTCTAAATTTCTTGCTACTACTAGGTGCTCTCTTTACATTCCTGAGGCCTGAACTCTTTAGCAGTGGAAGATGTGCAGCCTAAGAACAATATATGCTATTCCCTCGATCCTCATCTAAAGGATCTGCTGCTGAAAGAAAAAAGGCTTTACACTAGTTGGTATCTGTGACAAAGCAATGAGTTCTTATGTTGCTGTAGGTTTTTAAGAAGTGCACATTTGTTCACTGTGACATGGATAACAGCCAGCAAGCATATTTCATATAATCAGATACAAACATGTAACTGGTTCTGTGCTTGATTAGGACTGGTGGTCTAACAGTGAAAGGTTGATCACTCATCATAATCCCATCAGCTATCCACCCCCCTACCCTATTTGCTACAGATTGATGTCTTCTGTAATATTTAAGACATCTGTGTTTAAAGAAGTCTTTGGCTTTCTCTCAACATACTTTATCATCATGCTTGACCCTGCAATAAATCTGTAGCAGCAAATCTCATTTTGCAAACACAGAACACAGGATCACTGTAGACTCAGCCAAATGAGAAAGCAAAGGTTAAGAAGATATGTTTCTATTCAAATACACTTAACTCCAGAATTAGCAGAGGCAACACAGAAAGTGCTTGGCTGAGTGCATCCATTTAAAAAGAAATTTTTTCCAAAGTTCATTCTAGTGCTAACGTGTGTCTCTCAACTAACGCTGGAATGTCAATGGTTAGATGGGGAAATAAAACTTTCAGGATGTCCCAGACAAACTACATTGGCACAGTTATGGTAAAACTGTAGAATTTTTTTTCAGGGAAGTCTTTGAAATATATGAATCCTCAAACTGTTCATTAAGAACAGCAGGAAATTGCAGACTACTATTATCTTTTATCTTAGATTTTAAGTTCTCTGTGAGAGGGGTTGCCCCTTTTAGTGTATCTTCGGCTGAAACTTGGCAGAACAGAGGCCTGCTCCCTGCCTGGCTCTCATCTGTGACCACTGGGTCAGTCAAGGGAGAATTTGCCATTGCCTTCAACAGACAATGAATCAGACCCCTCAGAAATATAGAATAATAATGCTCAGGGAGTAATACCTGAAGAGAGTGTCTCATAGGTTCTACATGTTTATTGCAAGAACAAAAATGATTTAAAGTGTCTCTCTTGTCAGTCTGGATCCTAGAAGAATGGAGAGGTCCATCAGCCAACCCAGAAACCAGCTGCTTTGCACATGTGGATGTGAATTGTTGGAAGCATGGGGCTGTCATTTGTCCTTTTCAAGTAATATGGAAACTCAATTTTTTCAGCAAATGAAATGGCATAACTGAGCCATATTTTTAAACTGAACTTTTCTTGGACAGCATAAATGAAAAGTAATACCATCCTGACTGTACATTTTGTAACCTTAAATGGAGAAAGTTTCTTTCCAAGAAAAACCAGGAATTCATTCTGCCGAGTAGTATCAGCAATAGGGTGGAAGGCAAGACACTGGTTTCACAGCCTTCTTGGCCAATGGGGTAAATATGATCTAGCCTAATGTATCTCTGTAATGTAATGCAACGTAGTCTCTGTGTATCTCTTTAGGAAGATAAGCTGGGCTGGTAAAGAGAAACACTTCACAATCTCTGTCCGTTCTGAGGTGGGCCAGAGTTGTGGTGAAATCTGTTTCCCGCTCGTCAGACAAATACATCAGGTGGCTCCTTACTTCGGTATGCTCCATTCCAAAGACTCTGTGGCCACCACAAATCCAGTTCTGTGAATCATGAATCCAAAGAGGCTCCCCGCTAGCAGCTTATTCATACCCTCTGCAGTGAAGAAAGCAGCAGGTTCCCTCACCTGGCTGAAGGTAGTGACATGCTGAAATTGCCAAACCAATTTGAGAAGACCTATTTCTATCGAAATCAACTATAAGAGAATATAGGGCTACTTCCTTACCTACTGGAATTGCTTTTGTTGTTCTACAACTTGCTAACCTAAAGCAGTACCTGTATGGTTCAGTATAGTTCTCCATTTAAGAGGCAGGAGTTAATGAGCAATTTGGTACGTCTACACAGCCCAATGGCGCTCAGCACCAGTTCGAGACATCAGCTCAGATTCCAGGAGACACATAACCCCTGCGAGCATGGAGGTGGGTTAAACAGCCCCACTGCAGTGTGGTTTGGTGGCAATGCCTGATCCTGCCATCTCAGAACAGCACCAGCGCAGGGATGCCTGCGCAGAGCACCCCTGATTCCAGTATGGCTCTTACCCCGCTTCCAAATGATCAGTCTGCAAGATAATAACGGTGTTCGAATAAATCAAACTCATTACTGTTTTGTGTTTATTTTTTCCCCCTAAAAAGGAAGGAACAGCTAAGGAGCTTGGGAATATCCTGGGAGAAGGCTCGGGGTATATTGATGTGTGAGCGTGGATGCGTGACCGCAGGCGTGAAGCCGGGGCTGAGGAAGGGGGCGGTTAGTTGTACTTCGAACTGACAAAAACGCGGTGGGGGGGAAATTAAATCTAACCTCCAATCCCTCGATTTATCAGAGGTCTGCCGTATGTTTTTCGGGCTGTTCTCCACAATAGCCACTGTGTGGCAGAAGAGATCAAGAGTATGATTTTCTGAGGCGGGCAGCAGGGGAGGAGTGCAGCTGGCGTGGGA
This sequence comes from Gorsachius magnificus, assembly GCA_034008185.1. Classification (NCBI taxonomy): domain Eukaryota; kingdom Metazoa; phylum Chordata; class Aves; order Pelecaniformes; family Ardeidae; genus Gorsachius; species Gorsachius magnificus. The sequence goes on from CM067086.1 coordinate 52,090,777, forward strand.
CAGGCGCCATCTTATCTGCCTGCGGTGGGCGGGCGGCTTGCGGAGATCAGCGGGGCTGAGAACAGGCACCGCTGGAGAAATCATAACGGCTAGCCGAGCAAATATGCCATGAGCTGACAGTTAATTACTTTTAAAGGCGCGAAAGAATCCAGGTGAAGGCAGTTCGTTCAGTTAATGGGCAGAGCCAAGAGCTGGCATGCGTTTTACTGCCGAGGACAGCGCGCCGCGGCCTCCTCGGCCCGTCACGGAGCGGTTTGGAGGCGGACAGGGGCGGCTCCCGGCGGAGCCGCCGAGGTGAGGGGATTGAAACGCGGCCCTGGGCCCTGATAAAGCTGGTTCTGAGCAGAAGGCGCTGCATGGACGTGGATGTGCAGGACAGCCAGGGAAAAGAATCAAAACTGAATTTAAAAATAATCCCCTCAACAGAAGACAATACATAGAACTCCAGGGAGTTCCTGTTGGCGAGACGAGGAAAACGAGATGGCTTTTCCCCTCCTACAATCCAGCCTTCCTTAAAAGAAACAGAAAACTTGATCCATAATCACAGCAGAGTAGGGAGCCCTGTTTTTAGCAAATACTAGATAGTCTGGAAAACATGCTTTCGGAACATTACAGTTATTAACAAAGTCAGACTGAACTTAATACAAGACCTGAAAATAATACAGAAAGGTTAATGTGTGTTGCTCCTGCAAACCCGGGACAAAATTACAGTTTTAAAATTACATTTTCAATCTGATTTTCCAGGTGATGCATAACAAGAAGTCAAAATAAATGCTTTTGTTTTGGGTTGACTAAAATGTTTTCAGTTCTACCCAAACCGAAATTATTTTCCATTTGTTTAGTTTGGCCACCAAACTGAAAAGCTAGCATGTCATTATCCACACATAATAGCAAAAAAAAGACATCTTAAGGACAAGCAGGGTTTTAATTAGCTCCACTTCAGTATTTAAGAGCAATGCTGAATAGAATTGCTGACAGAATATGTATGTCCTGATTGGGAGTTTAAGTAAAAAATGCAATTTTTTTTTTTTAATGTTAATTTTGAATTAGATACTAAAAGCTTCAGAAGTGAGTCAGGGCATCTTTGAAGTAATCATCACATACATAGAAAAGATGGCACCAGCTCAGTGTGCTTGTAGACAACAGACATAAACAGAGTTGGGTAATACAAAATAAAAGACAAGTATGATTGTGATGTAATGTGGATAACAAGCTAAAGTCTTAGCGCGTTTGCTTAATTATTGACAAACTACAAGAAAAAACCAAAACAATCCAAACCTACATCTCTTAACTAAAGCCGTTGTGTAAAAACACACTTCAGGCGATACCAGACTGTGTTTAGGGAACCATGTTGAACATAACGATGGTAACAATTGCTGTTGAAATCCAAGACTACAAGAAAAGCAGAAGCACCCATATGGATTTGCAAAAGTTTCAGGAAACATGATCCAAATTTTAAGCAAATGTTTTTGATAGAAACTAATGAAAATTAAAAATGTAAGGAACACAAATACAACTATTCACTTATTTGCTCATTGTGGGAAAGTTTAGGAATTCTGTAATGGATCCATGCCTTATACCTTGTTTGGAGAAGACTTCTGTCTTACAAACCTCTGCTACATTTCAGTGGCCAGAATGTTTGTCTTCCATTTCTCATGGTGCAGTCTTACAGAACGATGATACTAGTCCTGAAAGGAAAAATGCATATAGCCTGGCTTTTGTAAAACATGTAGAAAGTATTTCCAGCATATGAGTGTGGGCACTAGCCTCAATGGGGCTATTTGCTAAAAAATTGGATTAAGCTGGCCTGATAGGATGACTACCTGCATCAGACTGCAAGTCCCTCACTTTTATAAGCAACAGCTTTGCACTGGTTACAGGTTAAACTGGTTTGCAACTAAACAGGAAAGAACTGTGAGAAAGAAATGTTGGTCAACTGAAGACACTATTGCTGCAAGAAATTACTGTGACAAGACTGATCCTACTTCCTTGGACATCTGATGCTCTGGCTAAACTTCAAGAGAGAAGTTTGGGTGTACATGGAGTGAGGAACCAGAATCCATCTGTCGATGGCCAAAGGAGTCATAAACGGACAAATGGAACAAACAAAAGGTCCTAGAGTGAGAAACAAAACCAATATTATTCAAATTTACTCAGTTCACAAAGACCTATTCATTCATGTGATCTTTTTACATGGTCCTATTAAATTGCTAGTCCTTTGAGACTGGTTTTCATTGTGTACCGCAAAGTGAAAAACAAGAGAGGCACTTAAAAAAGTCATTGGTCTGTACCAAACTGTTGCTCATTTTTTCAGCTATATCCCAATTTTGATGCTGTAGAATTTGACACAGAATCTATGAACTACCGTAAAATCTACTGGGGGGGGGGGGGGGGGAAGTAAAAATAAACAGCATTTTTATAATTGCAAAGACGATCATGGAAATATGAACCAAGTATGTCAGCTTCCTAAGTCCAGAGCCAGCCAAAACAGTAACACTAGGAGGGTGAACTTGACCTCTGCATCTCAGTGGGTTGTTTACATTTTTCCCTTTAGGTTTCAAAGTCAGTATTCATTGCTGATCTCCACTGTTGGTCGTTCTAAGAGATGTGTCTTCCAGGAGTTTGTATCCCTGCTTCCTTTGATGAGCTATATCCTTTGACTAGCTACTCAAGCGCTCTTCAAAAGGCAGAATTGGCAAAGCTTGATTTTATTTATGCTCTTGCTGGTTAGGTTGTTTCATGGATCATATCTTGATCTTGAAGCACCAGTTAAAATGTTGCTGCAAGTTAGCACTTTGAGCAGGGGCTCCAGGATCAGGTCTACATACTGAGCAGCTTTTTCCTTCGGACTCATAAACATACTACCCAGTAAATATATTTCAGTCCATTGTCATGCTAGGCCTTCCCATTGTTTTCTCATAGAAATATCTTCCAACTCAAGTGTAATACAGGTCGTATACGTTGCTGCCTTGTCAGCAACAACATCTGTCCATTTCCCATTGCGTATCTGAGACACGGAGCTTATGGCTCAGTTTAATAAAGCTTAATAACCCAGATGTAACTGGGTTGTAAAATCTATACCTTGTTGTAAATTGTAAAACAGCCAGCAGCAGCTGCAGGTGAAATTCTCGATCATGGATGGTGCACTCACTGAGCAGGAAGCAATATCTCATACAGATAAGAAGTGAGCTGTTTTCTCCTGAGAAACTGCTGCAGCTCTGTCTAGGTTGGATGGAAGTAAAGTCAAAATGTGTTATTAAAGCACCTTTCATAATAGTCAGTCACAAAGGGAACATGCCAGTACCGCTTGCAAAAGTGAGGCGTTTCCAGGTAACTTGCCTTCCCTAGCCTTTCCAGCACTTCATTAGCCTAAAGCATGACACCAGACTGGGATATAGTATCCACTTGCTGGGAGCAGAGGGAGAAACTGTTCATTCCGTCATATCTGGATATCCAAATGTCTCCACTATTAGCTGTTAAAGCTTCGATTCAGGGTCATAAAAGAAAAAACCTTTCAGTGCCCTTATGGACCCATGGCCCAAACCAGTCACAATGGCAATTACTCTGGGAATTGTTTGTTTCCCTACAGGCTCAAACAACCCCAAATGCAGCATTTCTTTGCATATACCTTCAGGATCAGCATTTGCATCGTGACGTCATCTGCCAGAGGGTGTTGTGCAATAAGGTTGATTAAAAGCTTGGTGAGGGTTTGGCTCTTTCCTTTGCCAAATAATCCAGGACTTGCTATCCTGAGCCATAGGCCATTGCCTCCAACACCAAGGGTAGACTGATGATTTTGCCTAGACTGAGCATTCTGTACCACTCAGGGATGGGCGCCTGGACTTTCTACTCCCATTTTCTCCTGCCTTACATCTGTTCTACCTGCAGAATCTGTCTTTGCCAGCTGCCCTGTCTGTGAGAGCAGAACCTGGAAATTTCTGGCTCCAGGCACTACTAGTGGCCCCTTTGCATGCTTTCTGACAGGTGCAAGTTTGCATTTCAAACAGGATGATTAACTTAGTCATAAACCTCCTGCGTCAGCATGTTGGTATGACCTTAATCCTTTCCCATGTTTACAGGTCATGGCAGTACTTTACCCAGCAGAACCCCAGCCCTACAATGTGATTAGTTTTTATACCACTCCACATATGTCCTACCCGAGCAGACTCTTCTGGGAGCATTTCCTTAGAGACTGGAGCCTACAAGAACAAAGCACTGGGCATTGATCTGCACTAGCCTTGTTATTTAAAGGGGGTTGTGGTTTACCCCCACTCCAGGAGCTCCAGGGGCGGTGTAGGTGCATCCACAGTTACCACATACAGAGAAGTAGTATCACTGCAGTCATCTGTTTCACTGCTTGGGGGAAAAGCTGCTGGTGGTTCAAGTGGGAAGTGGCTTCCTCGCTGGTTAATCATGGATGTTTTCTGGTGATGTCCAGCTTTGCTGCTTCAATGAAAGGAAGAAAGAAAAAAAGTCACAAGGAACCTCAAGGTCCTCTGTCACTTCTGCACCCCAGCTGACCCCCAAGCCAGATGGCCCAAGTCTTCATCTGGGCCAGCAGGTTTTCAGAAACCTTCCAGCACCTAGTTTTGGGACCTGGTGATCCCACCACACTTCCACTGTGAAATGTAAATTACACTGTTCAGAACTTCTAACATGCCACATTACAAGAGCAGCAAACCCAGGGACATCGAGGTAGAGGTAAGGTCCCATTTGCCTCTTCAGTATAAAGGATCTCAAGGTTAGAATCTCTTAAGTATGCAAACACCAGCATGTACTTGTAAAAATACATGAAAAGCTAGAATTCTTAGAGGGATGGGGAAGAACCATCACTTCTTTTCCTATATATAGTACTCAGTGTCAAAACATATAAAGAAAGTTAGCATTTTAGAAAGCCATTAAGCATTCACTTAGGCACAGAAAATCTTCCTCAAACTGATGTACTGTTATGAATTACAGCATTTATCAGCCTACTGGTGATACAGTTTACTGTAAGTCTGCTCTTTCAAAGTGAAACCATATGTTCAATGGGAAAGAGTGGAAGCCTAGTGTAAATGGAGATAAGGCTGTTTATTAAGCTATGCTGATGGGTATTTTGTGGGTGAACTTTCTTTTATAGTATTGTTAAGGCTTTTGTAAATTCTAATTGGTACACAAACAAATTTACGGACACTGGGTATAACGTGATTTAAGGTAACTGCCAGATGACAGTGGGACCAGTACTGCCAGGTGCCAAACACCCACCAGATCAAAACCTTGTATAGTTCCCGTGTTTAGATATATGAATAACACTAGTTTTTGTGGGGCAAGGAGGAAGACAAGCGGATAGTAATTTTTTTCCACTGCTTTTGGAAATTTAATGTTGCAGAAAGGGTGTTGAATCTTGGAACACAAGAGGAAGTCACATTTCCAGCTATTCTCCAAGAGTTCCAAAAGCTTGAGTCTAGAAAATGTCATCCTGCTGGGTCCTGGGAACTGTAACTGAGGGTGCAGGTTTGGCTTATGACCATGTCTGTCAGTCTGCTGTCCTGCTGATCACCTGCTCTCCATCCTTGGAGTTGCAGTCTCCTTAGAGAGAGCAAGTCCTAACAGACAACTCGGCATTTGAGCTACAACTCCCATGGGAAGAGATGGGAGTATTTCCGAAGTGAGGCTTTTTAGCTTTTGGCTAAAAGACTAGTTCTGAGTATTTAATTAGTTAATTTAAAAGAAAACAACGTTTTCCCCAGAAAGCAGGCTTTTTGTTTAAAAATGTGCATTTAATAAAGATCTAATTTTCTGCCAGAACTGTTTCAAGCAATGCTGGGAATTATATTCCCTGACAAAACTACTTGAAAATGGATTTCATAATGTAGAGTAAAATCCAGACAATTTTTTCCAGATGACTTTAGAGTGATGTTGTTACTATTCCTAAACTAAACATGATAAACCTAGGAAATCAGAATTAAGGTTAATGAAAATCTAGCACATTAAAGATATGGAATATACATCGTTTGAGCTTGAAAATTACTTTAGTCTCTGCCATCTCATGCTGTAACTTGATAGTTATGAAAAAAAGTTATATTTGGTTTGATTTACTCCAGAGCATCTTAAAGATGCCAGAGCGTGCTGAATAATCAAATCGTTTTCAGAAATACTTGGTATTGCCAGAGTAGCACAAACGTCTAGCCAAGTTCAGCTCTACTGCTCATGTTTTAGCTGCCTGCTACCTTTTGGGCTTCTCTGTTCTTTGAATCATAGAATCATAGAATCATTTAGGTTGGAAGAGACCTTTAAGATCACCTAGTCCAACCAGTAACCTAACCCTGCCATCCCGCCACTAAACCATGTCCCTAAGCACCTTGTCTACCCATCTTTTAAATACCTCCAGGGATGGGGACTCGACCACTTCCCTGGGCAGCCCATTCCAGTGCCTGACAACCCTTTCATTGAAAAAATTGTTCTTAATATCTAATCTAAACCTGTCCTGGTGCAACTTCAAGCCATTTCCCCTTGTCCTATAGCCCATTACCAGGGAGAAGAGACCAACACCCACCTCACTACAACCTCCTTTCAGGTAGTTGTAGAGGGTGATAAGGTCTCCCCTCAGCCTCCTCTTCTCTTAGAGGCTCTTTAGCCTCCTGGGCTAAACAACCCCAGAGTATTCTTCCCTGGGCCTACAACTATCTTGCGGTCCTTCTACCAGTTTCTTCTACTATTCATTCTATGGGTACCTGCATATAGATACAGGTACACATAAACCAAATGCGTAAACTCACAGAGAAGAATGCATCAGCTTTCTGCTATGCCATATTCACCTGGGCATGGCTTCTTCTGAAGTCTGCTTCTTTCTAATTCCCTCCTTGTGGAATGTACCTGGTGCAATAAGTAGCTTATCAAGAAGACACATAAAATTAACGATGATTCTGTAATTTCGTAATACAAGAGATAAGTATATTTTTCCTTAGGAATAGCATAGTATTAGAAGTTACTTTTAAAAAATAGCTCCATTGGTTTCAAAGGGCCGTTATCTCCGTAGAACAGGTGGTATCTCAAAATGGCTCCTTCTCAGCATTTCAAGTGAGCATAGGCACCACCTTCCTAGGTCTCATTGACAGAGCAAGACAAACACCTTCTTAGAGCAGTTACTCAGCTGAAGTTAATTTCAGCCACAACTCCATCTGGAGTAACTGGAGGTAGAAGCTGATTTCAAAGAGGGCAGTTCTGCTACAGGAGTTTTGATTTACTGTGAAATGAAAAAAACAACCCAGACATATAGTTACAGAGTGGTTTTGGTCTGTCTTTTGACCTCCCCAGCCCGGTCTCCAGTGACTGAACGTGGTGAGATCATAGAATCATTTGGTTGGAAAAGACCCTCAAGATCATCGAGTCAAACCATACCCGTCCACTTCTAAACCATGCTCCAAACACCTTGTCTACCTGTCTTTTAAATACCTGATGTAGTTAGTCCTTTCTGCCACACTCCCCATAGTATATTTTCAGTTCCGTCTTTAAAATTCTTTTGTTTTGTTTGAACAGGATATAATATTTTAAAAGCAAAGACTTGCAGGTTTGGGTGCAATTCTCAGTGCAAACCTTGGAACCACTCGTGGCCATTGACTTTTTTATTTAAATACGTACTTATTCCAAGGCAGAAGGTCTGAATAATTAAAAAGTAAACCTTTAAAGAAGATCTACTGCATATTCATTTTAATCTGTAAAAATCTCCATTCATTATTTCTGCCCTGATTTTTTTCATTGCTGGAACACAACCTACGCATTTTAAAAGCTTTTTGTGCCCAGAGCAAAACCCCCAGTCAGCCAAGCAGGGGTGAATCCCAGGTGTTGTAAGAGCACCTAGCAACGCTGCACAACAAGTGGAGATGGGAAGTTGATAGCCACATTAAACAGCTTACGAAATCAAATAGAGGCTTTCTAAGGCAGAGTATGGTTATCACAGTTGGCCTTTGTCCAGTTTATAGTAGCTAGGTATTCAGTACCAGCTAAAAATTCTTCGTTCATCAAACAAGAACAAGATTTTTACTTAAGTTAGAAACTAAAGACAGAAAGGATGCTTGGGATTTTATGGCAGAATGCTTGCTGAAATTGATTAAAAGAAGTTACTGTTTTATTCTACTCTGTATCTGTGAGAGTATCCGGGTTTATTCATGAGGCAGGTGCTCAAATGATGTCACAGTTAATGTTTAGTATCATTTTCTCAGAGGCCAAATCCTTTCACACCCTTTTTAAACAAAAAGTTGGCACTAGACCACACGATACTGCAAAAGGAGTCAAGATTGTATGCCATTCCTGCAGTGTCACATTGCTAACAGGAAGCTCTGTAAAAGAAAAAAAAAATGGTTTCAGTGTGTAAATCAAGTGTAATAATATACCATAATCAGAAAATCAACATAAGACATGGTAGGCCCAGTCCTGTTATACCTGGACTAACTCAGCAATCAGCAGAGAGCTGCTTGTGCGTCAAACTCTTAACAAATATGAGTGAGCACAGAAGGGCTTTGACATTCAAAATGTGCTTAATCAATTTCATCTGGAATAGGGACTGTAAACGTGAACAGGTTGGGACTGAAATGTTAAACAAATTAATTTTAAAAGTCTCCAGCAGTGCTGCTTGCGTTTCCAACTATCTGTTACAGTAATTTTAGAGGCGATCAAGCAAAAGCTACCTTCTTAAACTTCACCTCATGCAGGTAGCCCATTAATACAGAATGGGGGTTTTTTTAATGATGACCTTTTACATGTTAATAAGTCAAAACACATTCAAGTTCAAAGCAGCCACCAGTTCACCAAGTTAAGGCAAATCCAGCTTTAAAGCAAGAACAGAATACCTTTTCTTGTTACCAGTGTTTCATTCCGCAGTATTATGCGGCTCTTCACTGTGACTAAATCCTTGCTGTCCCTGTAGACAGAAATCTCAGATTCCTGCTGCTAAGTCAAAAAGAAAGCGATGGTGTCATGGCATGAGACTTCAGAGGAAAAGAAACAAATTAAAAGCATCTTCACTGATTTCAGTATGGTTCTGTTTGTTTCTGGGGGAGAGAACTGGAACAAATTCCAACCTCCTTTGTGTACCACCATGATTTGATTGCAGGCAGCTTTATCCTGTTTCATTAAATGCCACTGTTAATGACTAACCTGATGAAGGTGGGCTTGGACAGTGAAAACCACTAAGGGAGCTTCCAAAAGACGATCAAACCAGCACTTACCAAACCTTTTCAACAGTACTTTATAAACCCGTATTTCTGGCTGGTGGCCTGACCAGGAGCGCCCCATGTGTACTTGACACACCCCTTGCAATGAAAGGTGCCCGAGGAATGCGGGATGAGGCCCTGGACTGAGGAAGTCACTGAACCTTTGTTTTAGCTTTTTGCCCATACCTGATGTAATGGAAAGCTTTTAAAAAACAATGCCTATGGGACAGAACAGACAATAAGGAATTAATGGATTAAACACGATAGAGATGCTGTGTTTGCCGAAAGTTGTGCTTTATGGTAATACTAACATTATATTTACCATGTGGACCACTACTGTATCAGAAATACCTATCTACCCAGTGGGTGAATTATATAAGTTTATTTCCTCGTCATCAGTGAGTGCTTCACATTCCCTTTGCAAAGTTAAGCTTTTGTTAGTTTTAATTCTGAGAGCTGCCAAACTTTCATGAAAGGATTAAAAAGCCAGACAAAAAGATATTATTTTAATTTCACTAAAAACTTTTTATATGTCATTTTTGGACTGCTGGTAACTGTTTTTTAAAGACCCTTCTGCAGGCCAGCAAATAACGTAGTAAAGAAAACCACCTTTTCATTCATCTTCAGCAATAGCAAACTTCTAAGAAACACAGGTTACATCTGCGCATGTTCTTACTGTTTCAGTATTTTATAGAGATGTTAACATGTTGCTGGGCAGTCTGAAAAATCAAAGCAGGTATTTTTTAGATGAAACTTCCTTGTTATCTGATGATGTGAGTATTCAGTTCATCCCTAGCAGACACATTCTCTGTTCTCCTGTTCAAAAAATTTTGCATATTGGTATACTAAAATTTTACCTCCATGCTTTCTCTTTTCCAGCTTAAACAACACAGTACCTTTACTCCTTATTCACAGGTCAGATTTTCTTGTTCTTAATCTTGCAGTTTCCTCTTAACTCTCGCCATTTTGTCTGTATCTGTCTTGAAAGATGGTGACTACAGCTTGACACCATCCCCCAGCTTGGGCACCAAGTGAAGCAACGCATAGCTCTGTGTCATCTGTGCAAAACTCTTGGTCTCGGGATGGTATTTGCCTTTTTCGCAACAGTACTATGTTGCCCGTTCAAATATCTTGATTCTGAAGCACGAAAGACCAGTTTCACCCTCTGAAAATGTGCACTGTGCCCATTTCTGCTTTCAGTATCAACCTCCAGAAATTACTGTGCTATAGTTTTGCCTTTACTACCTCCTTCATGTAAGTTCCAACAGGAGGCTAATTCGTTACAGACATCAGGAAATGTTTCAGTGTTTTTAAAGTAAATGTAATTTGGTTGGCCTGCAATCAGCTTGGATAAACAGCAATTAAACAGTTAACCACAGTGCCCTGGAATATTATCCCTGACATGATTGCACGCTCAAAATTGAATGGAATACGAAGAATCAATGCCATTGTATCGTACCCCAGTGGCTAGGCTGCTGGTACCAAGACGTGCTTTCCTTTCTGTCTGATAGTTGCCCGAGTCTATAGTGTCCGCATACCTGACCTTACAGATGTGACACTGAGCTATACCCCCTTTGCAGGTCACATTATTTTGCACCTTCTTTTTACATTTACAGCCAATACAGCAAAAAGATCTGCTGCCGAAGCGCTGGACAGCCTTTTCTATTGAAGTACTCAGTATAGGTTTGTGGGGACTATGTGGCTGGAATGGAATGGCTGCCAAGCTCTGTATTTATAGAGAAAGACGATTATATGAATTCTGGCTCCCTGGGCAAAATGTGCTTTTTAGCTGTGTGGGATTTGAAGTGCCACCTTCTTTTTTGGCTGCCTTATTTCTACTCATAACAAGCTCACTCAACAACAGGACCACCTCTTACGGTGCTGCTGCCAAGACCATTTGTCTCCCAGTCTGTGTGTGCGTGTGTATATATAACTGCACGTATGACGCCAAGTAAGTGACAGGTCCCAGAACTCCAGAATATCAGGGCTTTTCCTCTTTGCCATCTCTGGCTCTAACTGATGTCCAGGCAGTTGGATGCCAGTTTCCAATGTAAACACAGTCCTATTAGTTCCTCAACTTTTACTCTGCAACTCTGTTTAATAGCAGTCAGTAGCCAGGGCGCTTTCTTGAGGGCCATGTGCTTTACCTGTCACGGCATGGCCCCCTGATCCTTTTCCCATGAAGAATTTCTTGGTGGGAGCAATGCCGCTGTCTCCATCTGTACACAGGGTACTGGCATGAGGAAACTCCTGTGGGGCTGTCCAACCTTCTGCAGGTTTGGCATCTTCATCAAAACACTGAGCACTCTCTTAGCTTGTGCCGTGTGCTGCAGCATGGGTTTTTTTTCCTATCACCTCTTTGTTAGTGTTGCATGCCTTTATTCTTTAGCCACCTTTTCTTCTTTTACATATATTCTGTCGTAGCCTTAGTAATTCTGTAGCACCTTCTGTGGGCTGGATGACTGCTGCTGCTTTGCAAAGTCCAATGGTTTTATCACAACATAACTGTAGAGTTGGTAGTGTCACAGTTTCTTATCTTAGTTTCCATGTATGATCTGATCTCTTCTTGGACCCTCATTGAACTCCTGCAAATTGAAAGGTTGTAATATACTTCACCTTCTCTTTCAAAAAATGTGAATTTAGTAATTTTCACTTTTACATGTAGTGCAGTCCTTATATTTCTGTAAGACGGTTTCTTACACAGCCTAAGTTAATCTCCAACAATTAGAAAATAGATCTCTATTAGAAGTAGTAAAAGCCTCAAGCACTGCATTGTCAGGTGTGCTCTCAGGCATCTGTGGCACCCAAATGCCAGGCTTCCTGCATTTCCAGACACCTGCTTCCCTGGGCATGCTTTGAAATGACTGCAACCTTTATCTGTTGCAGATTCAGAACCTTTCAGATCTTGTTAGTGAAATATTTTTTAATGTTCCAAATTCTCAAAATTCCATCCTTGCAACTGAGATTTGCTGGATAGCTCTGCTTGGCTGTGTGCTTGTAGTACCTGTAAGGCTGGGCACTGCAGAGCTCCTTAAATCCTAGGGGGGATGTTGCTGGGCTAATCGTTTAGCAGAGGCATTTCCAAGCATGCGTTGTTGGCTCCCTTGTAAATACTGAGGATCACAGAAACTAGAAGTCACTCTGCTGCACAAAAGCAGTTCATTGGAACATTTGCAAGCTTATTATTAGGTACTATGCATTATGATTTAAGTCTGGTGACTGGCAACAGAGTTGGAGAACAAAGTCCTTTGAATTCATGCAGCATGGGTAGCAGCCGTTCACCATTTGATGCATGTCTGCTGTGTCTCAAGCCTGACTCAAAAGGCCCACAGGCGAAGAGTAATCCCAATTTCATTCTTGTCTTTCCCATTGTTTCTTTTAACAGCTGCAGACACCTTCTGGGAGGGGGAGACGCCCTTGGACTGATAGCATAGCGTTGTTTTGCACAGACTGTTGAACACAACTGCTTCCAGGGGTAATCAGCCAGGGTTGTATGCCCAGGGGGGTTGTGGAGTCTTCTTCTCTGGAGATATTCAAAGCCCACCTGGATGAAGTCCTGTGTAACATGCTCTAGGAGAACCTGCTTTAGCAGGGGGGTTGGACTAGATCTTCTGAGGTCCCTTCCAACCCTTGCAATTCTGTGATTCTGTGGCTACAACTCGGTAATCAGTTCTGCATCCTTCAGGACCTTCCCATCCTGTAAATGCTTTGCCACCTTTGCTTCTGACAACCTATGTAATTTTTCTTTGGCTTGCTGCAAATAAACAGGCAATACAATATTAAAATGAAATGAAAATTCAGATTTTAGATCCAATTCAGTCAACAAAAGAAGTTATTAAACATCCTCTGCAGAAAAGCAGTTATTGAATGAATACTGCATGAAGGAAATTCAGTCTCACTCAAAGTAAGTATGGCCAATTTATTTGCATTGCCCAAAGTCAGAAATGCAGGAGCTCAAATAAAGAAAAAGCAAACGCCTGAAAAAATCATTGCTGTTTTAACTCTTCGAGGTATTTAGTAACATAGGTAAGGACATATAATACTATATTTTAATTAATAAGCAATAAGTTTTATGTACTTATTTAGGTCTCTTCTGTAAGGTAAAGAATTACTGGCATTGCATGACATGAAACGGAATTGGTGTCTGCGTCAAAGACTTGAATTAGTCTGGGTTTTTTCTAAGTTCAGTCTCTTAACCTTTTCTGTTAGGGTAAAAGTGGCTTGCCTCTTGCAGCTCACAGACAACTAGTTCAGAGAATATCAAAGCAACTTATTGGGGTATTGACAAGGATCACAGTCAATATTCTTCCCCTCTACGTCCCTCCTCATTACGGGGTCCTCATTAGATGTACATGCTGGAGATTGTTGCTGGTACTGGTTATTTTATTATCCAAAAATGAAGTCTTTAAAGCATTTCATAGAATCAATCATAGAATGTTTTGGGTTGGAAGGGACCCCTAGAGGTCATCTAGTCCAACCCCTAGTTTTCCCTTGTCCACTGATGCTGTCACACCATCAATTTCTTCCTAGTAACCTTAATTAAACCTCTGCTTCTGCTCCAATGGTAATTTCAAGGTACATCAAAACTCTCTTCACCCAGATCTTTAAAACTGCATTAAAACCCCAGCAAGCGGCCAGCTCCAACGCATCCTGCTCTAGAATATCCATGCTTTAACAAACGAGTGTGCAGGGAAACTGCTTGAGCTGCCTTGAGAACTAGCATTGCTGGAATCGTGATCAGCAATGATCCAAAAAGCTTCTCTGGCCTGGGGCAGAACAGAGGAGAACATGGCTGAGCCCCAGGGCTCTGAAGCAGCATAGCTTGGTTTCACTCATTCTCTCCAAGGCCCACAGTAATTTTTGAGCCCATTAGTCATTGTGGCCAAATTTGACTGATGGTAGAGTTGTCACAGATAATTCTGTTCCCAAAGGTTTCAAGAAAACCCAACAACATTCAGGCAGATGAGGGAGAGCCAGTTCCCAATTTCCCAGGTGAAGGAATAGCTGTCATGAGCTCTCCTCTTATTAGAAATCAGAGAATCCATATGGGAGATAAACTCTCTAACTACCTGATGTGCAGCAAAAAGATTCAAGGTCTACCGCAATTTGCACACCAAAGTCAATCAATCAGGAGGGATGAATGCATAGGAAACCAGGCATAATTAGGTCTAGAGCTCAAAGGTCAACAAACACAGCAGAATGAAGCATTATTTAAATACAAAGAAGATGAATTCAGTCTCGTGCCAAGGAAGCATGGAAAGAACCTAAGCAAATACCTAAATGCGTAATCATCTATCTTAAGTCACATCAAATAAAAGCTTTGTCAATAGTTACAGGCACATTACATTGCTTTGAAAAACACTGTTTTTTAAAACAAAAGCGCTGCTTTTCTTTTACCTCCTTCACTGCCTGCCCTTAACAATCCCCCACCCAACCCGTCCGTACTGCAGGAGAAGGGGCAGATAAGTGTGCACAGTTCCAACCCCGTGTTTGAAGGACTAACGAATACCAGTTCTGGGTGTACATGCCATTTTCTTCTTCTGCTATGTATCACCAGCTAAGAATTCACTCCTCTCCTATGACAAGTGACAAACCTTGGCTATATTTAAAACGAACAAGTACATTCCTATGAGTGATTTTTTTCAAAGACTCCCAAGATCTTTCAGTCAGTGCTCTGCTTCATAGAAATCTGTGAACCATACCATTCCTCCTATGGAAAATTTCCCTCTTTAGCTGCACCATAGCTCCAGAGAGTTTTACAAGATAAGGGTAAGAAGTACAATATGACGACCCCTCCCTTTGGGCATCTGGCAAGGGATTTGTCTCCAGGCTAACAAGCATTTCCCAGATCATATATAGAGGAGGTAGAAGCCTCCCTCCACCTGGAGGTGCAGCCTTTCATGACTCTTCCTTGAGCCTTCCTCTTTGTCTCACAGCACAAATAATGGCAGTCAAACCACCATACGGTCCTCGCAGGTCAGAAACAGAAACAGCTTGCTCCTTCTCATCACCCAAAATTACTTCCTAAGGTAGTTTTTGGAGGAGGAGAAAGGCAAACGAAGATACTCAGGTACACAGAAGTTACAACGGATTTGTCCCGTTGTTCTGTTCAGTGATCGTAGACAACACAGAAATTTGGGGAGCTCCAAAAGAACCATACTATCACAGCTGCAAGCAAAGGTAGCTGAGAAATGCAGAGCATCAGACATGATCCAAGCCCTAGGACTGAAAGCCACCTGCTTGTAGCTAGTTCTTTAAACAGCAGAAGTAGGACATGCATCATGCTGGTCCTGATACTAGATAAAGAAGAAGCGAAACATTACTAGAAAAAGTAGAAAGTTAATAAAAGCAAAAAGCAGGCATCATTTAAAGACTTGTTTATGCTGAGGGAGAAGAGCAGCCTACAAACAAATAAAGGAAGGAAAAAGTTGCAGGCAGAAGTATCGATGGAAAAATCAGCATAGAGGATTTGTTTCAAACCCACTGAAATCTATGAGAAGAATTGCATATTTAAGAGATGCAGATCTACTTTTAGTGAAGTTCAGTTTCTACAGAAACAGCACTGTGAACAGATTTTATCTATTTTAAAAATACAAAAAAAACCCCTAAGCTGTGTGTAACCTTTTGTTGGATAAATCATACCATCACAATGCTGAAACAACTAAACCAGCTTTGAAGATGGGCTGCTTCTGCAGAACTCAATGGGAGTTTTGCCATGGACTGTGAGAGACGACGGCCTGTCCCTCAGCACAAGCTAGAAAAAAGAATGTAAATCTGCTGGAGCAGTGTTTGTGGAACACGGTGCTGATTTTAGTGATGGCTTTTTCCATGCACCAAGCATGAGATCATGTACAGGGCTGTATTTACATGGTGATGTAATTTTACAGCAGAAGCTGGAAAAACAAGGAGGGTATATCATGTCCAGCATGATTTATGCCAAGCTTTCCACAACTATGCAGCCTCCCTCCCATGTCATACATATGTTGGCAGGATGAAAGTAAGAAGCAGGACAACCCTGCCCCCGATTTCTAGACAACCTTATGCTTTGGCTGCAAAATCAACTCATAACTCAAGAAGTAACTTCCACCGGGCAGAGAGTTTTCCAGTCAAACAGTGTATGTGCCTAACTGAACGCTTACAAAATTACTTTTTGTTTTATATGAATGTCCCGCCAACAAAAGAACAAACCAGGGATGTCTAATGGCTCTAGCAATATGGCACTATTTATGTTGTGATCACAAAAGATTGGATGCTCAAATACAATGCAATTATTTTCCAAGTAATGTTTTATGATAGTGTGGTTTACAAACTGTTATACCCACTCATCTTTTGAGGTAGAATCTTACATTTTTTTCCTTAAAAGGAAGGCCATGCTGTGCCATTGAGATGTAAAGACTCAAAAAATAATTTTTTTGGCCTCATTTACATACAGAATGCTATTAGTCATAAATAAATGAACTTAAAACAGAACTGTTTGATTAACAGTGAAATTATATACACTCATTCTGGAAAATCTGATTAGTTTATGGTTGGTTCCTAACTAAGCAGGCACAGATCTGTATGAATAATAGCTAATGTAAGATCGTAACTGTTGTGCCAGTTCACCTACATCCATTTTGGAGCTGATTGAAATGAAAGTGGTGCAGCTTCTGAGCCCCTGCTGCTTTCATCAAGATTGTTATCAGCTAACTAGAAGCAACAGCAAAACCAACTATAAACCATGTGCACCTTATATCTACAAATTAAGTGAACTGACAAAACAGCTTTTGTAACAGTATTTTCAATGACAGTAAACTTGGATGTAACAATCAAAAGAGTGGCTGAACATGCGCTAAAGGGACAACATACAGCTGTCGCCATTGGAAGAGTGCTCCGAGAGTGCTCTTTTTTTCCTTGTTCTTGCCTGTATCCTGGAGTACATAAAGTTCCTTGCTAATTTATATCATGGATTGGTCTTCAGATGATGCACCATTTCCCTTTTCTGGAAAGCTGCCTTAGTCTCAAATAAGCCCGGAGCTGAATCTGGAGGAGCCAGAGTCTCACAGGCACTTGTACTGAGGCAGTCACTATGCAGTAAAGCAAAATATTCTGCACTTAAAAGGCATGGCATCTCAGGTGATTTCTTGCTGGCCTTTGAAGACATTCAAATTAAAATAACACCTGCTAGAACACCTTGTTTTAAAGCCAGTTGTACCCTGGGACTGCTGCTAGGAACACGCATGGATCCCCTCGTCTCGTGTTTTTTTGTCAGGACTGCTGTCTAACAACAC
The DNA here is from genome assembly GCA_034008185.1 of Gorsachius magnificus. Classification (NCBI taxonomy): domain Eukaryota; kingdom Metazoa; phylum Chordata; class Aves; order Pelecaniformes; family Ardeidae; genus Gorsachius; species Gorsachius magnificus. The sequence continues at coordinate 52,108,238 of CM067086.1, forward strand.
CCATGCCAATAAGCCCAGGCCCAATGAAAAAGCAATGAAAAAAGCTTTATGTGACAGCTAGTAAGTTTGTCTTAACTGGTTGATTCTACTACACCACAAATTATCTGCCATCTTTCACAATTCAGTTTAGGAGTCAGTCAGTGTGTATGCAGCCCAGTGTCTTCTCAACGTGCACTCGGGAGAAAATAATCTACAAAGACTTTTCCTTCCAGCCATTTTCCATTCCCAAACATCCTCTGCAACACCCCTTATACAGATAACCTCACATAATTAACTCACTGGTAGCCCCCATCCTCCAAAACAGTTCCATTTTCCAACCCACTGTAAGCAATCGTCTGGACAACCCCTTTACCTGGCAGGCATCCTCAGAAGCACCAAAACAGGCAGCATTATGAGGACCAGACTATTATTTCAGGTGATGATGGGTTGTTAGAAGCACAGCTTTGGTCTGCTTGCAAGGTAAATGCTGATGCAATGAACGGGCACTTTTCGGTTCTTGAGCTGGGCAGGTCCCTCTCCATCCCTAGATGATTTTCCTCGGTAGTGAAAGCAAAGAGAATTCCTGGTTTCCTCCCAGGATCTTGGGAGCCAGTAATTAGGACACAAGTAGGACACAGCAGTTAAAAACAAACAAACAAAACCCCCAAAACCCCATCCAACAAAAAACTCAAAACAGTGCAACAGAAGTTTCTTTTCCTCATCATCTCATTGCAGACGTGAATTGCCCGTTTCCCTCTCTACCCCGCTACATACAGCAAGGCTGGAGCCCACACAGAAACAGACCTGCCAGTGCTCCGCTGGAGTAATGGAGTGCGCACTGAGTCAGCTGAGATGAATTAACAAGCAGAGCGAAATTTTGTGTGGTGGGACAAATAAAGGACGGACTGCTTTTGACACCTGGAATACCATCAGCTTCCTCAAGAACACTGTAGTGCTCTCTATAAACTGAGGAACAAATCTGGGGAGCAAGCAACTTAAATGTTCAAATTTTGCAGTGAAAAAGCACAGTACCTTTAGCCAACTATTAAGAATGCATTAAATTCTTACATGAATGCACACACAAATGCAGAAAACCCCAAAGCACAGGATGAAGCAGTGCCTCAGGGAACGTTCTTCAGAGTGCACACCTTGCAAAGAGGCCATGCATATCTCCTCAATGTGTCAGCAGTCAGCTCCCCTACATGCAACACTACGAAATATAGTTCCTGAGTTGGCGTTTTCTCAAAGAAAAAGGTAGGACTTGAACTTCAGCTTGAGATGCTGGTAAACACTGGTATAAACAACTGAAAATAAAAAAAAGACTGAATATGTTCTGTTTGTAACTTTTATTATAAACGCATAGATTAAATATTAACATAAGAAAAGGGAAACATTACTAGTTAGGCCTTTAAAAGGCTAGGTGTCCTAAACCAGCCCCAAAAGTCCATTTTACACATTATCCACCGAGTTGGCAATCTCTGTAGAACCACTTCCGTGGTAATTGAAGCCTCCAAAACATTGGGATAGTCCCTGTCCTCTCCTTCAAATAGAGCAGCATTCTGCATAAGGAAACAGTTAGTTTGCACTTTTGTTTACTGCAGTTCAGCCACAATGAATAAAAATGATCCACGTATTCAAGTAAAGATACTCCAAGAATATCAGCTTGGTCCAGTTCCTTTTTTTCATTTCATCCCACAGGCCAGGCTCATCTCAAGTGTGGTAACTGGCTGGAAGTCAATGCTGTCAGTCAGGATCCTCTGGGCCTACTGGGAGCTTTGTGAAGAGTGTCAGTAAGAGCTAGAACTGATGTCTGTTCTCTGAGTAACATGCAAAAACTTTTTCAGTTCATTTATAAAAACTGGTCAAAAAGCAGAACACATAAGAGCCTGGGAAAATCCTTTGGTTTGCCCATTTTCTAAATACTAAATTTCAACAATAAAATTCTGGATGGTTGAAGTTCTAAAAGCTTCAGTTATCAGCTGATTAAAAAAAAATACTTAAGGGATTCCATTTTTTCTTGACCCTTAAAGTCAAAAAAGTTAAAATAAAGATGCTTCGAGCTCTATGCATAAATACAACATGCTTTCCTGTTACAGTGTTTTCTCTGCTCCCCACTGTTCCTTTGCCTTCCAGCAGCAAGTGCTCTCACTGCCACTCAGTTCACATCAGATTTTTGAATGGGATCCAAGTTATAAAAAAAAGATACAATTATTCAGCACCTATACGAACATACGCATTTGTACAGTCCAGACAGCCAACAGTAAATGTGTAAGTAGTGGATTTAATGGAATATATATATATATATTTTTAAATCCAGTAGTTAAAGTAGTGCAAAGAGGTCTGTGCTTTCAGATGTATATATTATCAATTATATACATGGCTTTTTTCCCACCTTAAAAATAACTATGAATAAACCCCTGAAAATATGGGGACTAACTGAAAAAATAACCTTAGGATTTTGTAGGAAAAATATAATTTGCAATAAAAGTATGGTAATTTCCTCTTGCTAGAAACAAGTAACAAAAATATACTCCTACACAAATTTTTCAGCATCCTAGACATTTAACAAATAGTTCTGCAGTAGTAGCCCATCTTTTAAACAAAGTCTGAGTCCCATACTACGCCACATTTTAATTAATATCAAAAAGCACTTATGTCAGTAAACATTTGCTTACTCCTTTGTACATGTTAGTCTGGATTTTAGCAATGTAAGCAAATGCTAGAAATTGTTGATTAGATAGGAAGTGGTTTATGTATAAGAATTTTATATAAGAAAGTAATTTATCTAAAAATATTGGCCCTGATCCTAGGCAGGGCCATTGCCTCTGTGTTATTCCATTGACTCCAACCAGAATTCACCCAAACAGAGCAAGTCTGCAGGGCCCCCAAGTCTGCAGGGCCCCCCTTTCAAAGGTCACAGTTGGCCAGGGAAACTCCTCTCTTTCAATCTCTCTGTTTAGAGAGAAGGATGGGGGAAGCCCCAAGCTACAGGCATGTCAGGTTACTGAAGAACCCTTCAGCAAAGACGGAGACTAGAAAAGCCTTTGGGTGCTGCCTTACTGCACAGTTCCCTTTATGCCTCCTCCTACACCCACAGTTTTCCTGTTTGCTGAGGCACAGGTTACTCTGATCAAACGATGTCAACACAGGCGCAACCCCAGGGGCTCAGAGGTACCTAGGCTCAAGCTGCTGATGGGACTGATCCCCATGGACTTTGGAGTCTGCCAAAGACAAGACTGCAGATACGGATGGTGTCAGTGACTAGTGAAGATGATGCTGATTGGAACTGCTTCTCTCCAAATGGGGTTTCTCTGCTTTTTTGGAGGCCCGAAAGGGGCAAAAATATATTTTTCAAGGTGGATTTTTTAAAATAAAATGAGCACTTTTCCCAGTTCCTAAGTCTTCCTCTTAATAATATTTAGCTAGTATTTCTCTTTGTGAAACTTTGAATTTTCCCAGTTACCATGGAGGTGTGATGCAGTGGAGATCTTCTGAAGAACTTGTGTAGGCAATATTTTTCTTTTTATTTACACTATTTTAAACAGTGTAGACATATCTTTGTAGAAAAATCAGTCCTGAGTTTCACCTCCAGTTTTCAAGACAGACCAATGCTGTACCATTTAACAACAACTTTTTCAGGGTTGGCAATAGTATCTTTCCACTGCTCTACTGCTTCGCTGTTACTGCTATCAGAACTTATCCAGACCTGCAGTAAGAAACAGAAAGAAAAATAAAACTGAGTTTACCTGATACAACACAGAGGTCCAGCCTTTATTGGTTCCAAATAAATACCACGTCAGTGTAGAACAAAATAGAACATGTAGACTGTGACCAGAGCATCATAGCAACAAATACAGTCCTGTTGGGACTAGCATATTTTGGCTTTCCGCTGGGAACACAGGGAGTCTGGGTTTAAATTTAGCCTCTAAATAAATAGTTTAGAGAACTCACTACACACTGATGTTTTCTACTTAATAAGAGGTTTTAAGTCCAGCATTCCTTGCTACACTCAAATGCATGTGCTTGGGTCAAGGGCTCATGAGGGCCAGTGATGGCTCTATGCATTCAAACTCCAGTTGGCTGCAAGCCATCTGGCATCCTGAGCCAGCTGTCCAGCATTTTCATGAGCATTTAAAATCACACACTCCAACAGACAGGGCCAGACCTGCATTCCACAGAGGTTACTAACATGCCCATACCACACATAGCCAGGCAGTAAGAGTCCTTCTCAGTACTCAGTTAATGAATAGTGGCCATTAAACGAGGAAATGAGGTACAAGTAGGAAGTTTTCCTCCTGAACATTATCACCAGCCTCCACTGCCAAAAGAATTCTGCTTATGTAAGTAGGTATCATTATTTATGGGACTCTATTTCCTCAAGTCTTCCAAGAATGAGTCCTTTTAAGACTTCTCAGAAACCTTCACCATGAAGTACATTTAGCCTACACTGATGAGGCATGAGTCCTCAAGAAGTGAGCCTAATGTCTTCCAGAATACCACAGACAGCTGACGTTTCGTCCACAGAGATTCAATATACATCTTGCTCATGATTAAAGACATGCCTGTAAAAGCAGCCTAATCTAAGTATTGTCTGCTTAGAACAGCATCCAATTAAACATCATTCTCTGAAGAACAAAGTTAATAGCTCCAGCTATATTCATCTTTTTCCAGCTACCCAGCCAATTGCTCAAAGTACAATTTTCCCTGAGCCATATTTTATGTCTTCATGTGTTATGTGGCAGTGTCTGCCTGCATGAGCTGAAACAACCTTTTCCAAATAACCTCTGAAGAGCAGAAGTAGCTCATTTCCTCCCCTAAAAATAAGATTCATGATTAAATGAAACTCATCAGATTAAGATGACCTCACATATTGCTGAGTGACTGCAAAATCATACCCAGTTATTTTTGCCCCAAGGTAGCACAACTGAATAGAACATTTTTTTTCCTTTTCCTATTCCAAGTCCAATTCCACCAACAGGAATCACAGAAAGGTGGAATATGTGTGACATGAGGCTCCATAAAATGGAGCTTGCTGGTACATCATTTCTACATCAGCATCTTCTGTAACTGCAAGTCTTCAGCAAGCACAAGAAACATCACCAGAATGGGACGGTACCATTTTCTGTACCCAGGGATAGCACAGCCCTTCATCTGAAAAGGGACGTTACAGATGGGGTCTCAAAAATCAATTACATGTTATTCAGTTACGCACATATTAAAATTCTGCTACTAACTCTAGCTGTGTCAGGGAAAGCACCGAGCATTAAGAACAGCTATGGCTCTCTATACCATGAAAAAAAGGAGAGAAAGAAGGGACAGGATGATGGTAAATTAGAACAACCAGGGAAGAGGACAGAGAGAATAAAAAGACACCAGACTACCAAGCTTTATGGTGGTTAAATAAATATGATCACATAAATGCTTTCAAAGTGGTACTACAGAAGTTCCAGCTGTAAAAAATAAAAGCACCGAACTAAAAAATAATTTTGTGTTCATCTGCGTTATCCTTGATCATACATATTTAGAATATTGTGCTGATTTCAGCACTGCTTTACACAGGAAGACAGTCTGATATTGTAGCTGTTGGTATTTCCTTTACAGACACCTTGTTGTCAGTGTATTGGTATGGTAATCCAACACCCCCCCTTTCTGTACAGGACACTGTAGGCTGTGGAGCTCCTGTGAGTGCTATGTTTGATTTCTTCAGAAAGTCTAGAGGCAAGGAGGAGTTCATGCATCTGTCTGTAGGAAGGAGTCTTTCACATAGTAATACTCCACACAAAAATTACTTAGGGACTTCTTTTGAAAAGCAAAATCAAATGTCAACTCCCGTTCTGATGTTAGCGCATGCTGAAGAGCCCAGTACTATTCTTTCTTGGGTTGTAACCAGAAGAGTTTATTAGAATTTACTATTTTGCTGTATGCCACCTTATTTAAAGTATTTTAAAACACATACAAGAAACCTGTGGAACTGGATTTTAAGTAAAGGATTATCATGCTAGTTAGCAGAAACCAACCTGTCCTAGGAAGTGTTTTCTTCTTACTGAGCTTCTGCTGTAGAGCTTGATGAGAAAGCTAATTCCTTGTTCAGCTTGGCTGACTGGAAAAATCATTGTTTCTCCCCACTTCACTTGGCCATTAGTGGACTTCAGAAGACGAGTCTTCTTCTTGTAGATCAGCCCTTCTGTACTAAACATTCCAACTTTCACAAAGAAATCTAGCACAAAAGGGAGGGAAAAAAGCATAGCACACCAAGGGTTACTCACAAACACACCCAATAAGGAACTGACAAGATCCACATGTATGGTTCAAATTGTAAAAATTTCCCAAAAGTCTGGCCAAAAGAACTGTACAATAGCTTTCCTGACTAGTCACACAAACGGAGTATGTTCAATAATATTGAATTGATTAACACAGTATCCAAACAGCAAGTGCAAGCTAATGCTCTTGTATGTCAGGATTAATATTGGGATAAAAATCTTCCAAAATACATAAACACGTAGCTTCAAACCAACCAAAAAGTAATTAAGTAAGACATCTGTGGAAACAAGCCTTGGCAATGGAAATCTACTGCACAATATGTTAGTCTGAGGTTTGTAAGGAATTTTATGAATTGCCAACCCATTCGAGCAGCAATTTACCTGTTACAAATGCTTTTAGACAGGAGGCATGAGACAGCTGATGTAACTTACTTGAAGACAGCGGTGTAGATGAAACGGGAAGGTTTTGTGCTTCAAGAATCTGTAACTGAAGCCTCCTGTTTATTGCTTGAAAACAAGTTCCTACTTGAAGTTCTGCGTGGCACACCTACAAGCAGAAGAATGCTGCCATAACATCTGGATTAAGTTGCTTACAAACTCAGGAAACACAGGAATTCTGTCATATGTTGGGCTCCCACATCTCTATCTGGGATTTCCTGGACAGAAATACAAGCATGTGTTGTATACACAACCTGCAGATGCACAGTAAGTAAGTGCGTCTTGCACTTGTTATAGCTGCAGTACACATGCTCCTCTGATGGACTGCTTGTGTGCAGCGCACATACGGCCCTCATGGGCTGCAGCCAGAGATACTGGATGAATAAACGAGTCCTCGGTTTTCACATGGGAGACTCCTCAATGGTAAGAGCAGACACATACAGGGAAAACTGGATATGCACTTGTAGCTCTGCTAAACCTGAGTGCGGAAGTGAGAGACGGGGTATGCTCCACCAACACAAAAACCTTCAGAGTTCTCTTCCCACACTTTTGAATTTTGCAATATGGAGATATAAGCAATGCTTTCCATAGATACAAGGCCCTGTCACGTAGTGTCATGAAGGTTTAGGGCGACTGCATGCTGTGGAGTTTCCCATATTATGGAAGTACTTGTGTTTTACGTGGCTAGACACATATACACACACACACACTCTGAACGTACTGAGATCTCTGGTCTGAATTTTTTTTTTTGCTAGTGGCAGAGTTGTGTTGACACATCCTCATTACTCTCCTGTCAGACACTAACATACTCTGAACACTCTAAGAACAGCAAGAGAAGGCCTGTGGAGACCCAGCTCTCCTGACAGCCTCCACTGAAAAGGACTTTGCTAATCCTGATTCCCTTCAAGTTTGAATGCACTTCAGTGAAGCAAAATGCACCAAGCGAGAGAGCAACAAGTCAGATAAAGAGAAGTCAGGCTCCAGTTCATCGAAGAGACCCAAATTCCCTTTGCAGGTCAGTCATAAAATTTCTGTGTAACCCTGAGAGAAAGCCACTTACTCAAGTCTGAGCTTTGGCTCTCTGTTGGCAAGTCAGGTAGTTTGCTGCCTCACAGGGTAGTACAGGGATGAATTCCATCAGTGTCTGGATATAATGGTGAGGAAAGCCAACATAGAAACTATGAGATGATTCAGGAATTTACACTGGGATGAAGGAGTTTCTAAGAGAGCTTCCTCTCTCACTTAATCTTATTGCTTTTGAAGCAATATGGTTATTCTCATTAGAAATTAAAAAATGTCAAGTGTAACTTACGTTGGAAATCAAGAGTATCACTCATATTACTCAGACACACTTAGATAAAATTTGATTTTGAATTGCTAATTCAAGTTTAATTTGTTGAAAATACAAATGTCTAGACACAATCTCTAAAAGAAACAAACAAAGTGAGGGTAGGGGAAAGAAAATCCCACTGTGAAAACCACCTGCTTCTTATTATGCTAATGGAAATGAACTGTCTGAATTATGACTTCACAGCATGCAATCTGAACATTAAATATATAGCTATCTCTGCAGTTTCAAGCCACTGAAGGTCTTAGCACTTTTCTTCCATAACAAAAGCAGATTCCATTTGCTCTGAGCTCTTGCTGTGAGTCCTAAGGATCTTCTGATGCTTTTTTGGTCGGAAAAGACAATTACCCGGTGTCCTTTGCTGAATGTTTCCCCAGAATGCCCCTCCCTCAATCTGTGGGCCATGGTGTGGAAGAGCTTGCTCTAGCTCTTTTCTCAGAAACAGCTGCAGTTTATGACCAGAACAGCTATGTGCAGAGTTTGAAAGTCTGCTTTTTTCCCCCATCAAAATGCCTCTCCCCAAGAAAGCAGGGCGGGGGGGGGGGGGGGGGGGGGGGGGAGGTAAGAAAAAGAAAAACCCTGTTTGTTGTTAACTTCAAATTAGTACTGAATTATTTTACTTTCCTGTCCAGCAACTCTGTCTAGGTGATATAATGACACATTTTTGTAGCATTGGCACTTACAGGTGCTTTGGAAGGAGGTGATATATCCAGCCAATGACTTGACTCCTCCGAGCTGAGCTCCCGCAGTGCCAAGGAGCACTCTCCAATTGTTTTTTTCCTGGGAGTCTGTGTCTGGATTTTAAATACCAATCTGACAGCCTGCAGGCTTTGCAGTTTAATAGCAAATACAAAAGTTTCCATAAATTCAATGTCCTAGGAAGAAAAACAGAGGGGTAACATCACCATTGTGAAAGAGTCACACCGAGCCCGAAACCTAGAAACTAAGGTTTCCTGGTCCTACAGCCACTGCTCTTGGCTACCATTTTAGGTTGCCTTGCGAAAGCGCGCTTTTACAGCGGTAAGCCCCCACAGACTCACCACCTCATCATCACACCCTGGCAGGGACAAAGCTCTGGATTATTCTTCACTACCGTAACAAGTTGAAGCCATCTCTCCTGGAGCTTTACAACAGCATACATACATTGTCACAGCAAATCCTCCTGTGGCCTTTTGCTTCAGTCTCTCCCGCCAATTTTATTTTCTTTTACCTTTGACTCCCATTATGTGAGGTTTATGTTGCTTTACCTTTGTCCTGGTTTCGGCTGGGATAGAGTTAATTTTCTTCACAGAAGCTAGCATAGTGCTGTGCTTTGGATTTAGTACTAGAAGAATGTTGATAACACACTGACGTTTTTAGTTGTTGCCAAGTAGTGCTCAGACTGCTCAAGGACTTTTTGAGCTTCTCCTGCTCGGCCAGGTGCATAACAAGCTGGGAGGGAGCACAGCTAGGACAGCTAACCCAAACTGTCCAAAGAGCTATTCCATACCATATAACCTCATGCTCAGGCTGGGGGGTGTTAGTCGGTCGCAGCTCGGAGAGTGATCATGGCTCAGGGAGTGATTGCTGCTCGGGACGGGCTGGGCATCGGTCGGTGGGTGGTGAGCAATTGCACTGTGCATCATTCATTTTGTATATTCTGTATATTCTCTTACCATTATCATTATTAATATTATTATTATTTTCTCTTATTAAACCGTCTCTATCTCAGCCCACGGCTCTAACCTTTTTTTTCTTCCCGATTCTCTCCCCCATTCCACTGAGGGAGGGGGGAGTGACTGAGCGGCTGCGTGGTGCTTAGTTGCCAGCTGGGTTAAATCACGACAACCTTCCACCCCTGTAATATTCCTTCGCTGCCACTATCAGGAGTCTTGTCCCATGTGACCAATCCTTACCGCTTTCTGTAGAGAGGAAGTATGAACTTCATCTCCTGCCCTAGGAGGCAACTGAGAGGCAGTACATCATCTACCTTCCCTGGGGTGAATGTGCGCCTACAGGTATGCCCAGTCTTCCTCCAGTCCCCCACCAACTGAGTTGCCAAGGCCCGCAGCTCGTGGTTCAGTCCCCTATGAGCGTATCTGTCTTGCAGACTTGGGGCAGGAGGAGGACAGTGGTACAATGCAAGAGAGGATATAGAGGGAGGAAGTGGAACAAGGCTTTTTAATAGGATTTTGAGAAGTTGTGAGCGGGAGGAGTAACCTGAACCTAGGTAACTGCCACAGCAAATACGGCATAGGAGTGGATGTTTGGTCCATTTTAAAAATCCATTTACATTTCATTTTTATTTTTTGAGGGGAAAAGATTTCTTGGTGTTTTCCCTGCCTCTACTTACATTGCACCCTTCCTTGGCAGAAGATTTGAAATGCACTGGTCTGGGCAGTGTGAGAATTCCCTTGACATAGATACGAGGATTTTCCCCACAGCTAGAAGGCCAGCTCAGGTCTTTGCACTGCAACATTGAAAACACAGTCAGTTTAAACAATGTAAGACTCTGGCCTTCAGACAACTTAGAAACAAAGTCTTCGACACTGTTCTAGAATTATGCCTAATTCCTCTACTATTGAATATAAATCAAGAGCCAGTGTAATGATTGTGTCACTTCAGATAATTTAATAATTAATTTTCACAACCAGAGGGCAAAAAGCTATTCAGTAGATTTTAACATTTTCACTATGTGGCCATTTGACAACAGATAAATCATGAAATCCCTTACGTAGTATTTATCACTTGATGTAGTTATGAGGTTTCTGACTACTCAGAGTTCCATTGCCTAAAAATTATTCACAGTTCCTGGAAGTGTATAAAACAACCAGCATAACAGTATCACATTAGCTAACAAAAAAAAAAAAAGCCACAAGAAGCTACATGTCCTCAAACTGCTATTATGGTTTTGCCCTGAAGGAACTGTTAGATTTAAAAACAGTTAAATGCTAGCTGCAAAGTTGCTCCAATTTGCTGCCTCCACATTTCCACAGGAAAACTTCCACAGTAGGACCAGCCTATGACCAGCTCAGATTTCTTATCTATGCCGAACAGTTCCTCATTCCACAATCAGAACATACGTATAGTAACATGAAGAGTTATATACTACTTTTTACTATTGACTGCAGCAGAACAGAGAGTGCAACAGGAAAAAAAAAGAAAAAAAAGCAAAGAGAGGAAGATACTTTGAATGAAGCCCAGTATTACATTTGACTGAACTTTGTTTATATTAATACTTAGAAGTAATTTTCTCTTTCTCCTAAAAGTATTCATTAAAGTAAAAGAGAGCCAAATTGAATGAGAATTAACACTTAGTAAAATAGCCATTTGTGTCAATAATAATAAAGTTATTTATATTTTCTTACATGTAAAACTGTGATCCAAATCTGTTCTACCGATGAAACATAACATAACTTTACATTCAGTCTTCCGAAGTCTCGTTCATCACCTGATAATGTAATAGTATCTATGGAAGAAAGCCAATTAGTATTTTTAGAAGCAATGCAGTATCTTAAAAGTTCATTCCAAGAATAAGGGAACTCATTAGTAGGTGGACTGCCTATCTTTGAAAACTTCTCTCAAAATAAGTTTGAAATATCTTAACGCCTACATTTTAATGACAAAATATCCATGAAGCCCTGTAGCCTGACATTCTCCATAGCTAAAAGCCTTCATGTTTACCTCAGTTATCTAGATTGGATTTAATAACTTGTGTTGTACTCGAACAACTTTCAGAAAGAAAAAAAGCATGTGCCTGAAACACCCAGAACACATTTCTCATCTATCACTTCCCTTAGATTAATCACTTCTACTATTAAGTTTATAAACTGGCCTGCTTTTTATCTTTCTCAGATTTCAATTCCAGCCTAGTAAACATTTTACTATTAAGCTTTTCTCCAAGTCAGAAGAGCCATTTAATATCCAGCGTTTCTCTGTCATGACTGAAACTAGGTCCTTGCCCCCGCAAGTCTTCTTTTTGAGGAGACTGGGTGAAATTCTGACTTCCAGCAGGGTGACTTTCATGGGAACTTGATTAATTTTTGAGGGTTTATTCTGCAGTTCTCCACTTCTTCAGCATTCTTTCATAAATAAGGATACTAGGTTTGCATGCAATATTCTTGCCTAATTCTCAGTGTAATGTGGGTTATTGGATTCTAGGCACTTCACACAGAAAAATACTGATACATAAAAAAGGACTAGGGCTGTGACCAAGGTGCTGCATTCCATCCTAACAGAACATCTGTAATTTCTTAGTTCACTGCAGTAGTAAATCCAGGGATGGATTTTTCAAAAGCAGAACTCCTCAAAGGCTCATCTGCTCAATCTCCTGACAAGAGGAAGGTGCAAGTCCAAAACTTTTAATTCCCAATTGCAAAGGAATCGCCAAACTAACTTGCTAATTAAATTAATCTCAAAAAAAAAAAATTAACAGTAGAGACATCTTAACGTTTCAAGTGCAAAGGGAAATATTTCATTACAAGGTAAACAAACAAAATATTACCCAGACTCCTGTTACTGCCTTGCGAATCCTTCCTGGAAGAGGTACTGCTAGGTACACTGGAGAATGAATCATATCTCTGGGGGCAAAAAAAAAAAAAAGTCACTTCATTCAGAGCAACAGATGCAAAAGGCCAGATAGAATCTATCATGAGACAAGACATGATGAAAACCAAACAACACGCAATTTCGAGTAATTGTCTCATTCCTTACTAATCTCTTGGTATTACTAATTTGACACAAAGAGCTAATACAGGACACATATGGCTAGCATAGATTTTTTTTCTCATTGATATATATGAAACTTCATCTCTATGTAAAAGATAATGATTTGAAAATAAATGCAGTGGCTTTTGCATCAATGGAAACTTAAAGTGTTTCACTTTTCAACTGAGGGAGAAATCACAAGATGATGAACCACAACCTCTTGTCTGTCTTGTCCTGTCTAACAGCCTACTCAGGTTTCTCAACAGCCCTGTTGGACCGGAACAGCAGTGGTCAGAGAAGACATCAGGAAACAGCCTCTTGAAGTTTGTCAAGACGTTGAACTTTTCCCTCTAGTCCTTCCAGTGTACGGTACAATGCCCTTCAGTGTTTACTTTGAAAACACAATGCAACAGGAACAGAGACACCAAGTAAGCTGAGTTTTCAGTGTAACCTAAGTTACAAGGGGAACTCACCTTCATGAATCGATGAGGCGGGCTTCTGAGATCAAACATCGAACGACTGACATCAAATGATCCAGGCAAAGTACTAGGTCTTAAATCACTAACTAAAAAGACAAAGAGAATAACACAGATCATGTAAGCATCACAGCTAGAAAAAAACCCAGTAATTAAGAACCTTTTTTAAAAGTTCAGGAGACCTATGGTAGAATTGAAACCTAGCTAAATAACATCTAAGGAAGGACGTCAGCACCTTTCCCCACCTCCCTTTCCCAAAACACACTCCTGAAACGAGAAAATGGAGAGAACAAGCCATTAAAATGTCTTAACCAATTCTATCTTTGAAATAGTTCAAACTTAGTTGGCCACATTAGTAGCACTGGTAGAATGGGCAGCCTGCCTCAAAGTTATTTCCTTAAGAGAAATGGGTTTTTTAGTAGATGCTTTAGCAAGGCAGAAAAGCCTTGTCTTTAAATCTAGTCAGTCAGAACCAGGGCCTAGCGTGGTCTCCTTTTTTTAAATTTTTCCACAATAAAGATCCCAGTGGCAAAAACATGTTGCCTGCTAAACTTGGCCTCATCTCCCTGGCTTTACTGATCACAGTGTCAAAGCACCATACTCCGCACTTACTAGATCTCAGACAAAGCAAGTCTTAGCTCTAAGATGACATGTATTTGTTATAGTACAAAAGCAAGATCTTCATTTTAAAGAAGGGTAGTTTCTTCAGTAGTTGGAGATGGTTAAGTAGATCCTATCAGTTTTCTTTTGACCTTTAAGCAATACAGAGCTAAAGCACATTGTCTATGCATATTATGCAGCAACAGTAGAAAATGAGAGCTAACTAATGACAGCCACTGTTTCAGGAACCCTTGCTGACTCCAGTAAAGTTCAAGAGGTTTTTAAAGCCTCCCAATTTCAAAACTGACCCATATTGAAATGAATGAAAGAAGTATGGTTCAACTTCTAGGTCTATCTGATGCAATTAATTGCTCTTTTTTGCAATTCTATGTTATGGTATTTCAGAAGACTTCCATTACAATTCACTGATCATAGCTTAATAAAATTACATCACTCGTTACTGAAAATTCATTTCCCTTTTATTGCTATCAAAAGAAATAACCAATTCTGCTTATTGTGAGATGTGACAATACAGAATAATTCTTTCTTTTCCCAAGGAAGAAAAAGAGAACAGCAGATGAAGAAAGATTTGACAACCCATGGGAGGGAAAGTAACAACATCATTTAGATAAAATTTCATGAAGGTCTGTATGTCTGTCATGAGTTCCAAATTCTCTCTTGTGCATGACAGAAATGGGCTGAGTTGTTCACTGAGTCTGGTGTAGAAATAGCATTATAATGTCATACAAGGCCTAGAAACAGTGGTTGATATAATGGGAACAAATCGGAGAGATGGCCTGTTACTTGATTCAAAATTGGTTACGTTATGAAAATTAATTCCATATTCAGTACTCATGACTTTCACAAACTACTGGGAAACATCCACTTAAGCCTACAGGTTACAAATCACCAAAATGCTTTAAAGACAGTATGATCTGCTGTTTCTAGTAAAGCTGGTTAAAGTTTTCAAAGAACATGGGGGTGGTAGGGGAAAGAGATTGGTGCCTTTTTCAAGAAACTTAACTTTTTAATGGAAAAAAAAGTCAGTTTTCACACTGAGAAAGCTGTAAAATATAAAAAAGCAGAAAAATTTTAACCATAAACATGTTGTTTACCACTAAGAACTAGAATTTTGGAAAAATACTAATTTATTTTTCAGTTTGTTGTTTGGTTTTTTTTAAGATGAAGAGGAGGAACTTCACATGAAAATTCAAGAATTTCACTTCATACCTTCCAATTAAACACATTCTGTAGTTTGAAGCCCACACACACGAAAAGTATCATAGCACTTGCTGCAACAAAGTAGGCTTAGAGTTTTGCTTAAACAGTCTATAGATTCACATGAAGAGAATCATTTAACTTTTGAAACAAGGAACTTCCTGGAGGAAGAAGGCATTTTAGAATTGTACTCTTGACACACTTAAGTGACCTTTCTTGTGTTTAAGCTTACTAAGACAATAGTGAAGTGTTTACTTAGCTTGAAGAAAAATGGAAAAAGAGATGATTAACTGAAGGGAAGATGTTCAAGACAGTTTTATAAAATCCATTTGGCTCCCACCACAGGTACTTATGAAGCCTCACAAAACCATATGCGTTAAAGGCTGCTAAAATTCTATGTGGGTTTTGTTCTCTTAAAAAAAATACACGGAGTAGTCTTTTCATGTAGTCTCTATGGTGATTCAGAATTATTTTTAAAATGGGACACAGACTGAGACATTTCCCCCAGCTGTAAAATAAGCATGCTATACCATTCTAAATAAAACATCTTTAAAAATGCATGCTCTTGCCAGCTTCCAATTCGGTAAGAGAAGTGTGTACATTTCTTCCAAGTATATGAGTTTTCTGAATGCATTTGCCTTAGCAATCACTTACAGCAAGCAACACTTAGTCACCTACTTTACTCTAAACGCATTCATCGTAGGATATATATACCAATGAACAGCACAGAGGAAAATTTTTACCTAGGTAGCCAAACACTTTCTATCCTTTCTATTTAAACTTTTACTACCTCACAGCCCTCCCCCATTCTTAAACACACTTATGCAGTGAGAAGCGGGAACATGTCTGCACCTTCAAAAGCAAACTACAAAAAAGCTGGCATATAGCACCACTTCCCATTTTGCACCTGTTTCTACCATCTGCTCCTGAATGTTTTTTGCTGTTTGTTCCTCTCACCAGATATATACTCCTCAGGCATTCCTCTACTCAACATACTGCCCAACTTCCTTTTTCTATCTCCGCCAAACACTCCTGTTACTGGTAGCTGTAATCTCCAGTATTGCATCCTGTCATGGATCAGAGGCAGCTACACTAGCTTGCTTTGCCAATTTGTCTACCTTCGTGTGATGCATGAAAGCCTTAAGTCCCCAAAAGACAGAAAGGAACAGCGCAGCTGGCATCAAGCAGAGCTGGCTCCAAGGATCGATTCACCAGCCAAGAAGTGTCTTCAATATACAGACCAGTCTGAGAACTGCTATAATCAAACATGCCTTCCGTAGCCTAATGGCTTTTTTCTCTTACATATAAACCTTGGGAAGGGGAAGAAGATGGAAAAGTAAGGGTATGGTCCTTCTCACCTGATCCATATAATTTCCTGTTATCTGATTTTGCTTGGAAGCGCCTCATCAGATCTGGTGAAACCCGATGCTCCAAATAGAATGGGTTGTACACGTCATAGCAGGACCACTGGTACATGCTGTGCAGTTCTGCTTTCCGGTCACCAAATGAGGCTCTGGCAGATTCTGCAGAGCACAAGCAAGTATCAAATGCAAGAGTTCCAGACATAACACATGCTGCCTGGCTTCATAAGGCGGGCAGAGTGCCTTCAGGGCAAAGGACAAAATATTTCAATATTATCTACTTCAGGAAAAGGGAAAAAAAAAAGAAAAAGCAAAGAAAACACACATACATATTATGTCAGATTTCCACAGTGTGCTAGCAAACATTAGAATTAAATTGGCCATAAAAAGCTATGCATACTCTGTCTTGGAGTTCAACAATAAATGCCTAACTGGTTAAAATACAGAAGGCTCCAAAGACAGACAGCAAGAAAGAAATAAACAGAAGAAGTAGCGCCATGTGTACAGAAAACTTCTGACATATTTGGCTACCTACCCCCAGGACATTTCCACTCTGCTAATGGACCCCCCAGACCTTCAGGAGGGTCTTGTATGGAAAGATAATGCAACTTTGACTGCAGTCTCCTTGTCATCCAATTTCCATAGGAAGTCTGTCAGTGGTAAAATGGTCCAAAATGACTTGAATTGTTGGCTGAGGCACAAGTAGACAGATCTGAGAATGCTTGAATCCCAGCCCTTTACTCAGCCCATTACAGCACAGCTGCCCTATTTTCCTTTCATTTATTTATAATTTCAGAAAAAACATGCAGGTCTTGGTCAGCAGAACAGTAAACAACACTGGCGTAGTGCTTTATTTTGTCTGTCTGGAGCAAAAATAAGCCATATGTAACAGTACAGTAGGAATGGGGATGGCGTGACCTGGACTCTGCCAAGATCTGACATTTGCTTCCTTCACTTCACCTCCCTGAACTTCAACCTATCTGTTAAAAAGTTCTTTACCCCATTCTAAAGTGCTTTCAATTCTGCAAGTGTGTTGCACCGTAAGAGGCAAACTATTATTGCTGTAAAATCCTTTCCGCCAGGTGTTAGTAGAGGAAGTAAAAAAGAATAACTAAAACAGTGAGATGGAACATGAGAGATGATAAAGCAAGAATTCGAGTATAATGGGCTTGAGCATGATGTAAATTAGGATTAATGCTAGAAGTGAGGCCATAAAGAATTGATACACAGCAGGTGACGGAAAAAACAGTGTTCCAGACCAGGAGCACACTCCTTCCTGCTAGCTTACTTCTGTGAGAGCATGAGACATGCTGCAGTGAGTACTGAAGAGAAAGGCTGCCAGAACTTAATTGCTTTCAGGAGGGATGCCAAGAGCTAACACTGAGCATGTCCTGTTTCACTAACGGCAAATGGTCAGACACGCACAGAAAATTGAGGGGAACTGAGAGCAGAACTTGGGACTTCTACAGATATTTAACAACAGTCTAAGAAGCAAGTACTCTAAAACTATTTTTTGAATATGCTGGTGCTTTGGCTAATGTGAAGAAGGAATGACAGCACACTTCACTGTATTTAGTAAATCTCCCTAAAAAGTAAACTCTGCATTTTTAAAAAGCTGTAGTTAAAAAAATAAGTGTTTATATTTGGAAAGAGAAATGGAAGTCTCCTACTTGATGTAAGAGCCACTTTTCAAATATTTCTTCAAGAATTTAAAATATTTATGCAAGAGAGACAATTATGAAGAGTCAGGACATCCTGCCAGAAGATCTACTGGTTTTATAGCCTACGGGCCACTGTTCCCCAGGTCCTTCAGAAATGATGATGAAGCAGAATTCCCAATGAAGACAAGTCATTGGTTTATAAGTCACTGACTGGTAAGAGTGTGTAGAACAGCACGAACAAAGGTTGTTAGACACATCTTCCTTCTCCCTGAAGAACATTCATGCCTCAGAGTCCTTGACAGACTTGTCTGCACAGCATCTTGAGGATAAGGTAGGACAAAGGAAGGCAGAGCCTGAACCCAGACCCAGTGAGAAAGGGGATTACCAGAAGCATGTCCTGCATTTCTGTACCTTGTCCAAGAATGGGCTTACAAGAAATAGCTGCTGAAGTAGCAGGGAAGCAGGGAGGCTGAAGAAGATCAGGCTCAGAGATGAGGAGGGCCTCACATGTTCTACCCTCCAACTATTAAGTTTCGTGTACATGTCTGGTGAGGCAAACATCACAAATAAAGCCCACTAAAAAGACTGGGCACAAAATGGCCAGCCTATACCAAAAAGCTCTGCTAGGCTGCTTAGCTTGGCTCTGGTGCCAGTGTTACCAGAAGGGGTGGGTGAGGATGAAGTTTGGTAATAGGCATGCGGGATGAGAAAAGAAGCAACAGCAAGGACCCGGGAAGAAGAGAGAAGAGTGGTAAACCACACAAACACAGAAAGGTTTGATAGTACTGCATCAGTTATTATGCAACATGTGGTTGACTTTTTTCAATTATTAAGGTTTGTACCCTCAGAAAAGAACTACAGTCACATGGGACTAAAAGCATATTATTCACTTATCACGTCCTCGAGGCAAAGCAACTCTAGAGAAAACAACTGCTCAGGTATGCCCCTGTGCCAAAATCTTCCCTTTCCTAATTCTAGGCATCTCCTGGCAGGACCAAGAGCCTAGCTAGTGATAGCATATGCCCGGTAACTCACGTTACTGGGCCAGGCCTCTGTTCTTTTAAAATGCCACTGTGCCTAATTTGCATGTACGTCATTTTGGCAGTCTTGGCAGAGGTTGAAGCACAAGATTGTTGTGAAGCAAAGAATCATAGTATCATGTGCAAGCTTATACCACTGAGATCTGGGACCCCTGGCCTCCCAAGGAGCAGCAAAAAGAACAGGAAATAGTAGCACATGCTATCTATTGGTGAAATTTGAAAAGGAAGATGTGTTAGTACGCTAAAACATATCAGTACATTAAACATGAAAGCCAGACCATCCTCCTCCTTTACTTGAGTGATCTGGATGCTGGGAACGCATTAGGTCTTTCCCTGCCTCCAATAAATTCTTTACTAAAGCTTCTGTTTCCTTTAAATGTCTTCCATTACTTTGAGAATGAGCACTGGTGTGCAATCCTCCCTTTCAGTTTTATTCATGCAACATCACAGAGATTCATAGTGGGATGACATCCTTCACAAAACCTCTCTGGATGTCCAGAGAGAAAACAAACAAGACCAGGCTTCCAGAAAAGTTCTGCAAACATGTTTTCAGTAGGAATACTTGACAACTTTCAAGGAGTAGCAGAAGCTAAACAACTATTTCAGGAATGCTGTCTATGTTTTACCTTGAATTCCTCCAGCATGTGAGATACTAGGAAGGTTCTTCGGCTGTACGTAAGCCAATTTGAATGGAGGGACCACAAATGGTACCTCTTGACCATCCAGGGGCAGTTTAGAAAGCAGATAATCCTCTGAACACCCAACTTGACGCTTCACTGACACAGAAGACAATGGAGGCTTCTCTACAATAGTTGGCTTGCTTGCGGCTGCTGCTTCAGATTCCTGCACCATGGAAACCGCTAAAAATAAAGAGCAAGAAAAACAGACAGTCCACATGTGCATTAAGTTTTAAACAATGCTATGAACAGATCTCTTTTATCTAGTAGGATCTGTGCTTGATACATTACTTAACGGCTGCTAGTATTCAGTTTTACCAGAATTCAGGAGCAGCACCTGGAAAAGATATTCATCCTCACAACACCTGTACTGATCCAAACTCTTTGTTGCCCAAGCTTCTATATTTATAGCTATAGTGCTCTTAAGTGAATTTTTACAAGAGGTACACTTGTATGGTAGAAGAGTTCTTCAAACAACTAAGACATCAAAGAAAATCCTAACAGCAAATCCACAGGGAGTTAAAAAAAAAGTGTTTGCTCTTGGAGTTTGAAAGATACAAGACCTTTACATAACCTTGGATAAAAAGGTTGGCTTTTTTGGACAGCATTACAGGCTGCAAAGAGCAGACTTCAGACAAGTGTTATTTTTCAGTTCCAATTCCAATTCATAACACTAACAAGCATGTGTTCAATCTCCAAGTGGAGGTATGGAAAGAATTTTGGATGGTGTAAAAGAATTCAAGTTTATCGGGGTGACACAGTCATTTTATTAATGGGAAATCTCATCATTAATGAAGCCAGAAGAGCAAACCCCTTAGTCAATGTCATTGTGTAAGAACTCACGATCATTTTTTTCTTTTTCCATGCAGAAACACAATTTACAGCAGTTTTTTATGCATTCTGTTGCCATTCTTTTCAGTGTTGCAATTCAGAGGAGACCACAATCAAAGATCCAGCGTAGTTATCAAACCTGAAAAACAAGATAAAATGAACTGTAGTAGATGGGAATAATAAAAATAAAAATGCAGTACCATCAGTTACTTAATATGTGATTGCTTACTGGACACAGTCCCAGGGTCAATGAGAAAGTTACTGCAGTCATAAAAGGATCAGAGTCATCAGATTTCTCTGAGACAAATTATTTTTCATATAAAAGCACAAGGAAAGAGATAATCATTTTAACGTACGGCATCCAAGAACTCTCAGTGACCCGCTCAGGTCCCTGCCTTTCAGGAACACTAAAATTCTCCTCGTATTTGTGTGTGTCACTGGGCTTTGGAGTTTACTCAGCTTTACAGCTGTTTTGATGTGGTCTTGTCAAGTCATTTGCAAGATGTGTTTTTTATTCCATTTCCCTTGTTCATGCTTCTCCTGTCCTTTTCCACTCATGTCCTATTTTCACATACATCCATACATGTTTACATTTTTCACTCAACATATTCCGTACTTTACATTTGAAAGCACTCTTTACAAATGATGCCAAAATTGCTTTCTTTGAGGAACTACTGCTTTCTCATAATTGTATACACATGAAACTGAAAAGCTATTTTATTATACAATTGTCTGCTAGGCATACAGAAATAGAGCACGCTGACTTCCAACAAAGTAAGAGGCATGTAATGTACTGCAGAATGAGAACAAGTCTTTAACAGCTGGTTAACATTAAAAGAACTTTATGACAATGCTAACTGGCCTCATTTAAACATCTTTATTCATATCCTTATGTTCTCTTTTCAGAGCGACAGAGACAGCTGCGTTACCTCCTGTCCAAAACTTTAGCTGTCTAAGTCTAGTCCTTTTACATGTACCTAAAGTACACAGGGTTCTTTGTAGAACATACCCAAGATATGATTCCAACTCCATGAAGATTAGAAGACACCAAACAGAACATGAACATAAGCTGAAGGGATGGGCAAGACAATGAGCAAGAGAAAGGGGGAAAGCACAGAGAGAAGATGGCAATTACACACAAATGGACACATATGCTCAGTTACCTCAATCACAAGAAATTGCTTAAAGCTTCCGTGCTCCAGCGCAGAAGTCATTCCCACCTGCACTTGAACACTGCCGTCACTTTCTTTGTATGTGTATTCAAAGACAGCTGGGGAACCACACAAATGCTGTGGAAATAACACTAATAGCCCCAAAACTTTTCTTTCATTAAAAGCCCCTCAAAATTCTGACCAATGCCAAGTGGAGATACTGAGCTACGGACACTTTGTCTAACTGAGAAAACGTGCTTTCTTGTGTTAACATTATTTATTTCCATGGGTAGGGTGCAACTGAAAGTTATCAATAGACATATCAATTCGCAAATACTGACCAAAGACAGCATATACTTACTGACCTGTTCTTTTGCACTCTACAGTACCTCAGCACTACTATTTATATTTTAACTTAGAGGTTTTACAAAGTCCCTGAGAGCACATGGCTTCATGAGAAAGCCTTGAATTAACTTGTTATCTTTAAAATACCGATGTGAAATATAATCAAGGTTTATTATTACAACTACTTAAGGGTTCCAGAATTATTCTTAATCATGAGCTATCACAAAGTACTGATTAGAAGGAAATTCTTAAAATATATTCCCATTAGACCTAAACCTAAGTAAACCATTATTCAACTGCAACAAGGACCTAAGGAAATATTTGG
Organism: Gorsachius magnificus; assembly: GCA_034008185.1. Classification (NCBI taxonomy): domain Eukaryota; kingdom Metazoa; phylum Chordata; class Aves; order Pelecaniformes; family Ardeidae; genus Gorsachius; species Gorsachius magnificus. The sequence continues at coordinate 52,130,634 of CM067086.1, forward strand.
TTTAATACAATTTCTCTGAATAACTTTTGCTGGTTTTATCACTAAGTGACATTCATTATTTCCTCTAGCTTTTATACTGCTCTTTGTGCTCAATAGATCAAAATGAACAAAATCCAAGTGACCCCAATATAAAAACCTCGGAAGTAGCCTGCATACTGGTACACGCTATTCTGGAAAACAGAACACTACTGAAAAGATTGCAGCGTAGTCTCTAACCAGACAGGGCAGGGGTGCAATATCCTGCTTTAAAAGGGACACCATCTCTCTGCACAGAATCTGTCACTCCGTACTTGCCCTGATCTCAAAATTGCCCATGCATGTAAGTACAGTATGAGATCCGTGATCAAATTCTTCAGAGGTGACGCCACTGACTCCAGAACCTGCTCTGCATCTTTACAGAAGCACAAAAAGAGGCAGGGAATTTCTCCTTAAATTCTCCACGTTTCTAAGGATCAAGTTTTCACCGCTGCTTCTCCCTCGGAGGTGCACTCACGACAGCTAAGCCTGCTAGAATTCAAAGTTTACTTTAAGGTTCCCTTGCAGTGATTTTCCTTCCCAGCTGCTATCAGTACACAGCTGGAGTTAATATGCTTTACTCTTGTTCACCATGTTTAAACTGGGCTGAAACAGCTGCTTCATTTGCTCTAAGCTTTGCAACAACGATATCTAAGCCTCAGTGGCAGTTTGTGCAGGCAAAACAGTCTTTTATCTCAAAATGTCCAGATTGAATTTATTCTCTACTGCTGGTGAAGAAACCAAAGCGTTAGTAACTGCCCTGCTTGCCAGCTACATAAAGTGGAAAAATTAGTTTTTCTGCATCAGAGAAAATTCAGTTCATGGTAGTAATTTCTTTCCCCAGAACTGTTTAGCTGGAACCATGAAGGTGAGCAAATAAACAAATGTAAATTGTCTGTCACAAGCAGTTGCCTTTCCATCACAGGGTGGAGAGCCTCACCTAGAAAGAAAGGGCTACATATGGGCATTAAGGATATAACAGTAATAATGTAATTCTACATCTTTTACACTTCTACCATTAAAAAAGAGTACATTTTTCACAGTAAGACCAAGTAACCTGCGATAGTCTTTGACCGTTATCTTTTTTCCACCATTTATCAATATGCAAACATTCATACAGTTTTTCTATCTGAAGACAAATATAAAGCAATTCATCACTGCCTATTGTACAGAAAAGAGTACACTGTTTACAGATTACTGTTCTGTAGGCAAGGTAATATCAGTAGCAAATGCCAAAGTATATAGACACATAGCTTAGAGTTTCCAATACAGTTTCAGCTTCAATACAGTATTTTGAAAAGCAAGTTCCAAGACTAAGAGACTAGAACACGGTTTACACTTTTTTTAAGCTTAAAAACGTAATGGTTTCAGTGGCAAAATATGTGCTTGCATTCCTAGACTTATACCACGGCCACATTACCAAAAAATGACAGCATTTGCTGAGGGACAGAACATCTAGATACAGTGCTCTTATTCTGCGTAGAGCACTTTGCTTTGTTCACGAAATCACAACATGGATGGTCTCAATTTCTTTTAACAGTTTTAATTCACTTAATTAACCCGCAGAGATAAATATATCGGGGGGGTTGTTTTAGTTCAGAAGAGCAATTCTGGTAGTAAGTTAGATGGCTTGGCTCCCAGTGAATTTATTTTCTCATATCTCTATTTCCCAAGTTGCCTATGGTTAGTTATACAACTTCCACTGCGTGCAAGTTTTGTCTTAACAATGTGGGACAGAGAGAAATGTAGCAGGTTCTGTTGTATATTTTATCAACTGAAAATGAACAAAAGATCTTGTAGAAGGTTAAACAAGTATTTCATGATCTTCACAGAAGCTGACATTTCTATCAAAGGTTAAACTTCTCCTATATGCCAGAACCTTTTGCTGGTGTCAGCTACCCCAAAATCCTCAGTATGTCATTTAACAATTGTTAAAAGGTTGTACTAGCATGCATTTGCCTGGGAATAAGACAGAGAACAGTAGAGACATTTGTTAGGTGCACCATCCAATTCCAAAGAAGTACTTACTTCCCAGCAATGCCATCCATCTTAACAAGTAGCTAGGACTCCTTGACCCCATCTCTAAGTTTTAGGGGCAGTTTTTGTTAGGCAATATGCATACGTCAAACTCCATTTTGGAGATACTAGACTGAGAAAAGGGCAGGAGGAAAAGGAGAATAATCCCTGATTTTCAGACAAAAAACTAAGGTAGAGAAATCAAATCACTTGTAGCAGAAGAGGGAACTGAACCCAGATCTTGTCACTGTCTCAAATTCTCTCTCTCTCTCAGTGTTTCCCACCAATTTCAGTAAGCTTTTTCATTTCTCTCTTCCCAGTATCAAGCCAAAATAACATAATCAAACATAACTCAGCAATAGTTCTTCTACACTAAAGCAGAAGGAGAGCCAAGGTTATTAGAACATCCTGGAAACAACAAAGTCTAAAAACCAACCACACACATACTCAGAGCCTAGAGAATTACAATCACTACTATTTTAATGGGTTTATATGGAGAACATAAATTATCTTAATGATTTCCAGATTTCTCTGATAGAAATTTTGAATGAGCTAAAGTCAGATAAACACAGTATCAAAGACTTCAGTTTCAGATGCCTCCAGAACAATTACATGACAGAGATGTTTGGAGAAGAAAGTAAATACTTTCAACAACTCATTAAATAAAAAGAACATGATAGAAAACGGATGATCGCAATATTAAATATTAAAAGCTGAAAGCAGTCTGAAAAGAAATGTCAGGTCTTTGCTGCCTTATGATGAAAGGGTGTGTTTTGCAACAAGTCTGTAGGCTGCCAATGTATTTTTCCTGCATTTAGTCACAGCACTGTTCCATAGGAGTTGATCAGGTAATACATTTAAAACTATGCAACAGACACAAAGGTGAAATAGCTCATCTCAAACTGGGAAAGCTGGCTAAACCAGAGGTTTCAAATGTTACAAGATTTATTGCCAGCCATAAATGTATAAAACGCACTCTCAGACCTGCATTCCAGAAACATATCATGGCAAGATTTCTAGTAGCAGTAAGTCCTCACAAAGCGGGAGGTGTAAAAGAAAATATCCGGCAACAGGGATGATCAGTTGTTATTAAGCATTTGGGACAGATCATAGAATCATTTAGGTTGGAAAAGACCCTTAAGATCATCGAGTCCAACCGTAAACCGAACACTACCAAGTCCACCACTAAACCATCTCCCTAAGCACCACGTCTATGTGTCTTTTAAATACCTCCAGGGATGATGACTCGACTGCTGGGCAGCCTGTTCCAATGCTCAATAACCCCTTTCAGCGGGAAATTTTTCCTAATATCCAATCTAAACCTCCCTTGGCACAACTTGAGGCTGTTTCCTCTTGTCCTATCACATCCTATCAGATCCTCAAATGACCTAAGTGTCTACAGCTCCAGTAGCCCCAGTGGAGCCAACGACACTTCGCAAACAGCTGAGGATCTGCCCTGTGAAGAAAGCAAGCTCAAGCTTGCAAGTTTACACCTCAGCCAAAAACCATGTTTACACTACCTCTGTGCCTTTCTGCCTTTCAGATCCAGGAGATGCAGTCATACAAATCCTTCAAAGAGCATAAAAACACCACCACAGGTCTCCAGATGATTAACAAAAACACACACTCTGCTGCAGTGCAGACGGACTCCCTTTGACGGTGCAGATGCTGCAAAGGGTTTAGCTTCCATGGCCAGCTGTTTTGGAGTTTTGTTTCTGGAGGAGAGCGTCTGGGAGCTGTGCACCAGTCTGAGCACAGCTCTTCATCTGAAGAGAGGTGGCTTGTGACCACTGCATCTCAGAACTGGTCAACACTAGTAAAGCAGCTTAAATGGTTTTGAGAAGTTTGCCTCTTGCTACTGTAGCAGCAAGGACAGCACATGCACCTATCTACACACATAGTGTCATGCACAGGCACACACTTGCCAAAGACATAAAGTCCGCAATTAAAAAAAAAAACCACCACCTAGTTTTTTGGGGACTGTAGGCAGGTCTGATTTGTATCATCCACACAGGGGAGAGAGGCACTTCAAGTGGGTCTGAGCATGCATCAAGGACAATAAGCTTTTGTTCCCATTCATTATAAAGCCAGGCAGTAGCAGGTTGTCTGGAGGAAAAGAAAAAAAAAAGGGGGAAACAAAAAATGTCATGCCAACACACACCTACGAGGTGCATGATAAAAGGCTCGTATCTATGCATGTTTCAGGAGAACCCCACAACAGTGATATCTGCAGTAACTAGTGGGTGTGTGTGTACATACACCTTCCTTCTCTGCTTGTAACCACAACTCCCGGAAAAGCATGAAAGCTCTGGGAATTTGCACACAGGGATTATTCCAGTTCTTCTGCCATCCAAAGAAATGAAGAAAACATAAGGCTTTCCTTTCTTTTGCGCCTGGAAAGAGAAAGGGATTTCACCCTGAAAGCAGTGGATCATGAAGGAGACACTAAAATAACACAACAGAAAAAGAGAAGTTATGAGAAGGCTTCTGAAGGACACAACCAGAAGGGCATTCTTGTGAGAGCTGTCTTAGAAAGTTTGACAGAAACATAATGAAGACATGCAAAGCTCTCCCAGTGCAGCAAATAAATGAAGAAAAAGTGCAATTACATATTTAAAACTGGGAAAAAAAAAAAGAAAAAAGACTATGCATCATTAACGTAGTTTAGATGATGGGATTTTGTGATGGACCGTTGCACAGCTTTCCTGGGGCAAAGAGCCTACCGGCGCAGTTTAAGTAGTTACACAATTAGATCTGGTAACAGAAATAGATGGTAAAAAGTTGCTGGGAAAAGTGTCACGCTCCATGATGCAAACCAACCACTAACTGCCTAGCCACAGGAAGCACCTTCCCACACTGGTAAATGATGGCACAACAGGCCATCGAGGGAAGCTTTACAGGTTCCTCTCGCGGATCCCAGAAACAGGAAACAGAACGGAAAGGACCGCTGGTCCGAACTGGCACGGTCCTGTCCTGCAAAGCCCCTCTTGTTCACTTACAGTTTGCTAAAGCAGCATCTTACTTTTGGAGAGCCAAAGGCCCATTATCAGCCCTTGTCCCACCCTCCTCAGTTACTGACACCACAAGATTTCAACCAGTTACTCCTGCACTGCATTGCGCAACCTAAGCAGGAAGGCACTCGAGTTTTATTTCAGCAAATATTCCAATAGCTAATCGCCTTCACTGTTAGTATTTTAACTCTATTTCCAGTTTTTTTCCCAGTTTTTTGTGTCTTTGCTATATGAAGACTGTTAATTATCAGTATTATTAAGTTAATTATCTTTTCTTCATTCAGATCTTAAAAAGATGAGGATCTGACCTTCTCTCGTATTTCTCTTCAGTAAGCTAAGTAGGCCGAAGCAAGCCACGCAGACAAGTTTAAACCTGTAGATTTACACCACTCAAGTCTGTTTTGTATAGTTCTCAACACATTATCCCGCTTCTCTGGCCAGTTTTATTCAGGGTGACACCCCAACTGAACTATGCGCTTCAGACTCCACAATGTCACAGGATAATCTAAGGTGAGAATATATTTCATTAATTAATACTTGTAAGGGCAAGATTGCTCTCATTCCCGCAGTGTTGTATCGAGATCCCAAACTGTTACTGGTCCACTGTTGCCTCTGCATCCTCCTGACTATATTCTGTGCAAGTGGAGAAGAAGATGAGGATGGGAGCCTGCAGAGAGCATCCCCACAGTCCCTCTGGTGACTGATGTAGTGTTCAGGTAAGATATCGTTTGCTGGGCTCTCCTAGAGATAACAGTTGTATGTAAAGTTTAAAACCCTTGTAATCAGCAGGAGTGCTTAGTGCTTCACTGCCATCAGTCGCGATGTGACAATTGTACAAAAATATTACTTACTCAGCTTTAGCAGGCTTCTCCTGAGGCAATTCTTAGCTGAGCTGTTGCCATAGCAGTAAAAGCAGACCTCACTGTGATCCCACAAGCTGCTTTATATGTTCTGCTGAGGAGGTCTAGCTCTAACGGACCCAGGGCAGAAGGTTTGCCTGGAACAGCCACATCTTCCTACAGGCAGTTGTGAGAGACCATGCCATGTCCCACTGCAACTTTCCCTTCTCCCTCCAGCTTCTCTGCCTAGATGAAGATGATCTAAAACACATCTCCCTTTGTGCGGGCCCCGAGCTGAACCCTACAGAAAGAGCACTTGCGCAATCTAGCTGCGGTCTCCTTCAGCTCAGCAGCTGCTTCTTCCCAGGGCTCCAGGCTGGAGGAGGCCAAATGGCCTTCAGCGCATCTGCACACGCAGCCCAGGCACAGACCACCATACTGAGAATGCGTCACGAAGAAGAACTAATTGCTCTTGCCTACTTCCCTGAAGAAAAATAAAGCCGAGCAGGTGTGTGTGCTTGAGCTATTGTGCTACAGGAACAAATGCCTCTGCTTTCCAGGCACCCCTTGGAGAAAGAGAACAAGCCCTGGCACGAGCACACGATCCAAAGTCATCCTTCTGACACGGCCCCCAGGGACACCCTGACTCTGGCTTAGCATTATAGCCTTGCACCTGCAGCCCTTAAATGCAGACTTAATCCAAGCCTGCCCCAGTATGCAGAAGATTAATAATATTATTTACAAGGGCCAAAAGAACAGTTTTCATAAATCTGAGCCAATTTTTCCCATGCAAGATTTATATTTGAATTAAGAAGGGAACATTATAAATCTATCCCACGATAAAACTTGGGATTTTAATATGCTGAATCCCATATGCTCTGGGCTGTAAAAGTTGATAGAGTGAGTGTTTTTTCCTAATGCTGCATTAGGCAAGTAACCAATTCATCCAATTACTGAACTGACAACACTGTTCCTGTGAACTGTAGATAAATTCACTGAGTTGGACCAGGATGTACAATATGGTATGTATTGGGGCAGTAAACACAAAAGAATAGATCCATTATGTTGAACTGCAGATCATTTTGGACTCAGATGGAAAACAGCAAAGCAAGAGTTGAATTCAGGACACCAGAAAAGAAAACTTAAGAGATTGAAATATGTATAAAAAGAACTTGGCTTTTGATGAGAACATGGAAAGAATTCAACATAAGATAAGTCCTTTGCTTTAAGCAGATTAGGAAAAAAATGACAATCACCGATGGTTAGCTTATAATCTATCTTAAAATTTAAGACTTATGCATTGTGTCAGGTTTTAATCCCATTTTTTCTCCTTCTGCAGTAATGCCAGGAAGACGCAAAAATAGAACTGTCAGCAGTCCCTCTATAGCTCTGACACCAAAGAGGACTCAAAGCATCTGGACGAATTTTTCAACAGGACAGCCACGAAGAAAGTATTTTAGGCAAGAGCACCTGCCTGTGCAATGGAGTTTCCTAGCATGGCTAAACACCACTAGCTTTGAAAAGATGGCCCTTGGAAACCAACTCAATGCAACACTGAAAGAGAGCACTTGAATGGCATCCAGGACTCCTCAGCCTCCGCCACACAGAAAACACGTGGATACACATGGAATACCCAGACAGCTAATGAAAAATAGCTCCTGCTGTATATATGAAAGAAGAAGAAAACCCAAGCAGTTTTGCATGGAAAAATACAGTTTCATCACTATTAAAACTATTTTAAGGGAACCCTGTTGACCTACAAGAGTCAAGATGGAATATTTCCTTTTTTAAATAAAAATATATATACACACATTACTGCTTTGTTCTAAGTGAAGCAGATTTTTCTTAGTTATTTTACATAATATATTTAAGAGTTATTTTACATATAACTATTAGCCTGCTTTATGACGAAAACAAAGATTTTTAAATTACGGAGTTTCCACGGGATGAGGATTCCCCGTTCAGCAGTTCTGCTCGGCACTGTCACTCTATAACCAGTTACAGCATTGTAGTGAGAGAAAGAACATGTGTAAGTTGTATAAATGAAGGCTAAAAGACTATGGCTGAGATTAAGAAAGGAAACAGGTGACAGCAGTGCATCTCATATATGACAACAGATTAAATGAATGACTCAAGAACAGGAAATGGGAACTGATCTAAATTAATTCAAATCCAAACCAGATTGGGAGTATTGTTCTGCAGGGCATGTGCGCTGAGCTCAGGAAGCTGCCTAAAACACACTTTACAATAAAAGTCTAGGAGGATCCCGTCTTTATAAGGTACAACTATTTATTACTTTTTTGCTTTAAATCCACCCAGACCAGAGGCCCACAACTGCATTTAACAGCCCCGGCAGAGCCTATCAGAGAGCCGTACTGGCTGGAGCAGTTGGCAGCTGCCCAGGCAGATGAGCAGGAACCAGACGCTGCATAAAAGAGGTATTTTTAAATAATTTTGCATAGACATTGGGAGAAACCAGCAGAAATCAGAACTGTCTCAATTTTATGGGAGCATCTAACATCCCAATTATTATTGGCCAAATGCTGCTACATGGTGGCATGGTGGTGGGGCTCCGCTCCCTTCTGAGAGGACAGAGGTCCTCAGGGCAGAAGTTGGCAGCAAGAACTTACCGTTCCCTTTTTCCCCTCAGGACAGATTTGCTTCAAACAAAGTGAACAATAGCTACACTGTGAATGTATGGGGGGGTTTTATCCTGTTGAGTTTAAATTAATACTTTTCACAAGAGATCTTTGACCCATGATTTCACGCATTGGTGACACTAGATCTGGAAGTGCACGTACCACTGAACTGAACGAAAGCCAGGATGATTCAGGGAGATGTTCTGTGTTTAATCAAGGTTTCATGGAGGAAACTTTCTAGCTACTCGGGTCACTGCTGAGCAGAGAGAGAACCTGAACAGGAGACTGACAGAGAATTCCCAGTCTAGAGGCCGAAAATCCCATTTTGAAAAAGTAAATCAGAAAGAAAAAAAAAACAAAAACCCAACCCAGAACTAAAAGGTTTTGAATTTTCCTTTAATGTGAAACGAAACTGGTCTTGAGACTGTTTTGTTGTTACCTAGAAGATAAGTACTAAACAATGTTTCACGAATCTCTCAAAAACAGGAAACACAACTTGGTTTTGTACCAGTTCATCACTAACCACAGAAGCACGGATAGCTCATGATACTTTTAAACCTCGCTCTGACTAACCCTCCCCTCGCTATGGCAGGTGCTTTCCTCATCGGAAGAGGACCAGACGCCTGAATTCTGTAAAGAGAACCCGCCCTTGGCCCCCTTTATCTGCCCCCTCCAGCCCCTGCCAAGCCCTGGTCAAGGGTTGGGCCATCTTCTGGCCGCATGAACCACCCGATGCTGGACATGCCGGCCCAGCTTCAACAAGCAGGGCAGACAGGGCCATATCCAGCCCCCTCAGCCTGGAGGCACAAGGGCTCTGTGGGAGCAAGGGGCTGCATTCCTGCAGGTGAAAGGGACCCTCCCACAGCTCTGGTGACGAGGATGTCCTGCAAAAGCCAAGCAGCCTTCTAGCTCCCCATGCTTCAGAGGAAGCCGAGGCACTACATGTCTGCATTAGCGTAACCCAAGCACGCCTTGCCGATGAGGCTGCAGGGGCTCCGGGGCCCAGCACACTGCCCTCTGCCTCGGGGAGCTGGGCAGGGAGCCAGGCACCTGCCTGCCCAGGCTGGAGCACACCGTACAAGTTCCAGGCTCCAAAGCATGGGTGCCAAATCAACTCAAGTGCCTAATAGGTTTTGAGGCCACTGGGTCACGGACCTTATCTAGATTGCTTTCCTGGACTTCAAAGCTGGTTTAACTGCCAAAGCAGCATCTCCAAAACTTGCTCTTCAGGCCAGACCCAACGCTCATTGCAATCACCGCAAGAAGCCCCCACACCAAGGGCCTTCATTTGGGGCCTAATTATCTGTTCTCTCCAGTTTAAGTGTGGCTGTTAGATCACTGAAAAACAAAGCTTCAAAACAAAATCACAAGGGTACAATTTACAGGAAAGATAAGCATCAGATTCCTGACACACTTTTTTTTTGGCACTGAATTTATATAAACTTCAGCTGTGATGACAGGCAAACAAACACTCATACTAAGCTTAAGAGAAGCGTCCTCACTAATTCTGCATGGTTTGATGTGTTAACATGAGTAAGAGGTATGATGCAACACAGATGAGTTCAAACCAAACCCATGATTTGAACCTCTTCCCACATGAGGCTCCTCAGTTTAGGTCTGAAGGTTCACCCCAGCCGCAAAAGTCTATCAACATAATTTTTCTCTACAATAAGCAATCTGTCTGATGGGGCCTGAATAGCGTTACTAACCAGAATGAGAACACGGCTTAACCCAAACTCAGCCTATCCTACTTAAAGTCAAAGCCTGCTTTGCCTTTCACTTTAAAGAGATGAGATCTTAGGTTGTCTGCTGACAGAGACTGGGTGTTGTCCTACTTAGATTAGAGAGAGAATATTTACCAGATTTAAGGTATCCTGGGAGACAGCAATTCAGAATAAACAAAGTTGTTCTTTTATAAAATTAAACAAGAGTCTGAAGAGGGGAGCAATAGGTCAGGATATGCATCATGCAAAATTCACCAAATGAAGTAAATAATAGTAATTTTAATAAAGCAAACAAGTTCAATAAATGCTTCCACCAAAGTCAAAGGGTACTTCTGGTATAAGCCAAAGCGGGTAGGATTCACAGGAGACAGCAGGCCTGACCTAGCCAAAGCCTGGCTTCCTCATGGAGGCTGCCCTTCTAAGGCAGGTCCTCTGGCTCTGCCCACCACACATGGGGGCTGCGTCCGCCTGTCCTGAATTTGCCTAAAGGGCTGGCTGCTACCAGAGGGGCAGTTCGGCTCTCCCTTGCCAACAACCATTCCTGTTGGATCTAGTAAACATGCAGCTGCACGATGAGTTGGCCCAGCTCACTGATTAGACGCAAAACTAAACCACCAAAATAAACAAACATGGTTTTCTTTAAAAAAGCAGTTTTCCAACTCGCCCTTGGCTGCACAAGGTGGGGTCAGAATGTGCAGTGGGGAAAACGGGGGGCCAGAGCGGGACTGCCCTCTTCACAGCCAACCCACAACCCTGGGGAGTGCATTTAGAGTAACATACATCTGAAACTATAACACCGACAAGGAGGATGAGCAGAGGCTGAGCAAAAAGCAAACCGGCTGATAGGCAACACAAGTGACAGAACAAACAAGTAAAATGACTGAGCCTAATGATTAGGACAAAGAAAAAAAGAGACCAGAGTCTGAGCTTTCGCTCCAACACTGTAAATTAATAGCCTACATACACACGACTGAATGAGCAGTCCTGCCCACATTCACTCTTTCCACAGCGTAAGAAGAAAGAGGATTTAATCACCTGGGGATCCATCACCTAAATTAAGCACAGGGAAGGGCAGTGGAATTGATGGGACTTCTGTGGAGTCCAAAGTACCCTTTGCGTGCAGCGTTTTTAGTAGGTGTGATTTTTATAAGTATTTGCAGGAATCAAGGGACACTTTAATAATAAATATATTTTTCTTGAAAATCAGTATCACTTAGCCACATGTATTCTGCAAATATATTTTTAAATATTTAACATACAGCCAGAAAAAGGACTAGAAATCAAACTTCCCCACTGCTGGCTTCATGCCCTAGCTGCTGAGTTGTAGGATCAGAGCTCACCTAATGAATATTTCTATAGTGAAAGCAAGGCAAAACAGTTTCCTAAGTACAGAGTCAGAGAGCACCAGCCCAGAACAACACACAGGTTTATGGCTCTAGCACTTTCTTGCTAAATGAAAGATGGAAATTCAGAACTTAGCTCTTCACATCAAGGTAATGGCTCTAGACAAAGCCTAGAAAGAATAACAACAACAAAAATAAGAATAAAAAGCATGGCAATATACTCCCCTGCATGTTTTTTAAGTGGCCCTGATCACCTGTATGTAATCTGAAGACAGCTGAGTTCTCCAAGAGCCACTTGTCAAGGAACGCCTCACTTCTGGATCCCTGGACAGCTTGGGCACCTAACAGGTCAAAGCTGTCAAACTAAAGGCACATCAAGCAGCAGACCTCAATGCATTCGGCAAATGTTACCGGGAAAAACCTGAGCCTGCACAGAACAAAGATTGAGGGTTAGGACTGCAAGGATCTAGCTCTGCGGAGTGGGTGCCCACAGGATCATTTTGATGCCCAAGCACTTCACAGTTATGGCCCAGCGTACATCCCTTGAGATCCAGTTCTCTTCCTGCGCAATTACAGCAGCAGTGACTGGAAGTGTACATTGCAGGAATGGCTGTGGCATCGACCTTTCCATTCTTATCTAGCTAATTGGGCGTGAGACACTGGGCATGTTTCCACATTGAAGGAAAGTTTCAAGACCAGCTTAATTTAAGATGATGTTTATTTCAGACTGCTGTTTAATAACCAAAGTGATCTGAAGCACCCAGGAATCCAGCTGTATGGTATGCATTAAAAAAGTACACCGTGCCTTCTGAAAAGGACAGTTTGAAACTGCGTATGATCCCGACTGCAGCCTTAACAGTGCTCTTGGATCCAGCAGGTTATAACTTCAGTGAATATAATGTATTTTCTGATGCTAATTTCATCCAGTACAAAAGGGAAACTCTGTCTAGCTATATTCACAACTTTCTTCTGAGTTTTGGCTAAATGATACCTCTAATTATCTGAAGTGTTCCTAGAAGGTGATCTAATTAGTTATTTCTTGCCTATGATAATACTTAGATGCTAATTCACACAGAATATTTTGATTTTACAACATTTCCTTATAGCAGTACCAGTTTGAGGCTCCTTTAAGTACAATTTAATCTCAGACCTGATTTATATCCAGATTTAATTTTGTAGTAGTTCAATATATTTTTCTACCTGCCTCCGTTTCTCAAGGTCTGTCACTTGATGGAAAAATACAGTCCCGAGCCAAATCTTGGGAGCGCACTGCCAAATTAACACTCCTACAGCCATGAACAAACCAACCCCAGGCACTGCAAGGTCTTCCCTGCAGAAGCCCCACGGATACCGTAGCACGGTGGCAAGGCACCGCGGATGCGCAGCATCGCCTGTAACGCAAACTGCCCAGGAACGCTGCCTTCTGCAGTTCCCGTTCTGCAAGCTGAATTCGTCTGACAACTTTTAGCCTACTTTGAAAAACCACGTAGATCAATATGCTGACATCCTTAAAGAATTCTGACTTTAAAAACATGCTGTCCCGTTCAATATACTTATCAGTATGAATGAGGCGAAATACAGCAGGGTTTGTAAAAAAGATCCTTGGGTTTCGTTTCTCAGGAGCCTTATATGCAGAGCGAGACGAGAGTCATTTACAAACTGCCAAAGTATCACTCTATATTCATGCTTAAGTACTCCCAGTATCAATACACAAGGCAGTTATGTTACATTCAATCGCAACAGTGAGAGAGAGAGAGAGATATACACACACACATATACACACACGGAAGAGTCACTTCAGCAAGACAGCCCCACAAAAGCCAACCTTCCCGGCCAGTTCTGTTCCCACTCACTCTCACGCACGGCCCGCGTTGCGGTGCTGAGGGCTGTGCGCCACGAGTGGCAGCGGCTGCTGCAGATCGGCCACCAGCTGGTTCTGCTGGAACCGTGAAGCCCAACTTTGCATTTCCGACGAGCGGCTAGGCAGGGAAAGCGGACCGCCACCTCCACCGCCCGCCGCGGGGGCCCGCCCGCAGGGGACACCCGCGCCGCCTCGCTGCGGTGGCCCCGGCTCCGGGCTGCGCCGGCGTCCGCCACCGCGGGGCCTCGGGCTGCCCCCCGGCCGCCGCGCCGAGCAGCGCCTCCGCGGCCCCTGGGGCGGGAGCTCCGGGCCTGGCTCCCCGCGCCGCCCGCCCCGGCCCCGTACCTGCCGGGAGGGCGCCCAGCCGCCCCTCCGCCCGCTCGCGGCTGCCGCCGGCTGGCTCCCGCCCAGGCCTCTCCTCCCGCCCGGCGGCCGCCGGCCCCCGCCTGCCCTTCCCAGCCAGGCGTGCCGGGCTCGCCGCCCGCACGGCCCCTCAGGTGCGCTCCCGCGGCGCTGACTCACCGAACCCTGTCGGGAGGGCAGCTTCCCCGCTGCCCTGGGGCTCGCCCGCCTCACCCGAAGCTGCTCACAGGGGCAGGCTGATCTCCAAATAGCTGCCAGTAACTTCTCCTGGTCGCCCGCCGGACAGTTACACTGGCAAAGTCAGGGCCAAAGTGGCTTCTCGCTTTGCTAGAAGCAAAACCAGGCCTGTATGTTAGAGAGGAAAAGAGAATTTTTAATTTTTTATGCTGTTCTTAGCAAACGGCATGTCCAGCTGGAATATGGCTCCCTGTCAAGTGAGGCTTTATGTAGACACGTGAGAGAAAGCCCCTGCCACAGAGTGCATAGTCTGTAGGGTAATTTGCGGATCACACACGGCGGATTGGTTCGGAAAATTCAGCTGGAAATTCTGGTTCAGAAATTTCCTTGCAGGAAGCAGAAGTTTTGTGAGACGCAAGGTGGTCTCCTCTCCCTCTCCTCGATTCTGATTTCTGATAAAGAACTGGAAGTGCCCTGGGAGGCAAATATGAGAGAGAAGCGGGGCTGCATTAGTAGGAAAATGGGAGTATTTCCTCAAGGAAATGCTGTTTACGCAGTAAGAGCTTTAAAATTTCCACCAAGGCTGTAGTTTTTCAATGATTATATTTTTATTTTAAATTTAATAGCACCATGGACCTGCTGCTAACTAAGCATTTCATGCCTGTCATCATGCAGTATAACACAGCTACTTCGAACTCCAGGGCCACTGTAAGGGGAGACCCTTTGCCAAAAGCACAGACTCATAATATTTGAGTTAACAAAGCGTCTCTGTTCATCTCTGCACAGAGGCCGTCACACAGTACTGGGGTATCACATAGCAGAGTGGCTCTGATTCCTGTTAACGGAGCTCATGAGATTATCTGTGGTCACTATTTTAAAGAAATACCAGTAACCTAGTACGCTTCCGAAATTATCTGAGTCTTCCTGAAGTGCGCATTAAGCACACATGTCAAGGCATCCCACTGAATTGATTTATGCTATCCAACAGCTTTATTTTCACTGTTCATAGAAGTGGGTTGTTTAATTACCGATAAGGTGCCTGTATGCAGCGTGCTGCTATCAGGTTACATCAGCATTTTCACGCTCAAGGGTTTTTCAGGCTCTTCAGTGACTTCCAGCCCTGCCTGAGAGGCTCTCCAGCTGCTGGAGTAGGCAGTGTGGTAGCAGCCAGCCTTTGGGACTGCGGGTTGCCTCTCCAAAGAAGGAAAGGACATTAAAAATGGTATTTTTGACAAGGCAGTTAAAAGAAAAAAACAGTTTGCAAGACTACCTTCCTTCTTTCTCAAGGCAAGGCTGTCTGCTGTAATTTGAGGGGGCCTCTTCTCACATTCCCAGGGCTCTTTTGTTGTTTTGGGGCATACCTTCCGTTCTGCTTTCAGCCGCTTGAAAATTGGGAATTTTGTTTCAATAAGCACAAAATTCAGCAGCGCATGGTAAGGGATGTGGCCGACCTGATTTTGTATGGAGGGGGAGAACATTATTGTGCTGTAATTCTCGTAGCTGGGATGGGAACCAAACCTCCCCCCTCCTTTAGAAGATTTTTGTCCCAAACAAATGTAGTCTGAAGATCAGCAGTGCAACCAATTTACCTCTGTTCTTTGCTTCCTAGACCTCTCTGTCAGCTGCAAATACAATCTTCCTTCCTTGCCAGCCTCCCGACAGCACAGAGTGCCCCATGCTCTGCTCTAGCACTTGCCAATCTTTCTGTAACTAAACCTTGCTTGAGAAACCTGGTGATGTTCCCATGCCTCACTCGGCCCCGCTCTCCTCCACGTCCATCCCAGACTGTCACTGCAACCACTCATCCTCGCTAGTTGCTCCGTGGTTGCTCTTGCCTCCTCACCCTGCCTCCACCCAGGGCACCCCCCAGTGCTAAGACCAAGCTAAGAAACTGGGCTGGTTTTGGCTGGCTGTGCCAAACCACGGGGCTCTCAGCTCCAGAAACAGAACGCTGAGACACTTGAGCAGCCCCACACAGAGCCAACAGAGGAGAATTTATTAGTCTGGGCTATGCTTCACTTCCCATATCCCCCAGCGAGGCCTGTCTCATCTGTTTTGAACCTCTGCACAGCACACTTTTTCACTTGTTGCTGAGGCTGTTTATGCTATTGGATTACAACTTCCCAGTGTTTTTCTTGGTGAAAGAGGAGTAGCCAGAAGACTGTAGAAACTAGCTACAAGCAGGAGCGCGTATTATCATCTTTGGGCCTCAAACCTTTGGGAAGTAGACCTGAAACAATTAAAACCCCCAGGTATAAATACTGACACAAGTGTTCTTGAGTAATTCTTTGTATCTGCAGAAGCTTTCAAACAGGCAAAGACCCTTTTTCTTCACTTTGCGCAAATACTCCAGTGAACAAGGCTTTAAGCAGGAATGCTGATGGAGGCTGCAGCTTGAATTCTCCCTCGCACTCCTTTGCATCAGAAACCTGATCCCACCGCTTGTGCACACTTACGAATCATGCCAACTTCCATGTTAAAAATCAAGCAGTTCAGAGGCTGAACCATGTTTGCACAGAGCACACTGAAATCCTTCAAGCAGAAAAGTAGAAAACATCATTGCTTCATAGTTCTTGCCTTGTTTGCAAAAAAAGTAAATGCAATTAAGCAGTTGAGGATTGCAAATAGCTTCCCCGGCTCTGCTAAGAATCCTTCAGAGCAAGAGTCTAACACTACTGCTAGTGAAATATTTTAGCTTCAGAAACTAACATGGAGTGATGTGCTTATGATCAGAGTTAAAATCCAGTGTATACTGCAACAGGCAAGTGATGAGCTCAGCTGTCGGTTCGTAAAAGCAGGGCGTTATCAGGACAAGTCCAGCACACAGCATAAAATGTCTCACAGCCAAACTCCATGTGTAGCCACTAAATTAAGTTTTCTCATGCAGAGCCTTTTTGAGAGAGAAAAAAAGGATTTTTCACCTTAGGTTTCAGTGAAATAGGGGAGCTCTTTTCAGCTGCGGTATCAAAGCAGTTAATACACCTTTGTTATAAACAACTTCTGCAGCCAGAGGCTTTTACTACCATTAACGTTTTTGCAGCAGTAATCTTTATCCCCTGAGGTTTTGCTGGGAGAAACATGAAACTGTTTCCTCATCCTCCTTGTCCTACTCTCAGCTGGAGCCTGGCTTTTTCCATTCCGATCGTAACCTTTGGGTTTAGCAGACACCTTCCCTCCCCTGCCACAGAGGCTGGGTGGGGTCCACACACTTCGTTATAGAAAGCTGCTATAATTCAATCTGTGACTGTTATTTTTTGTTTTCTCCTTTTTTCAAAGGCACATTTAACACCATGATTTCCTGACATAACCCGTTGTAATTCTGTCCCACCATCTGAGACTGCAACTAGTTGCCTTCTCCTGCAGTGCCGCAGAAGAACAGCTTTATTGCATATTGCCCAGCATCTTTTGAAAATGTTGCTAGGATGCCTAGAGGAGCCATTGCATAGACATACTTTGTGGTCCAAATTAGACCTGCTCTTTTACCCCTGATATAAATACAGGCTGGGGGATGAAGGGATTGAAAGCAGCCGAGAAGGACTTGGGGGTACTGGTGGACATGAGCCAGCAATGTGCGCTGGCGGCCCAGAAGGCCAACCTGGGCTGCATCAGAAGCGTGGCCAGCAGGTCGAGGGAGGTGATTCTGCCCCTCTACTCTGCTCTGGTGAGACCTCACCTGGAGTACTGCGTCCAGCTCTGGAGCCCTCAGCACAAGAAGGACATGGAACTGTTGGAGCGGGTCCAGAGGAGGGCTCCAAAAATGATCCGAGGGCTGGAGCACCTCTCTTATGAGGACAGGCTGAGAGAGTTGGGCTTGTTCAGCCTGGAGAAGAGAAGGCTGTGGGGAGACCTGATTACAGCCTTTCAGTACCTAAAGGGGGCCTATAGGAAAGACGGGGACAATCTTTTTAGTAGGGCCAGCTGTGACAGGACAAGGGGTAATGGTTTTAAACTGAAGCAGGGTAGGTTTAGACTGGATATAAGGAGGAAATTCTTTACAACGAGGGTGGTGAAACACTGGAACGGGTTGCCCAGAGAGGTGGTGGAGGCCCCATCCCTGGGAACATTCAAGGCCAGGTTGGACGGGGCTCTGAGCAACCTGATCTAGTTAGCGGTGTCCCTGCTCACTGCAGGGGGGTTGGACTAGATGACCTCTAGGGGTCCCTTCCAACCCAAAGCATTCTATGATTCTGTGATTTATCTCATTTAGGTTTGAGGTACTGTGAATTTGAAAAGAGATTTGCTTGCTTGTTATGTCTTGCCCTATGCTATAAGGCAGATTTTCTTTCTACACACACACATCATTAATACATTCTGATAATAAATCCAAGGAGGGCTCATCCTTCGTGCATCAGAACACTTTGGTCCTGTCTCTCCACAGCCAGTCCCACATCTGTGCGGGCTGCAGCAATTGCTTCTGAGCTACATAGCAGTCTTCAACCTTGTAAATGGCTGCCAGCCCCAAACTAGCCCAAGGCAAGGTGAGGTTACTGGGTAGATAGCCACAGAGGCACAGGGGGGCTGTGCTGGGCCTGGGCTGGTGTTTTCAGGCCATCAGTTTCAGCCTGGAGTGACAAACAGGGGTGACTGTGGGTGCACGTTTATGCGGGAGCAGAAGGTTCATTTTTCTCCTCAGGAGGCATTTCTTGCTGTTGCTACTGCCTAGGAATCCAAGATGATGGATCCAGTACACTCAGGAAGCATTATAAACCTTCACATACAGTTGACAAAAGGATGAAACAGAGCCAAGGCATGCTCCTTCCAGTGTTTTCCAATTGCATCCTTTTCTTGCCTGGCTTCATTAGAGCCAGCTGCTCTTAAATCCCAGCACAGGTTTGGGAGGGCACTGACACACCTGATGAAAAAAGATAATAGGATTAAATGTTATCAACGTATTGACACCTTCAGGTATTTTCTAGAGCTCTCATACCTGCAAGATTGTGGGTAGATGGTGCTACCCCAGCTTTAAAATGAACATGCTACATCAAAAGTCACTGGGCATATTGAATCTGTCATTTGGATCCAAATAATTCCAGTAGTGTCCTGTTTGATTTGGCCCTTTAAGCCAGTATGTTTGGTATTTGCCTAGATCCATACAGTCTGCTGTTTGAAAACTGCATTTTCAGGGTAAAAGATAAAAGAGAAAGGAAGAACCTTATCTGCTGCTGATTTCAGGAAAGATTTGATATCTCAGATATCTTTAAGTTCGTGTCTACCTTTCAGTGCAGTAGTTGGACTCAGTTCAATAACAGGATTTCAAATTGTTCCCAAACCTTCATTATTGGGGAAAAAAAAAACCAAAACAGGAAAGACCTGTTTCAGGAAAGGCTGTTGTATCCCTGAAAAAGGTCCCATGGAGCACCTGACTCTGAAATATGCTTATTTATTATAAATAATTTCCATGGCGTCACATTAACAAACATAAAAGGTCATGAACTCCTGTATTTGAAGCAAATGTGTTTGACATCTGGGATCTGGCAGAAGTTCCTCCTGTGGGACAGATTGTTTGCACAGAGCTTTATTGAAGAATAATATTAAGAATGAATTACGAAATATTAGTGTAACCTAGTAAGAAATTGTTGTGTTTTACAAGCCAGAGACATAATAGATCTCACAGAACTATTTTAGTTCATCTGATTCAAAAGCATGTCAAGGAATGATAGCCATGACCAGCTAACGTGAGAATCTGTGGGGTTTAAGCGCTGCAGCTAGAAACGGGTTGGAAAGAGAGGTCCAAATGCAGGCAATCGCTTAAACGCATGCCTGTATTTTCGTTCCACCCCCGCTCAATGAAGGGAGCAAGGAGGGAATTGGCAGGGAGCCTCCGTAGCTGGGGAAGCTGGGGGCCGAGGGGCTGAGGCCACCCCTCAGCACACCCAGCCAGGGAGCAGGGCAGCCGGGCAGCTCCAGCCCCAGGCATCAGGCACCTCCACGGGGCCGGGGCCAGTATAGAGATGGGCAGGACACCGGGGCTGTGGAGAGCTGGACACCATCGCAGTTTCTCTCTCCTCTCTTGCCCAGGCCAATGAAAACCTCCCAGGAGCAGCCTCTTCCCACTACCCAGGGGATGCTCCCTGGGCCATTGGTGAAGCCCAGCCACCCCAGGAGGTGCTCTCCCACCAGGCTGGGATGGTGCCACCTCCCGGGGTGCCTCTGGGGTGTCTCCCCAAACACTGTGCCGGTCACACTTGCCTGTGACACTGCCCAGAAATGCCTCTTTCAATATGGAAGAGGTGATGAGAGGCAGCTCTCCAGGTCTTCCCAGTCTCCTCGGGGCCTGGGGCTCTGCCTGCCCAAGCAGAGGGCAGAGCAGGCAGCCCACCCAGGGACAGGAGATGTCCAAATGCCTGCCTGGCCCCTTTCCTCCCGCAGCTTTTTTGGGACCTCAGGGCCAGGTGCTGCTGCCCTGCCCTGTGTTTTCACACCATCATGTCTCTCGGGTCTGCTCAGGGCCTCAGAGCTGGCCTCTCTCCCAAAAAAAAGACACAGGCCTGCCCAAGGACGAGCAGATGTTCCTCTCCCCGGGACGCAGGGGCCAGCCAGGTGTCACCCGCGCACAGAGCAAGGACAGCACACAGAAGGTCCTTCCTGAAAGGGACTGCGTCAAGAAACGGGCCCGACTTGCGGAGCACAAAAATAATTTATTGTTTACAGTTGTAAAAATCTTCCCTCCCCCCCTTCTATTTTCAGGGGAAGCCAAACTTCATTTACCTTGCTTAAAGGGGGTGAGGGCAAAAAGCTGTCCCAGAAATCACAATACTTTAAAGCCTGCTGGCCCCATGGAAATGAGGGAGCTGGGAAGAACATCCACGGAGGCCAGTGACCGGTTGCCCACAGAAGCTGGAATGCTGTTCTTCCATCTGAAATTGCTCGGTTCAAAATGAGAGCACATGCTGAACTTCTAGCTAAAGCTTTGGGCTCATCCCTCAGGGAAAGGCAAGGAGGCAGAAACAGGCCAGTCTGGCTCAGTGCTTGAAACCACTTAAGAAATAGCATAACTAGAAACAGAGGTTACCAGCCCACTATACCCTAGTTTTAACACTTTAATCCAGCTGCAGGGTGTTTGGCCACGCTCCCAGACAAACAGACCAATGTGCAGCCAACCTGCTGCCCACCCTCCCGGCC
Organism: Gorsachius magnificus; assembly: GCA_034008185.1. Classification (NCBI taxonomy): domain Eukaryota; kingdom Metazoa; phylum Chordata; class Aves; order Pelecaniformes; family Ardeidae; genus Gorsachius; species Gorsachius magnificus. Next base: position 52,151,744 of record CM067086.1, read on the forward strand.
TTCACTGCGGCTGCGGCTCACCAGTGCACCCAGGGTCCCGGGGAAGCAAACACGCTGCAGCCACAACCCTTGCAGATACCAGCAGAGACTTTAGGGCAGGAAAAAGGATGCACTCTCACCCCAAGGCAGGGGATTATGCATGTTTAACTCATGTTTGGTTACACGCATAAATGTCCAGAGAGGGGAAAACATGCAGCTCTCCAGAGCCTGCTCTGCTGGACAGGCTGAAGTGGGACCTTCTTGGCACAACTTGATCATACACTCAAGCTGAATGGCGCAGATGTCACGAACCTGTGTTTTAATAGAAAGTTCAACAGCTGTGAGCTGCAGGATGTTTATTCTCGACAGTATTTTCATAACAGGTTATTTTCAAGAATCCTGAGTCAGCAGTAATAGCTGTAGGTACAAATATTTGTTTGCAGGACACAGTAGCATTGCCATGTTATTCACCTGTGCTCCCCAAGCCAAAAAGTTTATATGTGTATGACTAAGGCTGGCCTTCCATGGTGAGCAAATATCCACTCGCCTCAAGTACTACATTCAGCTGTCACTATTGCTTTAACTCTCAGCTCCATAAGAATTAGATCATATGGTAGCAAGGAATTCAAGGGTGAAGGGTTAATCATTTCACTTCAGCTTGGGGATTAACTTCACATTAAAAACACGTGCATTTATATCCAAGTGACATAATGAAAAATGTGGTGGGAGATGGAAGGTGCGTTCATTCAAGCAAGCAAGGATTTATTGAACTAGTTCTTCAACATCCTAGGAAACCTAACTGAACATTTCTCAGCCAATGCATTGGCTGCTCCCTTGGTTAAACTGATGTGGTGATCCCATGACTGGCAAGGATTTTCATTAGCAGGCAGATGGAGGCTGTGTTTCGGTACTGGATTTTAGGGGGCCTTAGCAATCATTCTGTAGCGGTGTGGTGACTGAACTGTGCAAGAGCCCAGGAAAGGAGAAATAATACAGGCTAGAAAGAGAAATGGAAATGCAGAAGTGTCGTTGAAGATCAGCAGTCAGCTGCCATTTGGGACAGTCCTTACAAACAGCAGCACAGACTATAAACCCTTGCATCGGTGTGAACGAGCTGAGTTCACACATGCTGTCCTAATGAGTTACTGGTGTGAGAAAATGTTCGCCTGTATGAGATGGGGAGGTGCCATCCAGCTTCCTGGAAAAACCATGTAGGGCTCATATTTTCCATCACCGATGTGGCTATGTGCAGGCTGACGCAGAGGACAGCTTAACAGCATTCAGCAGCAGCTGTGGGCCCAAGGAGTAGCCGGTGCCACCAAAAACAGAGAGAGGAGGAGAAGGCAGGGGGTTCTGGTGCACAGAATACAGCCCGTGGGACTTACGATTCATATCTCACCCTTAAGGAAGTGCAGCAGGAGGTTAAATCCCTGCAGGATATCGGTTTTACAGCCCAGCCAACCCCATCTCTCCAGCAGCACAGTGTTCTTTACCAGCTGGCTGGACAGCACTGACAGAAGAGAAAGTACAACCTCCTTCTCCTGCCCACGCTTGTGAGCCAGCTCCAGATACACCATTGCCTTATCCCCAGAGATCTTGCTGAACAGAGGGACACTTGGCTGGGAGGGTACTGTCCCAAGAGATTGGTCTCGCATTGTGAAAAGAGCGATAGAAGGGGAGGGGGTCACACTATTCAGTCCAATGTGAAACCCCATCTAAGAAAAACGTGACAGCAGGTATAAAAAGAACAACCTGAAAAGCAGACTGTAAGCATCTGGGGAAAGAAGTATGCAGTGGCTCAAGTCTGGAAACATCAGATTAGGCTACTTGAGCTGTATACCAACAGCTAAACCTGAGCAACTTTCTTTCTAAAGTGTCCTTTCTCCACCAAATTGAGTGGAAAGCCCAGCCTTTCAGTGGCTTCACTGGCCAGGCTCCTTCTACCAAGTCACGCTGGTGGGGACTGAAGAACCAGAAGTCTTTGATCATGGGTTACAGACCTGCTTTCTCATTTTCTTTGAGCAGTTCTAGAGAGTTTTTTGCTTCTCCTGAAGTTTTGCCACCCAGCATTCCTGCACTTGGCCTCTCCTCTTTCGCTTTGCACGTGTGCCTGTTTCAGTGTAATTTTCCTTGAGCGTGTGATTCAGAATTAATGCGTTTGCAGCGTAGTGGAGGGAATTGAGTTGTCCTCGTGATGCTGTAAATGAGCAGCGGCAGTTCCTTTGAGCTCAAAACAGCTATAAAGATCTTTATCAGCTTTCTGAGTGGCTTGTAAATCATCAGAAGCCCAGTGAATGGCATATTACCTACCTGACGTCTGCAGCGAGTTGTTTGAGTGATGAGAATGCGAGAGCACAACTGTGTGACATAAGTTCATTCACTTCCCACAAAGCAAACCAGAGCCAGGTTTGGCCGCCCTTGAGATTTGCTGAAACACGAACATTCCACCTGCAAAACACAAACCCAACCAACAAACAGCCAAACCCCATTAGGCTTGGGTCATTGAGTATGGTGTGGGTGGAAAAGACTTTCTTGTACTAAAGTCACAAGCTATGTAGTGCAGGTGGGAGTGAGAACTAGCTACTAGTTAATGATTTATGTATGAGGAAAGCAGTTCAGTCTAAATTATCTTATATTAACACTACTTGTTAAGGAGACAAGCTCATTCTGCAGAGCTTAGCCAAATCCTGTCCATAGCCTCACGCTTACTGCACAAACCCCTACCTTCACTGGTTCATGTTGTGCCTTCAAGACCCAGGGCAACTGGGAGAGGAGAATGGCAGTGCGTCAGGCTGGGAGAAGAGCTCATCTCCTGGGATCCTCCGGGAACAGCTCCAAGGCTGCAGTGTGCAGCCTGTACACCCTCCCATACACCCTCCGAATGTGTGCTGGGTAAAGCCTGACTGGTGCTTGGGCAAGCCAGGCAAGGGCAAGCCATGGCCACCACCAGAAGCAATGACCTGCTCCAGCCTTCAGTGGGGAAAGAAATGCCTCGCATACATCAAGCTCCTGGCACAGATAAATTAGCATTACACAAAATGTTAATTTGAGCCTTGTCATGCATAAACCCAGCAGGAAATGCAGGTAAAATACACGTATGTACCTCCAAGTATGGGCAAGTTTACAGCATAAAAACTGTGAAAGAAAATTGGCCTCTTGAGAATTAATTGTATTTTGCTTTGAAGTCTCTCTGCTACTGTATATATGTTACTGGCATTTATGACCAATAGATGTACCAGTATTATTGATCTTCATTCAACTTGCTTTCCAGAGGGGTTACATGATTCTGGAATGAATGCTTGCAATGATCACTGCTAAACCAGGCAATGATCAAAATAAACTGTAGTTCACTTATAATTTTTGTTAGCAATATCTTTTTTTATTTAAAAAAAAAAAGCTTTAAAATAGTCCCTACTGGCATATTCAATGTAAATTGCTCACAAGTTGTAAAACAATGCAAGAATTAAAAGCTCGTTTTCTGCTACAAATGAAGTCATGGTTATAGGTTAAAGGGGCAGGACAAGAGACGTTGAAACCATCCATTTTAAATTACAGTATTCCTCTTCTGAAAAGAACGAAGACTACAAAATATAACATGTTTATTAATCTGGACAGCCTGCAAGTAAGAGTTAGGGCAGTGAATGTTTCAGCAGAAGCAGAAGTTCTGTGGAGCATCCATCAAGCTGGGCAGTGAGTCCTTCTCCCTGCACCTGTACTGGTTGCAGCAGAAACCAATGGTGTAAGGTGGTGCTGTATGTGCTATACCTTAAATTGTACTTACAGGCTTCCAGTGTCCCGTGCATCTCATTAGGTCACAGGCTGGCCAGGGCAGTGTGATTTTTTTTGAAAACTGATGCTGCATTCAAACACATGAATGCTGTCCTCCTATTTTATTGAAGTGACTGTTAGCACTTTTCTGTCTTTCAAAGGCCCAAGCAAAGCTAAAATGCGTCGTACAGCCAGAGAGAGACTTGTCTCAGAGAGCCTGCACACTGAAAGCATTCCTTAGTACTTTTACATTATTTTGGTTTGTTCTTCCCTTGCCTCTGGCCATGCTTGCCTCTTCCTTGGCCCATCCGTCAGCCAGCCATTGTGTCTGCATCCTGGTAAGCATCAACCGTGCTTAATCCTGCTGGTGGGGGACAGGGATGCTGGAGGTCAAGGAGTCAATTCTTCCTCTTCCAGATGTTGCGTGGGATGTCTTCATTCCAGAGTTATTTATAGGCTACGTGGGCATTTATCTTTCTAAGGAGATAATCTCCTTTTTAATGTTTTGGGTTTCTGGTTGATTATTTTTGCCCATAGCAATGACATCATAATGAAAGCACTGAAGGGTAACTAACGAGCAAGCTCTTTTTTGTTAGCTTTCTGGCTCAACTGTAATTTTATCCCTCAATAATTCTCTTTTTTCATGTATGGGAATGACTTCACACTGGTGTGAACTGAATGCTGTCACTTACACCACTGTAACTCACACCAAATCAGACTGGGTAATTGTAAGTGAGCACAACCCTGGGGAATGGCAGAGGGATACGCTAGAGCTTGCTGCAGGTCCTGCCATTTCACATTTTCCATAGATGTAAAAACGCAATGAGAAATTTTATACACATTGTGAAGTAAACTTCCACTTGGCATCATTAGGAAGTCAATGAAGATCTCTCTCCTCCAGCTGAGGACATGTCTCTATGAGTTTTGTGCCTTCCTCACTGACCTGGGGTTCAGACTTGGGCTGATCAGGTGTTTCTGATCCCTGTAGGAGCCCTGGGATCTCTGTAGGGCTGCTGCTGTGGTTTTGGAAGGAGACAGTTTTTCTGTCCCCCTCCCCTACTTGAATGGCATCAGATGTCAGAGTCCAAAGGGATTTTTTTAAATTATGAAATAGATTCAGGTTTTCTTGGGGATACTGATTTGAATAACAAATCTGTGTAATCTTAGTAGGCCTTCTGCCTCTTTGCATTTCACATAACCTACAAAATGAGTTTACTTGCAAAAATGTTTCTTAAAAAACAGCGATTTCTTATGAATCCTGGAGAACTCTGGTGCTGGACTTTGACTTGTGTTTGCATTATGTGTAGGCAGCCAGGAAGCACCATATGTTTTGAGGATTTTGTCAAGACGAACCTTTGTAGCTATGATTTCGCATGTTGAATACAGAACATTTGCAGCAAGTTGCTGATGAACATTCTCTCCAGACTAAAGTCCCAGTCTTGAAAAACATATGCACCGGCATTACTTTGAACACTGCAGAATCTCAAGGAAGTCAACATAATCCCTTATAGGTTACAGAGAGGAACAATTTCTGTGACTCTGCAAAGGCTTGGGTGTAGCTCTGTGTTTTAACAATATGTAGAGTCAAGTGCCTCTGTTGGCCTTTGAAGAACAGGGGTGAGGAATCATTCATGGAAACACATCAATGAATGGCTTGAAATAGCAGAGGAAATTTTGGGGTGCAAAGGACATCTCAGGAAATCTTAAAGTATCCAAAGATAGTGCCCACAGAGAAAGAGATACTGCAATCATACTACTGTTTATTTACTGGAAGCAATCTTTCATCTCTACTGGAAAAATAATACATATCTGTGTACATTTATACCACTGACACTGGGATTCAAGACTTAAAATAAAACTGGGCTAAATCCAGACCTGATATGAGGTGTTTACCGATCACTGACTTCAGCAAGGTGGCGATCGCATTGCACTCTCTCTGACTGGGACTACTCTGTCTGCAAACTGGGAAAACCTCATCCAAGGTGTGAAGAGCCTAAGCCTAAGGACATAAGCATGTCCTTGTCAGGCTTCTTAAAAAGCCTTAAGACTATCAAAGCCAGCATGATACAGAGGAAATTTTAGGAGAAAAGTGATTCATCAGGACCTAAAAGAGCCTCCAAAACTGGGGGGTTATGGGGTTTTATTAATCCTTTTCATGAAGCTGGGCTCTGCCAGAAGGCTGGGCAATCCTTTCAGCCATTCAGACCTAATAAATACTTTGCTGTAAGGCTGCCTACTGACATTGCAGAGGAAGGGGGGTACAAAAGCAGCAGATGGGCCAACAGCAGTGCCTGCATTTCCAGTAAAACACATTAAGAGCTTCTTGTACAGATGGTGGGTGCCAAGGAACCTGGCAGGGAAATAACGGTTCTGCCTTGGCTATGAGAAAAGCAACTGTGGTCAGTCAGAGCCTAGAGGAGACACACAGCCTACAAAGTGAAAAATGTTACGTAGTGCCAGAGGAGAGGTGGAGGTCACTCAGCATGTGCTTGCAGTGCATGACCACAATGAGATCACTTGTCCAGGACAAAGTCAAAAGGGAAAATGAGTGACTTCTGGGATACAGGAGGGAACTGAAAGAGATTTAATATTTCAGGAATTTTTGGTTGCTGAAGTGTTTTGTAAAGATCTGTCTGCTACCCAGCTACATTCCTCAATTCTTACACCAAGGTTACTGCAAGGTTCACTTGCTGGTGTAGAAGTGTATCTGCCTTGTATCCAAACTCTCCCCCGTGTGACTTCACCAATTAGTTGAGTTACATGGGAGGGTGAGTTTTGCCAATGGAAACCGCTAGAGGGATCTCAGGAGTTTGAGCTAAGAACCGGAATAGGTGAGATTTCCACCTCTGATGATCACACTTCTGAACATCAGATGCACTCAGCACTGAAACAGGTGAGGAAAGAGGCAGCTGCGGGATCAGAGACATCCCCACACAAATACCTCTGGACCGTAACACTCCCTATGGCACTGGCCCTTCAGCACAGGTCGCCTTTCTGCGCAGGCTTTCTGCAGAATCCCCAAAAGTCTAGTTATGACCACCAGCCTCAGACTTCATGCATGGCACCTGCTTTGGGAGTCAGCTATTCAGAATTGGTTCAAAGACTTAACAAAATGTGATGGGTGTAAGTCACTTGTCTGCACTCATGTCAGACAAGGAAATGCAATTTGCTTGTGCTGTGGTATGACTCCTTGACTTCCCCATGAAGAGCCGTGCTACCACAACTAGTTGTAGCTTCTGTAAATTCTCCTTGAGTACAAGATGCATGCACAGTGCTTTATACACACACAGGGAAGATCTAAGGATACTTTTTATCTTTCCGTTAAAGAGCAGCAGAGTCATGCAAATTAACACCAGCTGAGGGTTTTGTCCATCCAGGAGAGAGATTTATTTTAACAATAGTGACTGTCAGGCTTGAATAATACTTTTATTACTTTTTTTTTTTTTAACATCTTTGTGCTATGAAATTTTCACTGGGTTCTAATACAGCTACATGCTACAGAAGATACTCAGTAGCATATTCTGTGAATAAGCCAGGCTGGAGAACTTGAATGACCACAAACTGTACTGATTTTATTGCTCTGGTTGCTCTAGACAGAGCAAAATGAATATGTAAGTTCTGCTGATGCTGATACCATGTTTATGAGACAATGAAACTTGACTCTTCTAAAAGCTGAGCCAAAAAAAGGTAAATATGAGTACAGGCCCCCAACTTGAGAAGGAGAAAGCTCTGTGTAAATGGCCCTGGACACTGCACTCGGTCATGGTGGGAGACCAGGTACTTAAAGAAGCTTAATTATTCTCAACAAAGTTATTGTTGTCAGAGAAGCACAAGTTGAAAAGCGATTCTGTGGGATCCAGCAAACTCTTAGGTGAAATAACATTTTGTTATCCATGCCAGAAAAAGTCAATCCCCTAAAACTATCTCAGTCAAATAAGCCAGCTGATAGGACCCATTCAGCTCTACAGCACTGGATCATCATCGCTTGCCATTCTTCTCCCTCTGGCACCTAACCCGACTAGCACGAAGCACTTGGTTTGTTTATCAGAATAGATTGTCCTTCCCAATCATTGTGATCTGTATCAAAGATTACTGCCATTTCTGCTTTTGTTTGCTTTTATTCCAATTATTGCATCGGCAATGGGTGCTGTACAAACACACAGTGAGAGGCAATCTTTCCCCTGAGGACCTTCTTTTCAACAGTCATGACAGCCAACGGGCAGGAGGGGCACAGAGCTGTCCCCCCCTCCCCAGCTCAGCCAGGGAACGGCTCTGCCACCCCGAGCAAGGAGCACGCCAGAGCAGAGCCGGGGGGAAGCCACACGTACCCAGACCAGGGTCAGTGCCAGTGCTGGCCAGAATATTGTCTGTTAACCAGATGGTAAAACTCTTCATGTTAGAAAATCCTCTGCGATTGGTTAGAATAAAGAATCATTTTCTGAGCAGACCTGGAATTCTGTCTGCTTTTAGGGAGGCCTGGCCTCAAAGGAGAACATGAATATATACAGCAGTTGCAAGTTTGCATTTTTAACTTTCATGCTGTAAAAACCTGACATGCAGAGTCCTTTTTTTTTATTTGGTGAGAATTGCTGTAACATACGAGCCTGCGATGGTCTATTGGAAACAGACCCCTGACTAGGAAATGGAGAGTTTAGATGTTATAAACTGCTAGTAATTTATTATTTTGAGATTGGCATATATTTTGGCAAAGTTAAAGTTGGCTGGAGTGATAGTGAGTGATGAAAGATGTTATGGCGGTTGAGAAGTGGCTGAATTCCTTTGTTTCCAGACTCTTCACTTTTTTTTTTAAGGCGCAGAATGTTTATATAGAAAGTGTAATATTGTTTTATGAGTATTTGCTGGACCCTGCTAAACCCAAGCATTCAAGCTTTACTCTTTTAACAAAGTGTTTTGTTATGGAATTCCTCTGTGTTTTGATGTTTCTAAATTAGGGTTAAATCAGGTTGGTATGTGGGGGCCATGGGAGAACAGCCCAGAAGTGAGAAACTGTCTGATGTCTAACAGGGTGCACTTCCTCTCCAGAAGGTGATGTGACTGCAAGGAGAGAGAGGGCTCCTCATCTGGACATGAAGAAGCCATAACACAGGGGCACAAAAGGGGGAAAAGGGGGCTTTTAAGCAGTGGGAAAACTTTCAGCATGTTAAGAGTTTAACGACTTTAATGCAAGACCCTGCCTGCCCCTTGTCTGCTCTCTGGGCCACCAGAGCCTGCTTGTTTCCCACATCTCACTTCTACCATCTGGGACCCATGAGCACCTTCAGCCCCGTGGTTATAAACTAGCATTCCTCCTTCCTGGTCATCTCTGTTTTCCCCTCCAAGACTGTGGTGTACGGTGAGCCATGATATACTCAGGAAACACATTGTTTCTGATATTTCTCTGCACATTTCCTCTATATTTATATCCTCCAAGTTGGCTACTCACAAAACTCATTGGCTTCCTGCCCTCAGCTTGGCTCATGGAACTCTGGAGTCAGGCTCCGGCCTTTTTGTTTTTACAATAAAGGACAGCCTGCGTACAGAGCTCTGAGCCACAGGATCCCAGGACATTGTAGCAGCATGTACGAAACTTTAAACCATTAAGAAAGGGAAGCTGCTAAAGCAGATTCAACTCAGCATTTTGTTGCCGTGAGCCATTGCATCAGGGCTTCCTTCAAGCTGAGTACAAGTAAAAAGAGCAGAGTCTCTACTGAAGCTAGGGAAAATCGGCTCCAAACTAACTCACAAAGCTTATTAGGAACAAGAGAGTCACATTTTCTGATTGCCTCATGCAGTCTGTGTTGTGATTACTTTCCGAGTCCATATTCTCCCATTTAATGCTCCACTTTAATGAGGACCTCACATGATGCTTCCACTCCGCTCCAGCCTGCTCGCACTGTAATCTTCATAAACTCCTTTTCCCAAGTAGCATTAAGCACTTCCAGTCCTCGTAAAGAGGAAGCAAAGGTTATCTTTCCTGCCCTAGCGATGCTGGAGAGCAAATGAACCAATAAGGAAAAATGAGGGGGAAGATGCAAAACAGCTTGCTTCAGAGGAGTTTAAGAACAAGACATATGAACCCTCATTCCTATTAAAATAAAAGACCAAACTGCCAGTGGCTTCAACAAGGTAAGCATTATCCCTCTGAACTGTACAATTATTTTGGTTTTTTTTTTCAAACTCCTAAATGTATGTATATATATCGATTTAGCTTAGCACTATGAGGCCTCAGCTGGAATACTTTTCACAGTTTTGGGCACTGCACTTCAAGAAAGATGTGAACCAACTGGAGAGAATCCAGATGAGAGCAACAAGAATGATCAAAGGTCCAGAAAATGTGATGTATGAGGAAAGACCAAAAGAATTGGGTTTGTTTAGACTAGAGAGAAACAGTCTGAGGGGAGACATGACAACAGTCTTCAGACATGCTAAATACTGCTGCAAAGGAGATAAACTGTTCTCTATTTCTACTGGAAGTAGGCTAAAAGACAATGGATTTAAATTACAATAGCAGAGATTCAGATTAGACTTCAGGAGAAACTTCCTATTGGTTACAGCAGATATACCTGAGAAGACATTGCCTATGGAAACTGTGGGATCCCATCGTTTGAGGTCTGGGTACTGGTTTAGTGGGGTCTGCTTTGTGGCAGAGGCATGAACAGTAAGACTGGTCCAAGTCCTTTTCAGCTTATTTTCCCCAGTGTTAGGAATGTAGGACAGAGCTGCACACGAATAGAACAATTTGGGGTTTTTTTCTGAAGGAATTTGGATACATCTGAGCTGACTGGTCCATGAACAGATTAGTTGCAGCCTTAATTACAGTTAGTATCACTATTTTATAACCATTACAAACTGTTTGCAACTACCACACTCAGGAAAACAGGGGAAAATAAAGTTCTGATTCTCATCTGCTCTAAAGTCCCTGGACACTATTCTGGCAGTGAAGGCCTGTGTCAGAGCGTCTGGGTGTAAATAAGAATAACACCCTAAACATTGCAAAACATACCAACCAGTGATAGATTTCTATAAGCTCTGTTATATAGAAAGATTTAATACAGGAAGGAACCCAAACATGTGACACTTTGTTAGAAAGTAGAAGATTACATAGTACAACATGTATTTTGGAATGAATTTACAATGAATTTTAACTATAAAATAGAGTCAAAGAAAAAACAGGTGAAACTAAGACAAATGCAGGGTGAATTGAATCAAAGTGCCTGACTGATAATTCCAGAGATAATTGGGAATGTAAGTTAGCACTTCTGAGATCCCTTGTTTCAATAGGTGGCTTTTTGTTTGTTTCTGCTTGTTTGTCTGCTTTCCATTTATAATGAAAAAAAAAAGGCAAGATTGCAAAAGCCAGCTTTTTCCTCAGTTTCTTTGGTGCTTTTTGCTAAGCAGCCTTGGAGCTACAAAGGTTCACAGTCTTTCAAACATAGACTCATACCCTAGAAGTGTTTACAATGGAAAGTAGAGTCCTTAAAATATATGACCACATAGAGAATCATACGGGATCTGCTGACGAGACATCTTCAGATCATCATCCTGGTAGGGGCTCTGCATGAAGAGGCCTCCCTCCTCAGACAGGCATAGGTCACCGGGTCTGTGGAAATACTGGTTTGGTTTAGAGCTGCTATATGTACTGGCTTCTGAGGAGAGAGTTCTGCAGAGGAGGAACCGTCTCTTTTGTTTTAATGTTTCCAGGGCACAAACTCAGGGTTTAGAAGGAGTACTGTGATACGTATATCCTCAGCCTGATGACAGAGCTTCCTCTGAAGTTGATGACGGTGTTAACAGTGATCATTTCCAAGTCCAGCTCAATAGTACGGGGCCCCTTCACGGGGCGGGTCATCACCAGAGTAGCACTGATCGGTCCTGTTTGCTGTGCACAAAACAAGAGGAAACAGGGGAGGTTTTAAAAAACGCCTCTTGAAAACTATCATCTCAGGTGAGATCACATAGTGGACATGGTCTTTGAGCAGCCAAAATAACACTGTTTTCTGCTGCATTGTTAGAAGCTGCTGCAATTCGCAGGAGAGAAAGCTTCGTTTCAGCATTTGGCTCCATTTCAGCATTTTGTAGGAACTGTCACCTTCTACGGTTTGTAAAGCCTTTGGGAGCCCTGCACATAAAAGGAGCTATTGAATGTGAAAATTTGCTATTGTCCAAATGGAAAAAGATGAAAACATGGATTTAGTGTATGCACAGGTGGTGACACCTTTTTATTTGTGCATGAGATATTATTTTGTTTGAGGTAAAGAGCCCTGTTACTTTGAAGCAGCGAACACCAAGAGGGGGTTACGTTAGAAGAGCTTGGAGAACAGATGTTCCTCCGTGAACAGGATCAGGGTTTGTTGTATAATTGTGTAGGTTAACATTTCAAAACTTTACCCGCTGAAGAGAGCTTTAAATCCATGAAGGCACTTCAGAAAAATCTTTTAGTAAGTGGAAGCAGACCTTTGAAATGTCTGGCCAGAACAGTGGATTATGAGCGTTTAAAAATCAGAGCTTCTGATGTTAAAACCAAGTGCAATTTGTTTTCCAGCAGAAACACAAAGTGGGACCTGTTTTACCATGAAACAGAGCGTTTGTGTGATCTGTGATCAGAGAAGCCCAACGAAGCAGTGAGGAGGAACTGGCAGGGCTGCCTCAGCCCCCGGGGAGCAGCATCCCAGGGCCCTGCTCCCCACCAGCACCCCTTCTCACCCGCTGCTCCTGCTCTTCCCAAAGCGAGGAATAGGCACCACTCGCTGGCTAACAGCCTGGCACGGGAACAACGCTGCTGCTGGCAGCAGCGGGAAAAGGACAGCTTGTGCAAGCGGAGCGTGGTAGGTGACAAGCAAAGGGGTGTGTGGCAAACAAATAAAAGAAAGCTAGTGGGCTTGAGCAATGATGCTGGTTGCGGGAGCCTTAGCATCTGGCGAATCAGCTGAGATGAAGGGAAAAGGTCGGTGGGATCAGTAATGACTTTGCAACGGGAAAGGTCTTATGAGATGTAAATGATCATTCTTGGACCACTTGTAATTTTGGAATTCTGAAACATTTTTTTAGCAGTGAGAATCAGAGGCTCTCAGGAGAAATGTGTGTTGGAATCTACCAAAACTGGTCATGCTACCAGTTTTTGTGAGGCATGGGAACCATCAATAGCCACCAAACATCACTTCATGTGAATATCATCAAAGCCAGGTTTTCCCTAGGGTTAAAAATCAACCTTCTGAACACCACCATCCCTGGTGTCTGTGCCTCAGTCTGTGCAGACACTTTTCATTACCCTTGAGTGTCAGAGGTGCAGTGAAGGTGACTGGAGAACAGAGATGCCTTCTGAGGAAAATTCAGATTAAAAAAAAAGTAGTTGTGTTTTCTCTAACAGTGTCTACATAAAATGTGTGTTCTCAGTGAAAAAAATACATAACAAATGAAAGAAAAGATCCTGGAAAGTCAATTCTTGGGATAAAGGGTTTATTGTGGTTTTTTTCTTACTTTTTGGGTTTCAGTTTTTTCAATTTCCAATGAAGAGTTTAATAAAACAAGTGGGAAACATTGACTCTTTCAGTGACAATTACTGATTATCCATCAAATAAAAAAGGGTTTGTCACAATAGTTTATCTTGAACATGGGAGACCTGAGCTATTCTTAGACATGGGTACAGCCCTGGACTTTCTCAAACCTGATGTCTCATAAAACAAGTGTGTTTGCTTTGGGTAGGCTACCTTCCTGCAAAAGCCAGCAGCCCCTGCAGATCAGCACACTGCTCTGCATGTCTGCATGTAAAAACACCTCATACTGAAGGTTTAAATGATATTCATTAAAAACTGAGTTCTGCTATCAGAATGGTATTCAGCTCACGAGAAGGTACTCTATGTTTTCTTTCAGTGAGCGCCAGACTTACCCGCATGTAGAATTCCCTGCCCTCGTTCCCTGACTTGATTTGGAAGATGTAATAGGCTCCAGGGTAGCGAGTTGTTGCTTGCATCTGAAAAATGTCAGAAGGCACAGACCGCCCGGACACCATATCCATCACTCTGTACAAGATGGTGAATGGCTGATCTCTGCAACCGGTGTTTTCAGCTGGACACATGCAGCGGCTAATGGTCAGAGACAGGATTGTCATCAGGGGTTACAAATTGCTGTAATATTTGATTTGTTACATGCAAATACAGCTGCATAAATAAATAAACAAATAATGTTGTAGAACAGCTAAAAGAATCAATGAAACTTGTAATGGATTTTCTCACTTTTAGTATTCTCTGTGTTGCTATTCTGGCCTACCTACATCCCTGCCTTCTTTTTCTTGTTTTCTAGGTCAAAACATCTTGGCATCCTTTGCATCCTTAGGATCACTTGAAAATCTGTACTTTCTTTAAAGTAGCTCTGCAGGTGTAGAATACCTGGTACATGTTTGTTCTGATAGTAATTTAAACTGAACTGTCCCCAAAGTAACTGGATCATTTCACTGATGATGCTACATAAATGTATTCTCTGTTTAACAACATTTTATATACTACATAAAAACATACAGCGAGCATCCTGGATCAAACCAAAGCTCTAGCATCAAATCCAGAGTCCTAAGGAAGAGCAGGATAGCAAGCCAAGTGCATGACACTTCCACCAAAGCCTCCAGTTGTTTGTGACTCAGGAAATTCTTGAAACAAAGACATCTTCTGTGTATTCATCAGCCCTTAATGCATTTCTTATCCATAAGCTTGTCCAGCTTCCCCTTACACTCCTGTGAATGGCATCCACAGACCCTGTGGCCAAGAGCTCCACAGCCCCCTTCACCTCCCTCTGCACGGTCCCTTGCTGGCTTTGTCTGATGTTCCTGGCTCTTCTACTGAAAGGAGAGCAGCCAGTCAATCCCTGCTCATCCTCCTCACGCAACTCAGGGCTCCATATTTGACCCTGTTTGTAGCTGAAGAGTTCTAACTTAGTTGTTTCTTACAAGGAAGCTATTCCATAATTTTGATGATCCTCATTGCTCTTTATGAACCTTTGTCCAGCTGTATTTCCTTTGAGAGGAGAGGAAGGAACTGCACACAGTCTTGAAGACATGGGTACACAATAGCACATGCTCTAAGGAGAGCCTCTACCTATTAGCACCTCAAATTCAGATTGCTTTTCTGACCTCTAGTGAGTACCGCAGATAATGAAACAACCCTCAAATCTCAGTTTGGACGGATTATGATCACATCAGTGCTCTTTATGTAATTTGTGAATTTGGGATTGTCTTTTCACTTTACATTCATCTACACTGAATTTCATCTGACAATTTTATTGAACAGTTATTGAGACTCCTTCTGCAATTCTTTTCTGCCCACCTTTTTCTCTACTATCCTCAGATACTGTTGCAGACTTTGTCCATCTCATGGTTTACCCTTTTTCCCATGTTGCTTACAAATATGTTGGACAAAGTAGGTCCAGCTTAGACCTCTGCAGAACTTTACTATGAAAGATGACAATTTAATACTCTACTCTATTAATTTTTTATCTTTACACATCTTATTCTTCTGTGCCAGGGATTTCTCTCCTACTTATGGCTGCTTAATTTCCATAATAACCTTATGTGAGGCTCTTTTCAGAAGCCTTTGGACACCCAAACAGACTGCCTCAGCCCATGTGCCCTAGCCACATGCTGCTTATTTCTTCAGAGAACTCTAATAAAGTTGTGAGGCAGGATGTCCATTTACAAAAGCCATGTTGGGGAATTTACTGGAAAAGAGTTGGGTCTTTTTGCCTATTTTTTCTATAACCTCCACTACTGACACCAATTTCAGACAGTTCATCCTGTATGTCTCCCATAAAAAGGCTCCTGGCATTACAAACACCTAATTCCTTCCACAGAAAATGCAGATGCAAGGAATTCACTTGGCTTCTATACTGACCACTTCTAGACATACGCCACAAATTAAATGCAGTCACATCTAGACACAAGCCAAAGCCACCAAACACAAAGCTCAGAGATCAAGAGTTCTGGTGCAAGCTGATCTGTGAGGACTCTACAGTTGGGCTCTGGGGAATTTAGATACAGAGGTTTCAGATATTGCAATTTCCAGTTTAAGACTCTACCACCTCTGAAGGTAGGTAAACCCAGAACTGGAAGAACAGAACATGTCCATTCCTCAGTTGCCCTAGTTCAGAAAGCAATGTAAAGACATGAATAAGTTATAATGGAAAGAAGGTGATTCTTCATCTCTTGCCTTTTGATGAAATACATTAGGCTACCAAGCAATCCCAAGTAAATGGGTCTAGTGCAAACACTATAGATGAAATACTATGGGCTGCAATATACAGAGATCTGCCTGGAGCGGAAATAATTTGAGCAGGCAAATAACCTACAAAATGTAAAAGAAACAGGCCATTTTTAGAAATGTGGAATTTATTTTTTTGCTTGCTCAAATAATTCCAGATTTAGACAGTAACAATGCTAACAGCCCCATCCAGACGTATATACCCAACTTCTGGACAAGACAAACCAGTCTGTGGACTTTTCAGCACTTTTAACCTTTAAGCAGTAGGAAACTACTATCATCTAATGTTTTTAAGTACTTCCCAGACATAAGCTAGTTAATATTTACAGGAAGTACTCATACAAATAAACAGGCTGCATTTGAGCATATATGAAGTCAGTTAGTAATGTAAGTAATTGTCTCTTATTACATTACAAACCCTGCTGCTTTCTCTACTCACTGATAAGTGTTTTTCCAGTCTAACTTCCCAGACACGAGTGTCGTGTCATGTCATGTCATGTCATGTCATGTCATGTCATGTCATGTCCCACCTGGTGACCTGGTAAGGGATTGCAATTTATTATTTTTATAAAGCTTACCAATGCTAAATGCAGCAACAGCATGTATGTGTTGTAAAAATACAGCTTACTTGGTTCACTCTAGATACACTTCACAGAGAGAGAATTTGCTTTTGTGGCTGTGGGTATGTTACTCACTTCTCGTTAATCTGGATATAAGGATCCTCGCATCTTACTGGGTCTAAACATTTATATCCTCCTGCGATATTGAAACACGTTTGCTGCGGAGTGCAGGTGAAGTTTCTGGTTTCACATTCATTGATATCTAAAACACAAGAAACAAGAGAAAAGCTAAAGCAGGGAAATATGTACAAGACACCACTCTTACAAACTGGTTTCCATCTTAAGGAATTGCCCCCAAATTCATAACACTCTTCCACCATGAAAAATGGCCTTTTGATAACAGGCCCCTCTTTTAAGATCAGTTTTTACTCCTTTCATTTCTGCTTTTTGGAGTGCTCCCACATGCGAAGTCCTCCAAAAACAGAACAGAAAGCGGCTGCTCAAGTTCTCTGACCTTAGAGAATGGGAAAACTAGAGAGAGATGTGCAGCAGAGAGGAGACCATCTGAGGGCATTCCTGTGTAGCTGTTTCCTAGTCAGTAAAGTCTTACACTGACACACCAATTCACTCCAGTGGGACTATTCACATGATGACATTCTTACCAGAATTACATAATTGGCCCCTATGAGTATTTCACTGTGCAATGCCAAGACCAAGCATCTCAATTCTTGAAAACCTCTTTCCAGACACAGGACCTATTTTCTGGTCCCCTTGGGTTTTAATCAGCTCAGGAATGTTCTTACCTTGGCAGCTTCTGCTATCGTCAAGCAAGTTATAGCCTGAAGGACAGCTACAGTAGTAAGAACCAGGCCCGTTCACACATTCGTGCTGGCAGAGGAACTCTGAGAAGCTGCACTCATCCATGTCTGCAGTGGTAAAACAAAGTTTAGTGTCTTTGGCTTTACAGTCAAAAGAGTAGTCCCACAGGCATGTGGCCATCCAGACTACATGCCCATCACCCAGCTGGAGATTGGCACCCTACAGCTCCCTAGAGCTCTGCATCAACCTGGCAAAATGCTATACAAGAAGTTCTTAGTTAAACATTTTTCTCCTAGGGAAACCAAAGCTGCTGATGAACACAGTGCGTGACTTTTATTTATTTATTTTTCTTTTCAAATACCTGTCACCAGCTGGCCATGTTTTCAGTCCTGTTTTACGTCAGAGATAGAGCTACTCCAACAACAAAGCTGCAACTGTAATTTGAAAGGAGAGGCTTGGAAGTGGTTTTCTTTTCTTTCTTTTTTCTGGAGAGCAAACTTCCCTTTCCCAGGGCCACATGGGTCCCAGCAGAACTCCTGCAGCCAGCCCCAGCTGTTTTATGTTCCTTAGCCTCTAGCCAGTTACTTCCAAGGCATTCCAGCAAGACTACAGAGCTCATCCCAGCTTGGGTCAGACCTACTGTAAGGCCAGGCCATCTCCCAGATACCCAGGAAGCTAGGCAGTCTGTCAAATCTCTGACTGAGAGCCGAAATTGTGCTCTTTTCCCCTTGCACTCATGAATTGACCAGTCATTGTATTCTGCAGAACTGTGCTCAAGCGAGAAAGATGAACTTCAGAGCTGTGCATGGAGGCATGGCTGACTGAGGGGAAAACACATGCAAAGGCGCTAGACTGAGGGAGGCTGCAGTTAATCATTTCCTTATTTCCCTCTTCAGGGGAAGAAAGAAACAAAGGCCAGCCAGAGCCCCAGCCAGGAACTCCCAAGTTCTTATTCCCAGCTCTGACATGTTGACTCTCCCAGGCAAATCACTTTTACTCTTCAGACTGAACTTCCCTTTCTTCTAAATTGGGCTCAGTCCATTTATCCACTTTTGGTGTTTTGTGCAGATGGATTGGAAAGTATTTGAAGTCCAAATATGTTGAAGTGGCTTTATGGCTGCAACCGAATGGGAGATGAAAGGAACTCTACACTTATATAGTCCTGTTATTGTGTGACTTGCCCCAGTGAGGTCACTGAAAAAAACACCTTCCTGACAAAACATGGACTGAGGTCTGACTCCATAAAGGGACCGAGATATCACCCACCCCTCCAGGTGTCCTGTCCCAGACTTCCAGCACATGGGATACATGTAACCTGTGCTCAGCTGCTGTCAAGTGCTGGAGGGACCTAAAGCCCCCGAGGGCCCTACATTGCTGCTGCTGAGCCGGCACAGGACAAACACACCTTTGCTGTTCTTAAACAACTTCTGGCATCCTGCTGACTACCTGCAGAGGACAGGGTGGTAGACATTTCAGAGCACATCTAATGCACATGCAAGACCTCTGTGATTAGAAAATAATGCTGATGTTGGGAAACCCAGGTTGAAATCTCTGCTTCTCTCCTTGAACTGGGGCAGGGATGCCTCCCATCTTCAGGGTAAGCTGGCTGCTAGGCCATGGATTAATCCAGTGGCTGTTGAAGTACATCTGGAACCTGGATGTCTCACAGGAGTGTCCTCCTAACCAGGCATTCCCTTTGCGAGCCTCAGCGATGTCTAGTGATTGCTTGTGAAGTGAAAGAAACTCATCCAGAGAAATTTGACCTGCTTTGACAACCATTTTTTGCACAGAATTGCCAAGAGGTTTTCTGCTCTAAATCTGGGTGGTGGAAAGTCCCTTTTGCTGGCTTCACTCTCAGACACGAATGAGGCACAAGCACCGCCTCATCTGTCTGGCAATTCTCTTCTGCCTTTTCTACTGGCAATGTTTATGTGACATTGCATTGAACTTAACTGTCCAGGCCCCCAACTAGCTCAGGAGCACATAAAAAGGTGCAGGAATCCAACTTAGAAGCAGAAACTCCATTAGAAAGCAGAAAACTTAAGTTGGGTGTCGCAGCTCTAAATGTTAAATGCACAAGACCCTTTAGAGATTGAAGTCTTTGTTCTTTCCCCTTATAATAAGGAGGTTTACAGGGAAGAACAGCTTTGGAAACACTAATCTATACATATACTGCATATCACATGTCTTCTCTCTCCGAAACAGCATGTTACATCTGTTTACTGTAAATTAAAAAACAAGTATTTTCCAGTACATTTTTCCTTCCAAGAAATATTGGCAGTATTCTCTAATTTTATCAGGCTGTGGGAACATTAAGCACAGAAATAAGTTTTGCCTTCAATTACAATAAAGCAATAAAATAAAAACAAAAACAAGAGAGGAACAAGTACAGTGACATAAGCACAGTTTCTTCTGCTATGTTCTGAACAGATTAGCAATAGCTGTGCTAAGAAACTATATACTGCTTCTGAAGCGTAGCCAGAGCTATACAGGGGCAACTGGGGAAGGTTTCATGCAGAAGTGTGCAGTCATAAGAGCAAGAGGAATACATGCATTCAACAGACAAATGGAAAAGTGCTTTATGTGAAGTATTTCTTCAGTCATGGAAGAATGTTCTAGGACTATCCCTACTTTACTTGCTCTAATAAAGCTTCCTGTTCAGCATTATAAAGCGTTTTCTTATGTTTTGCTGTTATCTTGGAACTCTTCAAAATTTAGCTTATTTCTTTAAAACCATTTGCAGCCCTCCCCCATTGTGCTTTTCTGGGTACTTGCAGTGGGCTTTAACTGGAAAGAAGATCATATGAGTTGCAGCTATCCTGCTGCTAACCATGGACCAAGGCAAAAAACTTGTTAAAAAGTATGTACGAAACAATACATTGGAAAAAGAAAGCCTAACAGAATTTAAAGAAACAAAACCAATAAATAATCAAAGACAGTTACCACTGCAGTTAACTCCATCAGCTTCCAGTTCGTAGCCAGGTTCACAGCGGCAGAGAAAAGAGCCATAGGTGTTGACGCAGGTCTGAGTGCAAGGGTTTTGGCTTGTACATTCATTCACATCTATGGGAAACCAATGCCCAATGCATCAGTGACTTCTCCCCAAACTCTATTTTCAATTCATTACTGTAAAGCATTTCAAAGAGATTAGCTGTACAGTCAGAATGATTTGTTCTGAAAAAATATAACCAAGTCAGTATTGTTTATTGGGATTCAGGCTGATGCCTGGAAATAGCGTGTTGGAAACACAACCTGTGTGGAAATGAAGCATTTTGGGAATGTCTTCAATCAAAAAAATAACATGGAAGATCATAGAATCATAGAATGTTTTGGGTTGGAAGGGACCCCTAGAGGTCATCTAGTCCAACCCCCCTGCAGTGAGCAGGGACACCACTAACTAGATCAGGTTGCTCAGAGCCCCGTCCAACCTGGCCTTGAATGTTCCCAAGGATGGGGCCTCCACCACCTCTCTGGGCAACCCGTTCCAGTGTTTCACCACCCTCGTTGTAAAGAATTTCCTCCTTATATCCAGTCTAAACCTACCCTGCTTCAGTTTAAAACCATTACCCCTTGTCCTGTCACAGATGGCCCTACTAAAAAGATTGTCCCCGTCTTTCCTATAGGCCCCCTTTAGGTACTGAAAGGCCGTAATCTGGTCTCCCCGCAGCCTTCTCTTCTCCAGGCTGAACAAGCCCAACTCCCTCAGCCTGTCCTCATAAGAGAGGTGCTCCAGCCCTCGGATCATTTTAGTAGCCCTCCTCTGGACCCGCTCCAACAGTTCCATGTCCTTCTTGTGCTGAGGGCTCCAGAGCTGGACGCAGTACTCCAGGTGAGGTCTCACCAGAGCAGAGTAGAGGGGCAGAATCACCTCCCTCGACCTGCTGGCCACTCTTCTCCTGATGCAGCCCAGGGTACGGTTGGCCTTCTGGGCCGCCAGCGCACATTGCCGGCTCATGTCCAGCTTTTCATCCACCAGCACGCCCAAGTCCCTCTTGGCAGGGCTGCTCTCGATCCTTTCTTCCCCCCGCCTGTATTGATACTGGGGGTTACCCCGACCCAGGTGCAGGACCTTGCACTTGGCCTTGTTGAACCTCATGAGGTTCACACAGGCCCACCTCTCCAGCCTGTCCAGGTCTCTCTGGATGACATCCCGTCCTTCTGGTGTGTCAACCGCACCACTCAGTTTGGTGTCGTCTGCAAACTTGCTGAGGGTGCACTCGATCTCGCTAAGTCATTGATGAATATATTAAACAGCACCGGTCCCAGTACAGACCCCTGAGGGACACCACTCGTCACCGGATAGTGATGAAATGGGGATGAAATATTTATTACAAATGCTTCTGTCTTCACCTTGCAATTTTAAAAGCATTGAACTGATTTTGTCATAACAGACCTGAGATAAAATGCAGCAGGATATTCCTGAGGAAGATAATGCAATGAGGAATGGTCCTTATGGAAACCTGGGGCTAAGACAAAACCAATTTTTTTTTTCCTTTTAGGACATTAGCAGCTTCTGGACATCATTAGCACAGACCATTTCCTAAAGCATGTGGGAAGATGCTCCCTGCCTAGCTAAGGAGAGGGTTTATGAACAGGCAATGCTGACTTTGATTGAGGTAGCACATCACAGCAAAAGGTGGTCTAATGTTCAGGACCCTAGTCTGGAACATGGGAGACTCAGATATAATTTACTGATCTGGCAGATCAGGTGCTTCACACAGCCTCAGATTTTAAAAGTAAATTCAGTGCCTAAACTCTCGGTAATTTCAGTGAATTGAGTAACTCTCTGTTTTAGGGGGTTTGGGCCTCTGTGCCTATTTCTCTTGATACACTGGTCATGTTGCACCTGTACCCCTCCGAGGTACTGTGAAACTACAGAAACATCTCAGGCTGACAAACCTATCAACATTTTCAAAAGCAGTGTTGGGAAGGTTACTTGTATTCTAAAAATTAAGCAAGTGTTAAGGGTGCTGCTGGGTCGGGACCAAAGATTCCAGTCATGGTTTGCCATACACAGTACCTTGGCATGATCTTCCATCATCATTAAGGGTAAAGCCTGGGTTGCATGTGCAGGAGTAGGAACCGGGCACGTTGGCACACAGCTGCTGGCAGTAGCCATAGCGACATTCGTCTATATCTACAGATGGGAAAGATGAAAAGCAGAGTGGTCTACATTTCCACATGCAGGTACAAAGCAGCAAACACACTGAGTCAGCAGTACCAATAACACAGAAATAACCCAGCATACTGGCTACAGATGTAATAGCCAAACTTTCAGGTGGTCAGATCGAGATTTATAGTTAAAATACATCTCTACCCAGAAGAACGTAGTAACGTGTTTTTATCGACAGCTGACATCTGTCAGTATGTCCTATGAACTGATTGCCATTGCTGTAATCTGCAGCTTAATGTGGTGTCATCAGGAAGCTCAGAGTCAGTCCCATTAAGGAGCTACCTCGAAGCATACCTGATAGCTGGGCAGCCCGTCAGCACAAACACAGCCAATGTTGTAGCAAAGTTTTCTCAGAGTCCAGATAGAAACTTTTTTTACCTCTGCATATACCAAAGCTACTCACTAGGAAAGCAGTATTTGTTACTAAATACCTGGTTTTTTGAGAGCATATTCTTTAAAGACTTTTTTCGAATAGTCACATTCCCATTTTATATTAATTTTTAACTGACAAGTTATAGACTCTAAAATGTAAACAATAAATTTAATGCCAAAATAGCAGTTTGGGCTGAATTGCAGCATTAGCAATACACGTAACTGACTGTTATAAGCACAAGAAGATGCTGTAAGATACGTATGATGGTAAGTGCTAGAAGAATTTTGCCCCTGGACTAAGAACTGGAATGAAACACCTGGAGTAGTTGTCCTTTCCAAGGCTTTACTTTTCCTTTGGTATCAACTAGCTTTTGATGTACGGAGATTTTTTTAATGGCTACTCTCAAAGCTTTGAAGTTAAGTTTGTGCAGTAGAAAACCAAGTGTATTATCTCCAGTCAGTTTGCCAGAAGGAGCAAAGCAGGAGGGCACAGATTTTTGTGAAATGAGCCCCACAGTAGGTTCCAACTCATGTGAAAATCAAAATGACAGTATTCTCTGTATGGTTCAGAAGTATACATATATATCTGCACTAATTCCAGCAGTTCATTATTTGTTAGCTAAACTGTCTGCTTCCTGTTTTAGTGTTAAGAATGTGTTGGGAAACTGAATTCCTGAACAACTTGAACATTTACATGATGTGGTAATACCATAAAAACAACAATGCTGTGAATCTGTTATATAAGTAGCTATATCCTGCAATTCAAGTTTATGTCATTGGCCTCACTGGGGCAGTTCTGCCATAGAAAGTCTCAGGAAACCATTCTGAACACGTCAAAAGCCTTGGAAATGCTCTCTCTATGTAAAGTAACAAGGACGCTGACACTCAGTTTTACCCTTACTAGCTTTTATTTCCCACTGCATTCTAAATAGCACGGTAATGTAAAGGCCAGGGTCAGCTATGGTATGTACACCAGCAGTAGGCTTGGCACAAATCCTGCAAGAAGTGACATGGGTTTTAAGTAAATTAATACCTCATTTCACTGACACAATGCATGACTTTAAATACATGCTTTGGCTTTTGCAGGACTGTTATCTCAAGAGTGCTACATTTTGAGGATGAGGACTTCTACAGGGCTTCTTCTTATGGGTGGGTCGTGTGGATACTGCTGTACTGGCTCCTCCATATAAACTTTACTGGGATAATTACAACAGATAGAAGTGTAGCTTTTTGCAACAGTGCACCAAAAAATCCTGTCTAAAACCCAAGCCAGCCCGCTGATTACAGTAAATGGTCTTTTACTGCTTTATGCCAGCAAAAATCACTTCTCTGAGGCCAGTGGAAAGTATGGAAAACTGAGATTGTTTTGACACTTAGGAAAAAATATAGCAACTCTAAACACAAATTGCTCTTAGCTCTTTGCATTGCCTTGTAATAATCCACCCCATGATTACTTTTAAATTCAAAGCACTTCAGTTCTCTGGTATATCCATCAAGCAGTAAAGTACTTTAGATTCACATCCAGATCCTGAATGCTGCACACGACCCTTTCATTTGGGCTGTAACTGAGAGAAGTAGATGGGTAACAAAACAGGTGATACAGAGCATCACCTGCCCTCCCTCATCCTCACCCCATCATGTACACCTGTACAACCCCTGGCACAAGCCTTTTTTCCTAAGAGAAGAGGAATTATCAGAGATTAAGGAGCAGGGGGCTTGGAGACTTCATATCCCAGGGGACCTGCAAAGCAGTGACTCCCTAAAGCGGCTATGGCCGCACAGACCCCAGCTGGACGGGACTCGGCTCTGTCCCTGCCAGGTGAGTTACACAGCAGCTGTTTAGTTAGGAGAGCAGCCGTGAGTCAGTCCTTTACTGGAATTGGTGCTTGGGAGGAGAAAGTTGGAAAATAACTGGAGAGGCTCCAGGGATGAATGGGCAGGGAAAGCCCGTTCTCCTTCCAGTAGAGGTGTTGTGATAGGACGGTCCAGCTCCACGGAGCTGGCAGGCAAACAGCCTGCGCCGAGGGGGGAAAAAAAAAAGAACAAACTTTATAAAAAAAAAAAAAAAAAAAAAAAAAAAAAAAAAGTTGTATCCTCTCTCCTAGGTCCTATCTGTGTACCTAAAATTAACACCCACTTCATCATCCCATGGGCATGTCAAGTGAGGGGAATGGGCTGGAGGAGAGGGGAGCTGGAAGGTTTTCCCATGCTGTTTGTTGAGGGATGGTTTTTTTCAACCAGGCTGAGCTAAAAGGATGAACAGGATGTTGCTACAAGGAAAATAATAAAATCAAAATAAAACTGCTTGGAAGGTACCAAAATGGTGCCCCGGTCAGAGGTAATTTTTTTTCTCACCCCCAAGCAAAAGGGCTGGTTGAATCTGAGGATTTACTGGCCTGTTTCTTGGTATAAAATACTGACCCCTTTGGGTCCACATGGTATGGAAAAGACACGTCTGTTTGAGAATAAATCTTTTTGTGTATCTGCTTGCTATTAGTCTTATATGAAAGGGAATCCTTCAGACTGGGAATATGAAAATCCCACGTGTTACATGGATGCTAGTCATATGGCATTCACATCTACATTTTTGTTCTGCAAGGGAGTCTCTCTGCCAAGCATACCGTTGGCACTCACAAAGATGAAAGACAGTTTCCACGTAGCCGAAGGTTTAACCATGTACTTGACAAAGATGATCAGTGACATTATTTCAGCTATTCACAGGTACACATGCACATACGCTCAAATACCACGTCGCATGAGGTTTTTACCTAAACACTGGCCTTCTAACAGCCAGTAGCCTTCAGTGCAGGAACAGGTATAGCCCCCCTCAGTATTTATGCAGATCTGGGTGGGGTTACACTGGTGAGAATCCGAAGCGCATTCATCCACATCTGCAACACAGAAATACAGCAAGAAAATATTAGAAATGGCAGCGACAAAAGATTGTTCACACTGTGTGGGGACTTGCACTCCCAATATGTACACTGGCTCCGTGTGAGGAACCAAAGTGTGGTGGAGTAGGGAGAATGACCATAACCTGAAGTAAAATTCATAGTAACAAATGTCAGAGGGCAGCAAGAACTGACAGTGCTCATCAAATCTCTCCCTTTTGCAGGTGACCCAGTGTTTCTCAGAGCTCCTCAAGAAAGGGATCGCGTTTCCTCAAGCTTTTTATTACTTCCACATTTGCTTTGTCACCAAACTGCGATTTCCATGCTATGGGGCAGTGTTCAGCCCTAGGGCAAAGCTGCTGAAAGGGCTATATAACCCCACTGTAGAGTAAGAGATGAACGGGAGTTCAAGAGATGTACAAACACAACTCAGACATATAAAAAAAATTACTTCCTACCCCACCAATGCGGATTACCTCACTCTAATTTTTCTGACAGAAGGTTCAACCAAAATCAACATTTACCTGACAAAAAAACCCATATACTTCCCTGGAATCAATTTCCTGACAATAAAATTCTTTTCTTTTTAATTTTTTTACCATCCTTATTGTTTTTAATGTATTTGGGTTTTTATTACAACCCCTTAGGGTATTTTTGTTGTGGGCTGAGGGGTTTTTTGGTTTGGTTTGGTTTTTTTTACAAAGGAGGTGGATAGCATTCCTAAATTTATATAAGCCAGGATCCTGGAACCTAACTGATTAAAAATGCCTTCAGAGTCAGAAGTTCAGTTTGAATCCCTTCTTGCTCAATCTCTTCCGTGATGTTTCTGGCGTTGGGTTTGCCTCTAGATGTCAGAAATGAAAATATCAAAAGATAAATTGTGTCATTTTTTCAGCCAACTCAGATTTCTGCATTTTATTTATTGATACCTAAACTATTTTTTATTCCAGCATACTGTGCACTGGCCTTTGCTGAAGTACTATATCATCCAAGCAATGCTACTCCCTTGATCCCCCCTGATTCTTATTAACCCAGACATTGTTGGGTCATGACTGAAAGCATCTCACTGGGCTGGAGCAGGCAGCAGAGGACAGAAATTACGCCTCAATATCTGCGGCTGAGGCACCTGGCACAGCCAGTCGGCTGTAAAATCCCAGCAGTCATGAAATACTGAACCAATCTACCACAGCAGCATATCTAACATGTTCAGATATATAAATAAATACATACATATTATATATATATATATATGGAGTGAGTCTAGAGTTCTTATCTTGCCAACATCTGTACCAGACCAATTTATGGTGAGTCAAAGCCGGTAAGATAACAGGAGTGGCACAATTAGAGGTAATTAACTCTGTCAGAAATCAGTTCTCATGTATTTATTGGCTAGATGAAGGTTGTAAAAATGGTGAGGGAAGTGGGAAAGGGGCAAGATAACAAGTCTAGACTATATAGGTACATAGATACGTTGTTCAGTTCAGCTATTGCATCTGCAATTGGGCTAAAAATTCTGGATCCTCCCTTCATACAACGTATCACGCAGAATTGGTAGTATTTGAACACAGATTTTATCTAACCATAAATTTAATAAGAATGATGCTAATGTTTTCTAAATGAAAAAGCTTTCTATTTGTCATGTTTGCTTATTGCTTGAGGAGTGGGACCTTAGGATCTGGCCAATTTTGCTGTTTCTAGCCTACCCTTGAGGGACCGATACGCCGGGCAGACCCTGCTCTTAGGGAGGTCTGCTGCCTCCCAGGAGCCTGGGTTAGACACATCACTAGGAAACTTCCTAGCCTGGTCCGACCCTCGGACTGCTATCCCTTGCTGCTCTTCCGTGTGGGTGCTGATGAAGTAGCAGTAAGTAGCCCGAGGGTGATCAAAAAAGAATTCAAAGCCTTGGGGCGATTAGTGAAGGAATCTGGAGCGCAGGTTATTTTTTCCTCGCTCCTTCCAGTGGTGGGCAGAGACACGGGACAATATGAGCAGACTCAATCTATTAACATGTGGCTTCGCAACTGGTGTCGCCGCCACAACTTTGGGTTCTTTGACCACAGGATGGTCTACCAGGCACCGGGCTTTCTCAAGTCAAATGGGAGCCAGCTTTCTCAAAGGGGGAAGAGGGTCTTTGCCCAGGAGCTTGTGGGGCTCATTGACAGGGCTTTAAACTAGATGTGAAGGGGGAAGGGGAACCTATTGGGCTTGCCAGTGACAGGCTAGGGGATGAAACGCACGGGTTAGAGGGACTGGGGGCTAGTATGAGCCTTCAACCTGTTGCCCAGCAGTGTGCCAGGGGCACTGCAGAAAAGTTGACGTCTGGCGGAGGTGAGATGGAGGCTCCTGAGGTAGTAGGAGCCAACAAGGAAAAGCCCGTGAAACACCTCAAAGTAAATGAGGGGTGTTCTGCTATGAAGGTGACAAGGCCGACAGCTCATATGAAATGCCTCTATACAAACGCACACAGCATGGGAAACAAACAAGAGGAGTTGGAAGCTGTCGTGCTGCTAGAAAGCTACGACCTGATAGCCATTACGGAAACTTGGTGGGATGAATCCCACGACTGGAATGTAGCTATTGATGGCTACAGGCTGTTCAGAAGGGACAGGCGAGGAAGGAGGGGTGGAGGCGTTGCCCTTTACATCAAGAAATCGTTAGAGTGTGAAGAGCTGGCCCTGAGGAACAGCCATGAGCAGGTCGAAAGCTTATGGATAAGAATCAGAGAGAGAGGCAACAAAGGGAACCTGGTAGTTGGTGTCTACTACAGGCCACCAGATCAAGAGGAGCCGACTGACGAAGCGTTCTTCCTCCAACTCCGGGAGGCTTCGTGCTCGCAGGCTCTCGTCCTCCTGGGGGACTTCAGCCACCCTGACATCTGCTGGAAAACCAACACAGCAAGCTGTAGGCAATCCAGCAGGTTTCTTGAATGCATTGATGACAGCTTCTTAAGCCAGGTAATAGACACCCCTACCCGAGGGGATGCAATACTGGACCTGGTGGTCACCAATGCAAGTGAGCTCGTCAGAAACGTCAAGATCGGAGGCAGCTTGGGTTGCAGTGATCATGCGCTGGTAGAGCTCACGCTCCAGAGGGAAATGGGAAGAACGAAGAGTATAGTCAGGACCCTGAATTTTAGAAAAGCAAACTTCCAGCTCCTCAAGGAGATAGTCAGAAGGACTCCCTGGGAAACGGTCCTCAGGGACAGGGGAACAGAACAGAGCTGGCAGATCTTTAAGGATGTGATCCACAGAGCGTAAGAGCTCTCAATCCCCAGGTGTAAGAAATCGGGCAAAGAAGGGAAGAGACCAGCATGGTTGAGACAAGAGATGCTGGTCAAACTAGAGGAGGAAGAGGGAACTGCACAGGCAGTGGAAGCAGGGACAGGCATCCTGGGAAGAGTATAGGGATGTGGTCCGGTTGTGTAGGAATGGGGTCAGGAAAGCCAAGGCTCAGCTGGAGCTAAACTTGGCTAGGGGTGCAAAGAATAATAAGAAGGGTTTCTACAGGTATATCAGCCGGAAAAGGATGGTTAAAGAAAGCGTACCCCCGCTGATGAGCGAGACTGGCAAGCTGGTAACAGCAGATGAGGAGAAGGCTGAGGTACTCAACAACTTTTTTGCCCCAGTCTTCACTGGGAACCTCTCTCCTCACCCCACCCGAGTTGATGGATGGCATGAGGGGGACTGGGAGGGCAAAACCCTTCCTGCTGTAGGAGAAGATCAGGTTCGTGACCACCTGAGGAACCTGAACGCACATAAGTCCATGGGACCTGATGA
This sequence comes from Gorsachius magnificus, assembly GCA_034008185.1. Taxonomy (NCBI): domain Eukaryota; kingdom Metazoa; phylum Chordata; class Aves; order Pelecaniformes; family Ardeidae; genus Gorsachius; species Gorsachius magnificus. The sequence continues at coordinate 52,181,324 of CM067086.1, forward strand.
GATGCATCCCAGAGTCCTCAGGGAATTGGCTGATGTAGTCGCCAAGCCACTCTCCATGATATTTGAAAAGTCATGGCAGTCAGGTGAAGTCCCTGGTGACTGGAAAAAGGGAAACATTGTGCCCATTTTCAAAAAGGGTAGAAAGGAAGACCCTGGGAACTACCGACCTGTCAGCCTCACCTCTGTGCCTGGGAAGATCATGGAACAGATCCTCCTAGAAGCTATGCTAAGGCACGTGGAGGCCAGGGAGATAATTCGAGATAGCCAGCATGGCTTCATCAAGAGCAAGTCCTGCCTGACGAACCTAGTGACTTTCTATGATGGTGTGACAACAACAGTGAACAAAGGAAAACCAATGGATGTCATCTGTCTGGACTTCTGCAAAGCCTTTGACACGGTCCCCCATAACATCCTTCTCTCTTGTCGTGGTTTAACCCGGCTGGCAACTAAGCACCACGCAGCCGCTCGCTCACTCCCCCCCCTCCCTCAGTGGGATGGGGGAGAGAATCGGGAAGGGGAAAAAAGGTTAGAGCCGAGGGCTGAGATAAAGACAGTTTAATAAGAGAAAATAATAATAATAGTAATAATGAGAATGATAACAAAATATACAGAATATACAAAATGAATGATGCACAATGCAATTGCTCACCACCCGCCGACCGATGCCCAGCCCGTCCCGAGCAGCGATCAGTACCCGAGCAGCGATCACTCCCCCCGCGACCGACCGACCCACCAAACCCCCTGAGCATGACGTTATATGGTATGGAATAGCTCTTTGGACAGTTTGGGTCCTAGCCATGCTGTACTCCCAGCTTGTTATGCACCTGGCCGAAGCAGGAGAAGCTCCAAAAGTCCTTGAGCAGTCTGAGCACTGCTTGGCAACAACTAAAAACATCAGTGTGTTATCAACATTCTTCTAGTACTAAATCCAAAGCACAGCACTATGCTAGCTTCTGTGAAGAAAATTAACTCTATCCCAGCCGAAACCAGGACATCTCTAAATTGGAGAGCTATGGATTTGGTGGGTGGACTGTTCAGTGGATAAGGAACTGGCTGGATGGCCGCATCCAGAGGGTAGTGGTCAATGGCTCAATGTCCGGATGGAGACCGGTGACGAGTGGTGTCCCTCAGGGGTCCGTACTGGGACCAGTGCTGTTTAATATATTCATCAATGACTTAGACAGTGAGATCGAGTGCACCCTCAGCAAGTTTGCGGACGACACCAAACTGAGTGGTGCGGTTGACACACCAGAAGGACGGGATGTCATCCAGAGAGACCTGGACAGGCTGGAGAGGTGGGCCTGTGTGAACCTCATGAGGTTCAACAAGGCCAAGTGCAAGGTCCTGCACCTGGGTCGGGGTAACCCCCAGTATCAATACAGGCGGGGGGAAGAAAGGATCGAGAGCAGCCCTGCCAAGAGGGACTTGGGCGTGCTGGTGGATGAAAAGCTGGACATGAGCCGGCAATGTGCGCTGGCGGCCCAGAAGGCCAACCGTACCCTGGGCTGCATCAGGAGAAGCGTGGCCAGCAGGTCGAGGGAGGTGATTCTGCCCCTCTACTCTGCTCTGGTGAGACCTCACCTGGAGTACTGCGTCCAGCTCTGGAGCCCTCAGCACAAGAAGGACATGGAACTGTTGGAGCGGGTCCAGAGGAGGGCTACTAAAATGATCCGAGGGCTGGAGCACCTCTCTTATGAGGACAGGCTGAGGGAGTTGGGCTTGTTCAGCCTGGAGAAGAGAAGGCTGCGGGGAGACCAGATTACGGCCTTTCAGTACCTAAAGGGGGCCTATAGGAAAGACGGGGACAATCTTTTTAGTAGGGCCATCTGTGACAGGACAAGGGGTAATGGTTTTAAACTGAAGCAGGGTAGGTTTAGACTGGATATAAGGAGGAAATTCTTTACAACGAGGGTGGTGAAACACTGGAACGGGTTGCCCAGAGAGGTGGTGGAGACCCCATCCTTGGGAACATTCAAGGCCAGGTTGGACGGGGCTCTGAGCAACCTGATCTAGTTAGTGGTGTCCCTGCTCACTGCAGGGGGGTTGGACTAGATGACCTCTAGGGGTCCCTTCCAACCCAAAACATTCTATGATTCTATGATTCTACCCTGAACTTAAGGAGATTTTCACTTTCCATGCTCCCTGCTTCCAGTAACATTAATAGCTGAAGCACAGTGGAGACAAAATGAGGGTCAGAGTCTTACCACCACATATGGTAGCAATGCTGTTTGAAGACTATAGATCCTCCACTCTTCTGTGGTGCATCTTTCTTGCAGGGATACAACATGCATCCTTCACCAAAGCAATGGGTGGCTACGGGATCAGTTTTGTTCCCGACTCATCTTTGTAGCAGTTGCATGAGCAGTAGTACAATCACTCTGGTAAAGCAAGAGATCGATCCTCTTTTCTTTGTTATCTACCAAGCAGATTTCTTTGCTTACTTGTAGTCTTCACCTTTAGTGGTGGTATTGGAGACATATTTCCATTTGAATGCAAAATTTTTTGCAACAGAGGCTACCTGTGAAGTTTCTGCTGTCCCTAGAAAACCTGGTCAACCTGAAACTGTCTATGCAGAACACCTTGTCTCCCCACATCTTACACTGAATAATACCTCACTGACTTCATTAATGAAGTTTTATGCAACCAACAGGTATAAACAGCTTTACTGGTAGCATCAAATCTTTTTGCTTGGGCCTGAGTGCACACACCCAGTTCTATATTACATGTCTTCGGCTTTCTCTAAGATTGCACCTTACCATGTTGCACCATTAAACTCTGAAAGACCCAGCCAATTCAATCAAACCAATTATTTTTGGCAAGCAACCTACTCAGTTCAACAGGTAGTATAATCCCAGCCTGTCTGCCAGGGGGTATTTACATTACATGGACTCACTAAGTGAAAGCTGATACTTGCACCCTGAGAGAAATGTCAGTGCAGCAATTGGCTAACCATTAGGTATCCTCTTGAAGAATATCAGCGCTGGGAGACAGAGGGTGCCTTGCCCAGCCCATTTACACAGTGTGGCATACCGCGACAACTTGTGTGGTTGATAAAGTCAAAACTAGACATTTGACAGGGAAAGGAAAATAAAAAATCCAAATTATTTCCACTGGGGAGAAAACTAGCCATAAAACTTTGAGAGATTGCCCATAATGGATTCACTAGACTTCAATGCCAGCGTAGAAACTATATCAAAACACTCCTAGGGCATTTTTGGTTGAGTGGAAAATTGCAAGTGGAAACAACCTGACACCTAGTCAATAATCTGTAAATAATTTCTTATTCTGGCGGCACATCTTATTTCTGTCCCCTTCAAATGTAAATCTTAGGTGTGTTCATCCCCTGGGAATATAATTTCAAAGCTCATTTGTACCAGCTCTGCCTATGATGCTAAATGTACATGATACTAAATTGGCAGTAGTTTTGTGGGTTCAAAGCAGATAAGACAAGTTCAGGAAAAAAAAAAATTGTAAGGACTACTCGATACAAAGATAAAACATGTGGCTAAGAAGTCCCTGAGATGAAGCTTTCTGGAGCGTGGAAGGGTGCCTGTGACCCAGCATAACCTGTGTGGCAGTCTTCACCATGGAAAGAAATACCACAACAAGTTGTCTGAGCCCCAAAGTAAAGTCTAATCAGATGGAGAGCAGAAGAGTTACTAAAGTGAAGCAAGCTAGCAAGAAACCCTAGAAACCCCACGCCCCCCCCATGCAAGGTGTTAACAGATTGTGATATTTGATGATTTCTACATCAGTACCATGAAAGCATTGGATGGTGTCACTCATCACTGATATCCAAAGATGGTTTTCATTGTACTTAACCTGCTTTTAGTACCTTTCATCACCAAGATCCTTAGAAAACATTACCTGCATCCCAAGAGCAAGTCTAGGTTTTACTAATGGCTGGTGTTATTGCATACCTCTTCTTGTGATTTTGGCTAGATTACTCAGTATGTGGCTATAAGAAGGATTGCCATGAGGTGAACTAGGAAGCAAATACAAATTGGATCTGTCCTCAGTGAAAACAGACTAAGATGCCTGGTAGTTACTATGCAGTACAAGGCACCGGCACAGCGGCAGTGACCACACCGTAACTTATGTGCTGAGAATATACCCTGTGGGAACTCATCCTCGCTTTTTATCTTCCACTAGCCTGCTTCCTATTTGAAAAAAAGGGATAACAAAATCTCTGTCTTAGTCCAGCCTCCCTCACTGTTTAGCATCTATTCAGGGCAGGGCCTGTCCTCTTATATGGAGCCAGTTCACAATTAGTCCATTTTTATTTGAAGCTTTCCAATCCTAATACAAATCAAACTGTACTATGAAATGCTGCAATGTCCCACGTGGTGACAAATATCAGTGCCCCTGGATTTCAACCAGGAAATTCAAGATTAAAGGACTAGCCTGTGACCACTCAACTATTATATGAACACTTAAAAATGTGACTTTTTCAGAAGTTTTGTGCAGCCTCTACACTAGCTGATGAGATCTAAAGTAAATATATTAACCATCATTCTGAAAGCATTGTGTTCTACTAGGAGGCCTCAGAGGCATCAAAGGCTCTTTCAGCTAAACTCTAGGCTACTCACAATGTTACTGTTCTACCCTAATGGTGCATTGAACCTCAAAGTTTCCAGTAGTTACTGAAACAGAGAGAGAACTATTGACACAGTCAGTGGCAAATTGGAAGTTATCTACCTACCGCACCTCTTCTTACCCCTACAGACAAAGACTCTTGCCGTGGCATTACATATGAAAACAAGAGGATGTTAAAAGTTGTCATACCTAATCATTTTGAGTAAGTAGTCCAAATTTTCCCAAGTGACTAGTGGTTCTGGGTGACTCCTTAGAGGTTCCTGATTTTGAGAGAGCAGCTGTTCAGCACTTAAAACCACACTAGAGAACCAAGGTAGGGCAGGATGTGTCCCTGTTCAAAACTTCTTTTGCCAAGGAGTGCTTGGCCCACACTCACCCTGGATGTCTCAGCTCTTGATTATGCTGCTGTGTGCTGTCAAATTAGCAGTCATCTATATTCTCTCATCCATCCTTCCAGTTGAATTCACATTACTGTTCCCACAGCTAGTTTCAAGGGCAGAGCTTCGGGCAGGATTTCAGGCAGAAGTCCAGACTGAAATTAAAATTTGACCTGGAGTGGGAACGATTCACTTTATTACTTCCCAACTGAATACTGAGAGCAACCACATGGTCCGTCCAGACCACTGCTCTCTGCCTCCTAAGAAATACCACCTACAACGAACACAGAGCTTGAAGCCATGAGTTTTAAAGTTCTTTGGTTTACTGACTGAATGAGCAAATAGGTAGGCGGCATCTCCTTATTCATTTGTCAGGAAGCCCTTGCTGCAAGAGCCTGAGCCCAAATATTCCAAAATGAGCCACACCCCAATCTCTTAGCTCAGTGTGTCTGCCTTAAAAAATTATTGCTGTGGTGGTTTGGTCTAGCAACGCTGGGGTGTGATGTTCTGTTTACTTGACATTTTGACAGAGGTGAGGTGGCTGGGGCAATGGGGTTTCATTTGGGGATTGGAAGGGTGGAGGAAGGGGGGGGTGTGTGTGTATAGTTCTGGCTGCCTGGCTGCCTTTATGGGATGTGACGTGCTGATGCTTTGTTTTTATTGGTACCGATTGTATTTTTAATGGATGGCAGGATGCCTGGTGACTGGATAGATATCATTTACAATGTCAAAATAAATAAATGAACTAATTGTGTTTAGCATGCAAATTACTGGCTTTGTGTTTTATTATCTGTAAAAGCTAGCAGTAATCTTCATGGATTCTTCAGAATTCATCCATGGCATAGAACAATGAATGACATTTTTAATTCATTGCCCATAAATTTTTAAAAAAGGAAATAATTTTAAAGCCATGCATACAAAAAACCCAGGCAGCATATTAATATAGTCAGAAAGAAAACCTAGATGTGAAACTGTGGTACAACAACACATCTCACCAGGAGGCTAATTCTCATCAGAAGATATAGTGATCTTTTGTACGGACACATGTTCACGAAGAATGCAGGACTGAAGCCACTCTCATTTGTATCAATAATATTGCAAGAAATCATAGCATAAAAAGAAAACCAGTACTCTAATCTGCTGAATTAAGACCATACATATTCAATACTGCTCAAATGAAAGAGGCTAAAACTAGGAGACCAGAAATCTCAAGAGAGAATCTCTACAGGATCCTGAGGATCTGGGTTTGGTCCACTGATTCCACATTTGGGATAAAATGCAGAGAATCACAAGGTGGTGGAGTTACAAACTAAAAAGTGAGCAGAACTCTTATATAAAAGTAATTTGTTAGGTGTGGTGGGCACATTTGAAAGCGCATTTCAAGGCAGACAAAGGAGAGGTAGTATATCAAGAGTAAAAAATGTTGGTCATGAAAATAACTCTGGGGTCATTAAAGATAACCACTTGAACATGAACTTTTCCTGACACAGTGCTGCTGAAAGGACAAGCATAAACATGCGAACAGCAAGCAGACACAGGAAATTGTTCCTACCACTGTATTTCGCATTAGTAAAATAATTACTGAAATACATTTCTGGTGTCAACACTTCAAAAAGCAATATTGCAAAGAGATCAGGAAACCTGCAAAGAGTAATTCCAAGTCACAAAAATTTGTCTCAGAGCAAAATAATGCTCCATTTAATAATCTATTTAAGAAAAGGTTCAAGGTATATTTGCCTGTGATCTATAAACATCTTCATGGAAACAAAGTTTTTAGCGGGAGATGGTCACTAAAGCTAGCAAAAGACAATGGGATGAACTTCAATGTTTAGAAGATGAATTCAAAACAAAAAAAAGACACAGACTTTAGAAGTACTACTGATTAACCATCTGAAAAACATAATAAAGCACATGGTAGATGTTTCCTTTAGGGCCTTATACCTGAACAGTATTTCTTCTTTGAAATATGCTGTAGCAAAAAAACGTGTGCTTGAAACAGCAATGCTGAGTAAGGTTCTATGGCCTGTGTCACAAAAAATACAGATTATATGGTCAAAGTGGTGTCTTAAAGTCTTCATTGAATGATTTAACAACATTCAACATTTAGTTATTTTTACCTATATCCATAACCATCACACCTGAGATTTTCTGCTTACCTTACATCTTTTTTCATTTCCTAGGTCACTGGAAGGTCTATCTTGTCCACTGAAACTACTGAAAATGGGGATAGGAATTTGTAGAGTTCTTCCAAGCAATTTCTCCTTTGCAAAGATTTAAATGTACACATGTGCAATTTTTCAATATTTATTTGTACTTTTATCAATAAATTTTATTTTTATTGAGAGATATTGTACTTCTAATGTTTGTAATAACTGCAGAAAGAATATGGAAAACTTAGAAAATGTTGCTAACATTCTTATGCTAGAAGATGTTGAGTCATCAGCCTACAGATGTTGGGCATGCCAACCACCTTCCTTTCAGGACACGTAGAATGACTGCATCTTTATGAAGTGTGAAGCAAGACAAAGAGGAAGAATCCAAGTTACTACCACAGACAATCTGTTGAATCAAAGAGCCCAGAGAGGGCTAAACTGCAGATTAAGGGACGTGGACATGCAGGAAGTAGGAGATTGTTTGGCAAGCTAAGTGACTTCAAGAGCTGGACAGCCAGGGGAGAAAGCCAGCAGACAAGGGGAGAAGGAGCAGAGGTGCTTAGGAACCGGATGCATCTGCCCACTGGAAGGTGACATTCAAAAACTGTAAGTAAAGTCACTGTTTGCCTTTCTTCTGCTCAGAAAAACAGGACTTTTTGCGTAAACAAGACTTTATGCATTAAAGAATACAGAAGGAAACAAAGTCCTTAAGACCAGCTCATTTGTTCAGAAACAATATTAGAGTCCTTGAGGAAAAGACTTTCTTGACAAAAAGCTACTTTTAAAAGAAAAAAAAAAAAAAGTAAATGTATCGATGAGTTTCATTTTGGTATTTATGAGCATGTACCACACAACAGGGTGCTTGTGGAAAGCTTACCAAAGAAGCTCCATCCCAAGATGATTTGCACCTGCCACTACAGGAACAAGGGAGGCTACTGCCTTGTTAAGTCCATCCGCTGGTGTTGAAAGTGGTGGGATCCGTGACTATGCTTATCCCTCCACAGGCGTGGTCCATGCTCAGGGTGCTGTGACCACTCCATGACAGCTCCTTTCCTTGCTGGCTGGCACTGTGGCAACACCCCTAGCACAGAGCATGGAAGGACGTGGACTTACCATCTCTGAGCTAGAACCAAATTCTTGGAGACTTTGGCGATTAGAAGAGAAACTTTGCTTGGACTCTGTATTCAAGAGGGAAGCCAATGTGGACAGCAGATTTCCAAGACGATATGCTTTTGGCAATGTGCGCTGTTTCACAGATGGACTGTTACATTTTGTTCTATTTGGAACATATTTAGCATGCTTGACTTCCTTTCTTAAGTAATGAATTCTGATAATCATGCCACAAATTTCTGTGGGTCGCAGTAGCAGCTATGGCTGTGTTTCCTTCTTCTGATCAACCATTGACAAAAGTGGGTGTGTTTTTGCCATCATGATTATTTAAGAGCCATTAGCACCACGGGGTTCAACACAGTAAGGCTAAAGATTAATTTGACAGTTGTGAGAGCACAGGTCTTGCAGATCGAAAAAGTTTGCCATGGAAAGTGTTCTTCCCCTTCTACTAGGAGGTGTGGGTGATTTTGGGGCCCTAATTCTTTCTTTTATGCTGTCTGTATTTTAGTCCCACTATTGTGCCATCACAGCCCCAGGAGTTCACCCCACTCTCGAGATACAAAGTTCCTGCAGAGAGGCTCAAGGCTGCGAGTTCATTCCAGAATCTCTGTCTGCTCAAACACTGAAACTTGTTCAGTCATTTATAACCCTCGGGGCTCCATTTTAAAATAATACAAAGATTGGATGTCTATTTTTTACAGGAATAATTGCAGGCCAGGACTAAACATCCGAGCTCAGTAACATGGGTATCAGTTCCAAGATTACTTGGAACACAGCACTTTCCCCAAACTTCTCCCCAGTCCTTATTTGGACACTGAGAAATAATTTCCTCAGTAGTAGATTTTTACTCAGTGAAATCACATGTTTTCTCAAAACTTTTTTTCTCAAGATAATTACATTTGATAAGAAAAGGGGAGAAATAACAATGCCACATTCCTAAAGTGCAGAATGAAGCCAAATTCAAACTGCTGCTGTGTGGGGTCAGTGTTTTTTTCCAAGGACGACTGACCCTGCTGAGCTTGGACACAATCCAAGATCAATTCCCTAAACACCTGTTTAATTGCATATTTCAGTGTCTGAGGACTGGCCGTTGCTTGCTGAATCCATTTTCTATCCGCATCCCATATGCATTATGTTATTGATTGATTGCTAAACAAGGATTAAAGTGGGGTTTTTTTCACATAGATGGTCAGCCTGGAAGTGGATACTAAGTAGTGTGAGACATGAATCTGTAATGCTGCTCCTTCTGCCTGGTACGAAAATTGCTCAACATGTGTCACAGGTTCTAGATCTCCTGCCAGCTATCTGAGCCTTTCCTTAGCTAGCACACTTTTAACATTACTCAATGATAAACAACAGCTAAACTGTGAAAGGGCTTTGCTCTCTGAGCGCAGTTCTAGTCCTGCTTCTGTGATTGAGATTTATAGGACAGCCATGCAGATAAGTGCATAGCAAGGGGACAAAAGGGGCAGTGGCCTCTCCCCCTTCTGCTCAGAATAGACCCATGTGTGCATCATACACTTGGCATCACCTGCATGACCACAGCTCATTGCTCCCACCAATTACCAGGGCTGCCTGTTGGTGCAAGATCACACCCAGTTGTGTGGACTATTTCCAGCGTCCCACGAGAGCTTTAGCACAAATGCACCATCTTCATGTTAATTCTGGGGTCAGAAATGAGACAAACTACCAATTTCAGTGAAGGGCTTTCCTTAAACATGGAAGCTCCATGGACTGGAGCTTAACTGTACTGTCTGAATTCATGACTTTTTGTTGCAGGTTCTGCACAACTTAAGAAATCCATGGTCAATGCATGTGATTTGGGAATCTCAGTTATTTCCCCACTACACTTACACTGTTCCAAGTAGCCGTGGTGCAGCAGAACAAGAGTCACCCAAGTACCCTGCTGGAGTGGGGTAGAGATGTGTTAGCATCCCAGTGATGACACTGAGCCTGCTGAATTACGAGGTACATGGTTTCATCTTCATCAGCAAAAAACATTTTTCAGCTGAATAAATGGAGCGCTACTGTTGTACTACCCATTTCTCAAAATTATCTATTTTGTATGCTCACATGCTACACTGAGGTCTGCTGATAGGGTGGTGAGAGAAGCTAGTGAGCACATACTGAGAATGCTCCCAGCTGCTGGGAGGTTATGCAAGTGACGCTTTCTATTACAATGGAAATGAAAAAGATGTGCAGTCAGAGCCAGGAAATGCACACTATGAAATTAAAACAAACATACCTCTAGCAAAAGGTCCTTACAGTCCTCCCTTTGCTGCATGGTATGAAATAGTCTCATGCAAGAACCTCTAGAGAAGGCTTGTAAAGCTTTACAGAAGAGGAGTAGAACCATTAACACTGGAAAAGTGAATTTTCTATGGCTGCATTGAATATTTTCTCTGCAATTCTATGGGATAGTTTAAAAAGACCCTGTAACAAGGAATATATTAAAAATATAGGAGTTTAAAGCACTATTTATAAAGCTTTTAAACATGTCTGTGAAATCCAATTGGCTTTTCCTCCAACGAATTCTTTCAAAGACTTTTCTGTTAGGGTACAGAGCTTGAGAGAACTAAAAGAAGAGAACTGCTATTCCCACTTTTGCTCCCCAGGGAGCTCTGAGAAATCACTAGCACAAATAGTCCAGCCAGCTGGTTTAGCCAATTGGTGGTCAGTTTACATTTCCTCTAATAAGTGAACTTCTTGACCGTACTTTTTAACTGAGTCATTAAGAGCTCTTTTTCCAAGTGTTTTGGCAGGCTAAAGAGGCCCGAGACTGTGAATAGACCACAATAACTAGTAAAGAAGAGAACAGCCCTACTTTTAATACAGCAGAAGGAATTGATCCAAATGGATCCAGAAATTAAAGCCACAATGAAAACAAAGGGATGCAAATATCCACCTGCAGGATATAACAGAAACTTGGAAGGCTTGCTTCTTCCATTAAAATGCAGCCACTTTGGATGTGCAACATGACAAAAGCTTTAACCATTGCTCAAGCATGTTGCACAAACAACCAGGGGAGTGAAGTGTTGAAGACCTGAAAATACAAGAGAGATTCTAAGTATGCAAGATGTACATACCCCTAGAGAGAATTCAGTATGGATGCTCTAGTCACTCTCACGGCATACCTTGAAATCTTGAATATACATGAAAAAAAGAGGACCCCATGCACGTGTATGAATAAGGTATCCCCATTATGGGGAACTGGAATAGTAATACAAGATTCATCACTAACTAATCTCTCACAAAGCTTCAGCAATCACCACAAGCATTTTGTTCAGGAACAGACTGGATTCAAAGCTGCTTGGCTTGAGCATGCAAGGAGGCTCCAGCCAGAGGTGACACGGCTGTAGATTGCCTCATGTCACTTGGACTGCATGAGTTGAACACACGCACAATGGAGACTACAGTGCTTTTCCTTTCTCCAGGAATCTAAGACCTTATTCCCTGAACCTAGCTGATAAAACCAGGGGAAAGAGCCTGGCTGCACCAACAGTGCTTGCAGAGTGTGTGTCTGGACAGTGGGGCAGTTTTATATTTGCTCTAGAAGCTCTGTAGAGCTGACCAGCTATGCATGGCTCAACACTCACATCACCGGTCTGCTCAGGCACAGCCACAAGCTCTGCAGGCAGTGGGAGTTAGAAGTCCTTCCCTTAGGAAGGGAGAGCTTCAGCAGCCCTTGCCAGATGTTCTAGGAGATGTCATGATTGACTAGGAAGAGAGTGTTATGCTTGGCACTAAGGGCATTGGGGAGCTTATCGGGGAGAAAATTGTTTTTCATATTCATCTGAGTTTCAAATCTGTCCATTTGTCAGCATGCTTTATAACAATCTCAAAAGCGCCACAAAGCCAAGGTAATTCTTGTATAAATGTTAGGGCCTTTTGGGCTCTTTTGTAAGTAAAGAATGGGTAGTGGACAAAAGCCAGTGAAGAAGAAAAATCTTTGAGAATTATCCTCTGCAAATACTGGCTTCCAGGCTCAGACAACTGTGTCCTCATTACTGTTAATAGCAAAGAGCCATGCGTGTTAGGCAACGTTCCCCTTCAAGTGTATACATAGCAAGCCATCTATTTATTTCTGTGGTGGTGATCATTGGAAAATGCCTATAATCCCTGCTCAAATAACTGGCTTTAACTCAGATTTGGCATTCCCTGGTTTATAATGACTGAGCCACATTTGCTTGCAATGTTCCAAAAATTGCTGCCAGCCAACTGGGTTGCAAACCTTCCTGGATAAATGAAAACTGTATGGATAGGGGAGGTTTACTTTGCTCCAGTTAGTGTGTGATGTGAATGTCTACTGGCAATTCTCCTGCTCTCCTTACTCTCAGTTCATGGCTCCCTGGAAAAAGAGGTGTTTCATTTCAAAGGGCTTTCTCCCTTTCCGTCTCTCTCTGTTTTAAAACCCATTCAGTTACCTCTAACACATAAATTAGGATAGAAACTTTCAAGATTTGTGAAATCCTGAGATAACAAGCCCTCAAAGCAGATGTGCTGAGCCTTTAGAGCTAGAAAGATGTGTTTTGTTTAGCTCCAAGAACTGCCAGTTTTGAGCAAGACCACAATAGGTTCTGGACAGCTGTGAAACTCCCAGGCAGGACAAGATACGAGGCTGAAACTGCAGCAAAGAACATTTCTAATAGAAGTTATCTAACACTTGCAGGAGTCTTGGCCCCCATCTGTCAGTCAATAAAATCAGTCGAGACAAGGGCAGATCTTCATCCCCTGTACTAATCCTGGCATAAAAAAATATGTGTTGATCTGGATGGTCTTGACTGAATTTGCACTCTGTGAAACTCAAGATTCACTTCACTGAAAACTGGGAATAAAATCCTTCACTTCTGATTATTGCTTCTACTTCATTATATCAGCTTCCATCCAAAGATCTTACAGCACTTTAAAATCAACGCTAAAACTCAAAGTCTATGTGACAAAGAGAATATCACTTACATTTGATGGGAGTCTTAGGTAAATTAGAGGCTAGAACTAGTATCAGATACAGGTTCCCGCACTTCAGGCACTGCAGTCTCAGAACCATTGCACGAGGCATGTTGGAGTTGACCTCTGGAAGTCATCTGGTCCAAGCCTCCACTCAAAGCACTCAATTCAGTCAGAATGCTCAGGGCCTTCTCCAGCTGGGGTTTGAATTTCTCCAAGGATACAACCTTTAGCCACAAACTTTATGAGCCTCTGTTCCAGTGTTTGACCACCTTCACAGTGATAACATTTCTACTTATATCTAATAAGAATTTCCCATGTTGCAACTTTTGCCTGTTCCTGTCCATGTGCACCTCTGAGATGAATCTGGCTTCATCTTCTCTACACGCTCACATTAGACAGTTGAAGACAGCAAGCAATACAATTCCTCACCAGCCTCATTTTCTTAAGATAGAGTAAATCTACTTCTCTCAATCTCTCCTTGCACATTACGTGGTCCCACCCTCTAACAACCATGCTGGTCCTTTTCTGGATACCCTTCAGTATGCCCATGTCTTTCTTCTCAGGCGACCAGTATGACTGGAAGAACTGGGTGTCTGTGAAGGCAACAGGAATCCACTGCACTCTGAACCCTCTCCTAGAGGTAGCTAACAGAAAATATTTAGAATGCTTGTATATACAGATTAGTTGTAAACCTTGTTATCAGTGTGGTTCATCACAGTGGCAATATTTTGTGAATCTCTGCTTAATTTACTAGAAACTGTTGAGGTGGGAGAACTATTTCATTGGATGATGTACAAACACAGCTAGAACCAGGACTGCCCTACTCACACATACAGATCTGCACATTTTTGTCCCCAAAGTTTCAAGGTAAGCCTTCTTTGCACCAGAATACAGAAATTGCTGACTAGCGCTGAAGGCTGAACATGTGGCCAGTCATATTGCCAATATCGCAGGCAGTCCCACCAGCTCTCACAGTACCCAGAAAGCTCAGAAAGACACATGTTCACAACGAGCATTCCCAAGGCAAATGATTCAATTCCAAGGAGCCTGGCCTGAAAAAAAAACATGTTCTGTTTAGGTAATTAAAAAAAAAAGGTAAATAAATAAACAAAAAAGGCAATGTTCCCAACCAGCAGGAACATTTAATGTCTGTGGTTATTCCTGGAGCAAATTCTTGCTCTTACTCTCTGGAAGGCACATCCCAGTGAATTTTCCATCATGTGGTCCTGCTCTAGTGAAAAACTAAATTACATTATTTCCTTTATCATAGTACTTTCCTTTATTAGCCTGTTATTACCACAAGGTCTCTGGCCATGCTCAGTCATGCAAGAGGGCAGGCACATTTTAGAAGGCACAATCTCCAGCACAGAAACATGTCTAGCAAATCCTCAGCATGATTAGCATTTCATCATTTGTAGTCTTTCTAATGATCTCCAATCAAAGACTCAGACAGTGCTTAATTCAGCACTTCACGTCCCTCCCCAGATCAGAGGGAATGAACCACAGATGGACCATGTATTTCTGAAATGGTTTCATGTCCCAAGTTTCTAGATGTTAGCTTGAAATTTTGGTGGAGCAGAGCGTGATGGTATTTTGTATCTTGTGACGATATACATCCCTTATCAGTTTCAGAATGCACATGACCTGCTGGGCCATTAATGGGTATACTGCAAACTGTCAGCTGCTAATTACATTCAGAGGTATTCTCCAGTCTGTGTAGGACACATCTATGCCATAGCTCTCTGGGCTCAAATCTACACTAAGATTTTCAAAATTGCCTGGGAAAGATGGAGATAAAATTTTCACTTTTTTCAATTAAAACCATATGCAGTGTTGGAAGTCTTATGTGCAACCCAGTAAAAAAAGTCTTATTCTCTTATGCCACTTTTCAGCTATGACTAGTTAAACCTCTTGAAAATGTGAATGAGCCAAACTGTCATGATGCAAGCCAAAAAAGAAAATAAAAAAATTCACGAATTTCACTGAGAAATTTGTCCCAAAATGCAATGTACTACCTGAATAACATAATACAGGCTTTACAAAACCGTTATCTTCAAATAGCACTGATTTAGAGGGGAAGAACGCCTCCTTCCTAAAGCTGGCATGCTACAGTTGTTCGGGATGACTGCATGAAACCAACGGATCGCTGTAAGTGCACAGTTCTAGGCTATTCCATCACAAAGTCAGCCCTGCTTTTAATTAAAATAATTTCAATCTGCTTCTGAATTAAAGCTCCAGATGCAGCGCTTAGTGGTTTGCTGGCAACAAGTGTTGTATATATTGCTGCAGTCTGCCTTTGAAACACATAAGCACGATCCAAGGCTGCTCCAGCCTATGCCTGGTTTGGGATTCCCCACAGGGGTTGCGATAGCAGGAAATTAGCAACTTTCAGACCACATCTCCTCTCCCCGGCCCTGTTCCTGCTCCAGGAGTAAGGAGTGGCAGTCTGGCAAACTGACTCTGGACTGCTCCAAGATTTCTCCTTCGGAAAGGGGATGTCAGGCTACCCCTTTAAGCTATCTCAGCTTTGTGATGCTCCACCATAGTGACAATAACTGTTATTTAATGGGTGGAGGCTCTTACCCATGCTATGAACTTTTTATCTGCAGCGTTAGAGAAAGCAGTTTGCTTTTGTGCCTCTGTGCACAATGGAAGCTGGAAATACATCAAAGGACTCAAAAGTACAGCAGCTTAAAGATACCCGATAACATTGATCCTGTCCCCAACTTGTGCAAGACTCTTCCTTGCTAACAGTTCTTCTGTGCTTTTACATGCTTCTGCTGATACGTTTTGTACTATTCCTCTGCTACAACATCCGCAGTGTATTCTCGTATAACCTGATACACTGCACTGTCATAAAGGGCTTTATTATGTTCAGTCTAAAAGTAATTTTCCTTCATTTCAGCAGATTATACCCTACTCAGGAATAATCATTCTTTTGTACCACCCACCATTCACAACTTCTGCTTCTCTGATATTTACAGTTCCAGTTGCTGTCATCTTACTCCAAACTTTATAATATACCTAACTCCTTTAATCAAAGTCAGCCTCAATAATGCCCCCAATTTACTATTGTTCTATACTGAGATTTCCATAAACTTACCTACATTTATCTGGTAGTAAAGTATTTACACTTAATGCCAGTAGGTTGGATCCATTCTCAGCAGAACATATTAATGGACTATTCCCTCTCTGTTCTGGGATGAGAAGTCTTAGTAACACTTCCAGAAGCTGCCCCATGCTACGCTGCTCTTGACATAATTTCCTTCTACTGTTCATCTTCCATCAGATGGCCAGGCATTAGGTTATCTTTTCTTCTACTGCTGCGTTTCCAGTCCCTTAATTTCCTGACCACAACTATAGCTTTTCTAGACTTCTGTGTATTACTGTTTTTATAATCTTTGTGTCACCTATAGATATGTTGGGGTTGTACCACAAAACTGGCTAATGCCTTTGATCCAACCAGCAATTTACTCAGGGGGTTGGCTGGAAAACAAGAATTTTACTTCACAAAAAAAAAAATAATTAGAAAATGGAAACAAGCTCAAAATATTATAACAAAGCAGATATTAAAATTAGTTCTTTTTGTGGAAAACCAAACCAAAACCCAAACCAAACAACGCAGTGTCAGACTAAGCAGTAGATCATGGATTCATTCAGACCCTGCAAATTTATGACGCACCCCTCAGAAGGACTTTTGAGTTTGTATATACACACTTGCAGGTGCCCAAATGAAGGCACCATATACACCCTGACTTTCAGAAAGTGCTGAATGCCTCTGTGTGAAAACCTAGACCCCTCAAGGATTTCCAGCTGGCTGCTCAGATATTGAGATTCCTCAGATAAGCAGTCAATTCTGAAAACAATATTGATCAGAGAGGTCTGAGGCCATACTGGCAGCCTGTGGCAAGGATTGCAGACCACGTCAATGGGCATTTGCATGCTCAAGTTCCATTGAGGATGAAGGTCAATGAGAGCAAGGAACCTAACTGAGCTTTGGGGACCTGGGCCTTCATTTCAGCTGTCCTCTCACCTATACTACTACCTTATCATCTGGACCATCCTTGTCCTCACACTGCAGTGTAGCCTTATACCACAGGGCACCTGCAACCATGAATTATAGTTGAAAAGAACAAAAAGCAGAGAGGGTTTTGCTGGTGTTAAAACTGAAGATGAAGTTTAGCACATCCTGTCATCCCCAATGGGCAGCACACCCCAGCCAAGAAGAAGAACATTGATACTACTCCCCTGAACTGGGCTGGTGGTGTGTAACTCCCATTCATCTTCTGGTAGCTTTATTTTCTTTGAAAAATTCTCTCATCTCATTGAAGTACTAAAATGGGAAGCCAGTCAATTGGCAGATGAAGGAGTCAGAGCATGTTAAACTCCACACAACACCAGGCAGCTCTTCTCTTTCAGCGTGGCAGCTCTGTCATATATCTGGTGTCTTAGGGACAAGACAAAGGAACACTGCCAGCACATTACCTCTGCCTACAGAGTCTGGCAAAATGTACGGTCCATCTGGCTGATTTATATTGGCAAAGGAGCCAATTCATATTTCTATATATTTTGGCTTAACATCTTGATTGTGACATACAACCATGGTCAATTTCAGGCTGGAACCAAGCAAAAAGAAACAAATCTGACCCAAAAAATATAAAGGAGAGGCCAAGAAAAATGGTGACTTTTAAGTCACTGAGAACACTGCCATCTCTAGGCACTGTGGGTGCTGCAAATATATGCAAAAATTAATGTAGGCCTGAGCAGAGTGCTGGTGCTATGAAGGGCACTGAAAACAAATAACCCTTTCAGGTAAGGAGAGACACTCTTATCATGTACTGAACTCTGCACATTATGCCACAGGGAGGTAGAGAAGGTGTAATTTATACAACCAAAGTCTCTGAGGGTCCCAGCAGAAAGCTAGGCATGGACTGTCATCCACAGCCAAAACAGACACCCGTAGGAAAATGAGAGAAGAACAAGCAACAGAGCCAATGGATTGGGGAAGGGTACTCATGAAGTCTATCAATCTTCCAGCACCATTAGGTGGCTTAATTTTATTTTAAGCCCTGTAATTGTCTAGATGGCAGGACTTCCTTGCGTGACAGATATCCCACAAAGGAAAGCTCACAAAATCTGCTCCAGAGCAGACAGAGCTAATTGGTACATAGTGGCTTTAACTGATCTGGCACTGCTGAAATCCCTGGAAGTAAGACATAATAAAGGCAAGGCAGCCACAAAGCCCCACATATCAAACTGCTGTTAGCAGTGAGTCTAAGGAATCATTCAGAGATTAACAGCAGGGGTGAGAGCCCTGCCCTGGCCAGCACATACTTGAGGATATGGCAGGCTGGGCATGATTACTGGTCCTCTGAAGTGAGTCAGATATAACCTCCTGCCAACTAGCTCTTGGTGACAACTGAAGTCTATGTATTATCTGGCTCAGAGCCCAGTGACCAATCACCCCCAATTCAGAGACCAAGCTTAACTGAGG
Organism: Gorsachius magnificus; assembly: GCA_034008185.1. NCBI lineage: Eukaryota > Metazoa > Chordata > Aves > Pelecaniformes > Ardeidae > Gorsachius > Gorsachius magnificus. The sequence continues at coordinate 52,200,001 of CM067086.1, forward strand.
CCATTAAACCAACTGAACACCAGAGCATCTGTTAAACCTTTCCCCTGCATACCCTTTCCCTCTGCAGTCTACAAAGCACAAGGGAGATGGGATTCCTGGGTTCTTGCCACCTGGTATACCAAAGTATCATGGAGTTCCAAGAAAGAGGGAAAACTGAAACACGTCATGAAATAGAGAGGTCACAGTCTAGACAGATTTTAACCTTCCTGTGTCTACACTGTGGCCTGCATATCTAACAAGATATGGGCATTGGCCCTTCTATGCTTATGCCCTGTCTCTGCATACAAAGTTATGTTTTGTAATGTGACACATTCTCATTCGGCTGTCTCCCTCCACATGCCACTGTGCCTCCCTTATGGCTCCCAGACTCTATACAGAAGAAACCAGAAAACTTTAATCACCCCTAATAAGCAGGTGAAGACACTTCCACAGACAAAATCAGATTAGCTCAAGCTAAAGCTGAAAGCAAATTCAAACACTCCTGGTGGCCATGGTTTTTACTCATAAAGTGATTTTCTGACCAGCTGTTTATTCTTCCTTCACAATGTCTAGGAAATCATTACCAGGAGTATGGCAGGAGATGGTACCAAACTCCCTGACCATAAGCTACTTATGGTCAGTGGCTTAGGCTCAAGACAGATTAACTTCAACCTAATAAATTCACTGCAAGAACTTCTGCTCCAAGATCCTAAAGTCTTCACCGAAGTCAAGGGGGACTGTAATCAGAGGTCTAAGAGTTTTTGGTCTCCAGTTGACTATCCAGCTATCTACCCAGTACAGCTGTGGTTCAGTCAAGTTCAGTTGTGGCTACACTGTAGTTACGTTTATTTTATTTCCCCTTCTCACATCATCACACATAAATATAGTCTGTCAGTGATGCTTGAAAGGCACTGACATGCAGCATGATGGACTTGCGCTTACTGTTTCACTTTGTCATACCCAGGAGCCTGCTATTTTTCATTCCAGTACACAGAGATGCCAGTTTTCTCAATAAGATGCCAGTCTTCTTGGCTTGCATGGTATATTTCTTGGTTTAATTTTACTCACTTCTTTGTGAGTAGTAGAAGCTTCACAAATAAATGAAGCACTCGCCTGTGCTTTAACCACCAGACCGTACTCCTCCCATGCTGCACTTAGTGAAGAATGAAAGAAGGAATAATCCAAGCCACAGAAGGCTCAATTTACCCTGCTACAGACAGATATGCACAGCAACCTCTTCTATCAAGCCAACTGCTCCACCACAAATGGATTCACTTCAGTGAAAAGCAGCATTTCCACCCTCATTCTCCTTGGTAAATTCTGCTGGGGGAAGATACATTTATTGATGGTGAAATTTCTGTAGGAATAACTGTACTGTGATGGACCCTGCTGTAGGGACTAGCTGAATCTTGCCTTTCCTCAGCTCTGGCCCATCCTCTGTGCTGGTGCAATGGTTTCCTGAGGGAGGAAGGAACTCTGAGTGTTTTCAGATGTACCTTTTTGCCCAGGAATATTTTACGGTCAGCTCATGATTACCTTTATGAAGATTGTTGGGCTGTGAATAGATCAGGCCATCAGATCAGAAGCAATGAGGCTGGACCCAGAAGAATTATAGTTATGTTTGTTTAGAACTGTACAATGTGGGTTTATCCAATGGGACAGGGCTATATTATGTATGTCTGTACTCTGTGATGTTAATGATCCTTCTTCCATTAGTCCCCTGGCATATGGCATTCTGTCTTAATGCACATAGTTTGTATTTTCCATGTCTTTATTTTACCTGGCTTGTCTAGTCTCATTGTCAGCCACCTTGAATTGTGCTAAAAAATGAAATGAGCACAGTGTAAGTAGATAGTGACTGAAAAACCCCAGGATCAAATAACCACTCTAAGCTTTTGTAGCACAGGTATTCCTGAAGCAAATGGGAGATACTGGTAAAGTTCTGGGACTTTCCCTCTCCTCTGATCTATGCAGAAACATAGACAAAAGTGCCCAGTGATTTCCAAGCAGTTTAGTGCACTAGGAAAGTAAGTTCTACATATCTCACTTTGAGCTTCACTGTTGTAGGATTATTAAACTGGGCCTTTCTCCTTCTGTTGACAAATTTTTACATTATACTTCTCAGGGAGTTATCTCAGCAGCTATCATCTACTTAAGAAATTATCCTTGGTACAATCCTGAAGCTGAATTATTATTTCAGTTTACACAGAATGACCTGAAGCCCCAAAATAACCAGCACATTTATCTGTGGCAAAGTCAGGAACTGAATGCAAAAGGCTCCAACCCAAGCCTTAGCCATTAACTATAGCTTCTTCTTGAGATGCTTCAGAGGCAACCTTTCTGTTGCTATGGCAGCATAAGGTCCAAATTTATATTTGCCCATAAAAAACCCTACAGGAAAACAATCTTATGAATAAAGGAGATGTCATCAATTACATATCCTTTCAGGAGGCTGTTCTCAACCTCTTAAAGAACCTATTCTCATGCAATCTTCCTTTTTTTCTTTCTAGTTAATTTGGACATAATGGCAGTCCTGCCCTAACAGGGACTTATGCATAGCTTTTAGTAACTGGCCCTCTGGAATAGCAACAGATTGTCTCACAGACCAAGAGGAGAAGGAAAAGACACAACGCTGAACCAAATAGAGTTTAAAAAGGCAATGGCAGGAGTGGATTCTATTTGTTTTTCCTTTACACATCCCCTTACAGGGGATAATCTCCTTGCTGCATTTCCCTCCTTTCCTTTCTCCTGTTTCTGTATGCCCAGAGATGCCACTAGGAAAGTCGCTGTTAGGAGGCAGCCTAGCTTAGTGGCTAAGCCATTCGGTAAGGAATTCTGTGCTCTATCCCCAGCACAGCCGTGGGCCTGCCACAAGACCTGGGCACCTTCTTTCAGGTCTCTGTATCTTCATTTCCCTTCCCTCTCCCCAGACACGCACATCTGGTTCCTTTATTTTGCTTGAAAACTCATCGAGGCATAGGCTGTTCTTAATGAGGTTGTGTACAGGGCAGGTCAGTGCAATTGCAGGCTTGGATGTAGGTTTTAGGGGTTTTCTATCCCTGCAATATAAATGATAATGATCTAAACCCCATCTGTGCAAAGGTAGCGTTCTGAAGGAAGGAGTTTCACTCCACGAATGTAGGACTGGGGATCTGTAAATGGGGGATGTACAAGGTCCTGGAAGTCTTTGAGAAATGAGGAAAGCTGAAGCAATGACTACTCCACAGATGAACTCTCTTATGCTTGGAGAGAGCATCTTCCCATTTCCCTCTGCTTTCATGCTTCTTACTTTTATCTTTTGTTTTAAAAATAAAGATGATGCTTTTTTTTTTTTTTTAAACTAACTCCTCTGGCCTCCTCCCTTCTTTCTGTCTCTAGGTCATACTCGCCTTGTGCTTATACCTTTCTTACAATACCTACTTCTCTGCTGTTACAGTCTGCTTTCTCCAATCCCTCCATTCAACCCTCTTTGACACCTCCCCACCCCCATTGTCTCCTCACATTGTGCGTGTACATTAATGGGAGAGAAAGCAAAAATGAGAGCCCACCCATTACAGTTCTTTCCACAATGTCCAGAAGGATCTGTGTTTGAGGCATGTTTTAAAGATCATTGTAAATCAGGAAACAGCAAGGTGGAGTGAAGGGAAATTGGAAAGGGCTCTCAGCTTACGAATGTATAATGCAAGAACATGGGCCCTCGCTCCAGTTTAATCTTGCCAACAGTTCCTAGACCAAGTTCCTTGAACAAAAAGTCATTATTATGACTAACCATTCTGTATTTATAGAGAAGTAGTGTTAGAAGACAAACAGTTCAAGCAGCGCTCTAGCGCTAGATGTTCTTTGCTTTTTCCTGTATGTGGTCCTTTATTCCAGCGTTAATTGTGGTTATAAATCATTCCCAACCTGCTTTGGAATGAGCTTACACAGGCTTCGTGCTGTTGAAAACACAGTACGTTTATATGTACAAGATATAAAGCATTCAGCAACTCCAGGGATAAAAATACCATGCATCAGGAATCAAACCCACAGAAGAATTAAAAACTAATTATCACTAAAATGTTTCTCTGTCTGTGGCCGCAAATGGCTACAGCTACTTCTGCACCCCACAGAGTGGGTAAAGTTGTCACTGACAGGGCACTTTGAGGGGCATTTGTGCCAGGAAAGGTTTTGTTTTCACAAAGGACACGATCTGGAGATGGGAGTCTTGTTAAGACTGAGCGGCAAATGGGATGGGGAAGGAATGTGGACACCTAACACCTGCCTGTGACCATCCAGGCCAGAAAGGAAAAAGCCAAAAAAGCTTGAAAGGGAGAAGAATGGCTTTTTTTTTTTTTTGCTGTGTTGGGATATATCAGCCCCCACGAGGGGGAATGTTATTTGAACCACCCAGGGTGCACATTCCTCTGAGAGCCAGGGAACGTGGAGCCTTGGCAGGCAGGCCAGATGCCAGGCCAGGCCAGAGCGACCCTCTCACAGCCTTCCTACGTTTCTGTCAGCTCTAGCAAAGGGGGGGATTAAAAAAAGAAAAAGAGCTTGTTAAGTCTCATACAGCTTTCAGATCAAATTTTTATCCTGTTGCACTTTGGAAGTCTCTTGAACAAGCTCAGTGCTTCAAAGCTGAGGCTGCAAATCTCCCAGGGAAGGTTCCTGTGTTTAATAAGCTGTTTTGACTGGAATTCAAAGAGAAAGTAAAGATTTCTGTTGGCCTAGGTATAGAAAATGTGGCCCAGACCTGTAACCCCATATCTGACCAGACAAAAATGTGCACTCTGTTAAAAACTGGAGATTTCTCAGAAACATTGGCATTAGAATAGCTCTGATTCCCCTGAAGTCAATAGCAAAAAGTCTCATCATCTCTAATGGAAATACCTGTGACTAATTTTATTTGGAAAGAAGGTACTGGAAAGCAGTGCCAGAACACCATCATAACAAACCTGTAAGTTATATAGTGGCTCAGCTACTGGGCAAAATAGCATCCAGTTTACTCTTTTCAACCATTCCACCACAAAATTAACCCTTGAAGGGCTTTGTATCCTAAAAGCATGCTGAATGCTGACAAGCAGGGAAAGCACCGAGCAACTGAAATACTACTAACATGCTGCAATGCTTATAATTAACTTATAAGAAGATGGAGCCATGACTCATGTGATTCAAACTTCCTTGATGATCCAAGTGACATTTTGGTGGTTTCTGAGGACCCTGTCAAGGTTCCCTGGTGCCTCGTCTCCAAAGCCTTCAAGCACAAGGCTGCACATCACCCCTGTTGACTACACCAGAAGTCCTGGAAACAGGGGTTCAGTCCTTCCTACCACCACTGCAGCGAGACCTGTACTCCTACCGCTTCCCTTGGTGCTCATACGTTCCATCCTAGGGCACACAGATACAAAAATAAATACCGCATCAAGACAGCGAACATCTCCAGTGGATTTCCCTAAATGAAAAATGAAACCAAACCCCAGCAGAGACCCCTTCGCTCTGACAGGTCTTGTTTTCTTTAAGTTTTGTTTTTCTTCCTCTAACACAAATATGATCTATCATCTGCCCAAATTCAAACCTGATGTAGACTTTCAAAAACTGCTTCCAGCTAACTGTGGTACTCAAATGGCAGTCAGTCCTTTCTCATCTATTCTTGTTAATGTCTCTATTTGCCAAACTTTCCCTCACAATTAAATTCCCATATTTGAAAGTTAAAGTGACAGAAGGGAACAGCCCTGACTGAAGAAAGCATTAGTCCTCATATTTCTGCCAGCTTGGATAGGAACATATATGCCCTTTGCAGGCTGGAAGGCCCACTGTAGAAATTTCCAAAAGCCACCTGTTTTGATTAGTATGGTTTGCGTGTGGCAGAGAGAGTAAAATATAGGGCTCTCATTTCACCTTTGATTTCAGCGCTTCTTTTCCACTAACTGCCCCATTTCCTGATTCTTCTACATCAAAGTTAGCAAAACGAAAACACTCCTGGAAGCCTACAAATCAGTAGATGAAATAACTGAGGTTGATCAATTTGCTAAGATCAGAAGGACTAGTTGCAATTTTCAAAGGACTGGATAGTATACATGCTTATTTTTACAGCAAACTCATCAGTTATCCCAGGATTTCAAAACTCCTCATTAAAAAAACCAGCTTTATTAATTTTCGAGTAGGTATTACTACTAGAGCTGGTTAGAAAACACGTTTTTCCCACCTTGGAATATAATGACGGCAGTGATTCAAATACAGGAAAATGCGCCCCAAAGTATCTGAATTTAAATCTAGACTCTCACAGCTCCCATGAAGCATCATGGTCCCCTCACTAGGGAAGCAAAGTACATCATCTGAAACCAAGTTCTGCCAGAAATTTCAGACAATAGGGCAGAATCGGCCCAAGAGACAAGTCAGTTTTAGCTCTTGTGTTGTTCTGCAGCACCATTCAAAAAAGAAACGTTCTGAGTTAAATGCAGTTCCTTAGTCTACAGACAGGCAAAATTCTCTATTGAAAGCTCAGATCTTCTGTAGTTTGGGCTTTTATTCTTGTCAAAGACCAGTCCTATTTCAAAAAAGATTTTGATAAAAGTCTTCATATAATAACAGATAAAAAAATCACTTTACAACTGAGGCACAGAAATAAATAGTGGTTATACATCAACTTTGTGGTAGACATTTAACTTGAGCAGCTGCCAATGGTGAGTTTGGACCTGATCTCTTCATTTCAAGTTTGGCCAGTGGAATTTACTTCAATTTATTTCAGAGGTTTTTACTCCATTCTTTCATAACATGACATTACAAAAAGCAAGCAAACCAAAGGGATATAATCTAAATCACCCTTAAATTTGAGTAACACAGGAGCAGCTTATATCCAAGTTAAACACAGTATAAAATGAAGCAGAATCAGAACCTAGCAAAAGATGCAAAAGTAGAAAAACTACCAACATAAGAAATTTTCTGTAGGGTTATTTGGTTTTTGTATTGGAGACTGGGGAATATCAAGGTGCTAAGACAATGTCAATGCTCTGCTGGGGCAGTGAGTGTTTCCCTGTGTTTGTGCAGTGACTTGAGCAAGGGACTTCCAGTCTCAGCTGGTAGTGCTAACAGTTGTGTACCACCCTCTAGATAAGCAGTGTATGTCCTCCAAAGGGCTCACAGTCTAAGTGAAGAACACAAACATGGAAGGAAATAACTCTTATTTGTACCATTTAAAGGAGGAAGACCAAGGTCCAGAAATCTGAATAAGGTCACATACTGCCAAGAACTGAATCAAGTTTCCCCAGTGCCCACCTAATGCTTCAAATGGAGGGCCACCTATCTTCTCTCTCAAGGACAGAGTCCTAAGCATAAAAGGCATGTCTCTGAGGCACTGACAAATCATCTGCCAGCAGATGGTTGTTTATCTCATAAAATCATTACTTCTCTCATAAAAGTGGGTTTCCTAATTAAATAATAGGACTAAATCATATATTAGTTTGCATTGAATAACAACCATATGAAATGTAGAGCTCACATCCTTCAAAAAAAGTAGCTGAACTTCAAAAGACAATAACTAAAGGACAATTACAGGACAATTGTTTCTCCAGTATCAGACAAGCTTTACTAGAAATAAAAATATAGATTAAATATTTCTACTACTTACCAGCACACTGATTGTTTTCATCCAACTGGTAACCAAATCGACACATCAGAGGTCTTGTAACAGTAGGGTAGTTAGGAACAGGGCCTGGTGCTGGGGGTGGTGGATAAATATTTGAATAAGGATTCAGATATGGTGACCGATACACTGGGTTTGTCCGGGGTACGCATAAATAGCCACCATTCTGGTTGACACACACCATATCTCCTCTGCAGGCCTCAGGAATAGTCCGGCATTCATCAATATCTGGAAGGAAATTGCAAAAGCTAAATCAGTGCTCGCTTCTTAATGGGACTTATCCAAAAATAGTTACCATGTTTTTCTCAAGACTTTGCTAAAAAATTTGATACTCTCTTTGAAAAGAAAAGCTAGTCTTTCCTTGTGGAGCCTCACTTTGAAATCAGATCACACTAAAACAGGAAACATCCCATATATTCTACATAGCCTGTGTTCTACTTGTTTTACTTCACTATTAGAAGGTAGAGGGAGAGTGGAAAGCCTGCTTTGTTATTCTATAAATGTTCGGTTTAAACACTGATTTACATATGGCTACGGCATGCTACTGCCTATTCCTGCTAGAGGGTCTATCCAAACCACAACATACAGCTCAGGATTTCAAACACTGGTGGTTTGGTTTGCCCAGCTGTGAAACTTGGATCCCGCTTTGGAACTCCCGAGCTCCCTCCCACAGAAAAAGTTAGGGATGTTCTGATCTGGGGATGTCAAAGATCGGTATACACTTCTGCTTTGTAAACATACACAGGTATTTATATATATACATATGTATTTTTGCATATACAGATACACAAACACACATATTTGTCACACAGCAAGAACTTCTCAACAAAAACATAATAACAGCAGCACAACGTTAACTCAATAAGCCAGTATTTCTGAACCCCAATTTAAATGTATTGATTTAATTAAGTCCTACCTAAGCACTGCCCAGAGGCACGGTCCAGGTCAAACCCATTAGTGCATTGTTGCTAAAATGAGAAAACAAAGGACAGTCAGTGACTGTGAAATGAGAAAGTTGCAGAGTCAAATGCTCATCTGGGTTATGATGCTTAATACAATCATTCAGCACTACACAGTACACCAAAATAAAGTCCCTTCCCCAAAGGACAGTCAGCAAGGCATGAACCTGAGACCTCAGCATATACACCATGGGCTCCATACCAGTTGTTAACACAAAGTACATTCTTCTGTTTTGGGGTCTTGTTCTTGCCAGAAGAGGGATGCTCAGTTAAAAGGTACTAGCTAACTTCTCTAACAGGCTCTAAAATACCACATATAGACAATTCAATACGTATGTCTCAACATGTCGCATGACAATTGACTTATTGCACACTGGCCATGAACCTGCTTTTCGGACAACAATGTTAGTCATCTAACTGAATTGAAGCCACAGTTATAACAAGTTCAATAAAAATAAGGCTTTCACTTTACACCAAACCTTTTGATTTTTAGAGGATAAATCTTTATGTGACACATGTTCTAGGACTGCAAGGTTACTTGTTCCTTCCTATCCTATGGTGCTGGTCTTTATCAGGGCTGCAACGTGGAGTCTTCAGCACCCCATTAGTGACCCTCAGCAGTTTGAAAAAAGTGACAGTCCTGATGACGATTGTGTCAAAGCCCATTAAAATCATACCCTGCTCTCCCTAGCTTTTGACTGGGTCTCCACCTATTTAGCCACGGGCCAGGCAGTTTTCACAAGCACAGGATCCTGGCAGTGAATAGGTCATACTGAAGAATGTAAGCAAGAGATATCCAGAAAACAGGAACCACTGAAGAAACTATAGGGCAGAGGGATGGAGCATGTTCAAGATTCTTCCTTTTTGCGAAATGATAAAGGCACTTATTCTTTGACTTTGTGGAATAAATCAGTGGAGGAGTAAAGTACTTGGTTCATTTTTTGATAAGTAGTAAGTTGTAGATAGGAGACAAGGGGTGAGATGGATAAGTCAGTGGAAGTGGGCCATTGCAGGAACTAGGGAGGGGACATGAAGTAAAACACACGGCACTATTTGGGCTGCACCTGCCACTGGCACACATCAATACACAAACCCACTACTAGAAGTGTCAAACAACTATGAAGGAATTCTGCCTTCATTTATTTTGGCATTCCGAGATGTTTTGGTATCATACTGTGGAAAGCCAAGATGTTCTGATGGGAGAATGTGTAATCAGCCTCATGTTTTAAAGAATGTATGTACTCCACTTTTTGTTCTCTTTTCTGTACTGTGGTGTATGCACTACACCTAGGTTAGCAGGAAAAGTTAAGGTTTTTTTAACAAAATTATTTTCTTTCGGACACTAAGCGATGATTCAGAAACACTGAAAGTACTGTAGAACTGGTTTCAACTTCTTAGAACTTTATTCTAGAGAAGATTACAGTATTGCTGAAATGACCGGTTTCAATATCTTCAGAAAGAATTTGTTGCTATCATCTTGGTTTCAAGTTGCCTTTTGCTTAGACTTCAAAATCAATTTACGGTACAAGATTTTTTTATCAAAAATGGCAATGGAAACAATATCTTTTAAATTGTAAAAACAAACCCTTAAAGACATCTCAAAAATTCTGCAGGGGCATGAAAAGCATTTCCCATACAGATCCAATGTTCACAAAAATATCAATAAGCATGCCATGTGCAGGAAATTTTCAATATAATAGAAAAAAAGAAACAACTACATTTCAGAGTCTTTTGGCAAAGGTATTTAAAAACACAGCTCTGGACACTGAGTATATCTGGATTATCAACTAGGAGTTCAAATTCAACATGCCTTTGGGAACTGTTTTTCCTAATTTAAAGTCCACTTGGAGCCCAAGAACACAAAGAACTAATGCTTCTGCTATTTCAAGAACTGGACTGCTTTACTTCCATCCACCCTCAAAAGCCCTGTCTCTTGAGCAAAAATGGTTTTGGGCATAAATTATAATGAAAACTAGGATGCAGTCATTCAGGATCACAGCCCAAAATTAAACAGTTTTAAGACAAGATCCTGCTATACACAGAAAATAACTATTTATATGAATAAGTTTTCCAAACGTGGATGTTCCCTACCACAGAACTGAGCTGTCCCTGCTCTTGTGGGATGGCTTTTCATATTTCCTTTTCCAGAAGTGTTCAGTTCAGAGGCAGAATCAGGTTTTCAGTGAGGTCCAGGTTTCTACAGGGATATTTTGCTGAGCTGGCAAGGATGAGTCAATAAGCTCAGTCCATGTTCAACTCCAGAATCCTGCTGGCTCCAGGTTCTCCCCTCTAAACCCTTAGACCACACAGCTTCCTTTTCATGTAAACCCCAGACCACAGAGCTTCCTATTCACCTGCTAGCCAGTTAAGTCTCATGCCATATAGCGTTTCAGTACAAAACAGTACATAGATCTCTGCGTGCACCTCTCACCTGTGCTTTTCCAGGGCTTGAAAGGCAGACGGCCAGTGTGAAAGCAGTCAGTATCCTGTAATGTGCATAGAAAATAGGCTGAAAACCTTCTGATATCCAGGCTCATTATATAGAATCAAATACACATGGACAAATTAATTTCTAGTGACACTTCAGTGTACTCCACAGAGATTTGCGAACATGAATTTGGCCTCTGGAGAGGAAGTAATAAAACCGTGGGCCAGATTCAGATCTCAGAGTCACTAATTTTGCTATGGTTTTATGCAACTGGGATCAGGATCAGACTGAACATGTCCATTAACTCACCTATTTTTTATGATACCCCATGCAGCAGCTGCTTACCAGTGTGTAATATTCCAGAAAATATTTTTGTCCCTCTCCGACACCTTTATTTTGAGAATATCAAAGTTTTTCTTGCACGTTATACACATTTTACAAATGGGTAAACCAGAGCACAGGCCCTGCCTAAGCTCACAGTGCAACGCACTGGCAGGGCTGCAGACATGTCATGCAGGAGGTCCTGAATCCAAGCCAGTTGCTCTAACCGCTAAACCGCATTTCATCCTCAGGAGACTATATCTGAGATTAATACATTTTCTTAGGGCCAGATTCTGTCCCTTTACTCAGCCTTGAGCAATACATTGCTCTGCAAGTAGACACACTTTGCCAGGTCATCAGCTACTAGAAGTCGCTATCTTCAATGGAGCCTTCCCCAGTTATATCATCTTAGCACCTAGTGGGACCTACTGGGTCTCTTCACTGCAACTGAAAGAAGAGGATCCCTCGCTAACAGAGCTCTGTGGCTGTATTTGGAACTCCTTAGCCAGAGCATGAAAATTCTGGTCAGCTAAGCTCCCACTCCCAAGTATTTACGAACAGACAGAAAACCAGGACAGTAAGAAATTTTTTTTTTTCAATGTACTATGGATTTCAGTGCTTTGATACTGCCTTATATAACATTTCTTCTCAATACAATTAGACCCACATCTTGCTTATCTTGGATTCTAGTTCTGAATGGCAACTGTATACAATACATTCCCACAAAACCAGTACAGGAAGCAAGGGATATTTCAGGTAGCCTTAAGTTCTGCTACACAAGCAAGCTGCCAACTTTCTCTCTTAGAGCTGTCTCTGATTTCCAATGCAAACTGAGCTGCTGAACAAGACCTACAAATGCATCAGACAAAACCACACACAAACAGTGACCAACATAGTTGAACAAATTTTTTTTGAATGAGGAGACAGGCACAAACTCTGAAAAGTAAACATACACCCTAAAATGGTTGTTCATAGCGCTGCAGAGACAGATCGTGCTTCTTGGCAGCTTTTGTGTGACAAAGGCAGGCAAATTCTGCATAGACTTTTCCTTAGAGTCAGATGCAAAACATTCAAAACACAACGTTATCCATTTAGGTTTGCACTTTGTTTATTGATTCCCCAAATATTTTTGAAGAGTTTTTAAAGCATGCACTGGTATAAAGACTGCATACTCACTTTGTATATAGCAAGAACAGCACTAGAAGGAAATACAGCAGGTTATAGCTGAACATTAACATACCTAGCAACTGGGCTATGCTCTACCTTATTGCAGAGTGGTGCACGCTAACAAAATTGCATACAAAACTGGTCAGACAAAACTCATACATTTCTAGATGGTCTTTAGATTCCATTGGTACAGAATGATATATTCTTTCCTCTTGGGGGCTGACCTTACTGCCTCGTAAGTGTTCTGCATGCAACCACCATCTCAATTTGCTCATTACTTTAGATCTCAAATCCCCTCAAGAATTATTAACAGACATGCAGCACAACCTATCAACACTACATTCAGCTGGTCACAGTAGCTTGCCCAGCAGGCAAAATATTTTAAACTAGTAATTAACTCTGCAATAGTAACTAATTAGTTTCAAATCAATCACTGTGGCCAGTGGGATCATTTGCTGTCGCAATTCAGCACTCCTGTGGATGACGGGGCTTCTAAAGCGCAGAGTATAAGCACAGATCAAGAAGGAATTCGTCAGAGACAGCACAGCTTTAGTAACAGACGGATCGTCTTTCCCCACCTCTGACCATTGAGATCCTGTCTCTTTGCAAATGGCTTTAGCAAGTGGATTGGCATACCGAATCCCCGCCACAGATATTTTCCACAAGTAGGTTTCCCTTCAGTAAGTAAAGAAGTTTCATGCATACCACTTACCTTTTTAATCCTTGCATGTCCAAAACCGTTGGGGAAAGGTGGAAAAAAAACCAGAGTCTGCGCTGATGAATAACTAGAAAGTTTTTCCAAACATTACCCTCTGCTAGCACTTCAGTTCCTCAGTCATTTATAGTCCAAAGAATGAAATAGCAAGTAACGGAGAAGATCAGGAGCCGTCTGTACCTCCTCAGACACTGGAGAGAATACAGAGAAAGCACCTGGTTTTGCTTAGTTCTCTTCTGTAATTCAGCATTAAACCAATTGGAGGAGGAATGTTAAAAATGAACACTTCATTTTCTAAGTATGTTAAACAATGCAAATGGGGGCCTCAGCCTGGGACAGCTGGTTTAGATTACAAAGCTCACCAACTGGCTAGACTCCTCACAACAACCTCGAGGAGCCTGCCAGGATAAAACACTAACAGCTTGAAGGAAAGCCTCTCCCGCTGCAAACTTCACAGTTAAATGCGCCTCAGAGCAGAGAGCACCGTTATTGGACAGAAACCCTTATCAAGGGACTGGAGAAGGGAAGGGATTGTTTTCCTTGCTCTGAGAACAAAAAAAAAAAAAAAAAAAAAAAAAAAAAAAAGAGGCTTTTTGGAGGCCCTCTAGCCGGTGTCTCGGACGATGAATATGCAACACTCACTGCTTCGTGCCAATGGCATATTGATGAAAGTTCTGACCCTCTGGGAAGTGAATAACTTGAATTCATGATGATCACAGCTACAGGAACTGTATTGTTTGGGGATTATTTGGAAACAGGAATAAACAAATTAAATGCTCAAAGGAAAACAAATGGCTTGTCTACAAACACTGGCCCTTTTTAAACTGACCCCATGCTTAAGGGAGTGGTTTGTGAAATGAAATATTTCTCAGGAAAGACATATCTTTGCAGATCTCCAGTTATGATTGAAAAGGAAGGAAGTAAAGTACTTTTTCAGGTGGTTTGCAACTTCACCACAGGCAGAGCTTTTAGTAGGTCAAGCAGAACATCTATGAGATGTGAGAAGTAAGCAATCAGATGCTGCAAAGATTATGCTAGATCTAAAGATGAACACTGAAATTAAATACAGACATGGACATTAAATGAATACTTTAAATTTCTTTTGAGTCTTCCATTCGAAGAAACCCTTTATTCCTAAGGAAGTCTAAAAGTAGCAGTGCATGTTAGGTGTGTCATCTACTGAAACAATGAGAAACAGCTCTACAGCAAAGCAGATGCTCTGAGTGCCCACCAGTCATATCGGCTCCGATGGGGGTGAGATTAACATTCTACTTCACAGAGACAAAGGCAAGTGATGTAAGCAACTCGCTGAGAGACAAACTGTCAGAAATGGCACTGAGCTAAGGGGCTCCCTTAAGAAGAAATACTGTACAAATGTTTTGATTTCTCCTGTCTCCATCTGACAGCTGGAGTGGATAAAAACCAGAGTATAAAACCTGTAGCTAGGGTTGAAACTATAGCTCTAATTATGCTTGAGCCTTGGATTTCAAAAATTGTGTAATATATGATCATAAGGGGCACAAGCTATGTCATATAACCTTAACTCTAACCTCCTTGGATGAGCTAACTGAATGTATGAATTACACCATGCTCCTGCAGATAATGCATAACATTCGGTTAGCAGGGACCCTCAGTACTGGAGAACGTAATCTAACGGCTTCTGAATGCCAAGACAAAAGCTGTATTTAGGTGAGGGAACTCAATAAGAGTTAACTACACTCAGCACTCCTCAAAAAATTCTGCTTCACAAAAACAAGTCCTCTTCTACTAACTACAACACTTCAGCTCCTTTTTTAATTCTATCTGAAATTATACTCACACTTCTCCAGGACTACATCTGCCAAACACCCTTCTTAGATGTTCTTGTCGTTTTTTTAAAGTTCACCCTGAACATTCTCAAGGATATTGTCCAACAGCTGGAGCAGAGTCAAATCACACAGGGCCATATGGGGATAAGCGTGCAAGCTCAAAGTCATTGGAAGTGATAAGTCTTAGACATCTTTTACACAGCCACACAGATCTGAATTCACGAAAGGCCTTTGCCAATAGCTGACACTTATGACCAAGCTTTAGATGCTTAAACCATCCATTTTGCTCCTACCAAACCAAATTGTCTACCAGCAAAACTGGTAAAACTCTTAGAGCACAACTGCTGGGTATTTGCAGGAACAATTGCATTTTGATAGCACCCCTAAGCTCCATGAGATTCACAAGCTGGGCTTTCGCCTGACTATGGAGATTGATCGAAGTGTTCTTGGAGACAGCCAGATAAGCAAGCTTTTGATATTGTCACATGTTGATATAACACATGACAGGCAGCAATTTGAACTACACACATCGCCCTACTGCCACATCAATAGCACTAAGCACATGGGAAACTTCGTCTCAAACCCTAATTCTGCCTGAAAAAGAGTAGGGCTTTTTTCTTCCACCTCTCAGGACAGAATCCCAATTGCAAACTCCTGGTGTCTGGGGAGGGTTCCCTCTCCTTTTTCAAAGATGGACTACCTTACGCTATCAGCTGAGGCCTGCTTCGTTCAGTGTCTGAATTGTAATTGCCATCTCATAACATGAACGATGCAATAACCTGTTCCAGATGGATCTGGCCAGAAGCTCCAAAGTGCAGTCCTGCATATATTTTCCTTTCCTAGCCAAACATAACACAAGCAAGAATTAACAGTGAAAATTAACGTAATATGTAATTTTAAAAACATTGCTAGTGCTAACTAAAATATGCTGCTAACACAGAGTCTCTGAGATGTCATGTTGTGTTGATTTGCAGGTCACACTGCTGCTGTTAGGAGGGAGAAAGTGGAACAGTTCCTGCTGTGCTTCTGTCTCTAGGGGCTCAGTTACCACCTGTGTGAGAGATCCATGGAAAAAAGAACCAATACATCATCCCTTCCTTCCCTCCGGTACAGGGATGTCACCCATCTGTCTGAAGTATGCATTCCTTTGGGATGACGCCACCGCTGATGCTCTCACTGCTTCCCCAGAACAAAAACCAGAGTTGCCCCTTTAATGTTGTAGCAGATGTTCTCAGAGTACCCTACCAGGCAGGCTGCATAATTTAAAGGTTTTGTTTACCTTATCTAACTCTACATCATACAGACGTAACTATCTTTACAGGTCTGTGGTCACTCTGATACTGGTTTCTAACAGCATATTTTCTTTTAGGAAAAAAGATAATCAGTGGAAAACCCAGGCACCGCTGTATCCATTCTGCAATGTAACAACACTAAACACAGACTGGTATCTGATACCACTTTACTGCTGTGAAAATATGTTCATCATCCCATTAAATGAGGAATAGTAGGATTTAGCAGATACATACTGAAACCCAAACAGCTTAAACCTATGGCCAGTGAACTGCATCTGCTGCAAGACAAAACTGTTCCCAGTACAGTTCCTTTACTGAGATCAAGTTTGATGTTCATGATCGCCTGTTTAGCTGTAGTGTTTTCTAGGAAGGTTTAGGAAGGCTGCCTGAGGCAAAAAAAAGCAATATTCTTTGAGGAATGCTTCAGTATGGTTCAGGGCTTTTTTTCCCCCCAACAAAAGTAAGGTAAGCAAACAAACTAAAAGCTTTTTATAACTTTCTCAGGAAAAATACAGAGCCTTTCACAGCATTTTTGGTGCACGTGACAGCTCTCAGCATGTCCCTTCATATTATTATTCCTTTACAACAGTGTACAACATTCTTCTAGATTTTTCAATACTTAAATGACCAGCATTTATGACCTGATCTAGTTAGCGTGTCCTGATCTAGTTAGCGGTGTCCCTGCTCACTATAGGGGGGTTGGACTAGATGACCTCTAGAGTCCCTTCCAACCCAAAACATTCTATGATTTATGCTTTTAAAACTATTTTCCTGTAAAAAATATATAGAACATCATCCTGTAACTAAAACCAATAGATCTCCTTGAGAACTCAGGGCTCCCCCTTGAGTTGTTGCGAGACCATGGTGCTCCAGACCCTGTCAATACTTCTACCTTTTTTTCCTGTTGAATCTCATCCTTGAGCATAGCTCTGGTAACTGCAGTTCACATTTTGCCTGAAACTAGACAGACAATTTAGTTTGTTTTTGTTTATTTTATAAGATTGACATGTACATAAGCTAAGCTGCGGTCTTTTCTCCTCTGCATTTTTGTCAAATGGTCTAGACAGTGTGGCTGAAAACAATGCTCTTTAATCTCATGACAAGATGTTTACCAGCCCCCTTTAATAACAAGCATAAATCCTTTATGGCCAGTTTCAGCTAAGAATGACCTTCCATAAATAAAGACCTCAAATTCTTAATACTTCTGGACCAAGACTAAAGTCTGTTTCACTATTTGAACAAGCCAACTTTCAGTCTTTGCAAGTGCCTGGGATACATAAACCACTGGTCTCCAATTATGACCAGACAGTTAGAAGTATGTACTAAAACCTCCCCTAGAAATATTCAGGACCAATTTATTTTATGCTTAAATGCCTCAAGACTGCACTGACTTCTGCATTTTCTCGAGTTCTTTAGTAACTTGTGCTCCACACCATGCACTGGGCGCATCTGGCACAAGAGGATCAAGCTGCATGTCAGAGCAGGACAGTAGTTCACCCTTCCGAGTTAACCTGGCAGTGTTCCCTGTCTGCTGGGGCATCTGGGATAGTAAAACATCGGCTTCACCCGTGCTTCCTCTTCTCCCAGGTACTTTATTTCCCATCACAGGGAATGCACCTTTTGGATGGGTTTTCTTTTTTTGTTCCCCAAGTTTTGTTGAGCATCCTTTCTTTTTTTTTTTTTTTTTTTTAAATATATCTTTTAGTCTGTTCAGGCAATTCATTTTGTTTTTATCCAGAGCAAAAAATCACCCTCCATAGCATCAAGCATATTCTGCATTTTCCATTAAAACACTTCATGTTCCGAGCAAACCCAAATAAGTCTGTGGAAATGCCATCTCTCAATGGGGATGTTTGAATGTTCACAAGTATGTGCACTATTTTTGTAAGGGCACCTGCCAGAACCCTGCTGATGAATCTAGAGTAGAAAAATATTTGACATCAGCCCTCTCTTCCAGAGCTTCTCTCTTTCCAAGTGGTGGAAAACATTCCCCTTTTAAACATGTTTCACTCTTATAGGTGCACATACAAGCAAAGACTTTTGGTTTCTTTTTCCAATAAAAGTGTCAGCAAAGATGCCCAAGTTTTTGGACCTTTTCCTTATGATTTTCAGGGTTATACGTTAGACAAATACAGGAACAGCAGAAAGATTCTGAATGAGAAGAGGGATAATTTTGACTGTTTTGTACTTACTCAACTGCTTTCCTAATCCCAGAAGACATTTATAAACTTTTCTTCAATTTAAAAACTACTACAGTTAATTTACTTATTCCTATAGCAGGGATTACGCCATCGCACAATTTAGCTGTTCACTTTTGGGACTTTGTAAGTTAACCATGCTGTTTGGAAATAAATTGGACTACGAAACTGGGTGATAAAAATAATGTGTGTTGTCTGTTTGTTTTCAGATTCGTTATTCACTGCTCTGCAGCAACGAGGGCTGCTCTAAGGAAGCGATTCAGAATGCTATGGGTAGCAATCCCACTGAGCAGGGGCTGTACTCCCATTTGCTAGTTCTGCTGTACACGCACTGCAGCGCTTAAGAAGTCTTGCAAAAGGATGTGGGTTACAGCACAGATAAAAAAAAAAAAAAAAAAAAAAGAAAGAAACAACCTGTCGACCTTTGCTTTGGCTTGCCCTGGTTGTCACGGCACAAGGAGCTCGGCGGTAGCAGGAGCTCCCCCTGCAGAAGCAGCCTGGCTGCTCCCAGGGGCTCCAGTCTGTTCAGGTGCTGGGGGAGACCAGAAGCTCAAGCAGCCATCTGAAAAGTGGAACTGGACCCTTCTTCCAACAGAGGCATCTGTACTGCTAACAGAGCCCATAGCTGGAGCCTGATAAAGCAATCGGTCCCCATTTTGTCCACTGCTTCAGAGCAAAATTCAAGAAGCCGAAGTTGTGCCAGATGAAGAAAATAGAAAGGAACAAAAACTCTGACAGGTTTAAATGTAAAAAACAGAAAAGCAGGCCAAGAAAATTTGAGAAACGAATTGTAAGAGGCACAAAAGCTAATAATAAATTCTTTTTCAGACACACCAAGAGAGGGAAAACTGCCAAGCAGTCTGCAAAGCCAACAGATGAACAAGGTATAAAAATAGTGCTCAGAAAAGATAAAATCACAGTAGAAAGTTAAGTGATTATTCTTCATCTGCATTCACTAGAGAAACTTCAAGAGGTTCCCATAGTGAAATTTTAAAAAAAAAAAAGTAAAAACAAACAAAAAAAATCTGCCTAAAATTGAAGTGCCAGCAGAAGAGGTTGTAGAACAAATCAAGAAAATGAAGAGTAACAATTCATCAGAACTCACCTGACCTGTAGAAACTAAGTATTGTAACTGAATTAAATGTGAAGGTATGTAACAGCTGAATTATTTGTCATAAGACTAAACACCTCACAAAATTGCTGTAGTGCTAGAAGAACAGAAGGTACCAAATAAGATACTGTATTTAATAGGTTTCCATATAATGCTTTATAAAATACAGAACAGCAAATCCAATATATCAGGCAAATCAGTAGCATAGCACAGGAGTCTTGATGAGTGATGAGTGTTGATCTTTTAGGCATAGATTTTCTTGGAGATTATCCTTAACAACTATGTATCTCAGAAAACTAGCTCTGATCCATGGAATAAATCCATATACGGATTTATTTTTACATTTACTCTGTTACGCCATGCAATCGAAACTGGCCCCAGCCAACTCCTAACTGGCACGAACATAGCAAATGTGATATTTTCGCAGCAAAAACTTGGGAATTTGGGTATAATAGCTGCCATTTCTTTCCAAGTCTAAGTTTTCATCTACAGCCTTTGTAGCCACCCTTGGTAACCCAAGAAAGGGACCATGGAACAGGCACTGAAGCTGAGTTAGGTGGGGCTAAGACTCCCAGGGGGTCTTGGAACTGGAACATGCCATTAGGAGGTCTGCTGAGACACCTTTAGAAGACCAGGGAGGGGCGAAAGGGGGAAGGACCCAAGAAGGGAACTCCAACTGCTTTTTGAAGTGGAACTTTTCAGCACTAAGCCCATCTCCTCTCCTCTGCACTCTATTTTTGGTAGCAGTCAAAAGATGCATCAGTACCCTGGGCAACTGGGGGACTCAATGCCAAGCACAAAGTCAAGGCCATGTCACTGTGAGAGAGTACACATAACCTTTTCCCTTTGAGTTACAGGCTCAATTCAGCCTCTCCAGTTTTGTTTATACCTCCAGAACTGGAAGGCTGGCCCCTCAGATTTTGATCAATTGCAATGATTTCTCATGTTTCCCTATTCCATTTTATTTTCTAATGCAAGTCTTTTCTTTCATGAACTAGGTTTACTAGTCACATTTGGCCAGGGCAGTGCAGGCTTCAGGTTGCCTGCAAAACATCTGACTATTAAAAGTACCAGCACAAGGAAGTTGGAGCTGCGGACTGAGTTCAGGAGAACATCACAGCCAGAGTGCTGAGGGCTCCCTGAACCCCCATTCCAAGTAGGCAGGTTCTGGGCAGCACACCAATAGTTGTTCTGTCAAGAGTCCAGTAAAGACAGAGGTACCATCTACAAGATCTTTGCCCGCAGGTGGCGCTCTGTAGGCCCTTGATCCTGAGTACTCTGCAGACAGTGTGCTATTCAGAGTCTGGATTTGGGTCCAGACAGATCTGGCAAGCCTAGTTATGACTCATTCGTTTTCTTTAAAATCCTGTACTCCTCAAATTTTTGTAGTTTCATAATAAGCCTCCTCTAAGTTAGCTGAAAACTGTTAAACACATCTGTTCCTGGTCCTATTGTCAAAAATAAGGCAGTCTTCTGTTTGCCCTCATTTTTATTGGCACCCACTACTTGAGCACACAGAGCAAAGTGCAGTCTAAATATTTTCCAGTTCTATTTCCAGAAAAAGTTTCAGTTTTGATGACTATTTTTCAGTGCTCCAGTTTACCATTCAAGCTACTTTCTTTACTATATTTTTACTCCTGGTACAATTTAGTACTGATCCATGTAAACTAAAACATATGGATGAACCTGAATCAACTCAGTGATTTGCTTGCAATTCTGAAAACACCCTTTTATTACAAACAAAACTGTTATTCAAGTACTTTCAATACCTTATAACAATAGAGAAAACTGCTCCAGGAGACAGGGAAACATTTTTACATAAGGTTAATTTTACAACCAACATTTCATATCATTGGCTCCCCTCAGGACTAGCTGAATGAGGAATCCTTTATTTCCCTTCCTATATGCAGTTTCTCAGACACCTGCACCTGAAAGTATTCAGGATCACTCTCACCATCACTACTTACTCTCCTGAGAAATAATGTTTGCAGCTCTTGTCTTTTATACATATTCCTGTTTAGGAACTAATATTCTTATCCAACTCGCCTTTTTAGCTCAGAACTGCTACTACGTCTTACTGTTGCGCTATTTACATCCAGTTACCACTCTGTTGCTTAGGCTAAATATATTTTTATTGAAAATGCTATACTTACGGTTCAGAAACCACATGGATTCAGGGTACCTAAGTTGTATACAATAAGGTACCTGTATTTAGTTGCATAAATCCAAACTTAACATGGGCTTCTTTCCCTCTGGGCAGCGTTGAAAGGTCAAATTCTCAAACCCTAAGCGTGTCCTCAGCTCCCTACTCCCTTATTTACGAAAGACAGATTTGAAGTTTTATAACTCTTGGCTTCCTGTTCTCAGAGGGTTGTGTTTAGCTGTGCTTTCCGTTCAAAGGAGTCAGGAGCTACTACTGGTCTGCTTTTACTAGGTCAAGATGAATCATCTGACTTTGCTTGCCTGATAGAAAAGCCTTTGCAGAAAGCTGCCAAATGATAAAATACACACCATTTTGAGCGTGTTACGTGCTTCTTTTCCCTGACCCCTTGGACTATTAATTATTCCATCAACAAACGTTAGATAAGGAGTGGCTGTACTACAGTGACAGCTAATAGTTACTATTTCATAATGACATAAAATAAATAGTTTCCAGCTGCCTCCAATCTGTAAAACCCCTTTGGTCTGCACCCCAAAATGGGTCAGGCCGCAATTCAATCCATCTTGCATGACCGTCTTGAAATTCACTGGGGGGAAAACACAGGCAGGACCTGATGTTGCAAGTGAAAAGCTTAGGGTTAGCAACGCAGAAGTATTGCCAGATTGCCCTTACCTTGGTGGTACTCGTTGATAGTCAAACTGTATCCAGGCAGCTCTCCAAAGAATTCATGGTTTTTTACACCAAGGGCGACAGAACAACATTCTACATTGTTGGTACAGCAAGGATCAGACTTGCTCAATTAGTTAACAAACACAGAAATTAGGCATGAGTAGTTTGTTTCCCTGATACCATTGATCTGTAGACTGTCAGTGCTTCTTGAAATGCCACGTGACAGGACTTCTAAAGGCTGTTCTGTCAGTCATTGACAAAACCCTCTAATAATAGTTGACCATAACTCAGATATTATAATCTTTTTCCACTTTTCCCACAGACTAATACTATAAAACAGTTCTCCGATTAAAACAGATGGTTAATTGCAAGCATTGCAAACTAGATTGAGGCATGGGGAAATACAATTTCTGATCTATTCCCTGTCAAACACGATTTCTTTATTGATTCATAACAATTCCCACCTGGTACACATGCAAAACTCAGCAGCCACATGAAGTACTGAGACTAAACTGCAACACTGAAGCAATTCAAAGGGTAAGATATTTATCCTCCTAATATTTGAAAGCAGATTGATGGTTTGTGGAAGACTAGCTCCATGCAATATGATCCAAAGTCTGCCAATGGCAAGTTGTCTCTCCCAGCACAAATCAAAACACAAGGATCCAAGGGATCCTTTTCCCTGTGATCCCAGATAAGGAAACAAAGCTCGGGCCATGACTTCTATTGTTGAATAAGAAACCAGAAATTGCCTACTGAAAATGCGATTATCTGGGCTGCTGTCAGTTGGTGGGGCTCAGCTCAGTTGGCATGGGGCTGAACGGTCTTGACGGCATAAGCTTAGCTATGAAGTTTCCTCATTTGTGTATTCAGCAAAGTTCCTTCAAGTTGAGATGATGTTCAATTTGACCTTTTTTAAATGCAGCAAAGCTCCAATCCCTACCAACAGACAATGTATCTCTAAAATAGGAATGATTCTTTCATCTTATGAGCATAATGAACAGTTTTGAATTTGTCAGGGTCAAAGTTAATTTATTCTCACTTCACTCAAAACCAAGTCTTCTGGGACCATGCTACTACATTAATGTGTTTTTCTAGTCCACCTAATAAATGAGAAGAGAAATAAGGCAAGAGAAAGTCACCTGTGATGTCCCATCCCCCCCCCTTTTTTTTTTCCTTGAACTCTTGACTTGTGGTGAATCTGCATCTCTCTCCCAGCAATTTCAGATGTCACTCCATTACTACATGCAAACATTTGAAAGACATTCTTGTCTCTACTCAGGTGATCCAGAAGTGTACATCCTCACCTTCTGCAACCACCAGAGCCATCCCAGCTGCAGTACTAGGACATTCGCAAGAATTTATAGTTATAGGAGGAAATCTAATGAGTGTACATTCACAAATATTGCTGTGGTAATAGGAATGAAATAGAATTGGCAGAGCACACTTAAAAAAAAAAAAAGGGGGGGGGGACGGACACTTTCTTCCTGGCTGTAACATCCCACATAGCTGGAACTATGAGTAGCAAGGGAACTGCATTATGTTTCCTCAAAGGGGGAAACATTTGCCTATGGTTCCCAATAAGAACAATAAAAAACCCCCACAAACGAAAAACCACAACAATCAACCCAAGGCCTAAAAGAACTCAAATCAAAATGGCCACAAATAGAGAAAAAGGAGTGCTTTCAGTCTGCCTAAGAGGCCTGGGAATTGTTTTTGGTGCTACTGTGGATATTCATAGTAATATTTATTAGCTGACCATTGCAGACCAAAAAAAGCTTTGGCATAGACTGCCAGGAATTTGAGTGCAACCAATACTAATTTTAAAATCTCATCTGTGAGAAGCTGTTTAATGGCTATCTTAACACAAGAGTAGAGAAAGATTCACAATCAGTGCTCAAGGATGATGTACAACATCTGCAAACATTTTAAAATAAATTCCATTTAACCAACAACACCACAAGCTGAATAAGGCAGCAGAGTATGACCGCAAATTACTTACTATGGTCAATTATTGAATGATAAATGCCCCATTTTACATATGAAAAAATTAACAGTTATCTTCCAATTGTTATTTCCTACAAGGAAAACAAGCCTTTAATTACTTGATACAATTTTCTTCTGCTTGGCAAAATAAGAGTTTTAGCAGCACAGCTGAACTCCCAGTTTGGAATAAATTTGCCTGAACTAGCCTTTCAACAGATCTAACACAACCGGCAAACAACAGGCATATTTCTTTGCATGCTTAATGCTGATAACATGCTTTAACAACTACTTGCTACAAAATGTACTTCAGAGTTAGATAGGTGATGCTTTCAGATACTGCAATTTAGAATGCCATACTCTTCTATAAGCTTGAGACACAGTAGTCCAAGACTCAATGCTGCTACCGCTGTAAACAACATACCATGCGCAAATTATTTTTTCCTTTAAATAAAATGCCAGCAGCTGTCTATTCCTTTATTTTTTTTATTGAAGGCTGGTTTCCATACTTAAGCTTTGCAGGGATGCAAATAAATTCAGCAGTATATAATGGCACAACACAATAGAACAAAAATTGTAGGCTGGTAATTCTTCTATGTTATTTTCTAAGAAAGGTAGTTATAGAATCATTAAGGTTGGAAAAGACCTCCAAGGTCATCATCAACCCAACACCACCATGCCTACTAAACCATGTCCCAAAGTCCCATGTCTACACCTCCAGGGGTGGTGACTCCACCACCTCTCTGGGCAGCCCGTTCCAATGTTTGAACGCTCTTTCAGTAAAGAATTTTTTCCTAATATCCAATCAAAACCTCCCCTGATGCAACTTGAGGCCATTTCCTCTCATCTTAGCATTGTTAAACCTCATACAATGGGCCTCGGCCCATTGATCCAGCCTGTCCAGATCCCTCTGCAGAGCGCTCCTCCCCTCAGGCAGATCGACACTCCCACCCAATTTGGTGTCATCTGCAAACTGAGGGCGCATTCAATCAACTCATCCAGATCATTGACAAAGATATTAAACAGAACCGAGCCCACAACTGAGCCCTAGGGGACAACCCTTGCAACTGGCTTCCAACTGGATTTAACTCCATTCACCACCACCCTCTGGGCTCAGCCATCCAGCCAGTTTACCCAGCGAACAGTATACCTGTCTAAGCCACGAGCCGCCAGCTCCTCCAGGAGGATGCTGTGGGAGATAGTGTCAAAGGCCTTGCTGAAGTCCAGGTAGACAACATCCACAGCCTTTCCCTCATCCACTAGGCGCATCACCTGGTCGTAGAAGGAAAGCAAGTTGGTCAGGCAGGACCTGCCTTTCATGAACCCATGCTGGCTGGGCCTGATCCCCTGGTTGTCCTGCACATGCCTGGTGAGTGCACTCAAGATGAACCTCTCCATAATCTTCCCCAGTACCGAGGTCAGGCTGACAGGCCTGCAGTTCCCCAAATCCTCCGTCCAGCCCTTCTTGTAGATGGGTGTCACACTGGCTAATCTCCAGTCACCTGGGACCTCCCTTGTTAACCAGGACTGCTGATAAATAATGGAGAGTGGCTTGGCAAGCTTCTCTGCCAGCTCCCTCAGTACTCTCAGGTGGATCCCATCTGGCCCCCTAGACTTGTGAGTGTCCAGGTGGCACAGCAGATCATTAACTGCTTCCTCCTGGATTACAGGGGGCTTATTCTGCTCTCTGTCCCTGTCTTCCAGCTCAGGGGGCTGAATATCCCGGGGAAAACTGTCTGACTATTAAAGAGTGAGGTGAAAAAGGCATTAAGTACTTCAGCCTTTTCCTCATCCTTGGTGGCAATATTCCCTGCCACATCCAATAAAAGATGGAGATTCTCCTTGGCTCCCATTTTGTTGTTAATGTGTTTGTAAAAACAGTTTTTGTTCTCTCTTACAACAGTGGCTGAATTGAGTTCTAGCTGGGCTTTTGCCTTTCTAATTTTCTCTCAGCATGACCTAACCTATACTCTTCTTGAGTTGCCTGCCCCTCCTTCCAAAAGTGGTAAACTCTCATTTTCTTCCCAAGTCCCAGCAAAAGCTCCCTGTTCAGCCAGGCCAGTCATCTTCCTGCCAGTTTGTCTTACGGCACATGGGGACAGCCCGCTCCTGTGCCTTTAAGACTTCCTTCCTGAAGAATGCCCAGCCTTCCTGGACCCCTTTGCCCTTCAGGACTGCCTCCCAAGGGACTCTCTCAACCATTGTTCTGAACAGGCCAAAGTCGGCCCTCTGGAAGTCCACAGTGGTTTGGCTGACCCCCTTCCTTAAACAACCCCAGGTCCCTCAGCTGCTCCTCATCAGACTTGTGCTCCAGACCCCTCACCAGCTTCATTGCCCTTCTCTGGATATGCTCCAGCACCTCAATGTCTTTCTTGGAGTGAGGGGCCCAAAACTGAACACAGTATTCGAGGTGCAGCCTCACCAGGGCCGAGTACAGGGGCACGATCACTTCCCTACTCCTGCTGGCCACACTATTCCCGATACAAGCCAGGATGCCATTGGCCTTGGCCACCTGGGCACACTGCTGGCTCATATTCAGCCGGCTGTCAACCAGCACCCCCAGGTCCTTTCCCACCAGGCAGCTTTCCAGCCACCCTTCCCCAAGCCTGTAGCGCTGCATGGGGTTGTTGTGACCCAAGTGCAGGACCCAGGACTTGGCCTTGTTAAACCTCATACAATGGGCCTCGGCCCAGCGATCCAGCCTGTCCAGGTCCCTTTGCAGAACCTCCCTCCCTTCAGGCAGATCAACACTCCCACCCAATTTGGTGTCATCTGCAAACTTACTGAGGGCACACTCAATCCCTTCATACAGATCATTGATAAAGATTAGTACTAAACAGAACTGGCCTCAGAACTGAGCCCTGGGGAACACCACTTGTGACCAGCTGCCAACTGGATTTAACTCCACTCACCACCACCCTTCGGGCCCATCCATCCAGCCAGTTTTTTATCCAGTGAATTGTACACCTATCTAGGCCATGAGCCACCAGCTGCTCTAGGAAAACAGGGAAACACTGTCAGCTTCAATTAGAAGCTTCCCACCTGAAAGACAACTACTCAAAGCAACAAACTTAAGTCTACTGGAAGTGGAAAAAAGGAGCCAAAATAAACCACATAAAAGGTTTTCAATTCCTCAAGCCTTACTGCTACTGGTGCCAAATGTGTGTCTGCGTATGTGTGTTTATATATATATTTTTGTGTTTTTTTTTTTTTAAAACATTGACAAAAGTATATTGACACAAAGACTACTTTGGTTTGAATGTCTAGCTAAATCAAAGACTCTTCTCTGTTTGAAAGGATGTATGAAGCTGTTATCCCTACTATTTCCACAGTATACTGATGTCTGTCCATATTAAACAAATGTTTGCATTTTTTCTTCAAGTCGGTGACACAAAAAGAATTTAATTTTATTCTAGTTAAATCTACTCCCAAACTGGGTGTGTTTCTGAGGATGCAACATCAAGTTTACAAGTACGTCTGATTAAATGAGTTGAGAAAATTACTCTTTAAGTTTTATATGATAATGTGGCAATCAAAACTGGCAGCAAGATGGCCAAGGCTTAAAATTTAAAAGCTTTCATGAGGTATGTGATAATGTGAAATACTTACAAGACAAGCAACTTCCATTCTGTCTCTTCCACTTTATCAGTCACTGCTATAAATATTCCAGATAGCCTGCCTTATTACTAACTATTTAAGCAAAATGGGTCAAGAACATGAATACGAAGCAATAATAAAATGCAGGCTGGGAACTGACATTTGGTAAAGAAACACTCTACACTAGTCACTATAACGTGACATATTATATGGCTGCAACTAAGTGGTTTAATGCAGGAGAGTTTAATTTAAAAATAACCAAAACAAAACAGTAAACCAACCTGGGCATTCTTTAACAGTAACAATTAGAAAGATCAACCAGTTACTTCCTTCTCTCTGCACAGAATGCAGGATGAGCAAAAAATAGCAAAAAAAATGAAAGAATGAAAGAGTCTAAAGCGGAAAATAGAAAATCCTAACCCTTATCTTTCCCCCTTAAATCAAGTTTGCAAAATTAATTCCTTACTAAAATTGTTACCTTACCACTGAAGATAACCACAGCTTGTTAGACCAAAACTAGGAGGACCATAGTCTTTTTTCCTTGCAAAAGCAAGATGAGAGAACTAAGTTAAATGAAGAATGAAAGTTTTCAACTACTGCACCTGCTCATAAATTCCACAGAGAATTTTTTCCCCCTGCTGCTGTGCGAAAGACCTACACAGTTAACAAGATAGGCTACAGGAGTTACATACTTGCATGTGGGAAACTGGTATGGTAAATATATATGAAACAGTTATCAAGCACAAAGTAAACACAGAAGAAAAATTAGAGGAATAAATATATCTGCTAATCTTTCAATAAAAACAAAACTTGAAGGTTTATAGTAGTCTGTGATACAGTCTAAGAAAGGAGAGAAACAAGGCAATGCAGTTCTACACTGTTCAGTGGGAAAGTACTGCCTAAAACACAGAGCCCATTTGATTTCTAACAAAGCAACAAAACCCACCAACGTAGCTGTAGAATAAACCCTAGAACAGAAACCTCTAAGCCATGGGGATTTTCTCCATAGTCCAGCAGACTTCCTAGGACTTAAGGACTGAAGCCTCATATGTCTCTCCTGTACAGGATTTTCTTCTCTCCGAAGTAGCTTAATGAGGAACTTGGAAGTTCTTTAATACCTTTGCTTGGTTTTAGATTTCCCTCCACAAACTTATAGTTTACTCTACAAACGGAGCTGATTTTCAGTGTGCAGAAACAAATGGTCTTACCATGTTTTATTTATTGGCATTTACAAAGCTTCCTGGAAGAGAAACAAGTACATACTAAGTTCTCTGCAATTAAAGACAAAATTTGCACCAAAAAATTAAGATCTGCTCAGTTAGTATATTCGGAGTATAGTGAGCAGCATGAATCCACTTGTAATTTATAATATGCAAGTCATGTAATTTTTAAAAACTAAACATTTCCTTCTGCTTTGGCTCACCAAAAGGCAATTTTATTCTGAAGCAGCTATATATCCTTAAATAGATATGACTACAAGAACAAGAGAGACTGCACAGAAGCCGTCTGATTTCAGTTTTCTTTATATTTGTTATAGAAAAAAAAGGTACCTATTCCAGTCCAGTTTAAATGGAGATGTACATTTGAAGTACCAAAATTAAGTGTTCTCATCCAAGGTAATTTCAAATTCTCATTACATTTATTAAATAACGTAGAATTTACTTTGGTATACTATGCATGGCTGCTAGCCTTTCAGAAATTAAACTGCCAAATTAATTACCTTGTCTATAATAGAGTAAAAAATTTAAAATAAAAAATTCAGTGTGGTCAATCCACTTCCAAATTTGCCTAAGTCTTCCATGAAAAATTAACATACTGGACAAAAGGGACTCAAGCAGTTCTTAAGGTAAATAGCACAATTAAAAGAACTTTCCTAGATTTCAAGACAACAAAAGAAATTCACTATTTGACCTCTACATAAATAAATGCAAAGATTTCTTGCACTTGCATTATTTTGGTTGATTCTGTACAAGTTTCAGTAATTTTATTTAAATATAACTCTTACAACAATTTAATCCAGGATCTTAATGAAAATGGGAAGTAAAGGTTGACAGTTCTAATATAGAACTTGCACAACAGTTATCTGAACACTGACTAACCAAGGAATGGCATATAAAAAGATTTAGAAATTACACATTTTAAACCAAAGATGTTTTATCTCAGATTCACTATGAAGATGACTTTTGCAAAATCACTTCTGTCCTTTAGTATGCAACTTCATTCTTTACCTGCCAAAAAATTATCACAGCAAAATTTACACAATAATTGACTTTGGCCTTGGTCTTACAAAGACCTATTTACATATTTGAGATGAGTAAGCATCTTCTTCCCTTTTAATTCTATACACATGTTCAAGCTTTGAGCCTATATTTAGATCTACAAAATCCTGCAAGACAGAAAGTCTCTCAAATATACATCTTAGACCATAAGAGTACACTGGCTTTATATATGTGAACATATCTTTTGCTAAATTACCCACCCTTCATCACATAGACACCTCCAGAAAACGAAGCACTCGCTTCCAGTTAACTCCTTGGTGCTGATGGGTTTGACTGCTGAAACCAGCTATTAGCTGGCGGGGGGACACACGGGAAGTCAAATCATTGTGCAAAAAGAGATTAATGTGCCTTAAATTGCCCCCAAATGTGACCAATCCTGTAAATATGAGATACATGTCCTACTGTACATTAAGTAAATGTCATTAAGCCATGTGTGGGAAGACTGCAGCTGCTCAATAATCACACTCGCAAATGCTCACCATCTTAATCTTTGGAGTTTGTGTCATTAACTGAACACCTCAACTAAGATCAATTTTGGCTGGAGTTTTTTTTTTTTTTAAATTCTGGTCCTTGAAGGCCCGCTGCTAATGGCAGCTCATTTTAATGGAAAAATGGATCTCAACACCAAAGAATTAACGCTCTCTATGCATAACTGAAACAACTCAGAGTATAACTAAGGTTTAAAAATTCTGTTTGTCTTGTGACAATCTAGCAACAAGATAGACTTTTTTCCCCCCTCAATTTAAGATTTAACCCATGTCCAAAATGAATGCCTGCTAATAAAGAAGGCAGTTATTTGTGCCACCATTCCAAAGCACTGGTTAGTTCATAATTAAAAGAAAAGCAAGGTACAATTGCAAACAAGTACATGACTTTTTACAGAAGGCCTCACTGTGGTAAAGTATATACAGCATAGTGTTCTCATCTTCCTTAAAGTGCTACTATCATCACGTTCATACAAGATCATCTATTGTTTTAGGAGGTCTTTTAGTACAGCACCAGCACTGGCATCAGGGGACACCGGCAGTGGTGTAAAAGTAGGCAACGCATCAGAAATAGGTTTCATAAGCAGATGTCCAGAACTACTAGCAGGTGTTACAAGAGGCACTGCTGCAGATCGAGGTGCTAAAAATGGATTTGTATCTGGTCGCCTGCTCATTCCCGAGACTGCAGAATCTGAAATGTAAAAAAACCCAAAACAACAAAAATAAATCAAAACCCAACAACAAACCCACTTTGTTAGAAAGCATTAAAGCATTCATAAGCCTAGCCAATTTTACAGCATTTGTTCACAAACAGGTTCTAAATTGTTTATTACTTTTGCAACATGAAAATCCTATCTTCTTGTCATGGACTGCAGAAGCCCTCAAAGACTTTTTCTCTCCATCTTCTCTCATCTTGAATCTCATCTGCCACTGCTTCTTTTGCTGAACAATTCCTACACTTCAGGCCACAAGACAGACTTAAGATGAGGGCACTCCCAGGACCTGCCAACCATATTGTGCTTCTTGGCAGCTGAAATTCAGTTAACAGCTCAGGCTACCCAAAAAAATCTATACAGCTCTGTGACAGACAACACGAACACCCTTTGCCAAGGTTCACTTCACACATGCAATGAGAGACATGAAATATCTGTCACATTAACTCTAGCATCTATGCAAAAGTGCAAGGGCCCTTGTGCACACACTGCAATGCAGCACACAAGTAGGTTTCCCACCCCACGGCGTATTGGCACAGCTTCCCCAGGGTCAGCCCCAAGAAAACCCCTGTACATAAACATCATGGACAGTGAGTCACAATTTAGTCTTGAGACAAAACTTAATACTTGCTCATTAGTAAAATTCTAACAAAATTTTAGTTTTAATAAAGAAAAATATTAATAAACTAACAATAACTTGCCCTTCCCTCAGATTCCCCCATCAAATCTTCACTCAGCTCCAGATGTAACCTGTTCTCAAGGTTCCTACACCAGATTAGAGCAGAAACTAGACTGACATTCCCATATCATACTAATTGTTTAGATAGGTGATTTTAGTCAGATTTTTTCTGTTTTAAAAAAGATATTTCATCATGTAAACATCCTAATTCTCATCAATGTGTGGATATTATACTGACATTTGTGTCCAGCACTTGAAAACTGCTACCATATGGTTTATTTCTAGGAATAAAAAACTTGCACCTAAACAATTAAAGGGATATATATATATATATAATGGGTGTGTAGTCTTATAAACCAGCAATTTAGCTCCTAAATGGATAAAAACCCCAAGAATTTAGTTCTTCCAGACAAGGAAATTGTTTTTATGCCAAGTAAAACAGGTACTTTACCTATTATATTACTGTTATACTACAAGAAAGAACAGTAAAAAGAAAATTAAACTTAATTTAGGTTTATTAAAAAAATAAATACAGCTTTCAGAGATAAATTGGTATGTCACAGTAGAAATTTATACTTTGTAACATCCAACTACTTAAGGTGAATTTAAAGAGGATTTGTCTCATGTCTCTGTAGATCTATACAATACATAGGTTTTGGGGGTTGGAGGTGCGGTGGGATTTCTTTTAGAGTTTACAGGTAAAAGGTTTCAATCAAAACCAGCTTCTGCAAATCAGCAGGACTGTATGAAGAAGTCATCTTAAATGCACATAAAAAATTAAGTACAAACTGGATCAGTTAAACTGAAGATCTGGATCTTACTTCGATAAGTGTATTAATTTCAACATACATAATATAAGCATAATTGTTCTCTGCCTTAGAAAATCAAAGTTAACACTCATGCACAGCTTACAGAAATTTCCAATCAGGCCATATACTTAACTGATTTTATCTCAGCCCTCTCTGAGCAACCAGGTTCTACCTACCAGAGAGGCACTAGAAGGCTGGTATTCCTCACATTCTTCACTCAGTGAGACCCAAGCTGATCAACAGGGATGCTGAAAATCAGGACTGGGTTCACTGATACACCGTATAGAGTTGTCTGCACAGCATCTGTTTGACTCTAACAGGTGCTGTTAAAACTCTTCATATCAAAGGGAATTCGGTCCCTCTAATCTTCTGTATTGAGTTTTGGAAGCAGGGTATAGAAGCAGTGGGAAGGAAGAGCAGGGGAAGAAGGGGAAAAAAAAAAAAAGAAAAAAAAGGAAATTGGGGGGCAGGAAGAAATCAAATTCATAGTTCACAAGTGACAAAGCACAGAATCATTGAAATCCCTTTGAAAATTCTACCTTCAGTTATTTATGCTCTGTGTCAAGATTCAAATTTTCCTTCAAATGTTACCTTGCATTTGACTGTTGGATGGAGTACTGCTAGTTTCAACAGTTCCCGCTGCTCCTAAAGGTTTCATATCACGAACAGAGAGCTTGGGTGGAGGAAGGCTTGGGCAAGATTCTGTTTCAAGGAATTTCACAAACAATTCTGAAAAAGACTACAAGAAGATACTAGTTACTATATTTTACTGATGCTCTGTTGAAAAGTATGTAAGCTAAAAATACGTAAGTACATTAAACAAAAAGCTGTAAACAGCCTCCAAAGAATTTTGTATTGGTACTCAGTACTAAGTACCTGGTACTACGTAGTCCTTAGTGAGTGACAACGAAATTTATTTTCAAAATACACAGTTTTTTGTTGCCTCAGTAAGTAGTACTTACGTGAAATTGATAAACTCTAAAGGAAATACACATAATTCCAGCACGGTTCCATTACTGATTTAAGCCAATTGTTTCAAGAATCCCATGCTGCTACTGACATTGCAGTATTTCCTACTATGCTATGCTACCATGCTATAAGAACTGTTGCTTTGCAGTATTTGAAGGCTTTAATATCAATTTTCTATGTGGTACATAAGAGGCACTAGCTTCAGCAGTTGAGAAAGCTTTTCAAATGAAATTTAAAAGGATATATGGGAACACAGTCATCAAAATACAATGTCATGGTCTCCTACACTGTTGACTATTGCAGAATTCCAGACTCCCCCATTTACTTAACCTCCAGCACTGTCAGGTTGCAAGGTAAGTCCATACTATAAGAAGTCAGTGATCCCAGGAACCAGTGGAACACATAGTATCGTACAATT
This sequence comes from Gorsachius magnificus, assembly GCA_034008185.1. Classification (NCBI taxonomy): domain Eukaryota; kingdom Metazoa; phylum Chordata; class Aves; order Pelecaniformes; family Ardeidae; genus Gorsachius; species Gorsachius magnificus. The sequence goes on from CM067086.1 coordinate 52,234,362, forward strand.
TTCATCAGTGCCTATGTATTTATTTAGTGCAGAAAAAAGAAAACCAAACTTATGCCAAAGCAGTTGCACAAAACAAACACATAATGCAAGATACAATAGCATCAGTAAATGAAGCTCAATATACTGATGAATCAAACTTCAGCATTAATATGCAACTGCCCCATTTTTTCCACTCAAACACAGAGGACACACTATTAATTCTTACACTATTAAAAACGTTCTGATGAATTGGCCTCAAAGGTGTACTAGGGACACTCTTTGACCCAGCTCCTCCACCAAGCCAGCCAGTCACCCATCTTGTAACTCCTCTTTGGTCTTCAGACAATAACTAGAAAGTATTAAAAAAAAGTTAGGAAATCAAAAATAAAGCAGCAGATAAAATAAACTGTAACATTGTGCTCATTACATTTATTCACCATAACTATGTGGGAAACCTACAGATAAACAAAAACTTCAATTACTGTCAAAACTTTACTCTCTGCCTCCCAAAGACTAGCAATCGAAAAACCTGGCTCTTTATTTAAAATATAAGCCCCACATTCTTCACAATACCTACTGGTATATATAAAACTTCTGTAACTGACACATTACAGCTATTATACCCAACAGCACAAAGTTAAACCCCTTCCTTTCTGCATTAGCATTTCTCAGCAAAGTGAGATCCATTCTATTAAAATAATGTTATCAAAAGATTCCATTAAGATCAGCATGTCCCACATAAAAAATGAATTCAGACGAGAACAAAAAACGTACTTCCCCACAAGAAGTGCAGGGACAGTCACGTTTAGCAGCAAGCCATTGTATTTTCAGGTACAGATACCATAAATAAAAAAGGAAGTCTGGTTTTCTATGAAGTATTACCTGATCGAGTTCTTCCTTTTTTATTCCCAAGATACTTCCCATTAACCTTAACACTTCGTGACGTTTATTTTTTGGAGTATGAAAATGTCCAACAAAGAGATTTCTCATCAGGAGCCTGCAGAACAAAGGACGCTTGTTACACAACCTGCTCTTACCTAACAGTTGATACTGTAATATTGATGCATTTATTCCTCAAACTCTTGCCTAATTTACAATAATTCAAATAAAAAAATCTAATACAAGGAACTAAAAGGATACCTCACCAATTTCCTTCCCCTACAAGTTATAACATTTCTTATACACTAAGTGTCATTTTGGTCAGTATTAGAAATCTTGTATGCAGTAAGGTGAAACTGAATTGTACATGAGCAAGTTTTAAGTACTACAACTGGGGAAAATGTTTATTCTAAGATCTCGACTCAGAAGAGTGTTTAAACAGATACTTATGTGCAGTCCCAAATCAAGACATGAGGAAGGGGACAAGGGAACCCATTTGCCTATCCCCATTTCATTTCTAACAAGTAAACAGAAGAACAAAAAAAAAAAAAAAAACAAGGAAGAGATTTACACAACATCAGGGTGATGCTAGCTACATGAAAGGGCCTGCTGTTCACACCTCTAGACGTTATAACATGTTCATTAAGAACTTATCTCCATTTGCAGAGCTCATGCTATTGAAGTGCACGTCTACTTACAAAACACACCAGTAATCCAAATTTACGTACACATTGGTTTTACTAATCAAAATTACTATTTACAACCACCAAGCAACTGAAAAATGTCAAAATAATCGAAGTATAATTACAATATTACACACAGAAGCCCAGCTGTGCACTACTCTTGCAGCTGTGTAATATCTGTACATTGTGAGGAATAAAACCCAAAAATGTATATACCAAGCCTTTCATTAAAGACTTACTTGTCCACTTTTCCTTCTGTGCTGTTCATAAGATTCATTAGTTTATTCTGTACATCTTCTAACATTTCTCTTCTGATCTCACCTAGAAAGAGTTATGTCACAGCAAATAAACAAAAATTGAAACTTTGAAACTTTGTTGGAAAACTTATTATTAATACACACTTAAAAAAATTGCTAATATTGTTATGGTGCTTTTTTTTTTTAAACAGTCAGCTTAATTTTTTATAAAAAGTATCAATTTAATAAGTGATTATTATTTGAAATCATAAACTAATCTAAAATTTCCAGAACAATACTCAATGCTAAAGTACAGGAACACACAGAAAATAAAACCATTGCAGAAGGTCTGATGAACTGCTTTGTTCCACCTAGGATAATACAGAAAGAAACTCTTGATCAAGATCTACAGTCCTGCAGTGGGAATCTCTTTCATAATCTGACCAAACTGCATGTTGGCATCAGGTCTTTTGATCCCAGTACTTAATCTCAAATATTTCCTAAACCCAGCTATTCTGCATACTCTGCTATAAGGTTGCTACAGCGCTGAAGCACTAAGGAGTTCTCCAGTCTCCCAGGAGAATTACCAGTCAGAGCAACTATCAGTAACTTGTGTGTCTCTTCTGCTAGGATCTTTCCTGCTCCTGTTAACTGATGCAAGCTCTTGAAACAGCACACTGGGACACACTGATGCATCCTAGAACCAGTGCTGTGCTTCACAAGTCCGTATACTGGCAAGAAAGGCTCTGCAGAGAGTTATGCAAGATTCCCCATACTTTTTGGAATACAAACATTAAGATAAAAGGGGCAGAGATTAAATGCTACAGCTACCATGAACCAAAGACAAAACTGAGAGGGAAACGGCACACACTTTCAGGCACACATTATGGCCTGCAAATTAACTTATAATACTGGCCTATTCACTTAATTAATAAGAGGTTGTCTAGGGGTGCACTACGAGTCACTACACAGATTTTCTGCCTTTTTTTGCACTCTGACTCCAAGTTCTGATACTGTTCTGTAGTGGCTGCAATGAAGTCGGTTCATCTGGGACATCACAACACCAATAATGACATTCTTGGCCTACACAAAGGACCCTACTTTTCCTCTCCACAAACCTGAAACAGGAACTACTAGAAAAGTAAGAGAGGAGTTTAGATTCTGCATTCACTAGTGCTGTAACTTTTCAGCTGTCTTAAATTCCTGACCTTAAACAATGATTTCTCTACTATCTACACACTTGAGCCTCATGACCTCAGTGTTTAATGAGGGAGATACAAATGTAGTTGCACATTTCATTAAAAGGAGCCATACCATGATATTGTTATATTTACTCTTGTCCAATAATTTCACAGCACCAACTTCTCTACAATTCTAAAATTCCACTAACACTTGTTATCTCAAATAGAGAATACACCCAATTACCCCCATCATTCTATGTCAGTAATTCAGGATTTCTCTGACCTCCCACGAAACTCATAAAAATAAAGTCCATCCTAAAAAAAAAAAAGCAACACATTCTCGTAGAAGTTTTACTTGCCATAAATATTTTACAAGTCTGATTGTAAGGAAACAAGGCACAAGGATTTCTCTTTATAAAAACCCAGATACACTAGAAACTGGATACAAGTACTTGATGTTCAGGTCTACACAAGTTTGTACAAAAAACAGAGTAAAAAGTGCTAGCAAAACTTATTTCACTTAAATCCCTAAACACAGGATTTAAGAACACTGGCAGTAAAATCTTCTCAGACAAGAAAAAAAAGTTACAAGTTACAAAGAATTCTTAGAAGATAAACTACAAACTGCTTCACCTCAAGACAGCAAAAATATATTTTTTCACCAAACTGGGGTTCTGCAAGATACTACCTTTGAAGTTATCTTTTTCCTAATAAAAGTACAAGTAAGTCTTGTACTTTTGTACAAGTACAAAAGCTTGACAAATATAATATGGACTGTGCATATGAAGACCTACTCTACCCTACAGTTATATAAGAAGTGATCAGCTTTTTCTCCTCTCCCTCTATAAGGTTGAATGCTTATCTTCAAATCCTACAGAAAAACTGCTGATCAACTTGATTTTCCTACCATTTTAACACTTCTTGGGCTCATGCTAATTAAAAATGCTTCATTTAAAAACCAAAACCCACAGAAGATACACTTTTTCTTGTGTCTCGTCTTGTAGTTAATTTCTAAAAAGCTTCAATATCTTTGTAAGGAAAGTGACTTTTATAAATTTTTACACTCTTCAAATCATCTGGGATGCATGAATAACATTCCACTCGAGTTTCCACATGACTTGCAGTCTTTAATAAATGCATGCCACAACTATGTTGACACAACATGGTTCTCAATTAACACCAATAACTCCATAAGAAACTCTACAGAGTTTTCGTCTATATACATCAAAGAACTAGGCTGTGAAATGGATACAACCTAGTATGTCCTGTTTAAATACTCCACATCTTTATATAAACATTTTACTTCATAAATATGAATTTTAGAGAGGACAGAGTAGAACTAACTAGTGTCATGCTGGGAAAATTCTTATTCAAGGAACGTAAGAATTAAGCTCATTCAAAACAAGTTAAAAACCAAACAAAATTATATATATTATACAACAATATATCTTGTAACAACTACATCCATATGCACTGAAATCCATTCCAGTAATGTGACTGCTCTTCAGCACCCCTCTCTCTCAAAACACCAGGGTGAGGCACAGGAGAATTAATCCCTGGTTTCAAGGTTTAAACTTACTTAAGATTATGCTACTTTGTGTATGTGGCTAAATAGGACTCCAAAACTTGAAGGAAAACATTTGCAATATAATTATGGAATGATAACACTTGCAGGACCATACATGAAGTTGAGTTGTTATTTGGGTGTCCACAGAGTAAAAGAAAATTTAAAAAGCTAAACTACTAATGCCACAAAGATAAACAAACAGCACCTGAAAACAAGTTTCAAGTAAATCTCATGCTGTTGCTATTGCTCTACAAAGCAAGTCCATCACAAGTTTCCTTTTCAATTTTTATTCACAAATGTATTAATAATTTAAATGAAATGTTACTGTTGTTTTCTATTTTTTCCTGGTAAAAAGATTTTATATCAAAGAGGACCAACTTTTAAGGACAGCTACACAGCTATATTCCACCCACAGTGACTATACAACTCTCACATTAAACATATTTTTTAAATGGAATATTTCCTTCAAAATAGAATCTTACAGTTGAAAAGGACTTAAACATGTACTTTGTGTCTACGAAAAGACTGAATAACAAAAAAGACCCGAGCCAAAATTCAGCATGGACTGCTGTAAACCAGACATTTACAACAGTCTCCAACAATTTGTTAACCATTTAGGGCAATCCAGAAAACTGCATCTGGTACATCTTATACTTTTCCCTTAAAATCACTTCTCTTGCCAAAAAAATCCATAAAGAAATCCTTCAAAAGATTTGGCCAACAAAACTGTGTCTGGGAATGTATTTGGCCAATTTTCAATAAGACATTATATGTTTTCTTGTGTAAATAGAGAAGAATGAGTGGTCTTTTTTTTTCCCCCAATAAAAAACATGATTTACTCTACAACAACGTTAATGTGCTGTTTCCTTTATGCAACAATCGCTTTTCAATTTTTTTAACAAGTAAATTGCTTGCAATGCAACATAGCTTGATGAAATACTGAGATTCGGTTTTCTCTCAAAGTTCAAACCTCTCCTGCTTTCATATGCAAAGGTTTAGAATCAAAATTAAGTAGTAAAGAGCAGCTCCTCATTGGAGAGTCCCATATTTGCCTGTGCCAAAGTTAATTTCAATCCAAGGTGTTTGAAAACTGTTGCTGTCTCACTACAGACATTCACAGAGATACACGGATCAGTCAATTCACACACAAATCAGTATTCAGTTGTACATTGATATAGCAGCTTGAAATTTAATTTAGCTTGTAAAATTCATATGTGAACTCAGGGAGCACTCCTGTGATGCCCACTTGGATGCCAAATAGCACTTAGACACAACTAAATTTAAGTACACGTTCAATTACATAGTAGAAAAGTTGTAACTTTTTTTTTGTAGAGTTCTTGTGGAACTTGTGAAGACTTTCAAATGACTTTTCACATTAACTATCTGATCATAAGCAAGTATGCTTTAACAAACTATTACTTATTACAAGAGTAAGATAAATCATAATTTAAAAATGCATAGCAATTATTAGTTGTGTATGTTCAGAACAAGAGTTACCACTGCATTCAGGAGAGATTGTGTTCCAGGTCTTCCCCCAGCAAGCCTTAAAGGCACTCACCCAAGAATTTCCCACAGACATGGGGTAAAAAAAAACCAAACCAAAACAAAACCCCACAGAGAGTAAGAGCTGTAACCACAAAGAGTGAGCAAACCTCTTCAAGATCCCTTTTTAGAGCTGCTTCAGGGACCAGTCACCATTTTTCCTCTGATTTTAGGTTTCTCCCATGGGTTCAGTGAAAGCCTGACCATAACAGAGGATGCTGCGGTCATAGCAAAATACTGTGACCCACAGAAATAAAGAGGGAAAGAGAAGTAGGATTCAAGTTGGGAAAATGGAGGAGGAAAAGGCAGGTGAAGATAATTAAAAAAAAGCCTAATGTTCCCTCAGCAGTAGCTACTGTAAGTTCACCCATATTAGAACTGTCATGGCACTAGACACAGAGAAGTAATTTTCCCTCTTGGTTCAACAAAACATTGCGGACAAAATTACAAGTCAAGGCTGAGAGCTAAGTACAGAAATCCAGCAAAATTATTGTTAGTCCTAAGTCCTGCTTTAGCTAATGCTATGACTCTTTTCTCGTGAAAACTATAATTAATTAATTAATGAAAAAAGTGACCTTATGTTACCCATATAGCTATTCTGTCACCTCCATGTGAGTCTCTAAGCTTATAATCTTACTGATGTTTGATACTCATACAGACTGTATAGAAATTGCCCTTCATTTTTTCCATTTGATTAGACTAAACAGCATGAAGCATAAAACAGAAATACATTTAAATGGCATCAGTTTTTAGTAAAAGGTTATTCTGCCTCTTTAGGCTTTCCTACAGTTTAATGCTAAATGTACTTATGAAAGAGAAGGATAGAATTCATGTTTCAGTGATATCAGGAAGAGAGGAAAAAAAAAAAAACCCAAACAACCCACCCAAAATCCTACCCCAAAACATTCACATAATCACAAAATCAAAGAAGCATTTATGTTGGAAGGAACCTATAGATCACCTAGTTCAAACCCTCTACTCAAGCAGGGTCTTCTACAGCAGGCTGTCTTGGATGGTGGCCAGCTGGGTTTTGAGTATCTCCATGGATGGACACTCCATGTCTCTAGGCAACCTGTTCCAATGTTTGACCACCCTCACCATAAATACTCTTCCTTTTCAAAACTGTTTCTTCTGGCAAATTCCTCTACCATCTGGCCAAGTTTTGTCTTCAAATCCAAACTAATAACATTCATTAGAGTACTTAATCTGAGAACAATATGAAAGGCATCTTTCTAAATATGAGCAATCAGGAAGCTTATTTGAAATGAGATCTAAAAATACAATCTAAAGATGTGTCCAAGACCTTCCACATAATCTCTTCAAACAGTCTCACATCTGTGCAAGAGCTGCTCCCCCCTACATCTCCTACCAGCAGCACACCCTTTCTCTCTACCTCACTGTATTCCTGTGTCTGTGTCAAATATGGTAGGTAGTTACTTTGGAAAATCTGACATTTGTTATTCACAAACTTTTTTTAAAAAGAGCTAAATCAAGGGCTATGGTATTTATGGGGGACGCGCCCTGACTACTACAGAGCTTTCTTTTGAGGAAGATACCTAACAGAAGGTAAACACACTTTTTCAAACTTGCTTTATAAACAAGAAGTCCTGAAAAGGTGGCACAGAATTACTCTTTTCCTCATAGGAGATGAATTTTGGTAAGTTTCTAGGAATAGTACATTGTCTCCTCAGCTGCTTGGAATGTTTTAAGCAGAGATAAAAAAATTAGTTACCTTCTTTCTTAAGCTCTTCAATCTGCTCCTCTTTGATGTCAAGCTGCTCAGTAAGCCTTGATGCTGCATCCAGTGCAGCATTTGCCTCTCCTAAACTTTCCTGAATAGAGGGCAAGAAAGGAACAAAAAGAGAAGCGAGGGAGTTCACTATTGTGCTAATACAACACAGATCAAACATAACAGATGCAGAGATTTCAATCACTTGTTCTTTAAAATAACTGGGTTGTAAACATCCTCAGAAGATGGATGCTCAGCAGAGGAATGCTACTTTGCTGACCTTCTTTTAGTGCTCCCCTCTCTTCCAAGGAAGAGAAAAAAATTATATAACTTGATGTATGCTTAGACAGTAACACAGCAGTTATAAACAAAAAATTCAGTCAAGAATTAGCATTCAGTTTCATAGGGTTCAATTTCATTATTCAGCCCACCTGCAGCAATACAACTTTTTCTTCTAAGTTTTCTGCTTTTTTCTTCCATTCTGCAGTCTGTTTTTGGTGTTTCTCCAGCTCTGCTGAATACATCGCTTTTTCCTCTAAAGGGTTAAAAATACAAAACAAGAAATCTTGATTCACAACATGTAACTCTTTCTGAAATACACGATTGCAAAACCTCAGCATTATCATATCTGGTCTTCATGAGGTAGAGGTGGAATTTAAATTTTATAAATGGGATATGGACCATCAGTTTTCGCAGGGCCAGAATTGTTTTTTTAAGTTTTTTAAAAGATAGCAGATTCTGAAATTCAAGCTATCAAAAAGAAAACCAGGTAACTAATATGTGAAAAGCCCCAAATACGGTAACTATCCCAGCTGAAAACTTCTTGTTGCAATCTTTGCTATTTCTTTACAAAACTTACCCTGTTGGAATTGCTCTAGTACCATCTGCAGGTTGGCCAGTGACAATGCATACTGCTTCACTTGGTCCTGTGAGATGGTGAGCTGTAGCACAGTTTCATCTCTCTGCTTGGAAACCAGGTTTAATTGCTCTTGCAAAGATTCAACTTGCAGGCTAGCTTGATGACTTAATGAAAATAAAATACATTATTTATGAAGACAATAACAGAAGTTATCAGAGAGAAAATTAAATACAAGCAAAAATAGCCTATCCTTAATTTTTCAGCTCAATTTACAAAAACGAAGACTTTTTTTTTCACTGATTCCTCTTTAAAAAAAAAATACAACAAAAACGAACCTAACAGATTTTAAGTAAGTCTGATAGTAAAATTTTGGCAATCAAAAAAAAACCAACCCCACCAACCCTTTAAGTGCATTAGAAAAAGAAAAAACTAGTCTTTGTTGTTCATTATTGTAACAGCATCTTTACCAAAAAAAGAATATTTAGCTTGCTTATTTTCTGCTTCAATTACTGCATGAATCAATAGGTCTTTCTACCAATTTTTACTTCTAAAGCCAGTCTCCAAGAACTCAGTATACCTTGCTCCACACTGACCCACGAATGCCTCATTTAACTTCCCATTATGCAAAAATATTATGAACCTGATTTACTCCCATACCAGTCTTTTTTTAAGAGTGCATATTAGGTTCTGCTCAACTCAGAAATCTCTTTGCTGAGAATGTTAAGAGCAGAATCCATCTTTGGCACTTAAAGAAAAAAAGAAAGACTGCAGCCACATATATATTTTTTTATTAAAATACTTGTTTATTTGGGCAACTGTAGTAAGTTGAAAAAAAGAATTCTTTTGCATAAAGTAACCATGATTCCTTTTAATAAAAGAGTATTAAAGCAATCAAGATAGGCATCGAGTAATTTTAATACTTGGGTCTTCATTGTCCTGGCTGAAAAACGTGATTATGGAAAATATATAAAAAACCCTACAACGGGCTCTAGCCTCCCAGATTCTGCTACCTTTTAGAACTTCAATGCACCTTGCTTTATATATACACATGCTAAAAAAAAGCAGCTTATAGCAGTGTATACTTTCATGGTATCAGGTATAAAGTTAGGATGCATACTTGTCTTGAAAGCAATTCACAAAGCATGACAGTCACATCTGTGCATCAAAGCATATAAAATAAGACTCTTTCAAACTGAATGAAGCCTTGACTTAAGAATAAGTTAAAACCAGTACCAGTCTAGCTAACTGTGATATTTACAGCCAATGTCACTGTTGTATAAATTAAAAAGACTACCTGGCATTCTCCACTGCAGTCGATGAGGACACGAGTTTTTCTTCCAAAATCAAAACTTTCTTTCTTAGCTTGACCTCTCTGTCTTCTGCAGCTAAAGCTTCTCGTGTGTAAGAGTCTTCCATTTCTAAAAGGTGATTACGTAACCTCTCCAGTTCCTGATTCAGGCGCTGCTCTTTCTCACGCAAATGCTGAATCTGTGTAGAACATATCTTAAGTGGCTTTCATAAAAGTAATTTAAGCAAACATAAAACATGTCCACTGAAGCACATCGCATGTGTATCAATTTTAAATACTTCTTACAAGTGATTGCTACCAAAAATAATCCAGAAAATATTATAGATGCAATTTCTTATTGGTTTTTTTTTTTATTTCTTGCAACTGTAAATTATTTGGTGGTGTACCTCACTCTGCAAGGCACTGCTCTCCATTTGCTTCTGTTTGAGTGCTACCATGACTTGGTCTCTCTCTTGCTGAAAAGTAACAGCCTTCTCCTGCATTGATTTAACTTCATGTAACAGTTGATTCAATTCTCCTGTCTTGCCCTGTTGAAGACACAAACAAGCATATAAAATGCAGCAAATAGTTTTACTGAAGGAGAAATAGTCTTTGCCCAGAAGAGCATAAAGACAATACTGATCTGACAAGGAAAAGGGCAGGACACACATGGCTCTACACCACAGAAAAACATTCAGGGAAAGTATTATTTTAAAGTTATTTCACTCACACGTTACAAGACAAAGTAGAAGTTATTGCTAAGACAGTATACAGATGCATTGCCTTAACTGGCTGCTGTAAATAGATACCTACCTAGCTTTAGATGAAAGATATGTATTATGTACACAGTGTCTCAGACACTTGTATTCTTGAAAGCGTCACTTTTCCCCCAGTGTTTGGAATCTATTCTCTGTGATGCCCACTCATTAGGCCATGCACATGTAAAGCATCAACGGGTATGATGATAGGTAGATCAGCTTGCCTGAACTTAAGACGACTAAACACATGAAGAAATCTTTAAAAACAAACCCTAAGGTGACCTCACTCTCAAAGATTAGCCTTCGATGAATCACAGCAATGTCCATCACATTTTCAGATGACAAATTTCAACGAATAATGTTCTGACTTACATGCAAGTTACTACAACTTTACACTAGAACATAAAGGACAAGTGTGAGTATGTCAGTTACACAGAATTCACATGTACACATGAACATATTTTCAGTTATTTGAAACTTTCCAGCATGTTCTTTACCTTGCCTTATATGTTGTTTTGAAAACAGTAACTTTATTGAATATGTTGGATAAAAGTAAACCAGTCTTTATCACTAATACTTATGAGCTTCAATTATTTGTTTTTATTAACCAAACTGAATATAAAAAATTCTGTTTGCCATAGAACCATAAACCTGCAGGCAAACCTTCTCTTTTTATGTAGTGTTATCTTCTGACACACACACAAAATACAAAATTGTTTGAGTACTATTTTTCCTAGTTCTCCATGGCAAACACAAAGCGTGTAACAGGAACTTCTCCAATTTGTGCAAGAAAAATGTTCCATGCTTGTGAAACTGAAAGCCACCAGTGAGTGAATGTCTGCAGGACAGAAGAGATGCAACACAGAGAATCTAGCCAGACAATGCACACTTCCACGAGTTACAATAAAAAAACCCAAACAACCAACCCACCACCACCAAAACCAAGACACACAACACAAAATAGTAGGAGTGTGAATTTGTAAAGTATTAGTATTTTTATATGGGCAAGACAGATGAACATAGAAAGTCCCAATAGTAATTCAAAGCTATTTTTCACAATGTAGCTGTACTTTGAGACAGTAAGACCTCTCACTGTAATTCTACATTATTTCTTTAGAACAGGATGGGGAAACCTCTACTATGAGCAGAGATAAACATCTGCCCTATGTCAAGCTGTGTCACACACATTATATCAAAGTCAAGACTTCCAAATGATAAATTTAAGAAGACTCATATTGTTAAATGCAATTCATATTTTGCTTTTCCAAATACATTACATTGCAGATTTAGTTGGTAGTTTGAAAATGCTTCAAAGAGAAGTGAGCGTGGCGAGACACTGGAACAGGCTGCTCAGAGAAGTTGTGGATGCCCCATCCGTGGAGATGCTCAAGGCCAGGTTGGATGGGGCTTTGAGCAATCTGGTCTTGTGGAAGGTTTCCCTGCCTGTGGCAGGGAGTTGGAACTAGATGATTTTTAAGGTCCCTTCCAACCCAAATGATTCTATGATTAATTTATCTTGTCCAGTTCTTTTTTTTTCAGTGGAGTTTCTCCAGCTATAAAAGCGCAATACATAAACCCATCCATCTCACAGGGATGTTGTGAAGCAATCACATTGGAATGACAAACACTAGAGGAAAGCACATTGGAAAATCAGTCCTGCTGGCCAACTCTGAAGAATTTTGAGCACTGTACAGTATAAAAGTAATATAGGGCACTTAATGAACAACAAGGTCAAAGCAAAATATTAAGCAGTTGTTCAGTAAATGAACAATTTCCAAATAAATTAAAAATGTAGTTTATGGCTGCACAGTTAACAGATAACACTGTAAACCACATACCTGCTGACTTTTAGTTTCTTAACTTTGTTGTAGTGTAATGCAGTAAGGAGTCCCAAATTGATTCAGGCGAACTTTGATGGCTACATATATAAAAAAACGCACTACCACGTGACTAATTTAAAAAAAATATTTGTAAATATGAATGCACATACCTGCTCTTTTTCTTTCAACAGCTTCTCAAAAGCAAGTGCTTTTTCTTTCATTGAATGAGACTCAAACTCCTTCTCTTTCAGCATCATTGAAAATTGCATATTAGTCTCCTGAAGTGCTCGGAATTCTGTTTCTTTTTCCCTACAGCTGGCAACTATTTTTTCATTTTCTTCTTTCAGTTTTCGAATATCCATTTCTAAAATTAAATTTCTCTCTTTAAGATTAGTCACAGCTTGCTTCAAAACCTCATTTTCGTTTTCTTTGTTACTAAGATTTTCACTCACAGAAAGTAGCTGATCACTTTTCGATTTAATTAATATGTCTTTTTCCCTAAGTGATTTCTGCAAGACGTCATGTTTTTCTTTGATCTGCCTCATCTCTGACTCTGTCCCTTCTTGACTCTTTCTTTCAATTTCTGATGCTGTAGCCACAGAATCAGATAATAGTTGATTGTTTTCCTGAAGAGTCCTAATAGTTGAATCTTTTTCTTGCAACTTTTTTTTCAGTTTTTCCAACTCCTTTTGAAAGAGTTTAGACTCATCACTGAGTACTTCAGGAGCACTGCACTGAATGCCTGAAAGCTGTGAATCAGTGGAAGCTGTTGCCACAGATGGTGTTACCAAATCAAGTTTACTCAAGAGAAGATCCTTGGTGTTATGAAGCTGCCCTATGCTGTGTTGAACTTGTGCTAATTCCTGGCTAAAACTTTTCAGCTTTTTCTCATTTTGTTCGTAACTCTGAATCAAGCCGTTATAATCTACCTGCAATTTTGAATTACTATCGCTTTCAACTGAAATTTGTGTTTGAAGCTTGTGTAACTCTTCTTGGAGGTGAGCTGACTCATGCTGCATATTCTGAACCGTGGTTATTACTTGTTGCTTCCACTCTTCCATCTTCTTTACTTGCTGTTTTAGTTTATCACGTTCTTGTAGAAGTTCCTCAAATTGGTTACTGTTAACACTTCCTGACCCGTTATCAGTGCCTGTACTGGATGTCTGCAAGACTGTCAATAAGGTTTGGCATTTTTGACTTAAAGCGTCTATTTCAATATCTTTCTCTCGAATGATACGGGATAAATTCTGAATAGTTTCTCTAGACATGTCTTGACTGCTGTTTTCAGATCTATTAGATAACTTTTGATTCTCCTCTTGCAACCTTACCAAAGCTGCTTCTTTAGCAGCGACCATATCCATGATATTACGATACTCTGTTTTTAACTGACTGTTTTCTCTTGTCTTTTCACTTAGAACTGCTAGTACTTGTTCTCTTTCCATAACATAAGCTTGGAGCTGCTGCTGAAGACAAAGAACATCCTGCCTATAGGAAGCTGAGGAAACCCTAGCACTGAGGGCTTGAATTTCTAAATCCTTCTCTTGAATGATCCGAGTAAGTTTGCCAACTTCATCCTTTGACAACTGATCAATTTGCTGACTTAGAGAAACATTCTTTTCATTTAGAAGCTTAATCTCCATCTCCCTTTCTTTGATACCTTTTACCAGTCTTTCAATTTCAGCTTTAGATAAGTCATGTTTTTCATTTCCATTTTCCCCATTAAGAGTCTGAACTTTTGTTTCCTGAAAAAGATCAGAGGAATCGGTCTGAATAATTGGTCTCTCTTTGTGCAACTGAGTTTTAATTTGTTCAATTGTTTTCTGCAAATTTTTAATTTCCTCATCTTTTTCTAAAGAAAGTCTTTCATGTGTGACATTCATTTGCTCACACTGAAATTTAGACTCATCTATTTCCTTTCTTTGCTCCTGTAAACACTGCTGAAGTTGTGCTGTTGTTTGATTCTGATCTTCTATTGTTTTTTTGTGAACTTCTATTTCTTCTTCAAGATTATTCTTTATTACTTTTAACTGTGTTACCTCACTCTCAAGTTCAATAATAATATCTAGAGTTTTAGGCTCAACCACAGGTGTAGATCTACTCTGCTGATCCTTAAGGCGTTCAATTTCTTCTTTCAAATGATTATTTTCTTCCTTCATGACTGCAAGACTTCTGTCTTTTTCCTCCAAGTTCTTTTTATTCTTTTTCCATCTGCTCAATGTTCCTCTGCAGTTCAGCAATTTTGAAGTCTTTCTCTTGATTGAGTTTAACTAGGCGCTCATGTTCAAGCTGCAATGCAGTGGTATCCATACTACGTGCATTTGATAATTCCTCAATAGTTTGCTTATATTTATGTGCTTGTTCTAAAAGACTCTTTTCTGTCTGGTTTAATTCGCTCTCTAACTGTTTTTTTTCCATTTTCAAAGCCTCCACAACAGTGTCTTTTTCCAAGTACACTCTACTTTTCTCAGAAATAGCATCACTTAACCCCTGTTTTAGTTCTTCGATGGCTGCTATCAGCTTTCCCTTTTCTGTTCTGAGATCAGACAGAGATTTCTCTAAGTCTTCATTTAGTTTTTTATTTTCTGAAATGTCATTCTGTAGTTTTGCAATTTCTACTTCTTTTTCTTTCAGACCAGATCTTGACAATTGTAGTTAGATGCCTGATTACTTTTTTCTGTTAACTTGCTCAAGGATACAGTAAGTTCCTCTTCTCTTTCTTTTAGTCTCTGCTGCAATTCTCTGATTTCTTTTTTATTATGGAAATTACAATCCTGGGCTTTCCTTAATTGTTCCTGAAGATTTTTAATATTATCTTGAAGCTGCTGCTTACTTATATGCAAATCATTAAGTGCATATGAACATTGGCTTAGTTTTTCTTTCTGACTATCTAACTCCTTTATAGTTTTCATCTTTTCGATTTCTAGTTCTGATACCTTCTTTCTTTCAAAATCTATGTCAAATTTCAGCTGTTTGATGACACTATCAGTTTCCGTGTGTTGTTTTGACAGCTGCTCTTTCAGTGTAATCACATGCTGAAATGAATACAAACAAGAAATCATTAGGAGAGGATACCCAGCTGAACTATGCATTTCATTCATTTTTATCCTCCGAGCAATAAAAAAAAAAAATTGAGAGGAAACAAAAATATTCCCTAATTGCCACTCTAAGTTGGCAAGTAGCATCAGCTAATCAATGCTAAATTAATTAAAACCAAGTATCAAATAGGGATAGATTACATTTCACTAAAAACAAGAACACCGTCTCCCACAAAATAACTCTCCTACCTAAATCAAGGAACAAAAAGAGAGGAACAAAAAGAGAGCTACCTAAGAAAAAGAAGTGTCAGAATTTGTCAGGGTAGCTGGAATGGGCATGCAGCAAACACCCATTACTTAAAAACAGGGAGGCACTAAATTTAAAATAACAAATTATGGAAATGAATGTAGATCTCTATATTCTATTTCCAATTTCTTGAGTTTAATAGTAAACACACCTGCCAGAATTCATTCCATAGGAAAATGCTTTAGATGTTCAATTCCATAAAGCACACCAATATTGAAAACACATGTCTTGCAACTATATGTTTACAGGTCAAATATATCAGAACAATGACAAAAAGGTATCATTACATTTTGACTACATATAATTGATGACCTTTTTTGCTCTACAAATGCTTGTATTATGAAGAACTTGCAATAAAGTAAATTATTCAACATAATTAAAAATAATGAAAAGAAAAAATTTAGAGTATCATTCATGTCATGCAGAGGTCAAAACACCAGCAGGATAAAAATGGTCTAAAGTCTTGCAGGGAAAAATCACGTTGTATTAACTGGACTTCAAAAAGTAACATCCCTTATTGATAGCTGACATGCCATATTATTTCTTTGCCCATAAGAAGTGGGTTTCTTGCACTTCAGGATTTTTTATTGAAACAGTAGATACGGAGAACACTGGTCCCAATATTCTTCTTAAGGTCCAGAGGAAAACTTGTATTTCCCTGCTATAAATGTTCAAAAATCAACTTAAGATAAACACACTCACACACAAATCTAATATTTTAGCATTTCGGTAATTAGTTGCAATATTACCTGAGTAGCTTCTTGATTCTGCTTGTCTAGTTCTTCCAACTCTGCTATTAATGTTTCTCTTTCAGCAATACTTCCATTTAATTCATGTTCTTTCCTTTCCAAATCTTGTCTTAACTGACATAATTCTGAATTCTGATCCTCAATATACATGGCAGGAATATTCTCATTTCTTTGTTGTGCACTTCTCCGCTCCTTCTCAAGTCCCTCCTTAAGTTAAAAAAAGAAAATTCTAAATATTAGACTTTATCTTGGTGAAATTTAGAAACTTATATTTGAAATGGTTTCTTTTTTTCCCCTCAACAATTAGAAGCAAAGCATTCATTTTCATGTTAGAATCTCTAAGCCTACATGAATATTATCCCAACCAAAAACTCTTGTTGTGAAGTATTTGTCTCTACCATTCATAAATACACATTTATTTTCTCATCACTAAGTTTAGGAGTGCAATTTACAAACTTCTGCACAAAAAGCCATGGTCTGACAAGCAAAGTTATATCCACCTCTCTGAGGTATGGATTCACAGCTGGGATAAACTGTATCTCCAAGAAATACCCAAAACATGTAGTATGCTGCACAGTGAGAGGAATTTTTAATCGAGGACACCTGAATAACATCCTTATGAAAAATACCATGAGAACTCTTGAATGCATCCAAAACACAGAAGATTGCAGCTGAGAAATACTACCGGATACAAAGTAAACTAAGCCAAATCTCTCAAGCCTGCATTTATAAAGGACTAATTCAAACTTGCAAGAACTAAAGGTGTGTTCCACAGAAACTGTATGTTCCACTGCTTAACTTCATCAACAAAATGGAACGTAGTATTATTAGAGTACTACAAGCAAGAAAAGAGATATTTTGCAACTGGTAACAAGTGCCAAAACTGAAATGTGCCAACGCAGAAGAGGTGAAAAATTACAAGTTTTACAGAATGTACTATTAATACTTTAGAAACATATGTTACAACAGCCTAAGCAGCAATGGGATAGGTGAAACTCCACTAGTTTTCTTTAACAGAGTACAACTGTGGAGTTTCACAAGTCAAAATGTACTGTTTCTGTCAATTCCACGTGCAGTTATAGAATTAATCTACAATGATTTCCTTGATTACAAGGTTATTTATATAGAATTGTGAATGCTCAAAAAAAAGTATGTTACCAGAACAGGTGTTTTCCATCAGTTACTACTGTTGTGAACTTTTTTGTTGGCTTAATTTAGAAATTGCTTTACCTGATTTAAACTTGAAAGTCTTGCTATTTCATTTTCTGCTGCTATAAAGGAAAACAAAAAAATTACATAATTTTACTACTTTCCAAACAAAAATACAACCAGATCATTCTCCCACCTTGCCCCAACGGAACTCTTACTGCTCAGAAGAGAACAGTTTCAAAGTATTTTGTGATGCTAAGCATCAGTGCTGTAAAAGATTCAAATGCACCATCAATCACCACCACATAAGTCCACATTAGGAAGACTTTGGTATTACAGTATATCAGTTATGCAATATTAAAAGATTTTCAACATACAGATATACTTCTTATACTTCTCTTAGTCTTCTGTTAGGTATGTTTCAGTGTTTCTTTAAGGAGAAGATACTAGCAACAGAACACCTTTTACACAAAAATTGTACTTTTATTTATTTAAACAACTTCTGTTGAGGCTGGCTTAAAGAAAGAAAAACCTATCAAACAGTTGGCAGACACAATTACTTACCTAATCAGAAATCTTTATGATAATCACGCTAGTCCAAATTATATCCCCTTTTCTGCTTAGCCTTACCTCAATGGGCAACCCTTTTCTAAAGCAGCAACTTTTAAAAGGTACATATTCTCATATTCAGTTCCAAATTCTTAAAATAAATTCTGAGCATTAAAAGTGAAAGCCTGTGAAGATATACTAAAAATAAAATAAATAAGGAAATTGTCGTCTTTGTACCTAACAGTGCTTGCTGTAGTCTGACAACATCTTCTGGTAGCGATGTCTTTGATTGGAACTTCTTCTCCTGTTCTTTCAGGAGAGCATCTTGCTCTGCAACAGAACTTTGAAGCATACTAAAGTCAGATTTAAGATTTTCATATTCTTGCATTATTTGGATTTTTTCTACCTTTGTCAGTTCTTGCTCTTTCAGAAGAATTTTGTTTTCTTCTTTGGCAGAAGACAATTTGTGATTTAATTTTCGTATTTCATCCTCTAGGTCCTTTACGACCTGCAACTCTTCCACTTCCCTTCCTTCTAGACTCTGAGCATTTTTTTTCTGTTCACTAATTTTAGTCTCATCCATGGCATCAGTGCTCACATCACCTAAAAAAGCAAGAAAGATTGTTTGCATTACTAACCAAAGCCAGCACTGTGGATCTTGCTTAAAAGTCTCTTCTTCCACCTCTTCTCCTGACAGAGAGAGATAGTCTAAACAAGAGACACTATCGTCATCAACAGAAAGCCTACTTAAATAGAATTAACATTTGAAGCAGTGCTATACATATTGCTGGTTTGGTAAGCAGCTTTTCAAATACTTACACATCCCTGGCTTGAAATAATTTTAAAAGGTTAAGTGTTGCAGAACATATATTGTTCACAATTTAATTAAAGTGTACTTGACCCCCATCTCTCTTGGTGGAGAGGTGACTATCTAATTTTATCAGGATATGAAATCCCTCAATTTTCCAAGAATAATTTATCAAACCCCATCTAATTCAGCCTGATACAAAATCCCTGTTTATAATTTAATTGTCAAAGGTATGCTGAATGTTTGTTATAGAGAACAATTTGCTACAAATTAGTATATAATTTGCCAAATGATGCACAAAGTTTTTCACCTAAAGATCTCATTTTGCAGAACTGATGTTTTTACAGATCCACTGTACTATCATGACATTCATAGTTCTGTACAATCCTCACAATGTAATTTCCAGGTAAGTTACAGAGTATAAAAAGGTGCAATCAAAAATCTACAGGAAAAAAAAGTTAAATGAAAACACACTGCTTGTGAATTAATTTCAGTGTAAGCTCAAACACTTCCCCCACCCCATTCTGTATTATGTTGCCAAACAGAACCCACAAAATAAAAATACAATACTCTAATTCTTCAAAAGCTGTGAGCTGTATTTATTTTACAGATAACTTGTAATGCAAAAAGATAGGGGATTCCTGCCTTTGACTTTGTTAAATTAGTCCTGCGGGAGTACATATATGCACTATATATAGTTCGTGCAGCATTTTTTTTTACAAGATTAAGATTACATCTTAACAGACATCTGATTTTAAGAAATAATTTCTAAGGTAGTACTGGTAGGGAATTTAAGAGGCTGTGAAAATATTTCCCTTCTTTCTAAGAAGAAAATGGATCTCTCTTTCCAAAAGGAGATTATACACTCTTTAGAAGTCCAAGTTTTAACAGATAATAAAATAGAGGATTACAGGCAAATCTTACACATTTGTGCAAAGAAGCCCTAAAGGAAACTCTGACATGACTATTTTTATGCAATACAAAATACCTACAAGACAACGAAAAGCTCCTTGTGAGAACAACTGAGTTTCTCCTACAATCTAGCCATGCCATAGACTAAGACATGGTCCTTATGGCAATCTTTGAGTTTTTGTCAAGTAACTCAATTGGCACGTAGTACTTCTCACCATAATTATTTTTGTGCTGAGATTTTCTTCAACTTTTTATGTCTCATCCACGCCTATATTCAGTGTAAGTTAAAAGAGGAAGTGTAGAATTTAGAGCACAACATTCGGTATGTATAGAAAATGACCCTCTATACTGATACACATCAGAAGATGAAATGCTATCATTCCAGCATTCAGATCAACCACAGTGAATGTAAGATACTAGGACACACATGCGTCTTAAACATGAAGCTGAACTAAAGTTTAAATTCAAATTCCTAAATATCCTGTATTTAGTATCTATTATACTGTTATTTACATATTTGATGCTTTAACCAAAATTCAGTGTACATTAAATGAAAAAAAGAAAGCACATGGTAATAAAGACCTTGCTGTAACTGATTCTCAAGTTCTTCAATTCGCTCTTCATATTCACTCAGCTCTTCTCGGTGTCGACGACTTATCTCTACTAGCTTTTGTCTGTGTGCATCCTGCAATACTGAAAGTTCATGCTGATGTTCATCTATTTCTTGACTTAACTTCTGTTTGAGCTCCTAAAAATATCATTAGAGAAACATAATGGTAAAATACAGTACAGAAGCTTAAGAAAAAAATACAAAAGAAAAAAGTTTTCCCTGGTAAAATTGAAGGATTTATTAAGGGATTTCTCACAGGAGAGGTCAAATTTCTTGGCTTTTGCTGGTTTGCATTTTTTTAAAACATATTAAAAGACACTCCTTTTAAAAATGCTCACACAAACAGCACGCTTTACACAACAGTGCATACTAAACCAGTATAGAGAGATTGCAACTCTTACATAAGATGTGGATACACTAGGACATATTTCTAGTAACTTTCAAGGACCACACGCTGTCATGGTTTAACCCCAGCTGGCAACTAAGCACCACGCAGCTGCTTGCTCACATAGGGATGGGGGAAAGAGAATAAAAAAAACCCAAAACATGTGGGTTGAGAAAAAGACAGTTTAATGAAACAGCAGAGGAAAATAATAATAATGATGATAAAAGAAGATACAAAACAAGTGATGCACAATGCAACTGCTCACCACCCGCTGACCAACACCCTGAGCAGCGATCACTACTCTCTGGCCAACTCCGCCCAGTTTATACACTGAGCATGATGTCATATGGTATGGGATACCCCCCCTTTGGGCAGTTGGGGTCGGCTGTCCTGGCTGTGCCCATTCCCAGCTTCTTGTGCACCTAGCAGAGCAGGAGAAGCTGAAAAGTCCTTGACTGGTGTAAGCACTACTTAGCAACAACTGAAACATCACTGTGTTATCAACATTCTTCTCATACTGAATCCAAAACACAGCACTGTGCCACCTGCTAGGAAGGAAATTAACTCTATCTCAGCCAAAACCAGGACACAGTCAAATCCATATTTTACAGCTTCAATGACAAAAAAATAAAGGCAGGATGTTTCTGAGAAGGGAGAAGATACTATTTTTTGTATTTATAATTCAGTCCTGTAAGTCATCAACAGCCAAAAGCATTTACCCGCATAAGTACTAATGTCATTCTTTTAAGCTTATATACTATGAAATCATCACCAAATTATATAAATACCTTTCCTCAGAATAAACAACTAAATATAGCACAGCAACATTTCAGTCAGGAGTACAGTTACACGGCCACATGCATTTTTAATATGAGAAAACGTAAGTGCTAATGGTGTAAACATTTTCACTACATTCACAAGTCATGTGACCATATGCAAACCCATCAAGAACAAGCATAAGAGAAGACTAGTTTGTCAAAGTTGTTATCTTACCTTAACAATATTTTGCAGTTTGCATATTTCACTTTGTTCAGCATCATTTGTCCCTTGCACTTTGGAAGACTGAGAAAAGAAAAATCAAACCATATGAAAATTCTGATAAATACGTGTATTTTTCACATATGTGCTTCCTCTATTGACACTCAAAAGTAGAAAACAACAAAGCTAACATGAAGCAAAATTCAAATCTACAGTAATTGTGATAAAAAAGACATTTTAATGGAAACATTTTAAGTTGCCATGGATTTTTGTTATTATTACACGCAAATGTGTAAAAGTTTGGGGTGGGGAATGTTATTGCACCTAAAAAGATAACAGGGTTACTCAATTTTACTTGAGTATCTCCACATGGGAAAAGTATACCTCTGAAATCAGACTACAGCTTGAAAAATGATGACTCACATCAACAACAGCTTGAAAGATTACATTCTTCCTTCTCTCAGCAGACCATGAATTACAACTGACATGTCAAGGACTGAGAGAAGAATAGAGAAGAGCAAGTAAAACCAGCATGCAAGTATCCAGCTATCACTTCGAACAGTATCATGCTGTCAACAAATAACTAATATCACAGCCAGGGAGAAAAGTGTTTTTTGAGAGGCCGTGCAAAAATTAATCCCTGAAGTAGTATTCTAGGCAAATATTTATGAAACCCTTTCCCTAAGTTGACAAATCATGCATGAAAGCATCATGAAAAAGCATCTGGAAGTTAGTCACTGAATGTGTCCCTAGTCATGTGACAGCAAGAAAATGACTAAAACATCATTAGGTTTCAGCTTTTCCATCAAATCATGTTGCTTCTAGAAACTGTACAGCGTGAACTTTCAAAAGACCCACTCCAGAAACACCAAGTGCAATGAGAACACCAATCTGGAGGGGAGAGAGGATGGTAAGATAGAGGGGAACCACTCACCAGTGCAATCTGCTTCCAGTGGTCAACCTCAGATTCAAGCCTAGAAACTTCATTGGACAATCTGTTTATTTCTTGTTGTGACCAGATTATATCTCCAAAATCCATGTCATCTCCCTCAAAACCTGAGGAACGTCTGGCCACTGGAACATAGGAAGCTGATGTAGGAGCTGGTGTTTTGCCACCAGCCACTGTCTGAGCAGCTGTCTGTACTTTCTGCAGTTGCTCCTGTAGTGCATTCTGTCTAGCTTTTAGATGGCTGATTTCCACCTGAATATGCAGAATACAATGCAGTTTCAGTAAGAACATAAAAATACACTCTACTTTACCCCTTGTGGCCTTAAAATATGTGAACCAACCAAACAACTCCCCCTGATCACTTTCACTAAAAAGTAAAAAACCAAGCACTCTCCTAATGGAGAAAAGCAGTATTAGCTGATGTTTTAGAAAGTATCACACGAAAGGACACATATTAGAAGTTTTAACAGTTTTCAGTTAAGTAAAACTTCAGTAAAAGTGTTTGCTGACCTTTCCAGCAGCCAAGGTCCTTAAGTACTATAGCAAGATTCAGGCTAACAGGTTGTACATAAAGTTTAAAGCGGGTATTCACATATGAAAATTAAGTAATATATGATCCGCCCCCAATTATTTATATTGCATTTAATTTCTTTTATGCTTAACAACTCAATGTATTGAAAATGTACTTATTTACAATCAACTGAAATTAGCTGCATGCAATTTTCTCATAACAACTCTGTTATTGTATTTAATAAGCACAATTCTATACATCTCAAAATTCTGCTTCCTCTAGCTCCCACATGCATTTACAAACAAAGCAGAAATAAAACTCGTTTTGTGTAATTTTAGGCATACTGGCAACTTTCTTAATTTAAAAGGCTATGAAACCTCATGTTACACAATAGATTAAAAAGCTGATGTTTCCACCACAAAGCGACATTTCTCAAATTATGAAAGCTAGTTCTGCTCCCTTTAATTGTATACGTTAAGATAAATAATTGCAGTATCTACAAACAATATAACTGCTTCAAATGGGAATTTGCTTCTGTTGCCTTCCTTAAAGATAATTAAATCAGAAATACAAAGCAGTTTAAGTGTCCTTTCTCACAGTGATTCCAGAAACAACAGGAATTCTGATATATGCATGACATTCCCACAGTTTTCTCTAGTCTCAACTACCTCCTGGAAGCTCTGCTTATATTACATGATTCAATGAAGTACATGTCTTAGTCTCATTAACAAACCAAGAAACCATAACCGTGACCAATACTTCTACTGAAAGAGCACACATACTGTAACAAAGAGATTAAATAGCATAATACACACACTTATTGGGCATACTCAAATATTTTACTCTGTATCCTACCTCTTTCTGTTGAAGCTGATTTCGGTACTCTATAGATAACTGCTTTATCTGAAGCTCTGCTGCTTCATGTTTTTCTTCTAAATCACTACAAACTTTTTTCAGTCTCTCGTTCTAGGAAAAAAAAAAAAAGAGGAATGTTGGTAAATTCAGAACAGTTCTTACAGAATTAGAAAAGCTTAAGTCTGCTGAACAGTAAAGAAATCAATTAAATTGTACAGACTTCTCATGTTATTTCACTCAAAACACACAGTAACTTCCAAGTGTGGACCCAAAATCACGTTCATGTCCAAGCTTTCCATTTTTATATAGCATGGACTCAAGCTCACATTCAGAAAAAGGTTCGTAGTGACGAGAGGTAAATGACAGAAGAAAAATTCAGGGCTGAATCACATCTTAGCATGATCCATACGTGGAATTTAAAGAACAGCCACAGAGCACAACATACAGCCCAGTATTCTCTCTCTGACATCAGCCAAGGGGAGATGGCAGGAGTCTAGAAAGAGGACAAGCAGGAACAGTTACTTCCCCAAAATAGTATCTTAACTTCCCAGTGCTCATGAAGGCTGGAGATATACATGAAAGTTATTGGTTTACAGCCATAAAGTCACAAGACTAACAAGTCCTTTGTAAAAGTATAGGAAGTAATTTTCCACAAGGGCACATGGGATTTGTAAGCAGTTAAGGAAGAGCATGAGCATCTGTAGCTATGTCAAAATTACCATACAATAGGGAGAACACAGACAGAAAACTGCATCAAGGAACACACACACTCTATACTTTGAAGCTTACTGCACAAGACATGCTGTCCAGAATAATCAGGCATTCTGGATCTGCTTTTATTTGTGGTCATACACAAAAGGCTATAATGCTATAACAAATTTTAACTCGTTACCAGCTAAAATTTATGAAAACTTAAAAGATTTTTGCATTTGCAAGCTTTTCACAGCCAAGTCTATTGCTGCAGTCCAAGTCCACGCAATAGGTAGGAACAGCTGCAGGATGCAGCAGTTAGCAAAAGATAAAAACTTGCACCACATGCATACTACAATAAACAAATGTGTCCCCCAACCATGATGGCGGTTTGTCACGAAAAAAAAAAAAAAAAAGTGTGCCACATTTTAACACCACTGCCACCCTTGTTTCTAGATTTACCCAGGGACAAGCAACTTCAGTGCAGTATTTCACCTTTACAAGAAACAAATGCTATTTCTTGCTTTTAATTATAGTAGTTTTCCAAAATTTCTTACTTCAAACTTTTGTGCTGCATTGATACTTTCGATTTCTCTGAGTCTAGAATTGGACACATGGAGTTCTGTTGCTGCATCTGAAAGAAAGTGAAAATTTTCATTTTTATTTAACTACTTTTAATTTGGTAAGTAGATATCAATTAAGACCAGTTTTATTAATAAGTATCTTACTTTAGACTGCTTCAGTGGTCATTCCTAGGTAAACATCAAAAGCTGCTTTTATCAGAACACCGTCAGAATTATTTTTCAGACCAGAGAGTCTTTCTAAACCTTATTTAGTTCTCTCTTATCTAGGCTTTAAGTCAGATCACAAAACTAAAAGAAAAGTATGGATTTAAGCTTTTGAATAAGGGAAATGAAAAGTTTTTACTTGATGATTTTGTGTCACTGAACGTTTTTCATTTAGGACTTTGCCCCTGACATGACACTTGTTTTTCAGTAATCTCACATGAAGTTTCAAAACAAGAATTAGTTCCATAAAGTACACACAACAGTGACTTAAATTTTCAGGGAAAAAAAACCCAAAACAAACCCAACAAAACCCACAAAATAACCCCCACAACAAAACACCAACCCTGCCTCCCACATAAAGGCACAAAACCCCCATAAAACTCGCTTTCATTTATAAAGGTGACACAATCTACCATATCAGTTTATCTAATACAAAAAGCACGTAATTCTGTCCCTGGATACTCTTCCTTTAATGATCAACCCTCCTAAAATAGGCTATGTTGACTTCTCTCATGTCCCACTTTCAATGGATAGAAATACCACATTTCCTTTTATTAATGAGAAATCATCCTGAATTGACAATAAAGCAACCTCGACAATTTTTCAGAATCTGAAATAAATATATTTTTCAAGTAAACACTGTGTTTCATCATTTCCTATGTGCTGTTTAAAACTGATGCAGCTCAAGCGCTGCAGAGGCAACAATCTACCCACGAAAACTGCTAAACTGAAGATGTTAAAGTCCATAATCCACAAACACCATCTTCAGTTCAGATGACAGTCAAAGCAGTGAATATAAGGGATAATATTAAAAATTAGTAAACATTAGAAAACTAGGAAATTAAAAAAAGGAATGTAAGGAACTGCTTGAAAAATGTTTAATGATAATATTTAAAGGTCTTTACAGAGAAGTACTTGGATGCCCCTAAATTTTTATACCCTCAAAGCTAGTAACCCATAAAAATGTGCCACTCTGAAATTTTTAGGAAACAGAAGTTGTTCACAGCAGTATCTAGCAGTCAAGTACACCTGGAAGTAACTACTGAACATCAGCGCCCCTCTCTTGCACAAACTAAAGCACCAATGTGTAAACTAGAATCTCAATTTATCTTTAAAAAAAACCACTAGATGACTACACATTTAGAGCAAAATAAGCTTCCAAACTAAACTAACATCCAAAAGTAAAAAAAAAAAACAAACTTCAGTTATCAGAATAAACTTCTCTCTTCTGAACATTTTACCTGCATACCAAAAAACCCCATTCATATGAGACCAGTAGTATCAGCTTGCCAACAAGATTTATACGATACTTTCACAATGCTTCATAGTTGTGAAGTTGCAAACAAAGCAGAATTGTTTCACATTTAAGATGAGTATTCAGAAGTCTTAGCTGTTCTTCATGGTTGCTATTCTTAACACTGCTTTGAGAATGCTCCTTTTTTTCAAGAAGTTATAGTTTCAAGATGGCAAACAGTACTAGTGTTATTAACCTACTATTTATTACCACGCTATACAATCGCTTTACTAGAAAAATCAAAAGTTTTATAGGAAAACTTTTAACACAAAGGCATTATTAAAAATATAAAGAAGAGACTACAGTCTAGAATAAATTTACTATGGAGTATCTTACTCTGATGTCTCAGCTTTTTTGTTTCAACTTTCTGTTTTAAATATACATCATCCTAGCTTCTAATCCCTATAAAACAAGGGCCACGTTCTCCCGCTTGGCTGTAGGAGAACGGCAGAACTCGACAGGTTTCTCTGGGCCCAGCTGAAATATAAATAACAAATCCAACAGAAACACTGGACCTTTGCCTGCGTGACACGTCAGACTTCGATCACACCAGTGGCAAACCCCCCCCGTGCTACTACTACTCTGCCCCTTTATGAAACCACTCTAAAAGCAGCTCATCAAACGGGGCTTCGGGTAAACTAAGCAAACAGAATGGAGGAAGAGCGTTGTTTGTGTGCTTTCGTTACCCATCAACGCAACGCTTCACCCAACTCAGAAACTTCCGAATAACAAGCCTAGAAGGGGGTTACCTCTGGCGTTATAGGCTGGGACGCTGTTTGTTTATTCTGCAGATCCTGAGGTCACAGGGGCGGAATAAAACCCAAAACGAAGCCAGCGGCTCTCCCGACAGGCACGGGCCGCCCAGCGCCCTGAGGAAGGGCCCCGCACCCGCCCCCCCCCCCCCCCCCCCCCCCCCCCCCCCCTTCCTCTGCGCCCTCCAGCAGGATGTCCTTGGTGAAGCTGGAGATCTGCCCGGTGAGCGAAGACAGGCTGCCCCCCACCTGCCCCAGGGACTGACCCAGCCCCGAGCCCAGCCCGCCCAGCCACGACGCCATTGCCGCCGCTCAGAGGGCTCCGGGCCTCGCTCGCCCCGCGCGGGGCAGCCCCTACAGCTGGCAGCCGGCTCCCGCGGGCGAAGGGGCGGCCTCCTCCTCCCTTCCCCTCGCTCGGGAGGGTCAAGGCTCCTGCTTCGCGTTCAGCAGACCGGTCTCGGCGGCCCCTCCGCCAGCTCCGCCCGCATCCCCCCGGCACGACCCGGCTCAGCGGCTCCTCCCGGCGGCTCCCGCCTCTGCCACCTCGACGGTCGCCATCACACCGAAACACCATCGACAGCGCCCGCCGCCGGCTGGAGCGCCCCCGCGGCGGCGATGACGCGGCCGCGGCCGCGGAGGATGCCGGGATCGCTGTGGCGGGGCCGGGGCGGGCGGGGCTGCGTCCTGGCGAGCCGGCGGGCTCGGCTCCTGGTGGGCTCCGCGGCCCGGGACGCGTGGGTTTGAGACGTGCTTGCTTTCAGGGGAACAAAGCCACGGTACGGGCGGGCCGGTCGCGCCACGGGCGTGTCAGCCGAGCGGGGAGCTGGGCCGGGAGCCGCCCGTCATCAACATGAACCTGAGCCTTGGTGCGTACACGTACCTGGGTCGCGCGTCATTCATTAACAAAACACAGCGTCCAGCTGCTACTAGGGCTGTTCGGTATTTGAGTAGGTGCTCTTAAAAAGGACGCGAGTTCCTAAAACACCAGGCCCCTTCTGCTTTGGGTGGGGACGCCACGGGTGCTTGCTTGGACTTCCAGCCCCAACCCCAACACTGGCTCACAGGAGGTATTTAAAGTTACTAGGGACTACCAGGAGCACTGCACTCTTACAGAAAACGTAGTTTTGGAACAATACCAATATAAAACCAAGGTTTAGATTAGATACTAGGAAAAATTTCTTCACCGAAAGGGCTATTGGGCACTGGAATGGGCTGCCCAGGCAAGTGGTCAAATCCCCATCCCTGGAGGTATTTAAAAGACGGGTAGGTGAGGTGCTTAGAGACATGGTTTAGTGGTGGACAGGTACGGTTGGACTCGATGATCTTAAAGGTCTTTTCCAACCAAATGATTCCATGCTAAAAAATTGCTGATACTAGAAGTAACAGGGCAGATGGCTCATTGCTAGTTTAATAACTACATAAAAAGAATAAAGCACCACATCAACGGTGAAATGAAGCTGCGGAGAAAGAGCATTTCAGTTTTAGAGAGGAGCTGAGAATACAGCAGGCACAAAACATGCTCTGGAGTTAGAAGCTGACAAACATTACCAGGAGGCCACGGATAAACCTGTGGCTTCCCGGATGGTCTCTTGCAGAGCCTTGGTGAAGCTGGCCTGCAGGACTGGATCACCATTTTAGCTTTACTGTCCACTGTCACTCAGGCAACTCTGAGGCTGGGCATAGCATGCAGTCCCAGAGTTCAGAAGTTAAAAGTAACCAAAATAGCTGTCGGGTTGGACAATTCTCTAACACAGATTGCTTTCCCTCTTCTTGAGTGAACAATTTTTCTATCAGGTTTTTACATTACCAATTTTTAAATGTAATAGTATAATTACCACCCTTACAATTACCCATAATAAAAACAATCATACACCACTTCAAATCCATTTCTAGCTCAACCCTCCTCCCCCCCAAAAAAACCCCCCACACCAGAACTGTAGGAAGTATTGGTGCTGTGATATAGTATGAAATGTAAACATGTATCTTAATTGGTTTTGTGAATTTAAAACATTGGGTTTAATGGAGGTAAGTTTACAATGCTCAAAACACCCTATACCACAGTTAACTCCTGTAGGTCCACAGGAGATAAAAAATGTGTCATCTTTTCCAATAATGTTTGGTTAATTAATTTTTATGGGAAACTTTAACATTTTTCAAGTAAGGTCAGAATGTCCTCCAGACTTAAAAATACTGAAGAGATGATAAAATGTCTCCTACTGTGGTTCATTTTATAATGCCAAGTAGGCAGGAGTCAATGAAGTAGCACAGAGGGCTTTTTCCCCCACTTTTTTTTTTATTTACTACTCTTGAAAAAACTAGAAACTGACTATTTAGCATCACAACTCATTCTTAGCTGACTGCCTTCATTTACTGTTGATAAAGGTACACAGAAATCATCCAGTATACTCTGTGGGTTGACTAAGCTACAAAAACAGTGCACTGTGTCACAAAAAGAACGTGGATACTGGTAGCAAACCAGGAAACATTGGCTTATTTTAAAATTAGAAAGCATACAATTTTTACAGATGTAGTGTAACTATCATCAGCACCAACTTTCTTCCTAACAGGAGTGTCTTTAAATAAATTTTGGAGTACCAACATATGAAGAGACAGAAGAGATGATGAAATGTGGAGTTCCAAGCAAGAGAAGATTACCCCACTGCTAATGTATATACATAACATCTGGTGCAAAGCCCATTGATATCAAAGATGAGATTTTAATGTTTGCCACATATAATGGAAAGCACATACGCAAATACTTGGGGGTCCAGAGAGAAACATTAGAAGCTATAATATTATTTATTTAAAAAAGTGATATCAAATACAACCATATATATTCGTGCCTATTTGGAGAGCATTTTCAAAATACCAAACAGCACTGCCATTTTCCATTCAAAACAATGATAAAGCATTTCAGCTTTCCTTTTTTTTTTTTTAATCTTTTCAGTATTATATGCTTTATATACAGAAAATAGAGACAAAAATTTTATAGGAATTCAGAGCCAAAGACATGATACTGAAAGCAGAGTCCCAAGACGAAAAATCTATTACTGAAAATAATTTCTAAAATACACAACTATTAGGCAAAAGATGAAAAAAAAAATATTCCCTTACAAAATCCTAACGTTACGCTTTTTTGTACACATGGGGTTTCATGTAGCAAAAAATAAAATTTTATCAATGCTTGCATGCTTTAAAGACAATATCAAGGTTTTTCTCCTTTTTTTTGCACAGTGGCATTTAAATATTACATCCTTTCCTGTTCAAACCCTTTTATAAGAACCCTTTTATAAGTTTCCCTTCCTGAATTCACACAGTGTCTCTACTGGGGTGATAGGGGATTAAAAAACCAAAACTAAACAAAGACAAAAAAAAACACCACAAAAACCCCCCTAAGTGTAGTAACAATTATTTGCTTTTCTTAACAACAACACTAAAACATTTTGATTTGGTAAAAGCAGTTGAAAAGTCACATGTACTCTTAACATTCTGAAGGACTGCAATTGGAGGAGGTGACTCTGGCAGCTTAAATGATAAAGCATTCTCTCCACGTCTGAAATGCAAATAAGGCAAAATGTGTGTATGCAGGTTAAAGAAGTTTATTGCAACACAGCTCATGCTTTTAAGATGCAAACCTGGATACCATAGAAAGAAGCTATTCATTTGAAACTATAGAACTGAATATTTGGACTGGGCCAATTACGTATTGTTCTTACCTGAACAACTGATTATGTGTATGTGGGGAATAGGTATATATGTATTACATGTTAGGGCTTTTTTTTTTTTTTTTTAAATTTGTGAGGAACTATGAAGATTTCCTAGGAGTTAAGTTTGGTTTATGCAAAACAGTAATGGCTTTCTAAGTGAGCAACATAATTTTGTATGTAAGCCCTTAAAAAAAAGTTTCCACTTAAGTTTTTCTTTTCCTTGGATTCTTTTTTCGATTCCTTTAAAGATACGTGCTGGTAACATGAACTGTACAATAATACTTCTTTGTAAGTCTGAGTTCTAGAGTTCTCCAACCCCATTCCTCATAATATTCCTCAGTAAAAAGGCCATCATTTGTACATGTTCATCATTATTTGAAACAATAACAAAATTCTAGAAAATTTCAGACATTTTTGAGCTGTAACATGCTCATTTTTAAAATCCTAATTGTCACTTTTGTAATAAAAAAAGCAGCTTGCAAACGACAATATTTGTCCAAGATACAGAATTGTTTACTAGACATTTGCAGGAGCCATTTTAAACTCCCCACCATTTTATAGATTTGTAATAGACGCAATAGTCCAACATGAAAACGTATTGGAAATTTAACTTTGTATTGGTTATTTTTAAGCAGTCTGCAAAGTAATTAAGTATAAAAAAAATGAGTACCTTAGCTGAAAATTACATTTCAACTTGAAGTTGTTTGAAGAGCACAAGGAACCCAAATGTTGGCAAGTAAGCCAGTATTGTATCAAATTAGTTTCAAGCCCAGAAAAATGTGAGCATTTAAATAGCTCATATTTATACCTGCGGTGGCTAACAAGAATTGCATTCAAGCATGACTGCATTACAACACTTTTTCCTCCTGCCCTCATTACAAGACCGTGAAAGCAGTTTACAGAATTATATTTACAGAACTAATTTTGGAAGATATTTAATGTAGGTATCACTCATTCCCCCTACCCCTTTGATTTCTACAGGCAGAAAAACACAAATTACATGACATGGACCATTCACTGTGAGGAAGACTGTAAAAATCTGTTGGATGAATGAAGTCTGAAATTCCTTCAAATATCATACTGTAATTAAAAAAACCCAAACAAAACCCAAACTATTTCTGTTCCTTTACAGTAAACTTTGGCCTAAAGCTACAATGTTAGAAAAAACCTTCAGCTTAACAGAAAAGATAACACTAGGAATAGGCTGTACATTAGTAAATACCTGATGCGCATAGTTCAGCCACGCTGAGAACTTCTTATCGCTGAAAGAATGCACACCAAAAAATGAGATCAGCTTTTTATTGACAGCTTCTTGGCAGGTCCACACATTTTGAACTTCAGATCTGGGTTATAAAATATGTACTGTCAGTAATTACTATAAGCCTTTTCCTTTGGTGCAATTAACATACGTAGCTTAAACTGCTAGAGTAGGCAGACATGCCTACTTCATTAAACTCAACGTTTCTCTGAAAATCAAATTGGTATTTGTAGAGTGACAGTGTTTCTACACAAAAAGGAATACGGTTAGCCCTGTAACAATTAAACACAGCTGTGCTTTTCAGGCACTGTTACTTTATATTCCTTACATATTAAAACACTTGGGTGATGAAGTAACTTACAAAGTGACATGAAAGTTCAAATGCAAACCTCCATGCTTTAGTGATTATAAAAACATGTAATTGTCACAGGTTACAGTTAATGCAATTCAAGGGGCTTCAATTTTTTTTTTTTTTAAATCTAGGGCTGCTACACTATATAGCTACAGAAATAATACATTTTTATTATTATAATAGAGGATAAAAGGTCCAAGTTCCAAGTACTGGTATCAAATTGCCAGCCTATACCTATTTATAAAAATGAGAGTCTTACTTTAGAACCAGTTTATGGCACAACAAAAGAAGGGAAATTAAAGCTGTGGATAATTTACAGACAAGCAAAGAAATAATTCAGTGCTTTAGAGATTCCTTTCCTGTTTTCAGTTTCATATACATTTTAAACTGAAAACAAAAATTTACATCCTGAAAAATATAGTATTTCAAAATGGCATATGCACACATGGACACCTGAAGCCATTGTTCAGGTGTATTAATTTGAGACACTACAGATATTAATTATAATGTGCATGACAGGATTATTTAAAAAAGACAAAATTTAAAATCAGTTTTTAAAGAGTAGTGCTGTTTCATGTGAAAATCCATACTGTCTTACACATACCAGTGGTTCTGGTGACATTGGTGGAAATTCAGCACACAGGTAAGGAATACAGAAATTAGCCCAATTACATATAATAATATCCTAAGCTATCAAGAAACCATTGCTGTAAACAAATCTTCACTGAGAGGTAAGAGCCCTTTCATGTACAGTACTACCTGACTCTGAATGTATGTTTCCATCTAGCTACCATTCATTTCATACTAATTTTAATTCAATGTTACTGTTGTGCAATGATACAGCTTTAGAATATTTTGATAAAGAAATTTGGGGTTATCTTCAAAAGGTTCTTAGAATGCCTGTGATAACTGTTAATGCATTAAATGGACTACAGCTTACATACTCTATCTACAAGAAATTTCCATATAATTTATATGTAAACAGAATTTGTATTTCAAGCACCATTTAGGAAAATGAAACATCTCAATCCTTGCACTGAAGTTGAAAGTCAGGTTTGGTCACCCTGTTACACATTCATCCTGAATATCAAAGCAAGTGTCTTACAACCAACAGCATAAGCTCTCTTACATACTTTGCTCCCCATTTTTTCCTCAGGATCAGAAACAGCATGATAAAAATTGTAAGGTGCGTGAATAAAGGCCATTCCTGAAAAAGCTGCAACATTCTGACAGACACTCATATAAAGCATTTCAGAAAGAACATCCACACAGACATAAATAGTCATTCTTAAATGAACTACTTGCACAGGGGTCATTTCAGACTGCAGGAACGCATCTTATGTGTGTGGCACTGACTTTATGGCACCTAAATCCCCTCCTCCTTTCTCCTAGACTCAGTTACAGCTCTTTCATACTGAAAGGCCAGAATGAAGGGCTGAGCTTGAAGAGGAAAAAAAAAATACTCCAAAAGAGGTAGAAAAGAAAACCTGCTTAACCCAACTGATTATACACTACTTTTATAGTAAAGACAGTGGCATAACTAGGAAGAGCATAAGAAAACAAAACCAAACAAAAAACTAAAGAAGGCAAGTTATCTGCCAAGAGACAACAGGGCAATGCAAAACTCCTACTTTAAACATGGATCTGAAAATTCTACAGTTGGAACTGAAAGTAAAATCAGAAAGTGTTAGAAGGTCAGAAGTCACTGAAAGATTCAGGAGTAATGTCATAATCAACAACACACTGAAGATTCTCTCTGGAATCACAAGCATGAAATTTATAGATGCATGTTTCTCCTGCAGAACAGGTCATTTCAAAAGCGGACAGCAGGATCGAAAAGTTGACATTAAGTCATTCAGAATAAACAATCACAAAATAAATTATCTAAGATAAACAGAATTTAATTCTTCTTTACAAGAAATCACTCAAAATGGAAAAACTTAGGCATTTATGAGCACAACTTATTACTTGTATTTATTTTTCCATTAGTATTAAAGGAAATCAGTTGATGCTGGGTTTCAGCACTTTTTGTATTTTCTATAGAATTCTTCAAAACAATTTAAACTTGCTTTTTCAGTGCAAGTTATGGCCACTACGTGTGTCTAACTTTGTTCATGTGAATAGTTTAAGTAATTTTAATACAGCTACTCTTGTGAACAGATGTTCTGTAGTAGGAGTGCTACAGTTTCCTAAATTAGTGCAATCCTTTTTCAATTTGCAGATTCCCTCTAAGCTCTGACCTCCAGCCCCCCTTTTGTTCCTGCTTCCAGAACTCTGAAATGAACCCTGCTTGTGCAACATCCACACAGTAAAATTATAATGGAGACTTAGTGTTTTGACAATAAGTTTTGACAAAATGTTGTCATTTCTCCTCTTCTGTATTCAAGTGGTTTCCAACAGACTCGAGAGACATATTCATGGCTGCTTGAAGCATATCTTCTTCACTCATATCACCTCCTAAAGAAAATAAATGCTTGTAAGTTGTAATAAATGCACAGAGCTAGTTCTCAACTGTAGTTAAATGCTTTCGTTGTTCCTTTTGTCCACACCCACCCATTTCCACCCCACCCCCAAAATAAGTTTTGTTTTTGTTTAAAATCATTGAACATTTCGCATTTAGCTTTCCATCCACAACAGCCAGTTTGTAACAAGTACACACATTCATTTGGCATCACCAATACCTAATACTGGTAAGGCCTACATACGTATGTTCCACTGAAAACTGGTTCTAGTAGTTTTGTCAGATATTACTCCAAGTTTCTTACATTGTCATACAGCTTTAAAAGTCTTTTAGAAGACAAGTTGTTGGCACAAATCCCAAAGACTCCAATTTGTAATGTTCAAGGCAAACAAAACAACAAAAAGCAAAGCCAGAACTCAAATGGTCTAACACTTTGAAAGAGGATATTGACATTCAAAGCACACCAGGTTTTTCAAGAAAGTGATCCTTCTTTCACTGCCAAAAAGAGTAATGGCTGTGATACATAGGCTGGCTGCTGGAGTGAGGAAGTAGGCAAACAAGGAAAGTTAGGAACCTGAACACAACACAAAGGTGAAAAAGGCATAAATAATTCAGTGTTGCAAATAAGTTTAAAGAACAATACCTGGGTCAGCTTCCAGAGTGCTTGAGCTTAGAGTTGGCTTATCATGTAAGTTTGGGGTCTGATCTTGCTGCTGTAGCTGTTGTTGCTGCCTGAAAGTGTTATAAATTTGTAAGAGAGTAAGGTTAACATCAGTGTGAGACCTGTATCAAGTCTATTTCATTGTAAGGAAGGTCAAGAGTGAGAAGTAGAAGCTGTTTTGTACAATAACACCCCTGCACCTAAAATCTCTTCAATCATTGCACCCAACCAACCTTCAGACACCTGTCTTCCCAACATTATATTCCAAGCCACATTACTGTTTTCCCAGAATTCGGATGTTCTGCATTCTCATCCTCTCATGAAAAGTCGATAACTCCTCCCATCCATAGCATTTCTCCCTGGTCTTTATTTTGACCATCACTAGGAGACAGAGATAAGGAAAAGCTACAACAATACCCCAACTATGTATTAAGAAGGTACTGCAGAAGAGCAACATAAAATATCATCTAGAATGCTTTCATGTGATGCACATTAGAGGCATCACTACCAGAAGTAAAGTCTTAGAGAAAGCATACTTTTCTTCAGGAAGATAATTACAGAAATTTACAGGATTTCATTTAAAATACTCCTATAGCATGTATGTTTTCTTTCTTCACAAGACTGATGTAGGATTACTAACAGATCCCCTCTTATTTACAGGTTTCTCTTCTTCATAGGAACCACCTGGGAATAGCAAAATTCAGGTACTGTTAGGAAAACACGTTAGGAGAGAAAAGTTAAGCTGGACCTCAGTCAGAAACCCATCCATGCCCCGAAAGCACTGAAAAATACATGTACTTCCACATGCAGTATTCTATCAACTACTTTACTTTTCAAAATATGCTTGTCTTCTCTTTCGCAGTTCTTCTGAAGAAAGGGAGTCTGTCTGACTGGTGTGAGGCAACTGAGGAACATTCTGTGGTAATGAGTCCGAGAACCCACTTCGACGACTACCTAAAACCAGAACATGCCACATCCTACTAATTACAGTTAAATGAAGTTAGTGAATGAAATATAACTTAAGAAAATGTCTTCAAACTTGAGAAGCAGAAAGAGACTTGTTGGAGAAGTAAGTACCTAAGCTAACTTCACTTGTTCCTTTCTCTTCTCCTCACCTTAGGACTGTTTCCATTCCCTCCTGCCACCCTTTGCCAATTTGTTCTTGCTTCCTAAGGATCAATGCTAACATAAAAGTTACAGCTGTTTGAAAAGCAGAAAGGAGATAGCTACAGGAAATTCTGGATTATCCTTCCATGCCTCAAAGCCGGTCTTTTAAGAGAGCTTGATGCATGCTGGAAAAAGTGGCTGACAAACTCATTTCAGTAGCTGCCTAAAGCATAAGCAACATGAACACTGTAAGAGAAATTTAGATGAGCACTGCACCTTGCATGCTGAGTTGAATGGCTCTGCGAAGATCAGCTTCTTCATCTTCCATATCAATTTCCTGCCTACTTAGAGCCAGGGCTCTCTGAAAATTCTCTTCATCTTCATCTAACATGCCTGTTCCATCAAAAGGGTGGTTAACTTCTATTGCTTGGTCCACATCACTTCTGAGTAGCCTGTGAAATTGATACATTTATGGCAGAATTCAGACAGAAATTATATTAACTTTTACCGTGAGATTTAAATTAAATATTTTCTGCTGATTTAACTCTACTTTTTTTTTTACCTTTAAAAAGAACATTTCTATTGTTAAAAACTGTATTTTCATTTCTACATGAAAAAGCACAAAAGGGCTGCAAACAGAGCTTACAGCTGTAAAAACGAAAATACTGCAACTCTAAACCCATGCACATGTTGACAAGAATCTGTTCAACAGGAAAAACTTCAAAACCAATAAACCTACAAAAGGCAATAACACATGTTATTCAAACCTATTGCAATTTAGACAATTAAACCAGCAGAAAATAGTGCACGCAGTCTCCTTCTTAGGAAGCTCTGATGACCACACAGCAACATATCCTCTGTAAACTATACACACTTTCCGTGTTACGGCCAAGTAGTTTGTTTTTACTCCATCAATTTACAACTCCAGTTTACCTTTACAAAGTGGAAGAAATAATACCGAATTAATTCCTCTGAAAAGCCTTAAGCCTTTTTATCAGTATGCAATTTATTCACTATGAAAATGTGATAAAATTATTGCAGAAGTAGTACTTTATATGCTTTCAAGGACGTTTGATATTAGCAGCATGCATCACAACAGAGCAACACCACATTTCCAGTGAAATGACTCCAAAAGCGAATGCTATATGATTTATATGATGTAGAGTTCAGATACACGTGTTTCTGTTCTTTTCTACTTATGACAGAAAGCACAAGCCAGTCTTAATTATAGATAGATTACTATTAACCACAGTTTGGTAAGATTTGCCAACCCATTTAACTGTAATTGGAAAAATACCGTAATCGTGTAGTTAAAAAAAATTTTACTATACAATACTTCTGCACATGGAAAGATTGAATCCTTATTAAGGTACTTTTTGCCTACTAAAAAATACAGCATTTGTATTCTACCAACTTGCTTTTACTGTGTGCAACAGTAGTAAGCGTATTGCACTAAAGGTACTTCTAATTACTTCTTAAGGGTGTTGTCTCCATGTAGGCATTAATCATGGAAACAGATCATACTGATCATTAATAAAATGAAATATCTATTTACCCTACCTCTGATCTCTTGACTGTGCTGTCTCTTCTCCAATTAGTTTTGGTCGCTGCATCTGTTGTACCCGAATCATCTGCAATAGCTGATCAGCCTCACAGTCTGGCAGGTCACCTTTTACTACAAATATGGAATAACCTGAGAAAAATAAATCGTAAGTCTACAGCATTAAGGTGCATGCATAAACACTCTAAACCACACACTATATGGAACACAATGATGTGCAATTTATTACAATATAAGGCTCTACCTTTCATTATAAGGACTTGGGTTATTTCACTATTTCAATCATAAAACTAAGGGTAGTTAACTGAATACATAAGTTCTAATAAATAATGATTATTACCTACTTTTAATTAATGAGATTTAACATCTGCAAGTTACTATTACCTTCCTGTTGTAATTGAGCCAAGAAAAGTGCAAGATATGTATCTGATATTAGTTCTGGACCCATCAAGAGAGAGTTCAAGTTAAACCACTGTAATTAAGAAAAAAAAGGTTTGAGAGAACAAATTAGCATAAAGATTACTCGGTAATCCATTTCTGTACATTGTGGTAATTTTCTATAATGGAATATCCGAATAAATCTAGTAAAATAAATCAAATTAAAAGTCTTTTGAAGCACAATACCTATACTGCTAAAGGTTACCCTTAAAATACTCTTCAGCTAAGAGGAGATCTGAAGTAGGGGAATTACTGCATGCTCTCTCACATTACTGAACACTGGTACCAGGCAAACAGATTAAAACAGATAGATCAAAATATAATGGTAGAAGAATTATTTCAGACATCATTCTAAAATTCTGCTTAATCCTAGTTTTAAACCTGTTCAGAGACTAATGAAGGAAGAAACCCTTCATAAATTAATGCTGTATCTTAAGAAATTAATAGATACAGGAAACAGAAGTTTAATTCTTTCCATGAAATACTTTCATTAAACATTCTGCCTTTCATAGCTGGTGATGCTGAAAACTATTGTTTACTTCCTGACAAGATAATTTTTTAATTTAAAAAATAAAAAAAAAATTAATACACTGATAGTACAGCGTAATATTACAATAGGGGACACCTGAGATAAATATAAACAGACCATTTTCTAGTTCCCTGAAGATGACAACTAGCCATTTATAATACTTCTTCTAGAGAAAAAATATATTCAACACAGACGACAAAATATTCTACCTTTAAGACACCATATATATTGCAATCAATCTGAAGAACCTTTTGTACACCATACTCATTCAATATTATCCAATTTTAACCATTTCAGATAGCAGGAGGAGAATTCATCTCCATTCTCACAAAAGTGCATTTATCTACCTGAACTTCTGTATATGCAGTCATATACTTGCAGTCAGGCCCATACTGCAATTAACCTGGAATATAGGTAAGTGACTATCTACCATTCTGGCACTCAGTCTTAATTTGTCAAAAACACCCTTTGCCTCTGGGAAAGGGTAAGACAACCAACAGTGTAGAAGTGGGGAATAAAAAAGTTATGTAAACAATACAACAGACAGAGTACAGACAAACTTTTAAAAGGCAATATGGAGGAAGAAGGTTTGGTAAGGTAATTTTGCTTTAACTGTAACAGAAGAGCAGCAGTCAAATCTAAGTCAACCTATTTTGTCTAACTTTTCTCATTACTTTCTAGGTAACATGCAACTAGTATTGTCTTTATGTGGTTACAAGCCACATGTACAAGCAAAAGACATCTCCCCTCAAAACATTTTGGGCTAGAATGCTATCTCAAAAAATTCCACCCAAAATGGTTGTATATATAAGGAACATTCCCGTACTTTTAAGAGACCATTCATCCTTTTCAATACCAAATATACAAAATTGCCTGTAAACATTAGCCATACTTTTAAACTAAAGCACAATAGCATATAATAGAGTTTAGTTTGTTTGCTCGCAGGTGATGTTTTTTAATTT
Source organism: Gorsachius magnificus (assembly GCA_034008185.1). Taxonomy (NCBI): domain Eukaryota; kingdom Metazoa; phylum Chordata; class Aves; order Pelecaniformes; family Ardeidae; genus Gorsachius; species Gorsachius magnificus. The sequence continues at coordinate 52,275,240 of CM067086.1, forward strand.
TTTTTTTAAATCTGGATGATAACATAGGTAACCACAACTTGCTAAATGAACCAAAGGAGTAAGGAGATTCCTGTCTACTATTGTACAGTCTAAAAGCTTATTTCATGACCATTTTCTATGACAAAAAAACCCCCTGGAAAAACCAAGCACCAAACCAGCTTATGTTCTATAAAAGCTTATGCAGTATGATCCAGAACAATGACTGGGTACTGAAATAAAACACTGCATTGGTGTTACAAAGGACATGGATGTGACTTTATTTATTATATATGTAGCATATACTTGTATGGCCATCCCTTACCTTTAGTAACTATTTCCTGCTTATAATACAACTGTTTCAGAAAGTTTCTGAAATAGTGCAAAGTTGTGATTCTGCTTTCCCCAACCTTATCCTGATGGATATTCTTAAATATCCATCAATCATAAATATTAATACTTTTGAAATTTGAACTTTTTCTTCTATCTGCTGTCTATTTAAATGAGCAAAATTATTTTTACAATGTCAATAATTTAGTGCATTAAAATAAGTTTGCATTCCATAGGGATCCTAATTCTTGTCCAGGATGCCTCCCTCTCACCACATATAATTTTTCTGCTAAGAAAAGCAGAAAAGAGCTGCAGCTCCCTAGAGGACAGATTCACTGGGGAGTTGATCCTAGGGTCTTTCATAAAAAGCTGGCATTTTTGTGGTATAACAAGCATTTACTTTTTTTTTTTATTTTTAATGTGGGATATGATTAAAACAAACTGCAGCAAAAGCTTGCAAAAGGCTGACACATGGTCTACTAGCAACCACTTTTCCACCCCCATTCTGAAGTCAATTTTTAAATAAAAAAAAGACAATGTCACCTGTTTTCCTATCTTTCGAACTGTAAACCAGTGTTCCTTATAATTACAAATAAATGATTTTTCATTTCTGTAAAAAGAAAAACAAAAGGTATACATAAAATTAAATACTCTAATACTGGAATGCATATTAATGTTTAAGTTCTTTGCTACTACTAATTTAAACTTCTGTAATAAAATTTCAGTAATACAATTGTTGATGTTATGGAGTACTCATACTGCTTTTATAACATTTAGGAAGTTGTCAACATTACTGAAATCTTCATATTCCTGTGATGCCACAGATACTGAAATATCATGAAGGCATCTGTCGATGCTCATAAACACCCTCAAAAGTAAAAAATGAAAGACAGAGGAGATAATAAATACATCAGAATGCAACAGAGCTTGAAATAGTAATTTTAAGGGAAGATTTAAATCATAGATTAAGAGTATTATTTTTCTGTAAAACGAAAGCAGGGTGCTAAGAAAAAGACATCTTACATAGGGTCGATCCCAAGCCTCTGATACTCTGGGCTGTTGAAGAGGATTAATTCTAAACCCCAAACTTTCAAGGCATTGCTTATGACCTGTCAAAAAACAGCACTTTTCATAAGTCAAACCAGTCAAGTCTAAATGTAAGCAATGTAACCATCTTAGCCACTATAAACAATTATACTGTTTCCATAAAACTTAGATTTCAAAACATTGCTAGGAAATCTAGGAATCACATTATTCAAAACACAACTCTCATGAATCTATATGCAAACATAACATGCATACTATATCTAAGGGGAAGTAACAAAACTAGGATTTAACTGATATGTGTTAATAAGCTTACTCCCCCAGACAAAGCTGCAACTTCACCTCCCACAGATACTTCATAAGTTGTCAGCTCTGCTCTCATTCTACTGCTCTGCCCTCCCTCCCCCCCAATACAATGTCATCCTTCCCACAGTAACTACTAGAAATTTTGCACCACTAGATTGTCACAGGATGAGTCAGGTACACTAGCACAAACTCTTTCACAATAACTCTTTAAAGCTATCTGAATTAATGCTGTAAGAAATTTTAAATTAACAATTCATCTTCCTTTCAGCGAGCCAACTACGTAGCAAATGAGCAAAGCAATGACAGGACAAAAAAAAGTAGAATATGAGGAAGCATTTTTTTCCAGCTTCAATATTGAAGCAGCACAATCAAAAATACAAGAAATGCCAAACTGTTAATGGTTTTTCACTGAACAGAAAAACAGCCCTGTCCTGCCATAAGGAAGAGAGGCTCTTGAGGGATTCTGGAACATTGACAAGCACCTCTGAAAGCTCAGGAGACAGCCAAAGGTGCAAAGCATTGCCTACAGCTCTAGTCTAGACACAAGCCCAATTCGGTGTTCAATACCTTTTTTTGTTGTTGTTCTGGTTTAAGTATTTCTTATTAATTACTTTTCCATTATGGTCCTTAAAAAAAAAAAAAAAAGAAAAGAAAAAATCCAGCTCTAAAGCGTCTGGAGTGTGTTATAACAACTGGAATGCAGCTATTGCAGCTTTTTCCATTCTGCAGATCACTGTGATAACCCTGTAACCATGGCCAAGGGCTCTACTTTCTATAACTTGAGAAAACAACCTCAAGTCTGCTTTTTCACCTGTAATGCATGGGAGCCAAGGTCTATACCTGAAGTACCCATAAGAAGCAACTTAGAAGTCAAGCTTATTGCCAGGAGGTATCATTCCACAGTTCAGGACTCCATGCTTCTACTATATGTTTAAGGGACCATGAACTGAGGAACTGTAAGTCACTGCTCTTACAGGAAAACACTCTGAAGATTTAGAAGTCCAGCACTTAATCCCATTAAGCCTATAAACTGGGAACTAGATGAAAAAGGTCAATGCCATTTAAATTATATGAGAGAACACATATTGCATAAAAAAAAAATTCTGGCAGTAGAAAGCCATGCTTACTTGAATTGAGAAGAATCCACTATCATCCATATTTACAGAAGGCTGCTGCTCAGTGTGAGGTTGGGAGGGGAAAAAAGGGAAAAATGGTGTAAGCATAAAAGGTTAGAAATAATTCAATTTTGAAAATAAATATAACTGCAGATACAGCAAAAATTAAATATGTCCTAGTCTGTAAGGCTAATTACAATGCCCAAATAAGCTCATTAAAAACTCAAACTTTAAATTAGAAATGCTCAGTGCTTAAAGGACAGACAGGCACAAGAACTTCTGTTCCTATTTCTGCCACTGGCTTATAAAAACAAAAAGCAAATCGTTGATCCTCCTCCTCACCATGCCTGACCTTCCTACCTGTTAAGATGTAGCTTTTTGTAGAATGACTGTAAAACTATACTAGTAACATTTGAAAATGCAAAATTTAAGATGCATGCATGAAAAGGCTTATATATTTATTAAGTTGTAGCACTAGAAAATTAACCTTCTCTACTTATGCAAGAACAGAAGGTCTGTGCTACACAATATTAGATTTCAATTAAGAAGATTTTACCTGTAAAAACGTTCTATATTCTTCACTAGACACTCCTCCCTCTGCCATTCTCATTCTTTCTTCCTCATCCAACTGCTGTGCAATAGAAGATAACTCAACAGGACTAAAATATTCCCCTTGTAGCAAATTATTCAGACAGTGCTGAGCACACAATGAGCCTTCTTGCTAACATTGGAAGAGAAAAAAAAAAAAAGACAACAAAACATTACATTAATGTTTTACTCTGTAAAATGACTCAACCATTTCATTCTGGCAAACTTTCTGCCCTCCCCACTAACCCAGAATGCCATACATTCTTTGGATGTATTACACTGCAAGCTATAGAATACAACCCTCCCATCAATTTGATGGGGGAAAAAAAATGAACATGCATACTACTTTATTTCCTCAAAGGAAATAAATTTCATCTGAAAAGTATTACTTTTGAAAACACTGTAAAAATTGCCAGTGGCCCAGCCAAATCACACAAGGACTCTGCAACCATCAGAACAATGGATTCTGTCCCCTTCCAAATTACCGCCACATGACAATGAAATGGTTTACTCTCTGCTTCCCAGTAACAAATGTTTTCTGCAACAGATGCTCTCGTTCTTTTTAAACTTTTCTCCCCTGCCAGGTGAGGCTATTGGCAATCTGCTCTCCACATGTGAGTAAAGAAAAGCAGACTGTTAGGGCTTTAGAGAGATTTAAAAGCATGCATCTATGTTATTTATTTCCTTCATTTCAGGTTACTCACCCAGTTCAGGTTATAACCAATTTGTCTATTGCTGAGAAAGTGATTAGGAGCTCGAGGAGTAGTAAAGCTCATTTTCACATGAAATTTATGTATAGGAACTAGGTAAAAGATGCTAATAGTACTGTTTTTTTAAATCTTGATGACAATGATGAGGTGACAAGAAAAATAGTTAAATTCAGCATATGGAACAATGAAAACTTTTTTTGTTGATAAACCATTTAAATGGAAAACACTTCAGATACTTTGTTACATATCCAGCACACTGGAGATAATAGAAATGTAATATGACATTTTTAGACTGTCAACCCAAATTAAAAATGAGTAAATTAGAAGTGTCAGTCATGGTTTTGTAGCACAAGTTAAAAAATATCTAATCTGAACGAATGCATGTCAGTTTCCATCATTTTCATAAGTGCAGATAATATACTGCCTTGTTTAAAAAAACCAAACAAACTAACTAAATTACAGCTTCCCATGAAAAGCAATCTTTCATTACAAATAACCAAACTACAAGTGCAAGGAAAGATTAACATCAGTTTTGAAATCCCTCTTTTTCTCTTTTGTTTTAATCAGTCCTCATTTTTATATACATTGAGAACTCTAATGTGCATACACTCTATTAAAAACAAAACTAAAACCCCCTCAACAAAAATCAAGAATGCCCCTCCCTCCCACCAAACCTACAGAAACTTAAGAATACAAGAGCGTGCCTTGGAGGAATATTCTTTAAACTTCCATGAAAGCCTCATACAAATCACATGCACAAATCTCCCATGATCTCCCGTACAGCAAAAACCTCAAAAATTCCCTTTACCCCAGATTACAGAATCTTCCTAGGGCTTCATCACTCAACTGAGCAATGAGTTATTAAAGCTAGACTGGCTGTACAGCCAAGGTCCAACAGAAACCACAAACCTCCTCCAGCTCACGTCCTTCCCACAACAAGCAACTGAAGAGTATACAACTCTTGTCATTTCAGGACCACATCCCTGCTGCTGGTCATATGATAAAACTGTAGCAGAAGAGCCTGCTCAAGAATCACAGGTTTCTTCACCAGAATTATATGAAACTGATTTAGAAACAGAGAGATATTAAAATACCTTTGAAAATGAGCTGTATTACAGGCTTAAATCTTCATTTCACTAAAAGGACCTTTCTGTATTTGTACAGTTTTATCTTAAAGTAATAAACATTAATTTTTGTATGCACAATTTGCACATATTAAATGCAAAATGCAGAAAACTGATCTTACAGTTTTTAAACAGACATGAACTTCCATTTACTTTTTTTTTTTGTGCAGAGAGCACTGCATCTTTCCATAATCTGAAATCCCCTCATTGAAACCTATCCTGATATAAACCACTGCCCTGCTTTCAGTGTTTTCAGCCACTTGTATCAAAGAAAGGCCCAACTTCTAAGACAAGGGCTCCTTAAGGCCTACTTTCTGCAACTGTCATTCCCCTGTTAAAAATACCACATTGCTTAGTCTTTGTTTTGTTAATTTCCTTCACAATAACATGTTTTTCGTGCCTTTGTATTGTAACATCCAAGGTGTGCAGATTCAAGTAGGGGGTGTACGTGTACATGCAGCATTCAAAAATATTTTGACAGGACCTAGGGCACTTGATAGGGGGGAAAAAAAAAACCCATTAAAAAAGAAAACAGAGGTTCAGTTAAATTTTCCCTAGAATAATAATGATAAGATAAAAGTATTTGGTGCTCCAATTTAGAACAGGCATTCAGGTGTAACTTTTAAGTACATACCAGGAAGCAGTTATGTTTCGCTTGTGAAACACCCAAGACTGTTACCCCCTTCCCCCAAAACCCATAGCAATTATATGTTACAATCAGTTTATAACTTTGAACAAATTATGCTCTGTCACTTCAATTTTAGCAGAGTTTTGTTATTAAACTACAAAGCAGCTCAATCGTAAAAAAAGTCTTTATTCCACTATGTGATGCGTTTTGCCACATAACAGAGAGGTACACTTGTTTTGAACTCATTTTGAAATCTAGACCAGAACTCAAGGTCACTGTAGCAGAGGCTGTAACAGCTGAAATCCAGCACATCCTCTGAAGAGCAGCTGTTTAACACCACCATGCTTGCCAAGTTTTGCTACCCAAACCTAATTTGAAAGAACATTCCTCAGGTTCTGTGGATTTCAGAACAGTCATTTCATTTTTATTTTTTTTTTTAATAAAGTTACATAGGTATGTTGCTTTATTTGCTAAATAAACCAACCATTAAGCCGGAGAACACTGTATAAAAACTAGTGTTAATCTTCACACAATAAAGGTGCAGAAACATTGACGAAGTCCATGAAAAAAAGACAATTATATTTTAATAGCATTAAAGCACAGATAGCTTATATTTGGGAACCTGGCTAAAGCACAGCAGCTCACAGAAGCATTCATCTTCCAAAAGAGGAAACACCGTTCAGCACACAGAAGCACAGTACATGAATTAGCATCTCCTTACCAGCTCCCCCTTTCCCTGCTCACTACACAACCCCAACCATGCCAGACTGGGTGAAGAGATGTGCCCGAGAGCACAGAAGCAGCCCTGCCCGCCCCTGCTCATTTCTCAGCCACGCGAGTTCCCTCTCAAGAAACAGCAGCAGCCGCAGCCTGCACCCTCCCATACTCGAGTTCTACTTCTGAAGGCCCAAGTAGCACAGTCACCGCACGGGAGGAAGCGCTGAGGCTCAGCCCTGTCCCTCTTTGATCTCCCGTGACAACGCTTCCTCTCCCCGCAGAGCCGGCAGGCCTCGCAGAGCCGGGCCACAGGCACCGCGTCGCCGCGCGAGAGGGCCCCAGCTCTCCCCTCGGAGAGAGGGAAGCAAGCGGCTGCCTCGTCCTGCCGCCGGAAGGATGCCGGGGAGGGGGAGCGCGGCCCGGCCGGCGGGGTACAGGCCAAGCGTACCCCGCGGGGACCGGCGGCTGCCTCGGAGCCAGCGCAGGGACCCCCCCCAAACCCTGGCCCCGGCGGTGCAAACCCCCTACGGCCGGCCGGCTCGGCCGCCCCCAGACCCACTCACCCGCTCGTGGAAGATCGACTCCTGTTTATTGTCAACGGCCAGCAGCCTCCGCCTCACGTGACCTCCCCAGCCAATCAAACCTTCCCTCGCTCGACGACTCGCCGCAGCCAATCTGCGCGCGCCACGCCCCCCCCTCCCCTCCCCGCTGAGGCCGGCGCTGAGGGCCGCGGCCGTGGCGGCGCCCCCTGCCGGGCAGGCGGCCCTCCCGTGGCCGCTCTCCCCAGCGCGGGGCGGGCGAGAGGCGGCAGCCTGGCGGTGGTCGCTCAAGGGGCGCGACCGGTCTCCTCCCGTCAGCAGCGCCAGTCCGACGGCGGCCGGGATCTCCCGTTCCCTCGGAAAGGCCGGGCCTCCCTACGCCACCGCGTGTGGCAGACGCCCAGCAGCGCCGGGTCCCTCCTCTTTCTCACCGGCCGCCATCCCCTCCACCCCCGGTCACAAAGCGGCGGCACCCCGCTTCCTGCCGCTCCAGCGGGCGCCTCCCCGGAGAAACCTGGAAAGAAACTTCTTCAGATCACGTTAATAAACTGGCTGGCGACCATATTCTGGGTCTACATTAAGTGCTCCTCTGAAGGCTAGCTCGTAAATTCGCTGTAAATACATGAACGCCACACTATACAGATCAAAAACACCACACAGGATTTTTGCATAGTTTTTCTTTATTATGTAATTCTTCCTCCCCCTCCAGAGTATGAGTTCTGGGGACAAAAGTTTCTCAGCAGTTATGGACTAATAGAATTCCTGGACACATATTAGTAATGTAATTAAATCATCTTCCAAAAAGTAAGATTGGAAATTAAGTTAGCGCTGATGAATTGCAGGTGTCCTTTTTTGTAGCTTTACATATTCTCTCAAGATAAAAACCAGAATCCTATTCTTTCAGCGCCTGAGATAAGATGATGAATCAAACAAAAATATTTTCCATTTCAGCAGCAGCTTTATTTCCATGTAGCTTCTTCACCAGGCTTCAACTCTCTGTGTGGAAAGTAAAAAAGGAAAGAAAAAAAGGAAAGAGACTAAAATTAGGATAATTTTTGTAGAATAATTACTAACAAATGTAATTAATTATTCTACAGTGCCTTAATTTTGAGAGTTATGTATACGTTTAACTTCCCCTGCAATCGTCGTCACTTAAAAGTGTTTCAATACTGGTAAGCTTCCTCTTTTCTTTCCCAGGCTTCACCAGGTTGAGTCCTCTTAACTCCCATTTGTGTAAACGGCAGCACAGAACAGCTGACCTCTAAGGAGTTAACAGACTTCTAACATAATAGGACCCAAATGGAAAAATTCTACTTCTTTTAAATACAAAAATTCATTGCTTTAGCAGGAAGAGAACTAGGCGTGAAAGCAGAGGGGATTTTTGCAGCATGCTGAAATACCAGCCCAACTTCGCCAGCAACTGCAGTAAGAAAAGTGCTCATGTAACAGTGGGGTGGATTATGTCATCAGCTTACTGTCTTACTCAGAACTAATTTAGCTAAAACCAGAGTAAAAAAAAAAAAAATCCACCTGCAAACTGATAATAACATTCCTACTGTTAGTCCACACTTATGCAACATGTTGGGGTTTTTTTCTGTCATTTCATTAACCCTATCATCTAATATAGAATTAGGAGAACTGACACAGGTGAGACAATGCATTGAGTTATCTAAATTCTCCCTGAGAAGTCAGCCAGTAAGCCCAAACTGATCAGTATATATAATCACATCCTTCACTGAAGATACAGCAGTTGCCAGCATAAATGTTGTTAATTTTAAAAAACTTGGTTATCATTTTTAAATGAAACAAATTTGTAAAAGTATTTACTTAAAAAGTGCTGTGATCATTTTACATTTAAGACAGACTTTTGCTATAATCCACTGAAAAGTTTAAAATTAAAATTCAAGCACTGTGTTTCTCGCTGAAGTTTTAAGAGACAAAATAATGGCTTCCACATTTCACAACTAAGAACTTGACAGCAGTTAGTGATCCTTTCTTTCATGACTAAGATGGCTTCTAAAGCCCCAGTTTTCAGAGGGCATTAGTGACCTAAATCCCTTCATGAATGCTTGCTGAAATTGTTAGGGCTTTCTTCCCTTTAATATTTTGACATCACCGATTTTTTTTTTCATCCTTAAGACTCTCAAAAAGAACATAGAAGCACTTTGCAAAATAACAATACATATATATTTAAGAAGCTTTGTAAAGCAGACCTTCTATATAATAAGCTCTTGTTTCTGAAGGCAGACAGTTTTTCATCATTCCTCCTGTCCAAATAGCATCCAATCACAAATCCTAAAGGAACAAGGATGTGAACCCAGTGATCACGCACAGCTTGGGCAAAATTCACCATGACTGCTAGAAAGGAAAGTGTAACAGGTAAGAATTACTGATAAATTGGTACACACCAACTGTTGCATACCTGGCACCTTTAATCTCACTTCCTAGGATCCTACAACAGCATAATAAACATGAGGGCCATCAAATGCTTCCTACGACACACATGCTGTTCTCAAATCCATAGACAGGTTTCTTAGAAATAAATCCTAACTAACTCTTGGCCCTGGGAATAGGATTTTATCCTAAAATGGGAGAGAAATAGAACATCTTTAAAATATCCCTGGTGAAGTAATTCCATTTAAATGTTCTATAGCCATTTACCCATTACAGTAACTCTTAATAACACATAAGTTTGCCATCCTGTAAAACATTACAAATGCATTTACAACCTAAACTCCTGTAGATGGATGCTGTCATATCCGTAACAAGACTGAAAGATGAGCTGTACATTCACTGGGGAGCCGACAGATAAGGAAGAAAGGACCTTTCTAAAATCGAGCCAGCCTTTTCCAACCCAACCCAAGCCTTCCAGAATAACGTCTAGCTGGAAGTTATGAGACACCGAGGAAACCGCGAGCTCAAACTCCACACCGGTTACAGAGGACAGGCGCAAACGACGCCGTTCCCCCCCACAGCCGCCGCGGGCCGGCGGCACAGCAAGCCCCTGAAGCGGCGGGGAGGGGGGAGAGCGCGGCGGGAGGCGCCGCCCTCTCCATCCGCTCCCTCACTCGGCCGCGACGGCGGCTCGGTCCGGCGCTCACGGTACCGACTCACGACAGGGCCCTACCGGCCTCTCGGCTCCGCCGGGCGCGGAGAAACGCTGCCTGCCTGGGCACCCGACCGTCCCCCGCGCGCTCGCGCCCGCAGGGCCGAGAGCGACGTAAAGCCCCAGGGCTGCAGGGCGCTCCCGCCCGGCCCCACCGGCCCCGAGTCCCGGCGGAAGGGACAGGGGACACGGCGAGGCGCTCCCGGGGAAGCCTGACGCCGGTACCACGGGGACACCCCGTCGGCTGCTCCCGCCCCCCCGGCGGCCCCAGCCGTTACCGCTCTCGCTGCCGCCGAGCCTCGCGCAGCGGCCACACCAAGGGCAACGGGCGGCGCGAGCAGGCCGGGACAGCCCACCGGCTGCGCAGGGAGAGGGGGAGCGCGGCGCTCACCCCCGGCGGCCTCCCGGTGGTGCCGCCCGTTACCCTTCCACCTTTCCTCCTCCTCCTTCTCCTCCTCCCCGCCTCCCGCAAGATGGCGGAGCGGGCCGCGCGGGGCGCAGGTGGTGGGCGTGCGCCCCGCTGGGCGTGAGGGAGGCCGGCGCGCGGGCGGCCTGTGAGGCAGGAGCGGCGGCGGCTCGGGGCAGCGCCGCGGCTGGATGCCCCCCGCTCGAGCCGGGCTCGGCTTGCCCTCGCCGAGCCTGGCCTTCTCTTCCTTCTCTCCCTCCTTCTCCTCTTCCTCGCGGCGCTGGAGGGGCCGCAGGGCTCGCCCGCTTAACGCCGGGCCCGGGCAGCGAGGCTCACCCCGTCAGGGCCGGGCCGCTGTCTCGGCGGCGGGCCTGGGCGGCGGGGCCCGACAGGGCGCTGTAGCCGCCGTGCGGAGCTCCCGGCCCGCCCCGTGCTGGGCTACACTCGGTCGCTGGGCTTGAGGGGCCACGGCCCTGGATACACCACTTCCGGGTGCCCCCCGGGGCGTCAGTCCTTAACTGCACTGGTCCTAACAGTCCTTTTTATTGTAAAAAAGCCCCTTCTTTCTGATAGCAAAAGATCTACATCGATCAAAAGTATCTGAGACTTAATTGATATCCACTGGCTGTATTGGTCAGTATTCACAACTGTTACCCTGCATATTCTCAGAAACGTATGAAGTTAGATCTACGTAAATAGACTTTTCCTTTGGATTACTCAATGAAACGTTTTCTTCTCCCATTCAGATTAGTTCTTTTGGCGATTCAACACTTGGAGAGGAAAATGACATCGATTATCAAGTTGACTACGCTTTCAGGGGTGCAGGAGGAATCTGCCCTTTGCTATCTGTTGCAAGTAGATGAGTTTCGTTTTCTTTTGGACTGTGGCTGGGATGAAAACTTTTCTATGGATATTATTGATTCTCTGAGGAAGTAAGTATTTCAGTTCATAGAGTTGTGGTTTTGGTTTTTAATCTTGTCCTTTTCTGAAAGTTTTCAAAATCCATGCAACGGTATGTGTATGGTGATGTTAAATCCCAAATTGTTCTTTTTTTTTGTTTGAAGTATGTTTTATATGAAGGTAATTATGCTGCTGAAACATTACCAGTAAAAACTTGGGATTTTTCTTGTGAGTCTTTTACATCTTAACTGTAATTCTCAAACTATTCTTTGTTTGTTTTGGCTTGGATGTTTTGTTTTTTCATAAACATGACACAGAGCAGAGTTTATGGGAGACTGACCTTGGCTCTAAACTAGCTTAGAATGGTTAACTAAGTTTTAAATGAAAGAATCCTTAGTGTATGTAAGCTGAATACAAAGTGGTTCAACTCTCGCCTCTTGTTTCAAGTTGAGTAGGCCATCAGTCAGGAAAACAGCTTCTGCTACTTATCCCAGCCCTGCAAAGAAATAAACCTGTCTACACTTTAATACTGAACTTCTGCAGGTTTACAGCAAGGAGCTTTGCCGATGCAAGCATTGATTACAAGGTTAGGACTGAAACATGGAAATTCTTGAAAGAAATTAAGCCTTGTGATGCTGTTTTTATAGATTCACTGTCCTATCGTTAACACACTTGTAGTGTTTGAAGTCTTTTAACTGAGGATTATTATGTATTAAGGATAACTTAAAAATTTTTTCAAGTGTCTTGGCTGAAAACCAATTAGGTAAAATCCCCTTTTTAATAACAGCCATCAAGAACAATGTGTGTGCCCCAGTTGCTCTGTGAGGGAACAAAAAGCTTTCAGCCCAACTTGTATTTTCACTTGTTGCATATGTTTTATGACCTCAAGTTTTTCAATTATGATAGGTAGTAAGTTTTTAGTCTGAGTTCTTATTTTATGCAACACTTTGCAAGAAAAAAAAATTCCGTTTTTGAAATGAATAAAACCCTAAAAATTTATGTGCCTCTTTTGTTAAATTATATATTTGACCTTTTCTGTTTTTGAAGAAATGTATTTGGATTTGATCCTTATCGGTTTAAGGATTGTTGCATCTTTAGTCCTGTTACTTGCTCTTTCTCATCAGAAGAAAAGTTGTAGTGTGCTTTAGGTTTTTAGCTGTATAAAAAATTTGTAGCATGTCTGCACTGATAATGTTTTTGGCCCCTCAGTTAATGTACTTTCTGGTGTCCCAAGTATATATTAAGGTCTTTCTAATCAAGAATTTGACGTGAAACTTATGTCTTCAACCTTGAAATTATCTTTTCAGAAGTCACTTGCATTTTTAGGTACTTGAACATTTGGAAATATCTGTAACTTATTATTTTAAAAACTTTGTCATAAACCTGGAAGGATTTAAGTTTTCTTGTTTAGCATTCAGACTGTGTATGTATTCTCAAAATAGCCCTAACAGGGAGTATATAACACCATACAGAACTTTTTTCACTAACTTCTGTTGTCCCTCTTTTTGTAGACATGTACACCAGGTTGATGCTGTTCTTCTTTCTCATCCTGACCCTCTACACCTTGGTGCCCTTCCATATGCAGTTGGAAAAATGGGGTTGAATTGTGCCATTTATGCAACTATTCCTGTATATAAAATGGGACAGATGTTTATGTATGATCTCTACCAGGTATATTTAACTTGATGCTTTCATACACAACATCTTTAATACGGTAGAGTGCTCAGGTCTTGAATGCTCTGTACTTATTTGTTTTAGTCCCGCCATAATACTGAAGACTTCACGCTTTTTACATTGGATGATGTAGATGCAGCCTTTGATAAGATACAACAGCTGAAGTTTTCTCAGATTGTGAACTTGAAAGGTAAAGTTGTCGCCAAAGTTTCAATAAATGACTTTTAGTGAAAGGCAACAGAGCCACTAGGAGTTAAAGTAACTTTTCTTTAAAGGGAGTAAGTTTTCAAAATGTGCCTTTTGCAGGGCTGAATTCAGTAGCCCTGTGCCAGCTGAATGTTTGCCTCGGTAATTGTAGGTGGAAATGGGTAGAATTTCCACTTAATGAGGAGGTCATGCCAGAGCTTATTTAGAAATTTGTTTCTCTTTTGTATTTTTGTAACTTTTCTTGGAGTTTGCTCATGTCTCAAAAGCATTTACCCATGCCTAGAGGTAGATACCTCAGAACTCTTCAGTAACCAGTAACACAAAGGAAAGCTTTCTGGACAATGAATAGGTTGCAGAGATTAAATTACAGTGTGTTGGATGATTTAATGAGGAGGTCTTCACTGACTCTGATACTCAGGGTAGCTTATTGCTAGGAACTGTGGCATCCAGAGAATCAGCAGCTTTTCACTCTTGTTGAATTTGAAGATCAGAATGAAATGGAAACCCTGTTCCTGAACAAAGACGTATACAAGCTGACCACCAGCAGCTTGTCTCTAAGATGCAGTATCGCCCAGTTCCTGAACTGCTTTCCAAAATACTTGCCCTGTCATTTGGAAAATAGAAATGGGATGCCATCCTTGAAAGGCTGCTGTCCCTTTTTCAAGATATTTGTAGCAAGGCTATATCTGTGCTGCCAACTTTTACATCGTAAAAGTAATTTTAGTGAATAACTTCTTTAGAACACCCAACTTTTTTCATATTTAATGGAAGCGATTGAAAAAGACTCAATGGATGCATCTAAGGAGATAGTTAAAGTGCACTTTTGTTCAAGTTGGTGGAATGCAGCAAAGTCAGTCAGCAGTGGTCATAGGTAGTCTAGTTTTACTCTGACAAAGATATAGGCTAGCACCAATGATGAGGAGCAAAGTGCATTTAAAAAAAAAAAAGCATCAGGTGCTGAAAAGATCCATCATCCCTGACTGCAGCCCATGAACACCTTTCCTGGTATAGTTTGACTTGGAAGTTTTCCAGAATGACAAACATGCAGTTTGTGTAATTTGCATGCGTTTTTGTAAGTATTTAGGCAGTGAATGATAGAGTAAACATTTTGTGTTGCCCCAGGGAGGGGTCTGCCCTTCACCAGTGTACTTGTTTTCATGTGATATGTTTGTTATATCATTTACTGTTGTTTAGGTCTATATAGTTACAGCAGCTCTGCAGTGCCTCCAATTACCGGTGGGAGGTAGAAGGAAGAAGTGATCTTCACTTTAGTTTCTTTTTCTGGAGGCAAAATAGAAGTGGATTGCAAAAAATTTCGAAGTTGCTGGTTAGATGGGAAGGACATATATGTTACTGATTTTTTTATACTTCATTTGACTTTTTTTCCCAAGTAATAATTTTGGTTTCAGTGGTTTAAAATTATTTTCTCTTATTTAGCATAAAGGATTTTAATGCATGTAATGTGCCTAAAATATTGAAAACTTTTGTAGGCAAAGGACATGGTTTGTCAATCACACCATTGCCAGCTGGCCACATGATAGGAGGCACAATTTGGAAGATTGTCAAGGATGGAGAGGAAGAAATTGTTTACGCGGTTGATTTCAACCACAAGAGGGAGATGTAAGTTGAACATAGCAATAGATGTTTCTCAGACTTTCTGTTAGGTGTGTATCGTTTAGTGTGTGATAAACGGGTATGGAAGTAGCAGTGTCTTCCCAGCTCTAAGACAGTCACTAATTTCTCTTGCATTCAGATTAATCAATTTGAAACAAGCATTAGCTCTGTGTTTCTTCATTCCACTCAGTTTTATGCAGGAAACATTCAGCTACTGAGGAGTTTATCTACGTGTGAACATCTGGAAGCTAGCTGTCTTATATTTTCTCATAAAATAGAAACGCAAAAAGTGAGATTTTGCCTTTTTTTCCACAGCCATCTGAATGGATGTTCCTTGGAAATGTTGAGCAGGCCTTCATTGCTTATTACAGATTCATTTAATGCTACTTACGTACAACCCAGGAGGAAGCAAAGGGATGAACAGCTACTGAGTATGTATTCTGTTTGGGCTTGAAAATAGCAGTAATGTGATTTATTAGCCACTGTAAATTGTTTTTCTATGAGAAATTAATCAGCATCCAAACTAAAGAACAAGTTTTGAATTACTCTTTCCTGGTGGTACTGTTGCCGTGGGTTAAACATTTTCCTGAAAACAATGAGCCTTATTTGAAAACAGTGTGTTTTACCCAGTAACAATTAATCTTTTATTAAGGGATTTTTAAATGACCTTCCTCAGCACATTCTTTTTTAAACTCTGGTTTACTGGGGTTTCTTAAATAAAAAGAGAAAAAGAAAGAAAAAGTAGCATCCAGGCAATGAGATCTTTAGAGCTACCAAGAAAACTCCAGATCCCTTTACTTTTGGTGGAAATGTGGTTTTTAATATCTTTTGAAGTTTAATTTATTCTGTGTTCAATTTTACTTTTGATCATGATTGTTAGAGTGATACAATAAAAAAAAAACAAGCCACAAACATTCTAATTTTGGTTCAAAGTATAAATAGTAGGGGTTTTTTGTTATTAATTCTTCTTAGCTAATGTTTTGGAGACATTACGAGGTGATGGAAACGTTTTAATAGCCGTGGATACAGCAGGCAGAGTTCTGGAACTTGCTCAACTTCTCGATCAGATCTGGAGAACAAAAGATGCAGGATTAGGAGTCTACTCTCTAGCTCTTTTGAATAACGTCAGCTACAATGTAGTGGAGTTCTCCAAATCACAGGTTTGTTTTGATTTTTAAATGCAATTATGAAGAGCATAATGGAAAATGTATGCAAAAGCATTTTATTTCTCTTTTTAACAGTAAAAAATGGCTAAATACTGGGTGTTGTCCTTATTCTGTAGTGCATGCTTGTGTCTCAGATCTTTTGATCAAGTAACACAGAGCCCAATCATAGCTATGGGCACGTTTCTTGATACTCATTTCTGTCTTTATCACAAGGCTTGTTAGCATAGTTTATAGCTGTTAAAAAAGAGGACTTAAAGTACTTGTTTCTGTGTTGATTACGCTCAGCATTATTTCTACGCTTACTGAGAAACATTGATGTAATCGCGTGCATATTGTGTCCTGTATTTCATATCAGGTTTGTACATTATTGTAGAACTTGTATTCTTACAGATCACTCTTTCTTAATGTCTTTTTTAGGTTGAATGGATGAGTGACAAATTGATGAGGTGCTTTGAAGACAAGAGAAACAATCCTTTTCAGTTCCGCCATCTCTCCTTATGTCATAGTCTGTCTGATTTGGCTCGAGTGCCTAGTCCAAAAGTTGTTCTTGCCAGTCAACCTGACTTAGAGTGTGGGTTTTCTAGAGATCTTTTCATTCAATGGTGTCAGGATTCCAAAAACTCTATAATTTTAACTTACCGCACTACACCTGGAACATTAGCACGATTCCTGATTGATAATCCTTCTGAAAAAGTTATAGATATAGAGGTAAGAGTTGTGTGTCTATTTCGAAGGGTTTTTTTTATTGTGGGTCACCTGGGGGAATATGAGCAAAACTGAACTCAGTTTCCTTTTTGATCTACTGAAAACACTTCTAGTGGCGGAGGGAAATCTGAAATCAGTATGTTGCATGTTTAACCAATTACGGATAAATTTACATAAAAATAGGTCTCATATTAGGAACTGAAAAATGCTTTTTGGTGGTGTGGCAAAATACTCCATAGAGATGAGCATGAAGTTGCTTTTAAACAACACTTTCCTATGTGTTTTTGTTATAATAGAAAAAATTCTGCTTGCAGTTGATGTACAGATCACAATATATGATGGATTATTCTTGCTGGAAAATACTCTGTTGTTGGATGAGGGGAGAATCAAGTCAAATCAGTATAATACATCCCACCAGAATTAGAAAGATAAGCGAAAGCTAGGAATTAGAACACAATTAACTGTTATTCATGCTTTCAAATTATTTTCAATCATTTATATACCAGTGCCTACTTCTTTCTGGTAAGTGTTGTTAATTTATGGGAGTCGCCTGTGATCACAGGGATCATTTCAATCCTGATGATGCAACTTTATTTTAGATTTATATTGGCTTGAAAGCATTGAATTACACTATTCTGAATTCTAGTAATAGTTTAAGTGACCTATACTCTTGATTTTCAGAAAACAAGAAACAAAATTTACAGTTGTTTTGCCTGGTAGTATGACTTTACCAGGTTCTGCTGGTTTGATGTTAGTGGCACAAAAATTAGAAAAACGCTGCTCATCTCAGAGTATTTGCATTCACTTGTTGGGGAGATATTTCCTGAAGATGTTTATCAGAATCAATTAGCTTTACAAAAGATTCTTGACTTTTAGAAATGCTTTTCTGTTAAAATAGACTCTACTAATTGATAACGTCATGATGCCATACGTTTGCATAATCTTGTCTTGTATGTGACATACAAGTTGTACTTGCCCTTGGTACTTAAATATAAATATTAATGTCTGCAGCGTGTAGGAAAAGTATTAAAATCATGTCAGCTACTCATGGTAACACTAATTTTAATTCTGTCTGCAGTTGAGAAAACGTGTCAAGTTGGAAGGAAAAGAACTTGAAGAATACCTAGAAAAGGAGAAATTGAAGAAAGAAGCAGCTAAGAAGTTAGAACAATCTAAAGAGTAAGTATATTGGCTGTTCTTGCATTCTGCTGTTATGGCCAGAGTTGAGATTTCTTGCTGATCATTCTGCTGCTTCAACCATTTACAGGGATACATTAAAATCATGGTTTTGATAGACTTGTCTCAGGGCACTGAGGAATTGGGAATGGTTGTCTTTAATCTGTTTTTATGGTATACCTGGTTCATCTGCCGTTTGACTGCGAGCTCTTTCTCAGATACATAAACTGCCCTTCTCCTTGGTTGGTGTTATGTCAACTGTTATTTTCCAGTCAGGTGTTTATGTAATATTAAACCTGAAGAAAAAGAGTGCTAGTTTTTTTGGAATGTCATTTCAGGGCAGATATCGATTCCAGTGATGAGAGTGATGCTGAAGAGGATATTGATCAGCCAACTGTGCATAAGACCAAACATGATTTGATGATGAAAGGTGAAGGTAGCCGGAAAGGAAGCTTCTTCAAACAGGCAAAGAAATCTTACCCAATGTTTCCGGCCCCTGAAGAAAGAATTAAATGGGATGAATATGGCGAGATTATCAAGTATGTGGTGGTAATGAATACTAACCTAGTAGCTACTAATGTAGTAGCTATGAAATAATTAAAAGATAGAAATAATAGAAATAAAAATCATCATTTTGTCTGTTATGCAACACTGTTACATACTCTTCCAGCTGCAGTTACTTTTGAACAGTTTGTGCTAAGTCTCACAGGAAGCTTTTATCTTACAAGATAGATGATTTAATTTTTCTTAACCCGACTTTTTTTTCTGCTTTAAATTATGCATAATTTTGATAAATTTATGAGGGGAAAGAACATTGTTCATCCTAGAATCCTAGCAATACCTGTCCTATTTGTTTAAAGAATACTTGTTAGAAAACCTCAGTTTGCTAGTATTTACCAAGATACCAAAGTTCTCTTTTAAGATAGGAAGGTGATACTTTCCAAATGAGCTCTGTTCAAATATGGAAATATTGAAGACAAGCGTAATAAAATTGTTGGCAATAACAATTATAAAACATCCCAGCATTGTTTGTTTTTTATATTGTGTAGTGATTTGGTTTTACTTTAAGACTATTAAAAGCAAAATGCCTCTCATTCTTTAGACCTGAAGACTTTCTAGTTCCAGAACTTCAAGCAACAGAAGAAGAAAAAAGCAAATTAGAGTCTGGTTTGACAAATGGAGAAGAGCCTATGGACCAGGATCTATCAGATGTTCCTACCAAGTGTATTTCTGCAACAGAATCCATGGAAATTAAGTGAGTGGCTTTGTTGTTCTTGTCAGTTCTGCTGGAATGGTGGAATGGGTGTGGTGCAAATTGGATAAAAGGCTAGCTTGGAATTAAGAAAGTGGGAAAGAGCTTGCTTTTGGTTTCTTTTTCCCCAGCTAAGTTAGTTTTTTACAAGTCTTTCTGGGAGCACAGTGCAGAGTCTTATGGTTCCGCACTCTTAAGAAATTTGCAGTTTGTTCCCTGTCTGATGGAGAGAAGTGAAAGAGGAAGGACAAATGATACTATTGTATGTTAGCATAGATACTCAAACGTATATATATTTTGTTAAAAGAAGAACGTACTCAAATATGCTTATCTCATGTTTTGGATAACTGTGTAAGTGAATTTGTGGAATTCCTAGCGTTACGTACACATACGTGCTGATATTTGACAATTCTGTGTTTTACTGATCCATAATATACCTTGTGCTGACAGCTTTTGCTGATTTAGAGTAATTTCAAATTATTTTCTGTTTTTAAATTAAATATTTTGGGGCACTCGAAGGTTTAATCTTTTAAACTAAAAATGTTATTCTTGGGTTTTTATTTCAAACTAGAGCCAGAGTTACATACATTGACTATGAAGGACGCTCAGATGGGGACTCAATTAAAAAAATTATTAACCAAATGAAACCAAGACAGCTGATCATTGTCCATGGACCACCTGAGGCCAGTCAGGACCTTGCAGAATGTTGCAGAGCTTTTGGTGGAAAAGATATTAAAGTTTACATGCCAAAACTGCATGAAACTGTAGATGCAACCAGTGAAACTCACATTTACCAGGTAAAGTACTGGAATTTGTTAAGCTGTGTAAATGCTGTGAACTGTAGTAGGGCTGTTTTGGAATACTCTAATTTGGCCCTCTGTTCTTTGGGAGAGGAGAGACGATGTGTACATTTGATTTTGTGTGATTAAGACATAAGCGTTTTTCTGTCTTCTAGGTAAGCATACTCCTTATGCTTATTATTCGTAAGAAGTGTTTAAAAGCTTAAACATGAGATCAGGGTGTTTTTACCTGTAGTGCAACAGGCAAGGTTCATGGCCATGGGAACATCAGTTTGCTTTAATCAATTCTTAATAGATTTATAATGCCTATATTTAGAGCACCACAGTACTCTACTTGCAGTTTAGGATTCTTTTTGGAATCTGAAGGGGAGCCTTAGAGAGCAAAGAGAAAAAAAATCCTTCGTGGCTAAATATTAGCCAAGAATGAACATGTAAAGTTAGGAGCACATTAATGTTAAAAATAAGTAAGACGCCCTTACCCCCCCAAAAAAGTTAATGTGACGGTTCTTGGAAAGCGAGGTTATGATAATGTGTTGCACTGTGTTAATACACTGCATTTAATTTTCATGGTTAAGCTCTAACTAAGAAAACTTGGATAATTTGTGGGGAGTCTGTGAAAATCGTGTATGGTCCTGATTCAACTTTTGAGGTTGTTCAGTGGAAAGTCTCTCACATGCAGTTTAGGCATTAGTCTTTTATTCCTTCTGTCCTTTTAAAGTTAATAGAAAAACATCAGTAGAATTGTTGAAAGAGGTATCTCTGCTTTTTTCCAAAGAAAAATATGTTACCCTGTAGGAAGTGAAAAGTTCCAGTTATTCAAAATTACCGAGTTCTGAGAGTCTTAAAACAGTGGTGTTTTCTGTGTTTTGTTTGTTGGTGTTGTGGGGTTTTGGGTTTGGGTTTTTGTTTGTTTGTTTTTTAAGCTATAAGGATTGCTAGTGTGTGAGAAGCGATATGATTGTAACTTTTCACAAAATGCTTATCTGAATAGAATTATAATTGCTTTGTATTGCCATTTTTTTTCCTTCTTATATAAAAGGGAAGTTCAGTCTTCTGCATAGCTTTAGTTTGGTTTTCTGTTTGAAGTTTTCTGAACAGATGAAGTACATGGGAGACATTGAATTAGAAAATTGTTAATAGATGTAAGTGGGGCATCATTATCCACTGGTTTTTGAGTAGTGACATGAGGGTTATACAAACTGTATTTTGAAATGGCCTCAAGTTGCACCAGGGCAGGTTTAGGTTAGACATTAGGAAAATTTTTTTCAATGGAAGGGTTGTCAAGCATTGGAACGGACTGCCCAGGGAAGTGATCGAGTCCCCACCCTGGAGGTATTTAAAAGATGGGTAGACGAGATGCTTAGGGACATGGTTTAGTGGTGGGATGGCGGGGTTAGGTTAAAGGTTGGACTTAATGATCTTAAAGGTCTTTTCCAACCTAAATGATTCAATGATTCTATTCTAAAGTATAGAACATCTTGCCTTGGTGATACCAGTTTTCTCCTTTCCCTCCCTAGAAGAGTACAAATCAAACCTATGTGAAGAGACAGTGAAAGGAAAACTGCTAATTTTTAAAGCTTGAAATAAGAACTTTCTCTGTGTTTTCCATCAAACTAATAGTACTTTTATTTTTGTGCGACCCAGGTCAGGTTAAAAGATTCTCTTGTCAGCTCCCTTCAGTTCTGTAAAGCCAAGGATGCTGAGCTGGCGTGGATAGATGGTGTTTTGGACATGCGGGTTTCGAAAGTGGATACTGGAGTTATTTTGGAAGAGGGGGAGCTGAGGGAAGACGAAGACTTAGAGATGCAAGTGGATATGCCTTCTTCAGACTCCAGTGTCATTGCACAACAGAAGGCCATGAAAAGCCTCTTCGGTGATGATGACAAGGAGATGTGTGAGGAGAGTGAGATCATTCCTACTTTGGAACCTCTGCCACCTCATGAGGTACAGAAATTATGCTGATCTGGACTTCTGTTTTTAAGAGCTTTGTATTCATTTGTCTTTTGCTAGTGCTTAGAGGTTGGTATTATGATCTTACTCAAATGAAAGCCCAACTGAAACTAGATTTTCATGTTTGGTTTTCTCTTTGTTAAACCTGGTATTGTTCTTTGTTCAGTTGTGCTTTTCAGCAAGGATGATTTTTTGCATCCGCTAGCAGAGCCTAGCATACAGTACCATCTATTTGTGACTATAAGATTTTAATTAGCATTTTTCATATTTGTAGTTAGTACTTGCAGATTTGGAAATGAGTTGCTGTTTAGTCACTCTTGGATTTTATTATGTTTTGGTTATGCTATGGCAAACACTTTGTATACCTGAGATACAGATCTTTGAAATTCATACGTCTGCTTCTATAGTAGTGATTTGAGAGTTCATTACATCTTTTCTATAAATTTATCTTTACTCTTAAAGTTCTTTGCACATGCGTAAATACTATTTTATCTTTTCATTGAATGATTACAATGCCTTCTAATCCTAGAATTGCTTTTTAAGATACTGTTGCGCAGTCCTAAATATAGTCTGGTCTAGGAGCTAGATAGATGTGGAGACAGCTCTGTTCAGATTCATGACAACTGTCATAGATGTATGTACTGATCAGCAGCACAGCTTACTGCATCTCTGTCCCTGCCATGATGTGGCTTGAAAGAGGGATCTTCAATGACAGCTTTCCATTTGTCTTCAGTATGTGAGCAAAGAAGGAAACTTTTCCTTTGTTTGATGGATAACTTCTGAGGCCTTCTGATCCGGGAAATGTTATGCTGCAAGTGAACAGAAATAGAACCAGTCTTCTCATTTATCTCTGTACTCTAGGCCACACTGCTGCCAACACAGCGATGAGGAGATCTTTGGAAAAATGGAAGGTATTAAGGAGCAGAAGTGTTAATATTGTGTGTGTTGTTTAAAGGTTCTTGGACATCAGTCTGTGTTTATGAATGAGCCCAGACTGTCTGACTTCAAGCAAGTTCTCTTGCGAGAAGGTATACAAGCTGAATTTGTAGGAGGAGTGCTTGTGTGCAACAATTTGGTGGCTGTTCGCAGGGTAGGTGTTCTGTGTCTTAAACTCTTTGGTAAATAATATTCTAATTGAAAATTAAGTTTCTCGTTAGTATAAAGGTAATAAATTGAAACATGTCTTTTGTTTCAGACTGAAACAGGGCGCATTGGATTGGAAGGCTGTCTCTGTCAGGACTTCTATAGGATAAGAGACCTTTTATACGAGCAATACGCCATTGTCTAAGGAAAGTGCTGCAAAGATGTTTTTACTTGGACTTGTAAAGAAAGTGGGGATTTCTCCCAGTTCTGAGGTTTTTGTAGTTTTCTAACTTATAAAGGGGAAACCTAATTCATAAGGAACAATTAAGTACCCTGAAAATGTATATAACTGTTACTCTCATTCTTCATAAATCTGTTGGTACATTCCATGTTGATGACTTTCAAACTGTTATGACTTGCCATCTCCCACATAACACATTATAGATGAGTTTACAACAATGAACCCCTCTTGGAAAAGGTTCAATATGTCAGGACATGGTTTTGGTTTCATAGATTCCCTGCCAAAGAGTACAAAATATGTAAAAGTCATTCTTCTGTTCTAAAATAAGATTAGATAGGGAACTGTGGGATTTCTTTTGCTTTGGAGTTTTGTGTGGTTGGTTTTGGTTTTTTGTTTGTTTGTTTGTTTTTTAAATAACTTCAACTTAGGGGAGAGTCTTAAGTCTGTCTTTCCCACCCCCCCCTCACCCCCCCAAATTGAGGTTAGTTAAAGTACATTTTTAATAGCCCACTTAAAGCTAGACTACCTAAACTTTCCCTCAGTTTTAATCTGGCTGCCTCTTAATGTTGTATCTGTTCCATCTTACTGATTTATTTCAGAACAGCATTTCGTATTCTATATAAAGTATTAATCTGCATCATCAAAAAATTACTTTGGAAAGGTACTCTAAGAAGACTGGATAATATTGTCAAGCAGTTTAAAATCCAGTAATTGTGTGCTTCAGAGTAACTTCTGTACAAACTCACAGAATTTTTAACTCCTAGCTTTTGCAAAATTATGCCAACTATAAAATATTTTCTGAGTTCTGATTTTAATACTTTCAAAGTCCAGAGTGCCATGAGCCAAGTTCAGGAAGATCCTTTATCTTGAAATCCGAATTCATGTATTTAATGCTTTTGTGCCACGTTTCATTCTAGTTGCATGTTTTGTGCCATTTTTCATTGTATTTGACAGTGGGACTTACTGTAGATGCTGATGCTAGGAACTGACCTTACTTTTTAGGTGAAGATGAGCACAGCTTTGGGCGCCTTAATCTCTCAGAAATTAACTTATGCAAACAAATGGCCTCTTGAGAGTTTATTTAATCCTTTTTTCCCCCTGTCCATGTGTGAAACACCAGCTTTGGCAGCAGAGGGTTGCTTGCTTTTTTTACATACAACAGCAATGTTATATGTGCTTTCTGTGTGTATGTTTAAATAAAACCTTTTGAAAACATGGCAAAAAATAGCCCTGTGGGCTATCAATGGAAAGATAACTTACTTTGCAATTCATTCTTGACAAATAGTTTTCTATCTGATCTACAGACTATTTATTCTGTTTAAAATAGTAACTTAAAACTGAAGACCGTGTTAAAAAAAAAAACCAAACTGCTAGAACTATATACTAAAAATGTAAAAATCTTAAAAAAATTTAAGGCTGAGTGAGAATGTATTTTGTTACACAAAGAAAATCTTGGCTAGGAATGACTGAATGGCTCAATGTTTTGGTTTTTTTTTTAACAGCGTAGAAAAATATTTATTTTCCATTATATTGACAGTCAGAACTTATAGAAGTGTTCTGTTTTTGTAGCTGTTTTGTAGCAGTGCTATGTAAATCTATATGATACTGGATGCTTCTTGGTGAATACTGTTGTATTACTATTGTTGCTGATACTAATGAACTTTTATAAAGTGAGTTTCTTTGTACGTAATCATGTTGGTCTTAGGGCTTTTAACTTGAGGGCTTAGAGTGGGCAGAGAACACACATGCCTGCATGGAATATACTAATAAAGGAAAGAAAAGTTAGGAAATTAAACTAAAAATAGTGCTGTTTTTAGAAAGGGATAAAGACAACAATGTGATCGTAAGCCTTTCTATCAGTGTTGGTTGGTTGGTTGGGTTTTTTTTAAGCTATTCCAGAGCACTGGATCAGGCTGCCCAGGGGGGTTGTGGGGTCTCCTCCTTTGGAGATACTCAAGACCTGCCTGGACGATGTCCTGTGCAACCTGCTGTAGGTGAGTGCACTTTAGCAGGAGGGTTGGACTGGATAATCTCCCGAGGTCCCTTCCAACCCTTGCTATTCTGTGATTATGTGATTGATTCAAATTCAGCTAAGTTTAACAAAAGTTTATTGCTATCAGTCACTAAATTCCCGTGTGTTCCGGTAAAGAGGAGAACCCATAAGTAGTGCTGTCGCTAAGGAAAAGGCTCAAGTATGAGCAAATCAGCTAACTGTCCTTCTTCAGTCTATCCAGCATGAAATCAGACCTAGAAAGCTGATACGCAAGGTGATAGTAGTCATCTGAGTGCTGGGACTGGGGAAAGCTGGGTTTGTGAACAGTTCTGGTGGTAACAGGGATGAAGGGGAATACAGGACATCTGTAGTAAACATATCACAGGCTGCAGCTGCACTGCGGGGCAGGTGTGCATAACTCCTCGGCTATGCATTCATCACTTGTAACCAGTGTGGAACTGAAGCAAATTCCCATGAATTTTGCCTAGTCTGTTATCAGTTCTCCAGTAGGGTTTGGGGTTTTTTGGTTCTCAACTGTGATTTGCTTTAAACAGTAATTCAATAATTGAGCATCTCTCTGTGTAATTTTCAGAGTTACTAATCTGATTGTTGTTTGTATCTGAAATGAAAGATTCATTTCCTCTTACCTCCACGAAATTACAGCACTGACATGGACTGTAAGTTGTATTTTTGACTTCTGCATTTTCTTCATTAGCAGTAACATTTTGATAAGGAGTACCATTTCTTACCCTTTGCTCTACTGCTCTTGAGAGCAAGAATATTAACTTCAAGTGAAAACTAGTTTTGGTACTTACTGACCATTTAAAAATACTTCCTTCCAGGGATAATACAGATTCCTCAGTTAAGAAGAGCCAAGGGGGTACGGAAACACAGGAAAGGCAGACGCTCGCTGTCGCCCATTCCCAAAGCCTGTAGTATTTGTGGGTAAATCCTGGCTTTTGTATTCTCTTCTTTCTGGCCCTATGTAGTAGAATATGCAGAAGATTAAGGGAATGTAGAAGCAGGACTCTTTAATAATAAAAAAATAATTCTAGAATTAATTGTTAAGCTGTTCCCATTGTCTAAACATAGCTTTACCCTGAAGTTAAATACCTTTATGTGGGTGACAGTCTCATTTTTAATCATTTTACTTTAACAGGTTGTACTGGAGGTGAGGTGAAGCTGAAAAATCTTTCTTCTTTCCCTCCCTGAACAATATTTAGACTTAACCAGATCCACTTCTTGAAATACACTGTTAAAGGAAAGGTAGTATGCCCTGCATTCAGTCAGAGTAACAGTCTCATGAGATCATTTGAGATCTACTTGCTGGTGAAACTTGCTTGGAAACATAGGAATTCTCCTATGTCTGTACTAGCTTTTAATGGTGGTCAAACACTATTCATTTGGAATAAACAAGCAAAGAGAGACCCTACCAACACCACCATCCCCCGATCTAAATAATTGTTACAGATGGTTGTACTCTAAAACACTTAACCTTGTGCAGAATCAAGATTTCTTTGATAAGGCATAACATGTATTAATATTTCAGTTAAGACAGGGGAATTTGTTGCCTGGGGAAAACACTTAAACCACTAATATTTTTGAGACTTTGGCAAAAGAAATCTTACAGTAAGGATCTGAACATTGCACAGTATTCTGTTTCATGGCTCCTACAGATGTTTTCATTATTTTAAAAAGGTGATGCTTGGGAAGATGGTCTCGCAGTCAAATCTGATTAAAAAAATGTATCCAGTAAACAGAATTTTAGGTCTTGATCTGAAAACTGTATAAGGAATCAGTGGTAACTGAGGGTAATGAAATGGGATCAAAAGAATTTTCAAAATTGCCTGTTGAAATTTAATTTTAAAAATACTTTAAACAATCTTAAGTCTTATCTTTGAGACTCTTTCTGATTGGAAAAGAGATATGACACAAAGATCAAAATTTGCATCAATAAGATTTATTTTGTAAATGGGAGTCTGTTGCATGGCTTATTTCCTGCAAGTGCAGAACAGGGTAGTTAGCCAAAGTTGACATGAGCAGTATCTTAAAAAAGAGTGCTTTTATTCCTTCCAGTGAGGTTCAAAGCTTCTGTTGTAATAACACAAGCTTTTGCATCCTCCCTGCGTGATAAGCCAGTATATGTTGTGAACTGTTACTGTACATCACACTGCTTGACCAGTATTAATCAAGGGATGAAAGAGCACATTGTTTTGGATCGATCTAAATTACTTTAATTACATAAGTAAAATTCTTAATTCCTTGTCCTAAAAAGTGTCTTAGTGTTTCTGGCAGAGAAATTCTGAAGAGTGGTTGCAGTTCTGTGGTAAGTGAACTGATCACTCTTTTCAGCTCAGTAACACTTGCTTGTAGTGGTAGGAGAGGAATACAGAGGTAGTATTTTAAATACCTGTTAATTGACAAGCGTGTTTTCTTTTGTGTAGTGAGAGTATGGATGTTTGATAAATATGGGAGATACAAAGATACGGAAGAAATAAATTGCTGCGTACAGTCCACTTGAAATTTTATTCTCCTTAGTAGTTTATATATCCACTGTGATAGGAAGTAAAAAAAAAACATAACTGTTTTTGAGTAGAACTTCCAATAAGCCATGTATCTGCTTTCCTGGAAAAGAAGGATCCATAGAAACTCAAAATATTATGAAGAAGCAAGTTCAGTATATGAGCTTTAAGCAGTAATAACCTGCGTGTTGTTGCATAATCCTCTTAGGTGATCCAAGCTGGATCTGTGGTTCAACAGCTGAATGATAATAAGCTAAGCATCTGCCAAAAAGTATAGTTTGTAACTGCAATCTGGTATTCACCAATTTTGATAACGAGCAAATACATTATTTCAGTTGTGTAGGCTTTTCTTAAACATTTCTCATTTTCAGTGCAGTTTTTCTGAAGTGCTAAAAAACTTCTCTAAAGTTATTTTTGGTAAATGGTTCTAAAGAAATTTGCCAAGGTGGTAATTTCAGTTAAAAAAGAAAAAAAAAAACTAAACCACAAACTTTCTGTCCAACTCAGCCCAAGGTTGATACCGGTTTTCGTAAATTTGGCTTTGAAAAATTACATAGGGAAATCAATGGAAAGAGTTCATCACATGGTAGTGGCCACGGTGTCCTTGTTGGTATTTAAGATGTAG
The DNA here is from genome assembly GCA_034008185.1 of Gorsachius magnificus. Classification (NCBI taxonomy): domain Eukaryota; kingdom Metazoa; phylum Chordata; class Aves; order Pelecaniformes; family Ardeidae; genus Gorsachius; species Gorsachius magnificus. The sequence goes on from CM067086.1 coordinate 52,303,737, forward strand.
AAAATAAAGCAAAATACTTAATGTCAGGTAACAATGTCAGAACTTTTGCAGCTGAGTAACTATTCCATCTCCGATGTATTAGAGGATTTTTTAGATAACAACCAAAATTTTTTTTTTCCTTTGTTTGTGGCTAATCAGTTTATAGGTGACAGTTATGAAGAATGACTTGCCTTTAGCTGTTTAATGTCTGTATCTGCTAGTATGCAGTGGTAGAAACAGGCTTTTAAGAAATACTTTCTGATGACATTGTGCAAATGAACTACTTAAGTTAAAAAAAAAAAAAGTTACCCACGTTATGGTAACTGTTTTGTATGATTCAAGATGTGAACCTGAAAATGTTTTCATGGTCTAGATTACATATTAAAAAGTGGGAGATGTGACATAGAACATTGCCACCTATTTTGCAATTTTACCACATGCCTAGGGCAACAGTTGTAGCTTATCCAAGTAATTATTTGTATTAGGACAATATTGTTGAGTCTTCTGTTGTTTTCAGGGAACTTGTTTAGCTGCTATGGAGAAAAAATGTGATGTGATCAATGCTTCATAAATCATTGGCAAGGTGCTTTGCAAGCCATAAGAATGAACTGTCCTTAAAAATCATCAGGGAATTAATTTTTTTTGCCATTCTGCAGCTCCTGAAGGAGTTGCACAGCTGGCAGAGCATATTGCCTGTCACCATGCCAGACTTGGCATTTGAAAGCCTGCCAGATTGCTTTGTGCTGTTGCGCTAGTTACGGATCAGCAGTGTGCAACAGTATGAAAATAGTAAGTGTTTTATTTTGTGCCCTTTGTCGGATCACACGAGTTACTACTGCATTTATATAAAGAGTCCAACCTGGTTTCTGAACCTACCAGGTACTTGCGTTGCATTACCTGGGTAGGTTAGGCTCCATGCTGCAGGAATCTGTAGAGAAATTATGCTATTGATGTATTCTGGTAAAATTTCCATTAGTATCAAAGTTTGAAATCACTCTGTATAGCCTGCTTTTCATGTTTTATGTAATTTTATTACGCTTCAGTATTTTTTTCATAATCTCCCTGATGTTACTAATGCACAATATTGCAAATGCAGTATAAAACTAGTCAACAGACTTTAAATCATTTGTGTATCTCTAAACCTCTTATGCTGATTAAAAGTGTTAAGGCTATTAGTATTTTTTATGTAACTGGGTCTAAATTTAGTTTCTGTTGCAGTCAAAAAACACTCTGGTATTGCAAATCATGATCCTAATCTGCTTCCTCTTGGAGTCGATGGCAATAGATTTTCAGCGCAGCTTTTGTGTTTCTGTGTTTTGATGACTTGAAATAGTTAATGTCGTGTTTATCATAGAAGTTCGGTAGTGACTCCTCATAGTTCTGATTTTTCTTCCAGAATTGTCAAAATACTACTTTTGTTCTTGTGTGAAACAGGATTTTAATTACTTTTGGGCATTGTTTTCATTAATTCTTGACTTTTTAAAATGGGATTTGAGTAGCCCATAGGCTACTGCTCCATTGGTTGGGAGGAGGGGACTGTTGATATTTTAACTTACGTTAAATTCTTCTAGTTTTTGTATGGAGAGGCAAAAAGAAAAATGTTAAACTGGAAAAAGTAGAGATCATGTATGTAGTCCCTACCTTCCAGAATGAACGGCTGTAAAATACCTGTGTGACAGCCTCATCCTGCAAAACTGCACGTATTTGTTCATTCTGTGTAGCCTGTTCTTACTGTTTTAACAGCTTATTATGAAAAAGCTTTGAAGTCATGCCATCATATATTAATGACTTTACTTCCCACAATATTGTGCGTTGCCTTTGGTCAGTCAAGGTGCGTGGTCTTAATTTCACACATGCACAAGTTTTATGTCATAGTTGACAGCTTGCTGTAAAAAACAAGCTTAAAAAAAAAAAGACTCTGCATTGGTAATTGAGGTATTAAGAATATATAGTGAAACAAGTCATCAGCTTTGTGTTCAAGAAACCAGTTGGAAAGATTGAACATTTGACTAGTAGCCTTGCTGCTATTTATATATAAAAATAAGTGGCTTTAAGATGAGGTACAGAAATGAGTAATTTACGTGATTTTTTTCTTTCTAATACAAAATTAAAGCTTATTTTTCTAATGCATGTGTGCACAATCTCAAAAATAAGCTAGAGACTGCATTGTGTGAGCTGTATGTACAAGAGTCAGTATTTATGTACCCAAGAGTACAGAACTTGAGTGCTTCACGCTTGTGGTAGTTTTACTCCTACGTTTGCAGGACTGTTCAGCTGATTGTTTTATAAGAAAGAAGTAGCTTCCAAATTATACAGTTATTTACGTGATCTGTGAATGGAAACTTCCTTTGCTTGTCAGAACATGTGCCATGTGCTCTAACAATTTTGAAATTGTTCTAAACCCTTCTAGGTACAGGGGGAAATACTTTAAGAAAAAGTTGAGCTGCTTAAAGAAAGTAACCATTTACTTAAGACTGGGGAAGGATATCTGCATTAGTATTCTTGGTTTGGAAATAAGGTGCAGATGGCATGAAGAAAGCTTTAGGCAGCGTGGAAGGGAGAAATAACCAAAATTGTGATGACTTCTATAGGGAGATGCTGTTCTGCTTTGCTCACAAGGGTTATGGATGTCTTGTCAACTGTTCGCTGTAGAATTTGGCATGAGATTAAGATTTGGGAGGGGAACTGGAGAGTTTTACTGGCAGATCTTCAGTGTCTGTAAGCCTGTCGTATCAGAGGAAAAGACCGGTACATGTTTTTCTCCAGGATAAGATGAGGTTAGGGTTACGAACAGCACCAGAAAGACTTGCTCGCGGATCACACAGCAGGGTCTGCAGATTTAGGTTTGATGGCTGCAAGTGGTTAATGGAATATCCTGTGTTGGGTGGTTTGGCTTATCTGATTTATTATTTAAGTTATGGCTAGGGACAGGGTTAGGGGCACCATAAATTTTGTACAGTGTCTCATGGCAAGAGAAGCTAGAATGAGGCTTGGTCTTGATAATACAAATGGAGTAGAGCACTGAAGGCAAATCATGGATATTCTTGGCAACTTGCGCCTTATCAACTGATACTGGGTTGACATCACCAACAGGAAGTTACAAGACTCTTATTTCTTGTCTGTTCATAAGCTTTTAATATGCACAGTGCTCCGCTGTCAGTGGTTAAAGTGTTGGTCTGTAAGGTTTTGAATACACAGCTTTGTATAACTTGTTGGACTAAATGATATTTACTTCTGCTTTTTGTTTTATTGTATCGATCGTACCATTCTGCCGCTCATTCGATAGTTCAATCATATGCAGTGTAGTTGTATGAAATCCAGAATTAAAGGGAGTTTTTATAGTTGGGCTTATAAATACTGAAAAATCTTTCTAGTATTCAATGACTTTTCATCGTGATATTGACCTTTATTTTAAATTCCTTGAGCTTTCTAAAATTGTGTTTAAAACAATACTAATTTCCTAAATGCATACTCTGTAAGCCTTGATTTCTTACTGCGAGTGCTCTCCCACATCTTATGTGTATTGTGGCTCTAAAAGGGGCAGATGCGTGCCAGCCTCTGAACAAGGTGTTGCGCTTTGAAAGTCTGCTGCTTACTGATGTATGAACAAGTGTAAAACCTCTCTCCTATCAGCATTGCAGCACACTTCTTACTGGAAGTGGCAGTTCGGAAATCAAGCCTAAATTAGGATGTAGAGTCTCAGTAGGTCAGAAAGCTTGGGGTTATCTCATAACACTTGTGTATTGATGGTTTATTGAGAAAGGAGTTGCTGTTTTTCAGGGATGTGTGGATGCCTTTGTGGGGCAAGGCTGTTCTTTATTTGAATACTTCAGTCAAGAAATGGGGTATTAGGCTAATGGAAGTAGTCTGCCTCTGCGTTGCTGCTTGTTCTTTAACCTTGCTGTCTGCTTAAACTAGTGCAATTCATCAAATAAACATCCCAATAATCTAATCACAAAATCTGTTGAAGTTATAAAGACTCTGTCATGCAGTGTTTGAACCATGAAGTATTTTACTCCTAGAAAAACATAACTGAGGAAAAAAAGTCTTGTTTTCCATGACTTCTGGTGGTATTTGATGTGCAGAACTGTTAACACTGTCTTTTTGGAACATTGCATTCGTAATGATAATGTGGAATATTCTTTTGCAGTCTTGAATGATAAAATATCAAGGAGGTTCTAGATTTTTTTGAGTGCTCTTCATCATGTCCAGTAGCTGTAGAAATAACTCATTTCAGAATCCTCTTTCCTAGTTACCACTAGCCACATCATTAAAGAATATGGTAGAAGGCACTGTAGTTCAGAGATAAAAAGTACATTCTCTTGCTACAGTCATATGAAAGTAACCAAAGAATTTCAGTGCAAACACATCCTCTGTGCTCCTGTGTTTGAAAATAAATCCCAATACAAATGACTGCAAGTCATACTGATTCAAACAAACAAACAAAAAAAAGGCAGTTGTGATACCAACTCTACAGTTGGCCAGAAATAAAAGCTGGTGTGGCTGACGCTAGTGCAGACGAATGCTTTGTCATACAAACCCAGCTCATTTGTCTGTATGCCACGTCTGGGTGTGATGTCTTGCCTGACACGTTCATCTCCTCAGTTTGAGGCTGTGCGCTGCGGTACGTACAGCGCTGTAATGTGGAGCCTGTGCTTGTGGGCTCGGGGCACACCTTGTGTCTCAGCGGTGGTCTGAGCCTGGAGCTTTGAAGGCCAAAGTGGGACATCGATGGCGCAGCTCAGTGCGGTCATAAAGAAGCTTTGGAAAAGCAGGATGTGTGTGTGTCTGCCCAAAATAAAGTCTCTTTTCAGGAAAGTACATAATTAGAACCAATGATACTTTTGTGTTTGAAATTTCTGTGTCTGAACAAAATCCTCCATTATAATCTTCAAGTAACTTAGTCTCACGCCTGACATCCCACTTAAAAGAATAATTAATTTTTTTTAACTCCCCTTTGTACAGATATTTGAAGCCTCCTGCAGAAAATGTTAATTTGTCTTCAGTATGTGTATTTTTAAAGCATGAGTTCCTTAGGAAGTTATGCAAGCCTTTGAAACAAAAGCAGCTATAAAAGGAAATCTGAATGGAAAAAATTGTGGAGCAGTAGCAGCCCAGTTTTGGTCTATATGCTAAAACAAATGGAAACCTGCAGGGGGAGAATATCCCAAATCTAGAACAGATAAACAAACCCAGAGTAAATCACGAGAGGATTTTCCACAATTTCATGTCAAAGACTGCTGAAGTATTAGCACTGATTTCAATATTTTGATTTATCCAGTGGTGTAAGAGCAAGGGTAGACTGAGATTACTTCTTTTTTTAATAGTTTGGCTCTAACGCTTTTAAGCTGCATGATGCAGAGGGGCTTGTCACTGCACAGCAGCGTACTGTGTTTGGGCAGCGGGGGGTGTGGGCTGCCCCGTCTGGGAGGCAGCCATTCCCGGCCCCGTGCCCGTGCCAGCCCACGGCCATCAGCACTGACACATTTGAGCAAGAGCGGCAGCCACGAGGGGCCGGAGGCGCCATGCTGAGAGGACAGCTGCTAATGGGAGAAGGTGGCCCATGCCAGAGGAGGGACGGTGGCCATGGGTGCTCTGCACCAGGTTGGGGACCCCCACCCACCCCCAAAAAACAGTGGCTGTTGGGCGCAGCACTGGGTTGGAGACACCAAGATGTGGAGTGGCAACAGAAAACTAGTAAGAAGTAAGGAAAGAGCAGCAGAGGAAAGTGTTACCACTCCCCAACCGCCTGCCTTGTGCGTGGCTTTGACTGGGAGGTGGGCCCGTCTGTGACTGTAACTGGCCGTTGCCCCAGGAGAAGTTGTGACTAGAAAGGGGGAGGAGAGCTGCTCATGGGTGTGTTTATGTTCTCAGTGGTGGTTCCGCCCCTCAGTACTCATATCAGTGATCAGAAGTTGGTGTTAACTGGCAATAAATTACACTTAAGAAAACATCCCTGAGCCCGCAGGCTGTTCTGCCTGTGACAGGCCTGTGTCTGCCCACCTACCCTGTGAGCTGAGCGGGAGGGCCGATTACAGGCCCATGTAGAGATTCAGAATGGTGTCAGCCATTAGTGATTGACAAGGCACGTTACAGACCTCATCAAACATCCCATTTGCTATGGACACCTTTAAAAGGGTTATGCAGTGCATGATTTCTCGCCAGGTAAGTAAATTACGGGGAATGGGGAATTCCTTGGAACCAAACTGCTGTTGGGTTAGTCGTGTTGCTTGCGGTACGGTTAGGCGGGCATGAGCCAGCTAGCATCAAAGTAAGCTAAACTTGTCACTCAGGAACAGAGAGTAACGGAGTGTGAGCTGCACCCATATGTGGAACAAACATCTTCAGGGTGGCAGTCGTGACTTTCTCTTTGCTCCTGTTGAGCTGAGCGCTGTGGTGCACCATGTGCTCTGGAGGAGGCAGATGGAGAGATCCTGGCTGGGGTAAGCAGTTAGGATGAAGCACTGAAAGTTGAGAGCGCTGAAATTTTGGGAGACATGGGATTTCTGATAGAGTTGCAAGAGAAAGATAATTTTTTTTTTTTTTTCAGCTGGTACTTGCAGCCTTGGGCATAAGGGGTCCACTTGCGTTTCTGCGTGCCTAAATTTGTATTACAATATGCCCTACTGACTTTTTAAATTTGCATTGCCTACATATTGTAAAACATAGGAATACATTTAGCTACACATCTCTTGCATCTTTCGTGATACTGATGCTTCTCTTTGGTACTGTTGCACCCTTTGCAGTTGTGCTACTGTTAAACCTATTGGACAAAGGCCTAATGGTTTCCTGGGGTGGTGGATAGGGGAGAGAGTAGGTTTATGCAGGGTGGGAGGTGTTAATTTGGCTGCTTGACAGCCAGAACTTGTCCCAGGGAAAGGTGAGATGGTGCTGGCTGTACAGACTGAACAAAATTCCTCCTTTATGTTTTCTCATAGTAGAGCAGTCACATTGGTTCTAGCAGTTTGCTGAAGAAAGGGAAGAATCCCACCTGGTCAGGGAGAGAAAAGAGGGGCAAGGCCCACTGTAAGCTTATTAGCTTCTGCCTGCATTAGGATCCTAGCTAGGGAAGGGGGCGTGTCAGACTTTTGGGGCAAGGTAATACAGAAATTTAGATACTGTGATACCATTGCAAGCTCATCAGTTTGGTATCATGTATGCTTAGGCTTGAGGTATTGTAAGTCTAGTAGAGTATTGTCTGTTGGTTGTGAGCTACGTGCTCTAATGAATTACCTGATGAAAATCTGCAGATGTTTTTCTCTGTTGCTACAGTTGATGTTTTAAACTAGCCAGTCTGGGAGGCCAGAGGTAGGTCCTCTGGCCAAATATTTACCTAGCTTTTTGGATGGATTTTTGAACCTCTGCTGAATTTTCTGTTCTGCATTAAAATTCAGACTTTGGTACAAGGTAACTACTTTTAAGACTACTTGGCTGCAGTCATAAAGGTAACAACTAGTGATGGTCCACACTGCTGGGAATACTAATGTGGTTTGGCTGTCAGTCAGTGAGTATGTCCCACCACAGCACTAAAGCTGGGTGTGATCAAGAGGAATGAGTGAATGCCAGCTTTCATGTAAGCAAACTGGACAGGAACTGCAGACTTGTGGTGCGTTAGTGGTGAAATAAATGGGTTGTGTTGACAGAAAGGGCCTACTTGCGGCTGCATTTAATATTGGCAGGGCAGGGATAAAGTACGTGTCAAATGGTTTAATCTAGCTTTCACAGTCTGGAGCTGTTCATCTTCGTTTTTATCTTGGGACATAATCTGATCTCATATGGCCTCAGGTTGGTGGAAGTGTAAAGGTGGCTTCAAGTGCCAGATGGGCCAAGAAACAGGGCCTGGACTGAGGAAAGAGGCGCATTTTCTGTTTGGTTTTTATCTACTTCGATTTTGTTTAATTTTATTAAATACGCACAGCCCCAAAATTCTGTCTGGGATATGTATTAAATTTCTTTGGCTAGAAATGGGGGAGATATGAGTTAGTAGAGGAATTGCACACACACTTTACTTCCTTGACTGACTTTCATATAAATAAAACGTGAATAAGAGATGCTGTTATACAAGATATGATTTCTAGCTACTCTTTAAATCTTCCCAGCATGTCAGGAGTTCCAGGAATCTTCTGACATACACTCTGCTAATATTCACCTGCCCTGCGTTCAAGTAGTGGGTGAGTTACAGGCACTCATGCATTAGTGTAGGATATACGGAGAAATTCTGAATCTTTAGAGTGTATTAAACTATGTAGTAATGGCCTTTACAAATCAGCAGTTTGATAGTGCAGCATAAATACAACTGCTTATAATGATCACAGAAAAATATTAGATTATGAAAATCAGCCTGATCAAAGTGATGATAGTGATGGGATACAAGCATTTTTTTTTTTATTATTTTTTAGCATGTATGTGGACTGTTTTATCTCTTCATTTCTTTGCTTACTTTTCTTTCCACAAGACTTTAAAAGATATTCATTCTGATGGAACAAGTTATCAAGCCTCGTTACAGTGACTGTGTAGCGAGTCATTCACGAGGGACCCACATGGATGGGTTACAGTGAGGTTAGAGTATAACTGTTGTCCCTCGTTCCTCCTGGCATAGCAGGGAATTAAAATTAGGTTTGATGAGTAAGTTCAAAGGGATAGCCTCTGACAAAGCAGACATTTCACTGCAGCTCGTGGCTGGAGCCAAACATATAGACGAGGTGAGGAACAGTCATAAGAACCGAACTGGGAACATGAGCCCTTCCCCAGTAAATTGTTATGTGATGGCTCACATGGTATTAGTGATATCACTTCAATTACATTTTGTTGTGTGAAACAATTTTTTTGCAGATCAGCCTGAATTTTCTCTTAAAGTGGTAGGAGATACTTGTAGAGAGCAAAAAAAAAGCTGGCTAAACTTTCCTCAGCTTTGCAATCAAATGCTTTAAAACTAGGATGGCCATACGGGGGCATTATGTCAGAGCGTTTCCTGAGCAGAAAGCAAACACTGGTCCATCCACCCCTAAGGCGATAAGGGCAATTGTAAGGAAAAAAGAAATAATGAAAAATTGAAAAATAAGGCCACGCAGTGTGCAGGGAGTGGACTTAATTGGTTGCATTGGGAAATCATCAAGGAAAGTCCCTTCTTTTGATTTGACTCACTCCAGACTGTCTTTCTCAAGTTGTCACTTGCCTCTGTGTGTGGTAGATTAAATTGCATCTGTCTCATTTTCCTGTAGAAGTATGCCTGAACATATGAAGTTAAGCGTTTGGTTGATCGCATTTTTTTTTTTTCCCTAGTGCAAGGTCTCCAGGGAATCATCCAATAAAAACTGGAAAGTGCTACTGTTAGAAATAAAAGCAGAGCCCTTGAAATCAAATGAAGCTTATATGTAATTATAAAAAACCCACACAGAGGTGGAAAACCAAAGCCAATTAGCAAATGGTATCATTTGCCTTTCTTTGGGATTTTAGCTTACTGTCTCCACTCTTTGTTAATACCGAACATAAATGTAGATTTGATTGTCAGTAATGCTAAACCATTTTGCCTTAAGAAATAAGACACTGCATGCTTCGGTGTGCCTATTTCGGAGATAGAAGTTTTCCAAATCCTGTTGTGGTGGGTTGACCCTGGCCAGCAGTTAGGCACCCATGCAGCTACTTGCTCACCACCTCCCCCAGTGGAGTGGGGGAGAGAATAGGAAGAACAAAAGCAAGAAAATGCCTGGGTCAAGGTAAAGACAGTTTAAAAGTGAAAGAAAGACAGTAGGGGGAAAGAGCTGCAAAGGTGCACTCGCCATCTCTCATGATCAGACTGATGCCCAGTCAGTCTCTGAGCAACGGCTACATTGGAAGGTGTTCCATCTCCCTACCCCAAGTTTTTTATCACTCAGCATGATGTCATACAGTATAGAATATCCATTTTGGTCAGTTTAGGTCAGCTGTCCTAGCTGTGTCCCCTCCCAAATCCTTGCCCACCCCCAGCCTACCTGCTTCGGGAGGCAGAGTGATGAGCAAGAAAGTTTTGATGCCGTGCAAACACAGGTCAGCAATAACCAAAACCACGGGTGTGTTATCGACACTGTTTTAGTAGCAGGGCATGGTCTGCTATGAAGAAAGTGAATTCCATTCCAGCCAGGCCTGGTACACCGGATTTGGATACTGTCTTTCAAAATCAAGATGAATTAGGTGCTGCATGTCTGATGACTGATGAGGATATTAATGTTTCTGGCTATCTGAAGCAAGGTAAAGTAAGGATAGTCTGGAAATGGATGAAGTACCAAACAAAGACTCAACAAGTTAGATAAACCTTTACCTAAACTTAGGTTAAAAGTGCATTGATTTTTTTTTTTTCTCAAATGCTTAACAATTTTGTGGAAATAGCTTACAAGTGGGCCTTAATCAAATGTCATGACGATTAATAGGAGACTTTCTGATATATTTCCAAGGGTAAACTCCAAAGAGGTGAGTTAACATATGAGCACCGAGAAGAGGGAAAGACTTTCTCTATTACTTAAAAATCAAAGTTCACTGGGAGGCAAAAGCAAAAAGGAAGGTGAGAGAGGAAAAAAGGCTGTTCTGATTAAATCTTACTAAACTTCCTGGGAGTGTGGCAAAATATCTAATAAAAAGCCAATGTCTGTAGTGAACAGATCAGACTGAGAGATCTAATACTGATTTTCATCCAAAGGTGGCACTAGTCTTTTGCAGTTGGAGTTTTTGTTGAGCGATGGGAAATGCAGATACCAAGAAGCCCTCAACTAATCCAATGCTTACCATTAATCCCGAACAAACCATCATTAGTATCTGGTTTTATCCTGCTTAGTCCTTGCTGGATAGTGAATTACATAACCTTTGTTTTATTAATGTTTAATGGCAGCTTATTATCAGGTAGATTACCTCTGAAAAATGGGAGGGGGAAAAATGCAAATTCACTGCTTTTTGTTGTTTGAGGGATTTTTAAGGACTTCTTAAAGAAGTGAGTGGATGCTTCATTATAGTTCTGTAAATAAACTAACTTAAAACTCACCGAGCACATTGTTTGGGAAAAAAGCAGCTTTTTGAAAAATTACATAGACCTTTTCTACTTAACTAGCAGGTAATGTTGATAAACATAACTTAGAAAAAGACTACCAAAACTTGTCTTTATGGTATGAAATAAATTGATTGGCTATTCAGGTGCAAAATTAGATACTTCAAAGTCTTCTCAATGAATGCCTGTTCTTATGTCCTCATACATTGTTGCAGACTGATTTTAGTAGCTATGGTATGAATAAGATGACAGAATTTCCACAGGTGTGAAGTATGGCTCGTTATACTCAAGATCTTGGGCTTTTTTAGGGGGAGGAGTTGGTGCTGGAGTTGTAAAAGCAAGTCACTAGGTGAGCATTGCAGGGAGGGGAAAGGATTTTGAAGTAAAGATGTGAAGGAAAAAAAAATGCCCAGTGCCACAGGATGATAGGATTTTGACATGCATATGATGCAGCGTTGCAGTGGCCGGTAAGCAAATAATTTCAGAGCAGTTAATCTGAGTTGGATCAGAATAAATGCTGGTATCAAAGGAGAAAAAAAAAAAGTTTGTAACCCATGATGGAAACATGTATGCTGAGCAGCAGACCTGCAGCAGATATTCTGCGTGATTTGAGCACATATAATGCGTGATAAGAGAATATGTTTAATTCCATTTGCCAGATGTTCACTTTCAATCTCTCTCATTTTTCCCAAATGATAATGGTTCATTATAAAATTGTCAACATTTTCTCAGTATTGATAAAACTCCAGAGACAGGAGAAGCCCCAGCAGTCAATGTACATAATTATTTCATGCCTACACTTGAAAGAGATGCAATAACAGAGACTCTACTATGGCAAGTGTTGGTACAGTGGTCTCACCGAAACCATAAACCAGACAGTCCTGGGTTGATGTGAAACCTGTAGAAGCTCATTGAAGAGCTCACTCAAGTTGAATCTTTTATGTCTTTCTGAGCTTACTCACACAGCAGTTCAGCTCCTGCAAAAGGCTGAAGATACTAATTGTTGGGACAAAATCCCAAAACCCCTTTTGCTGTGTATGTGAGGTGTTGCATCAAAGTTGTGCCTGTTGTTGATTGCCACACCTGAGATTATCACCTGACACACCTTGATAAAGCTTAAATGCCTTTCCAAAAGTGACAGACTAATCAAAAAGAAATTTATTTTTAAAGCTCTTCATGGTAGAGTTCATGCTTGTTTGGTTTGGTTTGTTGGTTGGGGTTTTTTTTAATAAAAAAAAGCTAGTCATTCCCCTCAGTGACATCTTGAGTGTTGTTGAAAGAGTGCTAGAACTGTAGATAATAGTTCCTAATATTGAGACAAACTTATAGCCTCTATCTGCATAGAGACATTGAGAATAGTATAAGGTTAGAGGAACTTCCATATCATTTCGAAGGCAAAGTTTGATGTAAGCAGAGGTAGAAACGTTCTGAGGAATATGCCTGCAACTACCTTTCTGTTCTACTACTGCATGGAGGTTTTGTGATATTTGAATGATCTAAAGCTGACTCAAGACATTTTTAAAATTTAGTAGAAAGACAGCAGCTCTTTTATTAGATTAAGTGATATCTTTTGAAAATACAATTTTTTTCCCCATAAATACATCATTTTTTTCTGATAAAGGATTCTGCTTTTACCAGCAAATTTTACCTCTGGTGGTGTTAGACCATCATAGCTACTGCAGTGGTGTATAGCCATGAGAAAAACTTTGGATCATACAGAATGCTGATGAAGGTGTTTTGATGGTATCTTCAGAAAGTATGAGTTTAATCTGTCTATTGCAAAAAAAGTATGCTAGGAAAATGAAATCACGAAATTATTGGGGAAAATGCCAGCAATTTTGTGAACTAAGTAACATAGCATTACATGAACTTTACTGTGCCTGCTTTTATCTGTGAGCATTGAGTGTTCATTTAGTTTATTTTGAAAAGCCCAGAATAAAAAATAAAATTAGGTATTTTGCAAAAATTTCCAATGATTGAATGTGTGTGATTTCAGCAAATACATAGTAGGACACCTAGAAAAGTGTGGACTCAGGACACTGGATGATTTTAAAAACCACTGATATTACTTCTGATTCTCAGATTAGATAAATCAAAGAATTGTTTCTGCAAATAATTAATTTTGATTTAACCATAATATGCAATAAAACTCATAACGACCATTTCTTATCCTTTGAATCAGAAGATACCTTTGATTTAGTTCATCTGAGTGAACAGTTTCCTAGCTGTTTAAAATATTGGGTTTATAATGCATGTATTCTCCCACCATCTTGCACTCTGTATGCTCACAATTTCCAACACGTACCGGCTTATTTGTTGATGTAAATAGTACTGGGACACAAGCAGAAATGTCGGTTTGGTGTTAGAAGAAAGTAGTGTCAGGGACAAGGCCTTGAGTATCAAGATCCTGCAAGGCATGCTTGACTCTGCTATTGCCTTGTTTAGATTTCAGCCATATCCCTTTTTTTTCTTTATCAGTTGGAAAACAGGAATGCAAGAGTGATAAAAATACAGCAAGCTTAAAGGGAAGGCTAAGTGATAATTTATTCAGCTGATAAACATCCACATTGTGACACTTCTACTAATAGAGTGTGCTTTGCTTGGCAGCTGAAGGGATGATAATAGCCCATCATCTCTTGGAAATGAAATTACACTGGAGGTAAGATGCAAAATGTTAACAGTGAAGGTAATTAACGATTGAGTGCAATAGCAGTTGACAGGGTAGTTTCCCACTGGGTAGGATTTCAAATTGAAGCTGAATATCTTGTGAAGACTTGTGTCAACTCTAAGTTCTGAGCCTTATAAATAGTGTATTTAGAACTGGAACAACCACGTGAAATCCTCTGTGCTGAGTATTTGTACATAAGACAATGGTAATGTGAGTATCTGATCATCCTTTAGTAGGGAATTGTGAACGTGAATTATGCCTAATGCTTGCAATGTGTTCCAGGAGCCTTGGCTGAGTGATACAAATAATCATTTGTTGCAATTATTTCATTGACTTTATATCAAACTAGATAAATTAAATCAGTTTGAATTGACTCTGTCTTTAAAATTATCTAAAGGCTGAGAGCATGGGTTAAACTATATTTTTGACATATTTTTTGTTTTTCTGATATACATGGGTAAAGGGGTGAATTATCAAGAACATGGACAAGAACATTGTCCCCCTGTACTCGGCACTGGTGAGGCTGCACCTTGAATACTGTGTTCAGGTTTGGGCCCCTCACTCCAAGGACATTGAGGCGCTGGAGCGTGTCCAGAGAAGGGCGATGAAGCTGGTGAGGGGTTTGGAGCACAAGTCTGATGAGGAGCGGCTGAGGGACCTAGGGTTGTTTAGCCTGGAGAAGAGGAGGCTGAGGGGAGACCTTATCCACCCTCTACAACTACCCGAAAGGAGGCTGTAGCGAAGTGGATGTTGGTCTCTTCTGCCAAGTAACAAGCAATAGGACAAGAGGAAATGGCCTCAAGTTGCGCCAGGGGAGGTTTAGATTGGGTATTAGGAAAATTATGTTCACTGAAAGGGTTGTCAAGCACTGGGAACCAGCTGCCCAGGGGAGTGGTTGAGTCCCCATCCCTGGAGGTATTTAAAAGACATGTAGGTGTGATGCTTAGGGACATGGTTTAGTAGTCATGGTGATGTTGGGTTGATGGTTGGACTTGATGATCTTGGAGGTCTTTTCCAACCTAAATGATTCAATGGCAGAGTTCAACTGTTGCATTACAACAAGGACTGACTTCTGATCAGTTAATTCAGAAAGTTATGAAACCTTAAAGCACCAGGAACTCATTGATTCGGGGGGACGGGACTGGGTGCGTAATATTGAGAAATCACTAAGGATGTTAGTAGAGTCAAGTTCTCTAATATAGCAATTGCATTCAGAAAATTTGAATTCAGCTGGGGTGTTAGGTTATTTCCAGCAGGTGGAGTTGGTGCCAGCAGTATGTTGAAATGGCAGTGTGCTTGGAGTGGCTGGCAGTATGCAGTACTCTTTGGGTATGGGTGAAAACAATGTCGTCTTATGCCAAATCTTACAAAGGTCTGTGTGTGCCAATGTTCTGGAGTCCCAAAAAACGTGGGGATTCCTTTGGTTTTAAACAATTCAACAAGTTGCCAACAGCAGAAGTGCTAAAATATGGGTATTATTCCTGCTCCCCTGTCTCCCTTCTTTACTATAGGAATTACAGTAGAGAGATGTCCTATAGCATTCCGAATCCTCCTCCAGTGGTTTTGACCCCCTAATGAAATAGAGGAGACACTTTGTTGCTGGTATGAACTTCCAAAGAGAGGTTCAGCAATCAAGCCCTGCTCTCTTGTAAATTGTATAGATACTCAATGTAGCTTTCTACAGATGTTGTTAAGTTTCTCTAATTGTCACCTATATTATGTTTTTAGGGAGTTGTGCCATACTCTATTACTTTCTTTCGTAAACATCAGGCATTCTGTGCCCCAGATTTGACAACATGTTGGAATAATGCTGCAACTGGAGAGAATCCCAAGGAAAAACACTCAGGCAGCGCGGAGAGCGATAGCTTCTTCACTAGCACCAGGTACATGCACAGGCTGTGCTAGCTGGTGGGGAAAAGCGTGCAGCCCTCTGCAGCTGCTGTCAGCAGGACGGGTGACTCTATTAAGAGATCTGTACTGAGCAACAAATGCATGTGAAGTAGCAGGTGGTTGTCTGAGCCAAGTTAAGGAAGATGTGCCTAGGCACATTAAATCCAGTTCGAATTATCTTCATCAGTGAGGACAGCAGATTTATGTGCCTATGAGCAGGCAGTGTCTGAAATAGCGGACACGGCTCCCAGAAGGGATTTTCTCAGGCTTTGGCAGGCAGCCTCCGGGGGGATTTTCACTGGGTGGGTGTTCCCAGAACAGATCGTGCACGTTATTTTAAGGGAAAGTTAAGAAACAAAAGCATTTCCCCTCTACTCAAACAATTGACAAAGTTTGAAACCCTTCCTTGTCGGGTTCCCACTCTGCTGACCTGGCTGCAAGATGCCAGACAAATGCAGATGTGGCTGGAAAATATTCTTGCAGTCTAATGCTGGCTGTCCTTGTGTTAGGTGTCCAGGGACTGTGCTACTTATATATGCCTCTGTATAGGCTCAGTAAAGCTGAACTGAGGGAACTGGATGATGCTGGAGGAATGGGAGAGTGCTTTGTTCCTCCTGTCGCAAACTGGGTGAGCTACAGTAAGTATGCACAGTCAGATATCTCGAGAGTGTCTGTGAGAGCACTGAATGGTGGTGAGACTTTTCTAAGTCCACCAGCACCACCGGCCCGGTGGCTAAGCAAAGGGGAAAACAATCTAGCAGCAGAAAGGGGGAGCATCTGCCCAAAGGCCACAGCCTCCCTCCTGTGCCCTAAACACACGGGAAACTTTCTTCGCCAGTAGCTGCTTCCTGTGGCCTAGTTGCAAACCATTCATTATGTTGACTACTGAGAAAGCTGCTCCCAGCCAGTTTCACCAAGTGCCCTCCCCGCCAGACCCCGTACTCCCGTTGTATCTGCGTGCCTGCAGGCCAGCCTGGGCTCTGCATCTTTACTGTGCAAAATTGGATCTTGCCCTGGCAAGTTAATGTGATTGATCTGGCAGGTGATTTTCAGGATCAGTTCTGATAATGCCAGGTAGGTGAGGCAGCGCAGACTGTGGGATGCCAACAGTGTTTGGGAATTATAGTGGGGTTTTTTTTCCCAGGGTCTGGGGAAATTTGTGAAAAACTTCTCCAGCCTAAATCTGGTTGCTTCTTAATCCACTCTTTCTTGTCTGTGTAGTAAATACAGACAACCCCTAAAACAAGCAGTCCCCATGTCTGCTGGTGTCCTGCAAGTGCAATGGCTGGTGCGTGGCCCCTGTGCCTGTAGCTCCCAACAGGCGCAGCGTCCAGGAAAGATGTATCCGCTCCAAGCGGCACAAGGCTGCATTTTGTTACAGTTTCAGGAAAGTTTGTTATTAGTTTCAGGAAAAAGTAAAAAAAGTTTTGGGTTTTTTTTTTGTTGTTGTTTCGTTTCTATAACAACTCTTCCTGTGCCATCTGCTGCTTTTTATTCTTGAACCTGGTGGGTGCCATGTAGCTAATCAACAGATCAACAGCTTGGGTGCTTAAGCTTTCTCAGTAGCGGTGAGGACCTGCAGCTACACGCTGGTGTTCCCGAGGCCTGTGCCCTGGAGCACCACTAGCAGGACTCCCTTGCTTCCTGGGAAAGGTGGCCAGATCTTTCTATGCTACATGATCCATAGCTGTGTCATCTTACTCACCTGTACTTTGAGGTGCTGGCACATACATTCATGCTTAAAAATATAGCAGGCCTCAGTGCCCTGCTGATGTAAACAGGCTTGAGTCCCTCAGCATTCGAGAAATCTGGTTTGCACTGACTGGCAAAAGGGTGTGTAGTGTTTAAGACATCGACAGACACAGACTTATTACATTTTCAGTGATCAGTGGAAATAAGATGAGAGGGCTTTGTCCCACTCCTGTGTTCATTTTACCTGAATTTGGTGCCACCGGTTGCATTAGCACTACTCCAGATTTGTAAGTGTGTGTGAGCAGGCATGGGGGCTTCTGTTCTGCCCCATGACACTCAGCAACATTCTACCTTAATTTCACTCATTTAAATACTGATCAGGAACTGGGAAAGCAATGGCAGACAATTGCACTGTACTGCCCGCTGGTGTGGCTTCTCACAGTAGTTTTATGCCCTGTTCATTTCAGGACATAGTTAACTGCTATTTAAGTGAGATTAGTTTTGAACGCACTGCTGCTTATAGAACAACTCTGGATAATCAGGTAAAAAAAAAAAATAATCTGTCAGGCTTCTGAGAACTGACTGGAAGTCTCTCACAACAGTGGCTTTCCAGTTTAGCTAACTGGAAATATTAGAAAGCGTCTGCACTCCTACAAAAATGATACTCGAATTTTGAATTAGCTTAGTTTTTGACAGTTGCCTTCCTGTGTAGCATTCTTTTTGGCTATTTTGATCTAATATTTGTTGGCTTGAGTCTCCCAACAACTGTGTGGCCTAAGAAAAGTCCCCAGACAGTGACAGAAAATTTACCTTATGGTCTATTATCTATACTAGAAAACTCTTTTTGAAGGTATCTAGGCATTTGTGTTAAAAATCATAAATCAGGCTTGGCAAATACATGGCTTGGATTCTTTTATGTCTGCATTTTGGCTTCTGAACATGTCACCCAGGGAGGTTGTACAATCTCCAAATTTGGAGGCTTTTAAGCCCCAGCTAGACAAAGCCCTGGCTGACCTGTTCCACTGTTGGAAATGGTCCTCCTCTGAGTGAGAGATTAGAAAAGAGCTGTCCAGGGGTCCCTTCCAACAGGCATTTCTGTTATTTTGAATCTGAATTACATTTATTGGCTTATTCCACAGTCGTGAAAACTTAAAATTAACTTTTAAAATTCCATGAAGTCATGAAAGCATAAAGGAAACCTTCTAATGTTGAGACTTGAAATAACAAGCACAGCAGTGCTAAAGAACAGTGGTGCCCAAGATTCACTTCGTAACAGCCTTGAACACAGTCTCAGCAACTTTCCAATTTGACCTTGAGAGCTGGCCCAAAAAAGGCACTTTGCGACTTTATTTTAGGAACACTGGACTTGACAAAGTGATTGTCTTTCTTGAATGTATCTGAAACAATAATAAAGGTCTGTCCCAGCTGCATAACCTTAGGACTCTGTCCAGCGGGGATTCAGCAAGAATAATTCCCCAAGTAGCGTGGAGCTCCTATGAATACAAACACCTTCCTCTTTATAGAAGTATGTGGGAAAGTAAGGCTCTCAGCTACATAATATGCTGCGGAATCACCGGCATAACAATTCTGATCAAAGATGACACCTCCCATCTGTTTCTATATGCAGTCTGTTCAGCATAAATCATAAACAGATGGTGTCGTGGTGTCAGTGTCTCACAAGTCATGCTGCAGTCACTGGGTGTTAGCTAGGGCTCAGTCGATGCCTAACGTTGCCACTTTACCCTTAATTGTTGAGCATGTTTCATCCATCGAAATAACCTTTTATCCATCTGAAGCCAAACTGCTTGCTGGTTTCCATGGCGTGGGTGGCCAGAGAACAGGTTTTTTCACCAGCCAAGCTGTTCTTCCAAAGCTGCCTGGCTGCAGTACCATTGTCAACAAGTTTTGCAGAGGATCAGGGGCTGGTAATGCATACGGACTCCCTCCAACCCATTTCCCATCTCTTTGCCACCCACATAGTTAGCCTGATTCTCAGAGCAACACATGCTTTCGCTCTCTCATCCTACTAATTTGTTAGCTGGGGTAGCTAGTCATCTTGCTTTCCTCCCCTTGATCTCGCAGGCTAGGCAGAGTGTTGGAAGGATAGCCTACCTTTGTATAAAAAGCCTCCCATCAGTCAAGGATTTTGAAGGCTTGGATAATGGTGATGCAGGGCTTAACCCTTACTATTTGTGACTACTGTTGAACATCTGGTAATTTAATAGGAGTTGTTTCTGGCTCAAAATCCAATCAGCTAAATTCTTCCTCTCTGATTTCTCCCTGAAGTTGCAGCTGAGCATATTCAGCTGCATTTAAATGACTGAAATTAATTTTTCTCCTCTGTGGTTTCATCTTTGTCCATATCAAGGATCGAGTTTGAAATTCATCTCTCTATTGCTCTGATTTAGAGCCCAATCAGTAAAGCTGGAGCAAAGGCCAAAGTTTCTTAATTTTCCTTGATATTGTTGAGATCCAGAGTCTTGGATATGTCCTGTTCAGAGAGAGGTTGCTGCTTCAAAGCTTGGATGTAAGTCTGGACCTGATGAACTCGAATGGCTGGGAATCATCTGTGCCTCTATCAGACCACTGGGCAACTATTTTTAGCAATGCAGCTACAACTCTGATGTGACATTCTCTATTGCAGTCTCTGTCCCAGAGCCCATAGCATGGGATGGACTTTGTCCAAAGTGGAATAAGTCTTAGTTTGCAGAGACAAAGCTCCAGGAAATTAATTCCTCACCTCAGCAGCAGCTTCAGACCTTCTTGGATATCTCCAAAATCTATGAGAATTCCACCCTGTGAGTGTCAACAACCCCTGAATGTCTTGCAAATCAGAACAGCCAAAGTTCAGCTGCTGTCCTCTCACTTTGACATGTGTGTCTGTGTTCAGAAGTGAGGCACCACATCACTCATTTATTTCAAATACAGCTACAACAGACAAAACTCCAAAGCAATTTTCAGCCTGAGTAATCACTGCAAATTTGCTCCAAATGTTGAACAGATGGAATCTGTATATGACTTCTCTGAGTATAAACACAAGCACCCTGTCATATTTCAATTGCTGATGTAGCAACACAGTGTGGCTCTTTCTAAAGGGAAAGTACGTGATTTTGGGGGTCTGATTATTTGTTTTCTCAGTGCAGTAAAAGATCTGGTGTATTCACTTACAAATAACACATGACAATTGCCAATTGGTTCCACTCCATTCAAATATTTGCTCAGCAAAGCGGTAGTATGAGTTCTCTGCAAAAGGTGTATCCTTGATATCAAAACCAATTTATGCTTAATTTGGCTCTGCTATTGCCACATTTGGTCAATTCCGATATGCAAACCAGCATGAGAACATAAGTGGAAGAGAGAGGATCTTCCTGAGTTGTGTTCTTCTCCCTGGTTGAAAAGGAGGCCTGGCAGTCCCCAAACAGGGCTCTCCTACTGTCTCCTCACTTGCTCTCTGGCTTTAGGAAAGTCTCTTACCAATCCATGCCTGTATCTGTGAACTGAGAACTGAGGTGGTTATTTTCCTTCCATAAAATGTTTTGAGAACTGTTGATGAAAACTACACAAGTCAATATTCTTACTGTTATGGCTTAAGATGGGGATTTCAAATGGGGAGAGCGAGGCTCTGTTCTACCTCTGCTGTTGCTGTTTGTGACCCTGCATAAATACTGTTGTAGAGAAGGAGGAATAGGGTAAGACACACACACACACACACACCCCACACCCCCCACCCTACTTCTCAAAGGAATGACTGGAGACCCCACAGGCTTCTGGTAGGTTGTCTGGGGCAGGTAGTCCTGACCCTTCATGGGTGGTCCCCAGAAGGGACCTGTGCCCTCCTCTCCAGTGCCTCTGTAGGTGATTGGGACCACAGTTTCCCTGTGAATGAGTGGAAACTCCGTTGCTGCTCCCTCCCTTGATGCCTCTCTTTAACCCTTCTGTATTTTCCTTCTACTCTGAAGAATGAGCTAGGATATTCCTCCAACCTTCTTCCCCTCCACTGCAGTGGGTGTCCTAGGGCTGTTTTGCCCTCCTGAGCACCTGGGATCCCTACCCCTGTCCCTCTTCCCCCTCTGCCATTTCCAGACCTGTGAGTGATGGGAGGCATTCCAATACCACCTCCATTGCTGTATTGCCAGTGTGGCAGGACTCTTCCTTCAGAAAACTTACACTGCTGCAAAGTCTCCTGAGCTTTTCCTGTCACCTTTTCCCCAATCACATAAATTCATTACATCCAAAACATACCCTAAGTGGAAGAGGGGCCAAGCAGCCAGATGATTTTTGTGGCTGATTGCAGTGTCTGCTAGAGCCTCATTAGTATTTTAGCTTTCGGACGTAGTTGCAGGATAGATTTGCTAGCTTCATTTGCTTCCAGCAAAAGCTGCTTTAGGCTTACACATGTGAGGCCAAGTACCCCGAGGGAGGATTTAACATGGCAGGCCTATGTGTTAATGTTTTACATAATGTTTAATAAGAAAACCAGCTGTCATTTGCTCTTAGTCAGTTGATTGGTTCTTCAGCAGTTTCCAGTAGCGATGGCAAACTTCTTTCCTGCTGGAGATGCTAAAGTTGTCAACACCTCACACGTAGTATAATGTTTGGGAATGTGCGATATTCCGAAATGTGTGCAGGAATTTCCAGCTTCCACTCTTCCTTTTTGGACCCTGCTAATATCATCTATAAAAATACACAAACATGCAAATTTTCACACATCAAACTTCCTTTTACTTCTCTGTTAGCCTCCTCCTCTCCTTTTTAATAGATGTCTTAAAACTCTTTGCTGTTGGCAGGTTCTCATCACCAGCCTCCACTCTGGCTCCAGTTATATCTGCCTGACTTTTTTTTTTTTTTTTTTTTCCCCACTCCTTTCCATATTTTCTCCTCCGCTATAAAAAGAGAGAAGGGGAAGGAGGGTTAGAGCAGTGTTCTCCGTACAGATCTCCCAAGGGACCTCTCCTTTTGTGCCCATTGAGATCAGTTGCTGGAATCTCTCAGCTCTGCCATTGCTGTCGCGAAGTGCAGAAGTTGGTCCATGAGCTTCTTCTACCATCACTTGCTGACTCTGCTGCCTTGTTTGTGAGCTCTGGCTGATCTGATATTTATGACAGGGGCTTGCTGTCTCCCCTTTGAGATCTATCATACTGAAGAGCTGTCAAAATATTTATCAATAATATTGGTAACTGAGAAGCGTGTAGTGTAGGGGCTAAACAGACATTTGCAATTTTGTTTTTTCACCTCTGCTATTCCAAGTCTGTCCTCCGTGTGTGTGTCCCCTCCGACACGTGAGCAATTTCTTTCACACATACAGATTCACTCAAATTTTTGTTGCTCTGAATTATTTCTTGCTGTTTTTCAGTGATGGGTGGTGTGTGGCGGCTCACAAGTCACAGGATGGTCTCCTGGTTCTCACATGATCAAATAAAGGAAATTTATTTTAGTGCCCCAAAGCCCCTGCTAGTCCCTGCTTGCTATGTACCTTTTTCAGTTATGATGTTCTGAGTGGCTGCATAAACCTTTTCAGGCCACACCATCACTGAGCCTCAACATCCTTTAACTGGAACCTCATCACCCTAAATGCGCCTTGATCTTTGCTGACTTGTTGCCATTTGACATTCTGCTGCTGTGCATTGGGAACTGCTGAGTTTCATCCCACTGTTGCTATTGGGTGGATTTAATAACACTTTGCAATCTGATATGGCACCTTCCCAATACTAAGCTAGGTAATTCTTGTTGCGTTATGCATGAGAATTGAATGAAAGCATATTCAAAGATACAGTCATCTTCTAAGTGACAGAAAAGGATAGTCTTGGGTTTTGCTCCACTCCTGAATAGAGAAAGCCACAACTGAAAAAAATGCAGACTTTGGAATATCAGGGTGATAAAATCTTGTTGCAAAAATGATCGTTAATATGTTCAGGGCTAAGCTTTTTCTTGGACCTTGCATAATGAATTCTGTGGCAAGGTAGTACTGAATGTTACTGTTCTGATGCTATGCCTTAGAGCTTTTCCCTCCTCAATATGCTGTCCAGGCGTAGCCTCCAATACCACAGATCTAACTCATACTGCTTGCAACAGGGACAGGCTTTAACCCTGCATGTCTTTTACCCTGCTCCTGGGGGAGAGGGCTTGGCTTGTAAGGATTGATCTGGTTTAATTTTTCAAGGTCATAAGCAAATATTTTTCCTCCTCACTAGTGCCACTGAGAAAGCGTTCACTTTTTCTTTTACAGTTTGGTACCAGATGGAAAATGCTTCACTGAAGAAAGAGCAAGGCAGGGCCTGCCCCTGGGGACCTGACCTCAGTCGGGATGTGATACTGCAGATGCTGCTGAAAGAGGGACTGACCACTTGAAAGATCATGACATAGGTAAAAAGGTCATGTTGTATTTTATTATATTGGTCTTCCAAAATCAGAGTGTGGTTTGCCAGACTCTGTAAGTTGCTCTGCATGGGTTTTGTTATCTGAACAATATTTAGCCCCATTGGCACTTTTAAACTTCCTGCATATTTTAAACTGCTGCGGAGTTTTAAATCCTTCCTATTTCATATAGCTTTCACTGTTTGAATCCTTGAAAAAAACTTGAAGTTCCATATACTTACACTTTTGAGAGATGAAGCTGTGCCAGGATGCCTTCACAGATCCTGAAAATGGTAATTACAGAAATGGAAGTTACATGTATGCACCAGAAACCTGGGGAGCTGCAATGTTTCTAGCTGCAAATAGATACACGGCCTAGGAAAGGTTAGCATGGTAGCTGTTGATAAGAGAGAGGTGTGTAAGAAATGTGGACCAAAGCAAGTACTTCTCTTCCTTTTCCCATTATTATTGCTATTTTCAGTATTACTTTTGGTCACACATGGCTTCTCAGAGGAAAACCCCCACTTCAGTCTTTTACTGGTCTCTCTACAAGTTTATGTGACAATCTTAGCTGGGGAAGGAGAAGAGAAAGAGCAGCTATAGTGGGGAGACCAGGACCAGAAGGCTGCTGGGTAAATGAATGCTAGCTTAGATGTGGTGACAATTTCTTTTCCCTCCATGGAAAATGCTAATTAAAAATAAAATTCAGAAAAGTCAATGGTTTTTTTTTTTTTCATTCTCAGCAACTGAACTCCAGAAAACTGTCAGTTTTTCATCTAAACCAAGTTTGTCTATATTTTGGCTTTCCAAAGAAAAAAATATTTTTTTAAGAAGAGCTTTACTCAGGAAAGTATTTGGCTGAATGATGCTCTAGTTTCTCTTCAGATGATATAAATATTTCATAAAAATTGTATATTGTCTGTTGACAGCACTGCAGCTGGTCTGAGGCCTCAAATCAGACTGAACGTTGATTGCAGTCATGCTGCAAATGACCTTCCTCCAGCATTTCTGAAGGTGGCTGGTTTTCACTGAATATTTTTGTCTTGGTAGTTTCTGGCATGTGGCAGCTTTGCATGTTACCAAAGCATGTCTCCTGTGCTGTATATTGCTAGCACTGCAAGTGCTGTGGCTCTGGAGGTAAGAAAGCAGGCTGCCTAGGAGGATGAAAACCTAAGGTCGGGGCATCAGGCCGAGTTGTACTCGATAGAGGAATCTAACACGCACAAAGAGGACCCAGCACAGCTTTTGTGGTTCCTAGGGCATTGATGTTCTCCTAGCAAGTGTTGAAGCAGCCTCAGTGCTGCTCTGACTTGGCCTATCTCGTGATCGCTCACAGCAGCACGATTACGCTGGTTCAATCTCCCCAGGGCCCTTCTGGAAGCACTTTCTCCCTACAGGGCACGTACCCTGGGCATTAACAGCACACAGAGTTTATCTTGGCTTCTGAATGCTACCTGAAGATTGTTCCATGCAGCTCCATGCATACCTGCTGCTTGGAACAGGTTTGCGGCTTCTTTGTGTTCCTGGAACTGTGTACAGGTACTGTTTTGACAGCCAGGATCCAGTCTAGAGGAACTCAGTAAGAGAGCCATGAGGCAGCTTCTCTCTTTAGTGAGGCATTTAGATCAATGTTTGTATTTTCATCAAATGTGTGACTTAGAGTCAAAGGACACATTTAGTTTATGTTGTCTAGAAACACAATCCTGTCTTTGTTGAGTTGTGACATCACTGGTGATGAAGGTCTTGCATCGCTGATCTCAAACAAGGATGTTTTCTGCAGCTGATAATAGAGGAGCACATCCTCTAACAGACACCCTGAAGGCATTTCCATATATTCTGAAACAAATTCAATAGCTTGATATTTTTCCTAACAAATGATGAATTATTTATGATAATTAAAATAATTGTTTTATTCTTCTTCCCCCATCATCTTGTTGTAAATCTTTTCTTTAATCCATCACAAATCTGTTGAGAGCATTTGGAGAAAAAGAAGAACCTAAAAAGCCATCGCATCCAAAATGCTGCTCTGCCTGACTGATCGTTCTCACAGCTATTAGCTACTCAGTGCCCCAGTTCAGTGGAGATGGCTTCCAAAAAGATTTCTGTTGTTTTCTAGAAACCTTTTTGTTAGAACAGTATCAAAAAGATGATAGGGAACATCCACATATATTTTTCACTGTTAATACAAATACCTTCTTCTGGTCTTTTTGTAAGCGACACCAGGTGAAGAAATCTGTGACGACCTGCAACAGAGCAACCTACTTAGCTTAGCTTTGAGGTGGGCCTGTTCTTAAGTAAAGGATGGCTCAAAACTTTTTGCAAACGCTATTCAGTAACTGCTTTTTTTTATCACAGAAGCAGAGTTGGGTTTTGTAAATGCCTTTCTTGCCTGCAATTGCTAATAGTTTTTCAGATTATGGAAAATGGGATTCACTTGTATTTCTCTGGTCACCTGGAAAAATCCTAATCAATTTCTTTAATTTTTTTAAATATCCTCTCTGCTGCCTATTTCCTTTGTAGGGTCATATACACTGGCACATTCATGTACAGTGTGCTGCTGGCTCTGCATCATTCAGCTATGACCCTTCTCAGAAAAACAACCTGAAAAAGACAATTTCAATTGCAAAATCAACCCTTCACTTCTATATTCATCCTTCTCCATTGTAGATAACTAACCTAACTGAGGTTTTAGGTGAATCTTACAAAGTTGTGCCTCAATTCTCTCCATTAGCAGTAGAAGCCAGGGGTGCCTACGCTCCTAACTTGTTTGACTCAAGTTACATGTCTGAAGCGTGGTGGGATGAATCCAGGTTAGCGCCTCATGCCCTTTGTGCATCTGGAGTGGAGTTAAAAACAGCACAACAGAGCACAAGACCCAGTCTCATGTGTTGGCGGCTGCTCTCGTTATTCACATGAGGGCTTGCAGCAGTATTTCCTGTGTGCTCTTTGAGTCCCCACTGAAAGCAGAACTAATGTTTTCTGGGCAGGCTTTTCCCTGGCACTTATTGCCCTCTCCATGCTCTGTGGATTGCAGTGAATCGATCACCCCATCCCTGGTTTGCTGTTATCCGCCTTTTGCTGATAGGAAAGTGAAGGAGGGAGAAAGGAAGGGCAAAAAATATCCATGAGATTTGGGCTCTTGAGGTAGCAAGGTTATCTGCAGTTTCAGGGCTAGTCCCTCTTATCTGAGATACACCCCTTTCCCGGGAAGGTGTTTGTGTATAAGACTGTGTCCAAACTGCTAAATAAAACAACATCCTGTAGCAGATTGAAGCATTGAACAGTAATTATCCACGTCACTTCTTTGTCAGTTTATTCCCTACCGGGGCTGGGCTATGCCAGTTGGCAGTCTGTGTGGCTAAGGGAAGGTGATGCTCCGGAGACTGTCCCTCACAGGCAGGATGGAAGACACGGTGCAGCGCCTGACTCCCTCCTCAGTCCCCTGACACACTCCAGCAAGCCTTGCTTCCTCAAACACTCCGGTATGCCCTTATGCCATGCTGCATGGCATGTGTATTTCACATGCACTTGCTATAGAATTATCACTCAGCTGAAATCACATGATGTGTTTAAGTCCCATGATTCCAGATATTTTGTATTACACACCATCCTCTGTCCCAATAATGTCTTAAGGCTGCAAAGCATTACATGGGCCCCAGAGGACATGCAGGGCCAAGTCTGTATGGTGTGGATGTGACCCACTGTGGGTCACTTGGCCTCAGTCTTGGTCCTGTTGTTATTTAGCAGTATAGATATAGGCAGAGAGGCTGGAGGTCTGGAGCCAGGTACCTCTGGGGGGAAAGGGCAGGTGATGGGGGTGCCAACTGTAAGACCTGGAGCTGAGGGAGCTCCTGGTGTTTAGGATAAATGGGGAAGAGCCATCTGCAGCACAGAGGCACTGGTCAAAAGCTCTTCTTTGGGCCAGCACTAATGTCATTTGGGGATTTATGCAAGCTGATGGTGCAGCCAAAAAGTGAAAGGGTTGTTAAGCATTGGAACGGGCCGCCGAGGGAAGTGATCGAGTCCCCACCCTGGAGGTATTTAAAAGATGGGTAGACGAGATGCTTAGGGACATGGTTTAGTGGTGGAATGACAGTGTTAGGTTAATGGTTGGACCTGATGATCTTAAAAGTCTTTTCCAACCTAAATGATTCTGTGATTCTATGCCCAAAAGGGAAGGTTGAAACAGCCATTGCCTGTTGGGATTTATCTGTGCTAGCTGTCCAGGTCTCCAGCCCATGGTCTAGGGCAAAAGTCACGTGATTCACATGTCCATTTTAGGTGTCTGAAAGACCTTTAGATCTTAGTGAGGTGAAGCACACCCTGAAATCAGGTAGACAACTACACTTGGATGAACGGCTCTCCCCTTTGTTCTGGGGAAAGTTGTCAGCCTGAGCCTGTTTTTGGTTTGTTTGGGTTTTTTTCCCCAATGCTATTTGGTACCAGAGTTAAATGCAGCAGGAGTTGTGCCCAGTGGGAACTTCTGCACATTTGACATTTCTCTGAGCTCTGGCACTGACAGCTAGAACAAAGCTAGGGTGGATGAACTTGATCACAGATGTGAATATCTGCCTTTATCAGAATACCAAAGTAAAAAGGCAGTTTCTTCTGATAATCTTCCTTCATGCAAGTCTGCAAGGCTTTTTCCCCACAGAAATAGAAAATGGGAAGTACTTTTTGGTTAGACCTGTCCTCTGTAAATTCTGTGGTTTGTGTTCCTTAATACTGTAGTTACTGACTAGCAACAAGTAGTTGCTGTTTTCTATTGTTATTCTTAGAATCTAGATATAGATGGTACAATAAAAGTCAAGGGGAGAAAATAATGTAGTGCTTCAGACTTGCAATATTTTGAAAGCAGCTACTGAAGTCAGAGGCTCATGTGCTGAGCTCTGGTATACCTGGTAATACTGGCAGGAGTTGGGTATATATGTCTGCAATGTGGGGAATTAACAGGAAATCTCAGGTGACAGGTCTTGCAAATAAACCAGGCATGACATCTGTAGATCACAACCTGTACCAAATCCCAGTGGCTGCATTTTATAAGGCTCACTAGGAGGCACAAGTCTGAAATTTCCAGTAGTAAGCCACTAGCCTTAGGCTCTAACAGATGGAAATTATGGAGACTGTTATATCAGCTAATGAATGCAGAGTTAGGCCCTGTCAACAGATCACTGAATGCTACTACTTTACTCCTGGCTTTGCCCTTGCGATGCTGGGCAGTGGTCAAGGTCATTTTGTAACTAATTTAACCTTTGTAATTCCGTTTCCTTGTCTGCAAAATAGGACAGTGGGTGATCACATTTGCAGAAAAGATCCACTGATGAGAAGAACTAGATTATGGCTTGGGGGTAGTTTGCCCACATACTGAGCAAGTCTTTTCTTTGTTCTTGTTTTGTAATGGCCTGCTTGTCCTTTCCTTCACCTTGCATGTGGCGTTCCTCTGAAGGGAACCAAGTGGGAAGGGCCATATGAGAGAGCTTCAGTTGCACCTGTATTCCTGTGCTGAGTATTTGTTAGCTGACTCTAGAAGGTTTCCCCTTAGCCCAGTGATAGCCTCAGCAAGTCACTCTTTGGATGTGCCTTGCTCTCTTTGTTGACTAGATACAGCAGCAGTTCATTCCCTCTGAATATGGTCCATAATGTCAAACCAAAAGCCAATGCCCTGATTTTGCTTGTTTCGTGAAAGCTGAGAATAATGTTTATGTGATTTTCATTTGGAATCTGCATTCCACTAGGTTCACTCAAATGTTTAATCAGCATAGCTCAAATGTTTTAGCAACTTCCTCCTGAACCTCAAGACTATAATAAAACCTGAAACGGAGCAATTTATTTGCAAGCCTTTAAGACAATTCAGAAAATTATCTTCTTTACAGAAATGCATCCTCCAGGAGCACAGAAAGTAATAGCTTTCCATTTCACCCTCAAAGAAGAATTAAATTTCATTTTTAGTTAGACTTTTGCACATTCACGTCCTTCCTCTCTAGGGACCCTGTTTTACTAACAGCTATAAAGCTTTCCAAGCTCCCAGAAAGAAGCCAGAATGGACTGTGACAAGCAGACATTTCCGTAGGACATCAGGGTTACGCATGTAACTCAGGCATGGCCCATCTGTAGCTCAAACATTGTACCAAAGCCTCCTGCTCCAGCAGTGCAGCCTGCCAGTGCAGAGGTCCTGGGGAGGACCAGGGAGTTTAGGTGGGTGCTCTGGTTCCCTTCCATCAGTGCAGCATGCACCAGATGGGGCTGAGCAAAACTTCCCTACTTTCTCTCCCTCAGTTCCGCCACCATTTTTGAGCCTTACCTGCAAGAACTTCTGCCTTAACCTTTGCTGGGGTAGCAAATGCCACTGTGTGATGCTTTATTGCATTTGTACAAACATCCACCAGTGACTAAGGGCTCCATCTACAGAGTGATGTAGAATCAAGACCCAGAAAGGACCGGGGCCAAATTTTGGTGCCCAGTTCCCAATCTGCAGGAGTAGGGTTCATTCTGTTCCCTCTACCTGCCAATTCCTTCCTAAAATCGGAGATTTCTAACCTGCATAGGTTACTAAGATGTCCTGCAGATACCTTCAAATGTTACTTTTGGTAAGGCCATGCAGGAAAACCACTTTGCTTATGTGACAGGCTTGTACTGGGGGGAGTTAATTTTCTTCATAGCAGCCTATGTGGTGCTGCTATGAAAACCAGATTGCTCAGAGGCTTGTTCTGGTGGTGTATATCATAGAATCATAGAATCACAGAATGCTTTGGGTTGGAAGGGACCTTTATAAGTCATGTAGTCCAACCCCTCTGCAGTGAGCAGGGACATCTTTAACTAGATCAGTTTGCTCAGAGCCCCATCCAGCCTGACTTTGAACATCTCCAGAGATGGGACATCCACAGCTTCTCTGGGCAACCTGTTCCAGTGTCTCGCCACCCTCATCATAAAAAATTTCTTCCTTATATCCAATCTAAATCTACCCTCTTTTAGTTTAAAACTGTTGCCTCTTGTATCATACAGGCCCTGATAAACAGCCTTTCTCCATCTTTCTTATAAGCCCTCTTTAAGTACTGAAAGGCCACAATAAGGTCTCTCCGCAGCTTTCTCTTCTCAAGGCTGAACAACCCCAAGTCTCTCAGCCTGTCCTCACGTGAGAGGTGTTCAAGCCCTCTGACCATTTTTGTGCCCATTTTCCCTTTCTTACCCCAAGTCAAATCTGGCTTGCCCACAACAGTAATCACTTAGATCACCCTGTCTTTATCTCAACACATGGGCTTTCTTACTCCTGGGGTTTTTTTTTCCTATTTTCTGCCCCATCCCACTGGGAGTGTGAGGGTGGAGAGTGAGCAGCTGGGTGGGAGTTTGACCATTGGCCAAGGCTAGCCCACCAGAGGTAGCATCCTTGGAGCACATTTAAAATGCAACCATAGAACAAGTTTCTGCCAAAATGGCTCCTCTTGTGTCGGGAGTGTTTGCCCATGGCATACATTCAGTCCCTTCCTCTGCCTAAAAGAGGTCAACTCTTACCACCCTGCCCTGTTGGCTGTGTACTCGGCTTCCTGTCTTGCCTATTAAAGTTGTCATTTAAAAAAGAAGATTAAATGTTGGCTGAACCAGAGATGGTAGGGAAGAGTAAGTGGTGCACTCACTTGGCAGGTTGATGCTGGTTACTGTCCTGACCAGCTGCTTCATGCAGACAGGTCATTGAATGAAATGAATAAACAGTCCATGGAGCAGGGATCAGGATCTGGGGGATCCCTCATCCACCTGTGCAACGGATCTGCTCAGCAGGCCAAAGAGTTATACTCCCTTTTTGTCTCTCGGGGGATTCAAGAATGTCAGTCTTTGGTTTGAGAGCTAGTAATGCAGGGGTATTATCTGGTGAAAAAAATACTCTGTCTTCTAGGGACTAGAGTTTCCTAAAGTGTCTTTGGCATGCAGCAAGTCTGCAGCACTCAAAGAGATCATGCTTGCATCACAAAGTTCAACTCCTTGCTCCAAATCAGCCCAAACTGGTGATTTGAAATCGTCTAACCATTGGCTGGACTTGTTTCTCTCTGGCTTTAAACAGCCAGTATGTCATAAATGGGCTCACAGCTGACATTTCTAAGCAGACACAACTACATGTTCTTCTTGGTGGCCTTCCCTGTTGGCTAGGCTCAGGCAGCCCTTTGCTTGGTTTGCCTGTTTCCACTGAAGCCAGCTGCACTTTCTACTGGTCCGTGACATTACCTGGTGAGCCCTGAATACCCTACCCAGGTCTGTGAGGTCTCTCCGGTTCTGACTAACTGAGTTCCCCTTTGGATTTAGCCCTCAGGTCAAAGTATCAAATTTGTCTTCCCTGTGATTGATCCTAGTTTTAAAAACAGGTCTCTAGAAAGGTGAAACGGTAATGTGTTGCATCCTCTAACTTTGCACATTACACAGTGGCAGGTTGGAGGCGGCAGCCTGTGAGCTAAAAAAATCTGAGACAAACTTTTGCAGAGACCTAAGAGCATTCTCAGAGTTCCCTCCTCAGTCCTCTCTTCCTGTGCTAATCCAAACACAAGTCAGGAGGCTTGTGCTGCTCTTAATCCCAGCAAGACTCTGCTAACCATGCTGCATTTCAGTATTCTGGGCACTATCTATCTGATCAATTGTCTTCTCATGGAGAAAAGGCAGATTTTTCTTGTATTACCATCACTCTTGAAAAAATAAAGCATAGAGTAGAATAGGCTAGACCAGAATAGACTATTTCAGGAAAAGACTATATTGCGTATGGAAGGGTTAAACCGAATCAGTTCTTCCTGCAGAGTAGCCAGATGTGGTTGTTTTCCCCTCCACCAGACAAGCCCAGCAGTAGCCCTATGAGGATATCAATCACTGTGAAGACTTTCTGTGCAGCTCAGTAGTGTGGGCTGATCTGATCCCAGCTTCATCTTTATTTGATCAGCTGTGAAGCCAAGTCTGGTGAGGATATGGTCTTGTGCTACCCTGCAGGCTTGTTTGGGTTTTGGGGTGATTTTTTAACTTCTTCATGTCTTAGTTCCAAGTTCCTAAATCTAGTTTAGTTGTTGACTATAGATCATTAGTTGAAGTAGTAAGTGTCTGTTTTCTGTGAGTTTCCTCTGAATCATGGGGAGCTGGACAGTAAAGCAGCTAGCACTGGAAGAAATAAACAGTCCCAGGTGCTACTTATAGCCTCTTCAGATTAATTTTTGAAGTTGTCTTTTTAGAAATTATCATTTATTCAGATACTAACAAAAGCCATAAAATATATTTTAAAGCACTGAGTTTTCTGTTCTTTTCAGCAGCTCTGTACATAATACCCAGAGAGACTGGGCGAAAACTAGTGCAAACCACAACATTACTTTTCGGCCACTGGTGACTGATCAGATGAGCACAAGCAGCTGGTCCATGTCTGCTTTCACTCTTTCTCAAGCAGTAATGTATCTGACTAAAAACTTTGTTCCTAGTTTTTTTGTATGGCTTGAGTCCTTCTCTCTGGGAATGTACAGTGCAGAGCAATGCAGCTGTTTTTTTCCAGTAAATCCAGTCATATTTCCTACATTCTAAGCTGTCCTGATGGCATATGTACCTGTCCTGGGGCCGTCATGCCCTTTTGCTTGACCAGGCACATGTGCTGCTACATAAGGCTCAGCCAACACACCCCTTCTGGACCGTTAGCTCAAACTTGTGTCCTGTTCTCTTCTAATGTGGGAATTTGGGAGAAAAACCAAACTTCTGTGACATTAACTTGGTGAATACTTTTGTTTAAGTTAACTATCTTGAAAGGCAGAAGTGGGCTGGAACTGAAACTTCACAGCTGAAATACTTTGATTATACTTATTTTTTTGGGCTGTACCTTGCTTGAAGGTAACTTAGACCCACTGCATCTTTAGTGGATCCTCAGGGAGTTAGAGTTACAGCTATCTTGTGGAAACACAGATTTGATTCATATGATATTAATATTTCTCTTCCGTCTTCTCCATTTCTTGCTTTGTTGAAAACTTCTGTTAGTGGTCTGCAAGTGTCAGTTGATAGAAAATTTCTCTGGCATATCCACATGAAGCTTGTGGATGAGGTTTTCTGCTCCTCAGGCTGTAACAGTAATTATGAATCAAATGACAGAGTGAAGCCTCTAGAGATTGGAATTTCTTCTAAAATATGAAGCCTATGACAATGCTGTCCACCTAACCATGTACTAATACTAATTTTATTTATATGTTAAAAAGATCATTTGTATTAAATCTTGTTCTGATTTAAGCGTTAGTTCTTAAATGCTATTTTGGGATTTGATTTAATTTAATGATTTAATTCTCACCACATAAGGAAATGCTTTTACCCCAAAGTACTGGTGGGAAACCTGTGGCAGAGAACTCCTATGTGGCTGCCAATAGGGAGGCAGAGGAAGGCCATGGGGGTGTACGGCTGTGCTGGAGTCCCATCTACTCATGCAGAGCTAATGGGTTTTGAATTGAGGCATGGGGGAATCGTTGGTTCTCATACTGCTTACCACAGAGGAAAACAGGGGCCCTCACTCTCTGCTCTTCAGTGCTACCTTGTAAACACAGCTTGGGGACCTGGATAGTGCAGAGCCAGGATGATTTAAATTCATTATTT
This sequence comes from Gorsachius magnificus, assembly GCA_034008185.1. Classification (NCBI taxonomy): domain Eukaryota; kingdom Metazoa; phylum Chordata; class Aves; order Pelecaniformes; family Ardeidae; genus Gorsachius; species Gorsachius magnificus. The sequence goes on from CM067086.1 coordinate 52,337,918, forward strand.
AAATAGATACAGTGACTATCTTATTGAATTGCAATGAACTGTTTATGTGTGAACCTCCATTTGAAACGTTACCCCTAATCAAACACCAGGAGAAAAGAAGCCTTCATGTTTTCATTGGGCTTCAATGTTTCATTTTATCTCATAATAGCTGTTTCCCTATTTTTATTGAGCCTAAGATCAAAGCAATAACTTTGTGAAAAAGCAATCAATTCTAGTCAATCTAATAAGCAGCAAGGAACTGCTTTGACTTAATGAAAAGCTTTTAGCCCCATCTCTGTGGCTATCAGGCTGTGCTTGCTGGCGCTACCCTGTGCTCGTGTCTCAGCTTCCCTTGGTCCCTGCCCCGTTCAGTCCCCGGGCAGTAAGGGCCAGACTCGCAGTGCTGCAGGTATCTGCGTGCTTTTCCCACTGTGGGAGCGTGAGCAGCTTTAGTCTATTCAGCTCACACAAGAAAGGCCTGAATAATTACACCTTGGAGACTTTCCTGGAGCTGAGGGTAAACAGCAGGCAGGTGGAATTCTATTCACTTCTAATCTAAGCAGAACTTACCCGGCTCTTGGTATCCAGCATGGAACACTTCAGCTTATTACTTTTTTCACTTACCACTTCCCAGTCCAAAACCAAGCAGTAAGTTGGTGCATGTGCTCAGGTCATTTACTTCCTGGGGTTTTCACATACCAGGGCCACATTTCTGGAATTCCTGCTATTCTTTAAAACACAGAGCTCCAGTTATCTCCAAGCTTCTATTGTTAACTATGTTCCAGGCACCAAACTTTACCTTTTGGCAGACCAGTTAGAACAAGATGTTGCTTCTCCAGTGGAGGTTGCTGTGAGCAAGATAGACCACAGTTCATCAACTTAATTTACTGTTCAAATTGTGCAGCTGATCTGGAATGCCAGGCAAGAAGGCGATGACTGGCACTTGCATTAGCATTAGCTTCAAGATGGCAAGCAGCCTTTGCTGCCTGGTTCTGCCTATTCTCTCCCAAAGACTATTTCTGATATGTAGAAGCCTGCAAAGAGAAGCAGGGTAGAAAAAGCAAAAAAAAATACACAGGACAAAGGCTGAAGCATCAAAAGACTATCATCTGCTGTAGCCACTATTCAGATGAGCCAGCCATGCAGGACACTCTGGCAGCACTCTTTGCCATAGTCAATGCAAATATTACACCAATGTATATATCCTGGTTATATAGGTAAAAATTTATGTCAAAATGACCTCATGCATGGCCTCAGAATCCCCTACAGAAAAGCACCCTCAAAACACCTTCAGGTCTCTAATCTAATTATTGATCTCAGCAGTGAGTTAAAAGACAAGAAGAAAGCTTTTATTTTGGCCTCTTTTAAATTAGAACAGTATTTATCAGGCCTCAGATGTCTTTGGTACAAAGGCATTCATTTAATAGCTTTAAAATGATAAAATCTGACAAAAACCTGGTAGAAAATGTCCTTATGTATTCTCACATGATCTTGGGAGGACACTTGAGAATGATTATAATGATCTATGGAGTTTGTACTCATACTTAAAGGCAATAAATGATTTTGGTTCTTGAGCAGTGAGCAGCCATCATCACAGCCTTGAAGGAGGCCAGAGAAGTGTTTTAAATGCTGTCAGTGGGAGTTTTAAATCCACTCAGAACTTTGTTAGTGTCTACATATTTTGTAAGACATTCAGATACTACTAAAGTGATGAGCAGCAAGATAAAACCACAAAGCAGAGTGTAATAGCTGAAGTTGGGTCAAGGACAGACGAAGTCCATTTGTCAGAAGTAAATTGTTCAGAGTTCACACTCACCTAGACTTTTTTGATCCAATAGGATTCTGTGGTGAGCTGCCAGTACGGTTAGCTCTCAGAAAGTGAATGTTAATGCAGAGTCTGTGGATTGCTTTGCCAGTGAGGTAGAAGTCCCATCTGCTTTGTGTAGGGATTTCAGAAAAGCTTATCATGACCTGTATATGTTTCCATTGCACATGCAGATCTCAGACCCACACAAGAACCAAATGCCTTGTAAAATGAGATTTTTGTTCATTACATAGAGATTACATTTCAAAAAAGTATATAAATAACCCACAGAATTCAATCCCATTGAAAGTATAGGTTGTAAAGATCCTCTTCCTGCCTCCTGGTCTTAATGCTACAGACTTCAAAACACTTCTTATTTAAGAACTGTCCCTTACCCCCAAGGTGAATTGGGAGTGGCTGTGCTTTAAGAGTTGCCTAATTACATATTTAACTGTGACGCTGGAACCTTTCTGTCTCTTGGGTGATAAACCTGCCTAAAATACATACTGGCCCTGTCATACTGTCTCTGTGGGGGTGTCGTGGTTTAACCCAGCTGGCAACTAAGCACCACGCAGCCGCTCGCTCACTCCCCCCCTCCCTCAGTGGGATGGGGGAGAGAATCAGAGAAAAGAAAAAAAAAGTAAGACCCGTGGGTTGAGATAGAGACAGTTTAATAAGAGAGAATAATAATAATAATAATAATAATTATAATAATGGTAAGAGAATATACAGAATATATAAAACAAGTGATGCACAATGCAATTGCTCACCACCCGCTGACCGATGCCCAGCCCGTCCCGAGCCGCGATCACCCCCCCGAGCCGCGATCACACAGCCCGAGCTGCGACCACTCTGCCCGCGACCGACCGACCGACCGACCGACCCGACTGACTAACCCCCCCGAGCATGACGTTATATGGTATGGAATAGCTCTTTGGACAGTTTGGGTCCTAGCTGTGCTGTACTCCCAGCTTGTTATGCACCTGGCCAAGCAGGAGAAGCTCCAAAAGTCCTTGAGCAGTCTGAGCACTACTTGGCAACAACTAAAAACATCAGCGTGTTATCAACATTTTTCTAGTACTAAATCCAAAGCACAGCACTATGCTAGCTTCTGTGAAGAAAATTAACTCTATCCCAGCCGAAACCAGGACATTATCCACCCCTTATTCTATACCATTTACGTCATGCTTATGTCCTACCCTTACAATACATTCCAATTAATCACCACCATTTTCTCATTTTTTGGTATATACATACAGATATCATTCCCTTAGTCTATGGGCCATCCCTCTGAAATGTCCATTGGGCTCATCTAGTCCACGGTTTTGGGCTCCATCTGTCGTAACAGTCTTTCAGGGCAGGAAAGATGGGGTCTGGTGTTGGGTTGTTGCATGCTGAAGTCAGTTCTGGTTCCATCCGCTGCACTTCCTCAGTTTCTTCAAAATTCATTCATCTTAATCTGGGTGATCCTTACTGTTATACCATTGATAGAACACACAGCAATAGTAAAAATGATGACATACTGTATTATACAGCAATTAACATTATACAATTCAGTTCATTGGCTATTTTCACCCAAAATCAAATCCCTTTGAGGTACACATTGGACTTTCCCATCCTTCCAAGTAGAGCCAGGTCCTTGAGCAAAAGCAATCCCACGGATGGGTTTGTCTTTACCTGAGGCAGGAGTAACCCAGACTGTCTTCCCCAGTATATTTTTTACATGCACTACAGGGACTTTATCCCCTTCTACAGTACGTAAGAGGTTTGATTGGGCAGGGCCAGCTCGGTTGGCAGATCCTCTAGTGTTGACTAACCAGGTAGCCTTTGCTAAATGTGTATCCCAATGTTTGAATGTTCCACCACCCATTGCTTTCAGTGTAGTTTTTAACAGTCCATTGTATCGTTCAATTTTCCCAGAGGCTGGTGCATGATAGGGGATGTGATAGACCCACTCAATGCCATGCTCTTTGGCCCATTTGTCTATGAGGCTGTTTTGGAAATGAGTTCTGTTGTCTGACTCAATTCTTTCTGGGGTGCCATGTCACCACAGGACTTGTTTTTCAAGGCCTAGGATAGTGTTCCGGGCAGTGGCATGGGGCACGGGATATGTTTCCAGCCATCTGGTGGTCGCTTCCACCATGGTGAGCACATAGCGCTTGCCATGGCGGGTTTGTGGAAGTGTGATATAATCGATCTGCCAGGCCTCCCCATATTTGTATTTCAGCCACCGTCCTCCATACCAGAGAGGCTTTAACCGCTTGGCTTGTTTGATCGCAGCACATGTTTCACATTCATGGATAACCTGTGCAATAGCGTCCATAGTTAAGTCCACCCCTCGATCACGAGCCCATCTATATGTTGCATCTCTTCCTTGATGACCTGAGGTGTCATGGGCCCACTGAGCTAGAAACAATTCACCCTTATGTTGCCAGTCCAGATCCACCTGAGCCACTTCAATCTTAGCAGCCTGATCTGCCTGCTGGTTGTTTTGATGTTCTTCAGTGGCCTGACTCTTGGGTACATGAGCATCTACGTGACGTACTTTTACAACCAGGTTCTCTACCCGGGCAGCAATATCTTGCCACAGTGTGGCAGCCCAGATGGGTTTGCCTCTACGCTGCCAGCTGCTCTGCTTCCATTGCTGCAACCACCCCCACAGGGCATTTGCCACCATCCATGAGTCAGTATAGAGATAGAGCACTGGCCATTTTTCTCTTTCAGCAATATCTAAAGCCAGCTGGATGGCTTTCACCTCTGAAAACTGACTTGATTCACCTTCTCCTTCAGCAGTCTCTGCGACTTGTCTTGTAGGACTCCATACAGCAGCCTTCCACTTTCGATGCTTTCCCACAAGACAGCAAGACCCATCAGTGAACAGGGCATATTGCTTCTCGTTTTCTGGCAATTTATTGTACAGTGGGGCCTCTTCAGCACGCACCACCTCCTCCTCTGGTGATACTCCAAAATCTTTGCCTTCTGGCCAGTCCATGATCACTTCCAAGATTCCTGGGCGATTGGGGTTTCCTATTCGAGCCCGTTGTGTAATCAGTGCGACCCACTTACTCCACGTAGCATCAGTTGCGTGATGTGTAGAGGGGACCTTTCCTTTGAACATCCAGCCCAGCACCGGCAGTCGGGGTGCCAGGAGGAGCTGTGCTTCAGTACCAATCACTTCTGAAGCAGCTTGAACCCCTTCATATGCTGCCAATATCTCTTTTTCAGTTGGAGTATAGTTGGCTTCAGATCCTCTGTATCCCCGACTCCAAAACCCTAGGGGTCGGCCTCGAGTCTCTCCTGGTGCTTTCTGCCAGAGGCTCCAGGTAGGGCCGTTCTCTCCGGCTGCGGTGTAGAGCACGTTCTTTACATCTTGCCCTGCCCGGACCGGCCCAAGGGCTACTGCATGCACTATCTCCTGTTTAATTTGTTCAAAGGCTTGTCGTTGTTCAGGGCCCCATTTGAAATCATTCTTCTTCCGGGTCACTTGGTAGAGAGGGCTTACAATCTGGCTGTAATTTGGAATATGCATTCTCCAAAAACCCACAAGGCCCAAGAAAGCTTGTGTTTCCTTCTTGCTAGTTGGTGGAGACATGGCTGTTATTTTGTTGATCACATCCATTGGAATCTGACGACGTCCATCTTGCCATTTGATTCCTAAAAACTGGATCTCCTGTGCAGGTCCTTTGACCTTACTTTGTTTAATGGCAAAACCAGCCTTCAGAAGGATTTGGACTATTTTCTTCCCTTTCTCAAAAACTTCATATTCCCGGAGCTGGCTAGCCATTTCATCTACTGTTGGTCCCCATCCAGCTTCCCAGCTCATTATTGCCCATGTGTTGGCATATGATGTTGGTGCGCTCCGTAACAACTTCTGCCACATGGGTCGTGTGCACTGGACACTATCTGGATCTTTAGGCAACTGGTCATTATCCAGGTCACTATAAATCACTTCCAGGACAGCCAGTTCCCTCAGGTACTGGATGCCTTTCTCCACGGTGGTCCATTTGCCTGGGCGATGTATGACATCTTCCTTGAAGGGATATCTTTCCTTCATGGCTGACAGTAGTCGTCTCCAGAGGCTGAGGACTTGTGTCCCTTTTCCAATCACTTTGTCAATGCCGCCTTCCCTAGAAAGGGATCCCAGCTGTTTGGCTTCCTTACCCTCCAGTTCCAGGCTACTGGCCCCATTAACCCAGCATCGGAGCAACCAGGTGACAAGATGCTCTCCTGCACGACGGCTGAAATCTTTTCGCATGTCTCGCAGCTCACCCAAGGATAGAGACCGTGTTGTTTCTGTCTCATTTATGAGCTCTTCCTCTTCCTCCTCCTTTTGTGATGGCCCTGGTCTTTCATCCTCCCTTTCTAAATGAGTTGACTTTCGCTTCCAAGATTTCTTCTTGTGTATAGGGGCAACAGATACCGGCACAGGTTCGCTCCCTGTTTTAGCTGCAATGTCTGTTGCTGGGGTTTGAGTAGCTACAGTGCATGTTGCAGGGGTTGGAGTAGCCGCAGTGCCTGTGTCCACAGTTCAGGTAGCTACAGTAGGTGTCGCAGGGGCTGGAGTAGCAGCAGTGCCTGTGTCCACAGCTGGAGTAGCTACAGTGGGTGTCGCTGGGGTTGGAGTAGCCGCGGTGCCTGTGTCTGCAGTTGGAGGAGCTACAGTGGGTGCCACTGAGGTTGGAGTAGCTGCAGGGCCTGCTGCAGGAGTCGATCTTTGGATGGTATATAATTTACGTAGGAGTCTAACCCTGAGTAAAAGCTGAACTATATTCAGGATACCTAGCAATAGGGCCATGCTAGTTGGAACATCCCAAGGATATTCAACATTCTCAAGAACTGTTTTAATTAGCTCAGAGAAGAAGGGGAAGATGGAGTAAGGTGACTCCCCCACAGGCTGGCTCTCCGAGGATAAAAAGTAAAATGTGTAATTATTCATAATTCCCAATAGATGGTTCCCAAAATACAGAGGTGAAAGCAATACTGAGTAAAAATATGAGCTTAATCTGATGACCAATAATTTTATCATAGCATAAGCCAGTATTATACAGTACAGCAGAACAGTAGCTTTAATCCACTTGCGAAAAGTGACAACCAGCAGCACAGGGAGTGCATACAGCAGGTAAGGTGATATATAAAAGAACTCCATGAACAAGGACAGCAACTCTGAGAGCAAATAAAACAACATTGTGACCAGCGACTATTAGACTAATATAACAAATGCTTATCACAAATTCGTTTTAAAAATGTTCAGATCTGTCATTATCTCAACCCTTCAGGCCCCACGTTGGGCGCCAAAATAGGACTGTCGTGGTTTAACCCGGCTGGCAACTAAGCACCACGCAGCCGCTCGCTCACTCCCCCCCTCCCTCAGTGGGATGGGGGAGAGAATCAGAGAAAAGAAAAAAAAAGTAAGACCCGTGGGTTGAGATAGAGACAGTTTAATAAGAGAGAATAATAATAATAATAATAATAATAATAATAATAATAATAATAATGGTAAGAGAATATACAGAATATATAAAACAAGTGATGCACAATGCAATTGCTCACCACCCGCTGACCGATGCCCAGCCCGTCCCGAGCCGCGATCACTCCCCCTGAGCTGCAATCACACAGCCCGAGCTGCGACCACTCTGCCCGCGACCGACCGACCAAACCGACCGAGTAACCCCCCCCCCCGAGCATGACGTTATATGGTATGGAATAGCTCTTTGGACAGTTTGGGTCCTAGCTGTGCTGTACTCCCAGCTTGTTATGCACCTGGCCAAGCAGGAGAAGCTCCAAAAGTCCTTGAGCAGTCTGAGCACTGCTTGGCAACAACTAAAAACATCAGCGTGTTATCAACATTCTTCTAGTACTAAATCCAAAGCACAGCACTATGCTAGCTTCTGTGAAGAAAATTAACTCTATCCCAGCCGAAACCAGGACAGGGGGGTGGAAAAGATGACCTCCAGAGGTCCTTTCAACTTGAGTCATTCTGTGATTCTGTGACCTTTTCCTGTAACAGAGAGTGAAGGCAGAGGATGAACTTATCATTTGATTCAAATTTAATATTGAGCAGCTTTGCTGTAGGTAACTTAATATATGAGAACAATTTCTTGGTGTAATTCTTTTCCCAGATCAAATAGTTTGAACTGGAGTGTATTAAAAGAATCGTTTACCTGAGACCTTTGGGACTGAAGGAAGCACCCACAGGAAGAAGAATGCCTAAAAATAGATGTGGCAGATGAACATGAGCATTTCTGGGTGCCAGTTTACATGCTGTATAATCACACTCATACTTTGCCACCCACCACTTCCTCTGGGCACACACCTTGGCTTGGGCAACATGACAACAGCACTGGGGATCTTGCATCCTTCTTCTTCAAAAGTAAAAGGTCTGAAGCAATTCAGCAAAAGGTGAATCTCAGACAGCTGATGACTGGGCAGGCCCAGGTACAACAGGGTACCGTGAGGCAGTCGTACAGAGGGCAGAGCTGTACACAGACACTAAGTAGTTCGTTATGCCATTAGTCTCATGACATGGCACTTGGACTGTGCAAAGTACACTCTGCGTAATCGTATTTTTCATTGCAAAGCTGTACAGAGCTTTATCACAAGAGTGTAACCAATCACTACTGTGTTTTCTGATGTTTGCTAATGATCAGCTGCGACATTCTATTAATATGAAAGTAGCATCTGCATCATTTTATTATAGATTGACACTGAATAACCGGAAATTAACCTTTTTTTTATTTTCTAGGATTCTTTTACTTAGAGAACATTCATCCCTTTTAAAATAGAGCACTCTACTTGCCTTCCCTTTTAAATACCTCTCCCATAAAACAGTTGCAAACACCAAAGCCAAACCAGCAAAACATTGGGAGAATCATCAAGTGAATACTATTATTTTAAATTTACTTTCAGGTACTTTTCCTAACAATATCGGGGATACATTTCTTGTATTTGATAATGCACATCTTGCTGGTAAGACAGGTACTAATTAACATACCCTGCATTTAAGATTCCCTAATGACAATCAAAGAACAAAGGTCTTGGGAATACTTAACAATCAAAGCTAAAGATAACAGTTGACTTCAGATCAATCTGATCTTTACCAGAATGCATTTGGCTACAAAGACATGAAGTAACCCCTGTAATCCTTTAAGTGAGGTTACTCCAATCATAAAGAGGCCATAAAAATAGCACTTGAAATTTAAGAGGTTTATGGTGGTCAGCACCCTAGACTAGTTGTTCTGAAGAAGCATCAAAGGAAAATATTCATTACACATAAAGCCTGCTGAGGCTCGGGAGGCCATTTAACACCTATAGCACAGCTTTCAAGCTGGGGAAAATGTACTTCTTTTTCCTATCCTCTACACTACCAGTTAACTCATTTCTGTCTTTCTCTCTCCCCCTGCATCTTCAATAAATACAAGAGATCTTCTCTTATACAAGATTTAGGTGACTGACTTACTTTTTTTGGAGTGTGCTGTTACACTCTGCTGTAAATATGATCAACTCTTTACTTTTTCACCTTTATCTTCTGCTTTAACTATGCTGAATCCTAAAGCATATTCTATTTTGGGAGCATCCTAGCTTTTGGCATGCTTACATATCAAGTCCTCAGCAACCTGAAAGTAGAGTGATGGTTAGTGTCCAAGGCAGCAAATCAGCTTAGCTGGGTTGCTGATAGATATGACAGAAACACGTGTCTGCAACTAGTGATTTTCTCTTGTCAGGACGACTTTAGGGGCAAAAAGGAAGATTTTATCACATCCAGTTCAAACTCGTTCTCAGACACATTACCTACATCTTCTTAACATACCATTCTGGGGCTGTTAGTGTAGAAAGAGCAGGAAGAACAATTTAAACCTTATTGAAATCGAGCAAATTGGATTGTGGCAGCTAAGTTCAAGTGAAAGCTTCTTGTATATGAAGAGCTTACAACTATTTGGCTGGCAGAAAGCCATGTGATCTTACTCATATAATTAGAAGGAAACTGCTAGATGGTAACAATTCCTACTGCTCCACTGGCTGCACATGTGCAGGTGCAGAATCACAGAGGTACTGAAATGAATAGTGAGGGGTGAACAGCAAGAAGGGAAGGCAGGATGCTGCTGCTGTTGTCCGTGCTGCTGCTTGCTCTCCCTGTGACAATTCTGTTACTGTAATTTCCACTCTTATTTATTGCCTTAATGCCAAAGACTCAGGAATGATGGACTCTGTTCCCACTGTGGTAGGTACTCTGCAAACACAGAACAAAAAGGCAATTTCTGCCTCTAACCCCAAGCTTGCCATCTGAGAATAAAATATGGTCCAGCAGGATGCAGACAGCTAAATGGGAATATGTGGGATCCAGTGGAGATATCAGAGTATCAGAGGCAGGAGGCTCCAGCTGCCAGCAGCCTAGCTAGCTGGTAGCATTTTGGGGACATTATGGCAAAAGGGAATATAAGAAATATTTGAGGGTGCACGTAAGCGTGTCTGTGGAACTTCATAGAGCACCTATCTTGTGTAAGGAATGAGATAAAGAGAGATGATGCGTGTTAGGGCTCCAAATAAGTGGGTTCTGACACACAGTCTGATTACAAGCATGTTTTGTTCCCTCTGAGAATGACTACAACACAAGAGCTAGGATGGGGTGGAGGGTTGAAGAGTTGGGAGTGAAAAGATCAGAAAGAAAAAATATTCATGCAATGCAAGAGGAGAAGAAAGTGAAGGATCCAGGCAACAGCACATGAAAAAAAAATATTTTCCAGAAGGATTTTGAATGAGACAAGTAGATAGCAAGGATACTGGTAAAAGCAACCTGTCAGGCTGAGATGTGGCCTGGACATGGGGACAGAAGATGAGACACAGAGTGGGGCGAGAAGGCAGCAGTGTTATCCCAACTGAGCTAGAGAACAGGAAGGAGACATGGTGGGGCAGACTGTAGCCCTCTTGACTTTGTGTTAGAGATCACATACGTATAATGAGGTACCAGAAAGACAGACAGTTTTGCGTGAAAGTGAAAGGCAGGTCCAGATGGAATAGAGCAATAGATCTGTCAACTACTCACAGACAGAGAGCAAGTGTATCGGCTTGGCTAGTAACCAGTGAGATTACCAGGGAACAAGTACTGATGGAGAGTTGATGAACAAGGATGCAGCTCTGGGAAGGGTGCTCAGGTGACTGCTGCTGTGGAGGATGCAAAGGAGGAGCAATTAGGGAGGGAGGGGAGAATCAGAAGTCACTAAAGCAAAGCTATGAAGAAGAGTGTGGTCAGCAGGAGCTGGCAGGTTGCAGTGGAGGCGGCTGGTTCAGAGCTACTCCTTGAGCTGTGCTTTGAACCAGGTTGTTAGACATCCCAGTGAGTTCAGTGCTGCCATATTTTTTCATTCGCCACCCTCTCTTTCCTGGCACACCAAGTTCTGCTGGGCCCATTTTAGCAGGAACAGGCATCTGGTGAGGCCTTTTTTCATGCAGAGAGGTGCTGTCCTAAGGGCATGAGCTTGGCCAGCCACAGTAGACAGCAGATGTTTTGTGGGAGTTGTCACAGCGAAGCCCTTGCACTTTCCTGCCACTGCCAGCACTTGTCATCCCTTTCTTTTCTTCTCCAGTTGACTGCTGGAACGAGCCAGTGGAAGAAGAGAGGGATCAGAGACAGATTTTGCCCAAAACAGAGCTGCTTCCTAGCAAGTTTGCCCACAGAAAGCAGCTGTGTTGAGCAGGACTGAGGTGGGAGAGGGCTGAGTGGGCAGAAGTGCTTGTGGAGAAGTGCTACTGAAGTGCTACAGGAGGGCAGCGTTTTTATGGACAGAGGGCCAGAAGGAGAGGTTGGGGACTTAGTCCAAGCCCAGTTCATGGTGTGAGTTTGAGTGAATGTCCTACCCTCCTCTACCCTCCCTGTCATTCATCTATCTGTGTAAGGTATGGGTAGTGTTAACTGTGTGGTATGAGGTTTAACTGATAGATGTGCAGTACCTCTGCATAATCCTGTTCTCAAAGCGCAAAATACTATTTACCCCGATCTTGCAAATAGATTCTTCCCACTTCTCACAAGTTATTTTGGTAACTAGAGGTTCTTCCACTTCCAGACACCTGTTGTTGTTTCACTGCAGGTAGAAAAGAAGATAAAACTACCTCCATGAATTTCAAGAAACTTTGCTAGTCTAAAGGAAAAGTCTGAAGACCATGAGGTTGTGGGGGATGAAGAACTTTTCAGTTTCCTTTCTGAAAGACATCTTAATCTAGCCAAACTTCTCACATGCATTAAACCAACAGACTTTCAGTGGTTTCCCAGGTTACAGTTCATTAGTGCCTGTATCACAGAGAGCCAGGAAGCATGCTAAAATAAGGACACCGCAGATTTCATTGTTGTGTGGTGCTAACAGAGAACTCGCTTCTCATACAGACAATTAGACAGGCTGTGGTACTTCAAGTATTTTTAACTTGTGATCTGATGAGAGTTTTAGAAATAGGAGAGCTGGCATAAAGGATCACAGTAAATCCAGAGTTCAGAGCATGAGGTGGTACTCTTACAAGTTTATGGCATCTAACAGCCACTGTAATACAAATTATACCCGCAGGTGGGGAGGATTGATTTGCTGAACACTCTGCCGGACTCCTCTTTCTAGAACCTGCATGCTGGCAGGTTTTGTGACTACAGGAGGGATGGCTTGAGGCCTGGGCGATTGCTGGAAAACTGGCACTGTGGGCTGACACCTACCCAAGTGTGCCGTCACAAAAAATAAATACCCTTAGCACTCTTCCCACCCCACTGCAAGGAAATATCTCCTTCAGCTATGTGACAATGTGCCATTTAAAGGTCATGGGGAGACTGGGGAGATTTCCTGCATTTTTGTGCATTCAGAGGACCTGATCTTGAAAGGTGCTTCCTGTGGGAAGGCCACGGCATCTGTACAGGGCTTCAGCAGGCTCAGGGGCCACCTTGTAGATGCAGTGATCCAGGCACACAGAGTATCCTCCAAGGACCAGGACCGTCAGTAATCAGTCTAGGAGTTGGGACTGCTCATCTGCTAGAATCAGTGCTTGTTGTACTGACTAGTGCCGCTTGCTTGGTCCCTGTACTCTGCTCCCTGGGTATATCTCACCAGCTGTCTTGTTCTAGCTCCTAGGGCATGCAGCTTTGATGGTCAGTGTTTCATAGTGCCAAACATCACAAGCTCCGGCACAGTATTAGGACAGAGTAACAGCAGTACCAGAAACAGGCAGGAGGGAACAGTGCAGCTTTTGTGCTTGATGCTGTTTCAAAAGAACTGCATAGCCATATACACTAAATAGCCAGAGTCTGACTTCAGAGACATTAATAACTAAGCTTTATAGTGCTACTTCAAAAGCTTCTGAAGGAAAAGATGAGCCTGGAAAATGAAAACAGGCTTCCTCAATCCCTTTTCAACTGTTCTGTGAATATGCTCTCTAAAAGTATATTCCTTCCCCACTTACTTTCCTGGATTTGCTGATGGATGGCACAGCTCACTGCAGAGGTTATTGGTACGTTCAGACATCAGCTTTGTAAGCCTATTATTACTAGAATCTGTGGGCTAATTAATGCTTGCATGAGAAGTTAATGAAGGACAAAGATTCTTTAGTGCTGACGGTCTCAGTGAAACAACTGTCTGGAACTCATGACAAAGCTATTGTCAGTAGCAAATTACCATTACAGACAACCACATGAATATAAATCTCTCAGAAAAGGTGACAAGCTCTTTATTTTGTGGCTCTTATTCTAATAGTGGCCCTGTGGTCCATGTGCAGTATCTCCCTGATGCAGCCATTTGGCTTCTTGGTGGGTGTCTGTATAGTTCAACGTCTCATCATTCTGCAGTTCTGGCAGAGTCCTGTTGACCTGCCACCTGAGACTAGTTCTTCTGTCTAAAAACTCTTTGTCTCTTCTCAGTCCGATTTAACCATGTCATGACTCATACGGCCCCGAGCCACACACAGAGATGTCACACCAGCATTTTAAGCAACATTAATGTCACTGTGTGTCACTGAGCAAACAAGTGTCATGTGCCCATCACCTGTGCAAGGTACTTCAGTACAGTGGTGCTAACTTGAGCTTTCATTTGGGTGGTAGCTTTAGCTCTCTAACAGAGAAGCAAATCCTTGGACATGGACTTGGAAGTACTTTAACTCCTATCTGGTAAATCAGACTGGATGGGAGTGTGCATTAGAGCACAAATCCTGCCTGAATTCAGGCAAACTAAGAGTAACAGGATAGAGAAATGTAGGTCTGGTTAACAGTGTTAACATCGTCTTCAGATGGGATTGTATTTGCTACTCAGTTTAGAAGAAATGTGACATACAAGCTAGATGTCACCAAAAGCTACTACATTTTCAGTTCCTTTTGTCCTCTCCTGCATATTTAAGAAAATGTTAAATAAAAGAGAATTGCTTTTCCTTCCAGGAAAATAATCATAATTTTCTGCTGAGTTCTACTTGGCTGGTTGATGAAATGTGGGTTTCATGTGGGTCATGATTATCTGGCTGGCTGGGTATGAGTTGTTACTCATCCCATCAGGATGTGATTCTTCTGAGATTGCTACAGATCCCATGAAAGTCCCTAAACTTTGAGGTTTACCATTAGATTTAATTTAGCTTAAAGATATGTAAAGCTGCCAGGAGAAAGCGAGCTCCTTGTTCATTTGGTTGCTTGGGAAGTTCTTGTCCATTGTTTATCCCTGCTGATACTTGAAATGACTTGCAAAGACAAATTGGTGCTCGGTTTTACTCAAGTTGTCTGTGCGTTGCTCAGGGTTAAACTAGCTGGGGAAAATGCCTTGAATGTGGCCAGTCAAGCTGTTTCACATAAAACTAAGCCTACAATAGAGAAAACTGGCTCATCATGCAAAAACTATCTGGTACTTGAGGCTATAGATGACCCTAGGAGCATCCTCCTCATTCTGTTTTGGGAGGGTAGTTCATGTGTAGACCTGCATTCTGGATCAAACGTTCACAGTGCCACTTCTCTTGGTCATTCTTCATTGATCTTGCTAAGACAGGAGCCCACACCTTGTTCCCAGAGAGGTTATTTTCATGTAATTACTTCACAGTGGTTACAGTTAAATGAAAAAGTGTTTTTACTGAAGAGGAAGGGAAGGGCTGCAATGCTTCTGTTGGCATCTTCAGCCAGGTAAGGGCACACAACTTGCCCACACAATCCCATCTGTATGGACCATTCTTATATATATCCACACAGGGACTGCATCCAAGCCTGACTGAAGTTTTATTAAAAGCTAATTTTAAAAATTTCTTTCATGTAATAGAGAGCAAAACTGGCTTGATCTCTGTGTAGGCTTGAGGAGGAAGAAGGGAAACAATGGGAAGATTTTTTTTTTTCTGTTCTGTAATGGATCTGATTCAGCTTGAGGGGCAAGATAGTGGTGATTTCTCTGCTGCAAACTTTCTTGACTTCATAATGGTCCCTGTGCACCTGTATCACTATGGAGCAGTCCGTTTTGGCATAAATACCACAATTAAATATTTAGTCCTCTTGGTACAGACAGGATGAGTGACCTGTCAAAGGTCATGCAGGAAGTATAGAGCTGAGCCGGGCACTGACCTGTGGTTTTCAATAGGCACTTTCCATATAGGAGAAGCTGTTGAACGATTATACCTCAGGGTTCAGGGAATTCTACTTTCAGGAAATGCTAGATGAGTGGACAGAGTAATTGGAGAAGGGACTAGCCCATTGCATGGCCTGGGATGTCTGTCTGTCTTAATACTGAATAGCACAAAGGAAAAGAAGCAAAAAAAAATCAAAGAAATCTGATTATATCAACACCATAGATTTCCTACCCCTGCAGGGCTGGACTTAAGGGAGGATCAGTTTAGTAGCACTAGTATGTGGATATAATGCAAATCAGAGTAAGCTCAGCCACACCATCAGTTGCAACTGGTAAAAACTGCTACAGGTCTTAGTAGCATTGAACCAAGAAAACTGTAAAATCCTAGTGATGCTTTAACCCATTTCATCTTTCAAAAAAATGTCATAAATAAAAGGTTTCTTTGTGAGAAAATATCTGGAGAAACAATAGACCAGCATATCACAAAACAGTCAGATCCTGGTTTGTCATTTCTAAAAAGGTGAATGTGTCAGAAATGATAGGGACAAGATGAATGTGCTTGACTAAGACTGTTCGGGGAGCTCACATTAACTTTACTAAGAGCCATAGACATGTACATGTGAACACATTCATCTGCAAATGCAGAGCATAAGCGGTGAAGAGACTAAGGTAATTAGTTTGCTCATGAAACACAAGGAAAATACACCAATATTTGTGCAAATGCAAAAGGCAGAGAAAACAAACTGAATATAAAGAAAAACATGAAGATATGATGGAGTGGAAAATGCTAGTGGAAAATGTCCTGCGTATTGGGCCAATAATTATTGCAGAGTAGTGCAACATCAAAAGAGAGAAAACAGTTTATTTGAGATCAAGAGGAGAAACTGAAATTGTCACCCAGCAAAAATGAGTCATGTAATGGAGAGAACCGAGTGAGACAGATTTGGGATCACAGAGAGGATGGGTAGCTTTCACATAAAGTCAAGTAAAAGATATCTATTAGGAATGCTCAGAAAACTTACGTGAACTCAGCAGAGAGCTGTAGACATCAGGTTCTGTACTGCCAAGAGAGTGAAACTACCCTTGGCACAATGGAAGATATCCTGCAACACTGTATTTCCATGTTAGGACTTAGACTCACAAATCTAAGGACAGGAAGCAATTCAAAGCTCTTCAGTGTTGCTCCAAGGAACCCCAAATGGTTTTGGTGAATGCTATTGGAACTGCAGCTCTGCTCTACATTACAAGAAAGGGGATGACAGGGGGACAGACAGACAACTGTTGTCTTATCTAGAACAGCCTTCTAGGAGGAAAAAACAGCAACAGAAAATAAACTATGCAAAAAATACAGACACCACTTTCTTGTGAAAGGTCAATGAGCCAGCAAGATGAACACAGTATCTGTACAAACCCAGCTGACTCTTCATACCTAGCACCTAGGTCATTCTTTCAAGTATACCTCCAAATCACTCGAACACTGATACTTGGAAAATGAGGTATCAATTTTCCTGGTACATTGGTACCTGACAAATGAGAAAAGTTCTTTACTGAAGCAAGATGAGCAAAGGTAGCAGAGATCTAGTGAGCTGAGTATGGATATCTGTCAAAATATTAAGGTGTTTTTAATTGCAGAAGATTAAGCAGCAAAAATGTCCCACATTTTCAAAGCAATGATGTTGACTCAAGAATGGTCAAAGCTGAACAGGCAGTTAAAATTGCTAGGATTTTTAAAGAGTGATGCAAAAAGCAAAGAAAATGGGCAATAAGCTGTTCTCAGTTCTGGCTCAGTTCTGCGGCCAGTTCTGTTTAATAGCTTTATCAGTGATCTGGACGACGGGATTGACCCCTCAGTAAATTTGCAGATGACAGCAAATTGGGCGGGAGTGTCGATCTGCTTGAGGGTAGAGAGGGTCTGCAGAGGGACCTGGACAGGCTGGATCAATGGACCAAGGAAAATCGTATAAGGTTTAACACGGCCAATTCCTGGGTCCTGCACTTGGACCCCATGCAAAGCTACAGGCTTGGGGAAGAGTGGCTGGAAAGCTGGCCAGTGCAAAAGGACCTGGGGGTGCTGGTTGACAGCGGGCTGAATATAAGCCCGCAGTGTGCCCAGGTGGCCAAGAAGGCCAACAGCATCCTGGCCTGTATCAGGAATAGTGTGGCCAGCAGGAGTAGGGAAGTGATCGTGCCCCTGTACTCAGCCCTGGTGAGGCTGCACCTTGAGCACTGTGTTCAGTTTTGGGCCCCTCACTACAAGAAAGACCTTCTGTTGCTGGAACATGTCCAGAGGAGAGTAACAAAGCTGGTGAGGGGTCTGGAGCACAAGTCTGATGAGGAACAGCTGAGGGACCTGGGGTTGTTTAGCCTGGAGAAGAGGAGGCTGAGGAGAGACCTTATTGCCCTCTACAACTACCCGAAAGGAGGCTGTAGCGAGGTGGGTGTTGGTCTCTTCTGCCAAGTAACAAGCAATAGGACAAGGAGAAATGGCCTCAAGTTGCGTCAGGGGAGGTTTAGATTGGTTATTAGGAAAAATCTCTTCACCGAAAGGGTTGTCAAGCATTGGAACAGGCTGCCCAGAGAGCTGGTGGAGTCACCATCCCTGGAGGTATTCAACAAAACATGTAGATGTGGCACTTTGGGACATGGTTTAGTAGTCATGGTGATGTTGGGTTGACGGTTGGACTTGATCTTGGAGGTCTTTTCCAACCTTAATGATTCTATCATTCTATTCTATGATTCTCAGATAGAAGAACATTTTGAATAGATCTTGGTAAAAGTAACCCGGCACAATGGCTGATACTGTAGCTGGGACCGCAGTACCAGCACTACTCTAGCTCACAAAGACAGAAGAGAGACACTAGCCAATCCATAAACTAAAGCACTCTGAGAACCGTGGGGTTATGTAAGGATCTAACTGTTTTGGGGGAAAAGGACAGACTTAAATTTCATGGGGACATGAATATGTATAGTCACTAAAAACATGAGGCAAAAACATGATGATGGAAGATGGTGACATATGCATTGCCTTGAGATTTGAGCATCAGCTCTTAGAAAAGGCATAGGCCGAACAACACCTATTGGAGGGAGCACTCAAACCAGAACTGCAGAGGCAGGACCAAGTGCCAGGGATTTCCTGCAGTTCCTGGAGTCATGCACTCTTGCCACAAGTAACTTATTTGGAGAACTATATAGTAATAAAGCACGAAAGAGCTACTGTTCTAAACTGAGAGGAAAATATTCTCTGTTGCTAAGGGAAGTCATGGCTTAGTTAACTCATCATTTTTCTCTTAGCGGATATACATATATATGGATACAGAATATGCCTCATGATACACATTCATGGAATGATCACGATATGAATTTATTAACTCCTTTTGTAGATATGATCTTCATGTTAATTTTTGCTATTTGCATTCTAGTAAGTGTCATTCTTGACTACAGTGCATGGAGATGTTCCTTAGCTAGCTTTGGGCACTGGATACTCTTAGCATCACAGCATATGATTTGGTGCCAGCTGATCTGGGTATTTACCTGGCTTCTTATGCATGTGACATTAGCCACTGGGCTATTCTTACCTCTTTAACTCAGTCTTCATAGAGACAGACAAGAATTCTTCTGCATTTTGCATTTGGCAAATATGCCAGTTTTAGGTAACAATTTAGCTCCTTCTGGGATAACAAAGTATCATCTGGTGTAGTGAAAAGTCCAAAGCACTGGTACCGCAGTAACTCTCCCAACATTTTTGGCTACTAGTCTTGGATTTTCACTCCCAGGCAAAATGTACACACATCAGAAATATACCACCAATGTAATGGCAACACTTGTCTGCTGCCTCCTTGGTACCGAGGAGTTTGAGGCTTGAAATAGTGATGTGCTTGCCGCATGGATAGTATTAAGTAGACAGATGGTACACTGTTCTCACTTTGTAATCATACAGCCCATATTTCCACGGACCTACGTAGATAAACACGTATCACCTACTGCCTGGTAGTCAGCATGTGAATACAAAAGGTTAACTTGCTAGGTGTGCCCGGGTAATAAGAGAATTGTCAAGTGTTTTCTGCACTGCTGAGCACATTGGTGCATGCTGATGATTTTCTAGGGTTTTTTAAATATATCTTTCTTTTCTTTTAATAATTCACACTGGAATGGAGAAATGTAACAGGAAGTGATGTGCACGCAAAAGAGGCTTCCCTCTCCCTTGTATATACGCAGCTTGGAAAGTCATGTTCCCCTTATGCACTGTAGTTGCTGAGTTAGTAAGTGGCAAATCCTATAAACGAGGTCCAGTTTTCAGGGGAATTGGTACATTGCCTTTGAGGCTCCTTCTAAGACACAGACCCATGCTGTAAGTGTCCTAGTTTGTTCTTTGTTACTCTTTTTTTTTTTTGCATCAAAAAACCCAATCCATTTTGTAAGTCATTCTCGATAGTGGCTGCAGCGTATCACTGTTTAGTTTAAGCACCTTCTTCCATTTAGCTTTGCCAGGATTATACGACTTGCTATCCCATCTGTGTAAGCTCTGTAGCTGTTGTTTTGGTCCCTTTATTTGTAGCTAAGCTTATCTCGATGTGATTTCTCTTTCTTTGTTTCTGAAATGTTACCTTTATTAAACTTTTGCTTTCTTAGATAAAATATGAAACAAGCACTGCAGAGGTGCGTAGGGAAATCTATTGTATAAACAAGCAGTGTCTTTTTCTGCAGATATGCAAAAACTCTTTGTTTAGGGAATTCCTTAGATATATGGAGGGAATGAAACTCTGCAGTTTCTCTACACACACACACTCCATTGGTTTTGCTGGGGTTTCTCCAAATAAAAAAATCAAATTTTAATACTGGGTTATTACCCAGAAACGCGTTGCCAGGGCTCTACAGAAAGGTTTTCCTTAATTTCCACTTCTCTGAAATAGTCTTGTTATACAAGCCTCAAAAATGCTCAAACAGAGCCCTGGGAAGACTTGGTGAGGTGTATTATCTTTGATTTCTTATGTTGCCCTGTGTACAAGTTTACTGATCAGACGGCGATTCCAGAAGCCCAGATTGTGGGCAGATTGTGGATGAAAAGCTGGACATGAGCCGGCAATGTGCACTGGCAGCCCAGAAGGCCAACCGTACCCTGGGCTGCATCAGGAGAAGCGTGGCCAGCAGGTCGAGGGAGGTGATTCTGCCCCTCTACTCTGCTCTGGTGAGACCTCACCTGGAGTACTGCGTCCAGCTCTGGAGCCCTCAGCACAAGAAGGACATGGAACTGTTGGAGCGGGTCCAGAGGAGGGCTACTAAAATGATCCGAGGGCTGGAGCACCTCTCTTATGAGGACAGGCTGAGAGAGTTGGGCTTGTTCAGCCTGGAGAAGAGAAGGCTGAGGGGAGACCTGATTACGGCCTTTCAGTATCTAAAGGGGGCCTATAGGAAAGATGGGGAAAATCTTTTTAGTAGGGCCAGCTGTGAGAGGACAAGGGGTAATGGTTTTAAACTAAACCAGGGTAGGTTTAGACTGGATATAAGGAAGAAATTCTTTACAATGAGGGTGGTAAAACACTGGAACAGGTTGCCCAGAGAGGTGGTGGAGGCCCCATCCCTGGGAACATTCAAGGACAGGTTGGATGGGGCTCTGAGCAACCTGATCTAGTTAGTGGTGTCCCTGCTCACTGCAGGGGGGTTGGACTAGATGACCTCTAGGGGTCCCTTCCAACCCAAAACATTCTATGATTCTATGATTCTATGATTCGTCACAGTTGTTAACGTCAGCTGAGGTTTGCTGAGTCTTTTCTTTCATTTCTCTCAGCTTTTCTGCAGAGACGAGTTTCCAAATTGATCCAAACCCACCATTCTTCCTGGATTGACCATAGGGAATAGTTGGATAATGATGATTGGGCAGAATTCATTTATTCCTCTCACTCTCTTCTGCATTATCATCTCTTTTCTATGGCTTGCTATGGTGTAAGGAAAAGATCTGATTCCTATTAAGCAAAAAAAAAGTCCCATTGATTTCTCTAGGTGCTGATTCAGGTTCTGTGCCCCATTTTAGTTATAAGCTTGTCAGGGTCCTGGTCACAACAATTGGTGCATTGAACAATACAAACAGCATTCGAATGCTGAGAGCTGGAACTGCTGCTGAACTGACAAATGAATCCTCAGGTTTTGTGTTCTGCAAAAATTTTGTAATATAGGGCTGGGAGCCATTCAAAGTTTCACTGTTTTACTGGCTAATGAGAGCTTTTTATGGCTATATGGTTGTGTGTATGTCATGGTATGGACCAAGGAAAAGTATCAGCCTTGTTAGTAACTCTGAATCCTATCTGTATTCTGCAGCATGCAGCTCTTGTTCTGTATGTGTCTTTTGTAGGAAAGTATTTTAATTCCTACTGGAATTCCTACTGTGAAATCACTTTTGGAGAAGCAGAGAAACTGATACTGATGCAGAGACTAATGCATCTGCCTTGAGGCTATTCTTTGTTTTTCTTACTTTAGCACAGCCGGCCTAGCCCAGCAAAAGGAAAAAAGATGTTAGAAAAGGTAAATGGTTTCTTCCTACCTTTGCTTCCATAAACACAGAGTTCTCCTTCTTATGTGCATTACTGAATAATGCCTTTTCCTGTGGCTAGTTTAAGGGCACCTGCTAATACCTCCAATCTCTGTCGAGCAAACCCATGGGAAAGAGTGAAAGAGAGTGATTTCTGTGGCGCTTCTTGAAACTGAAGGGCACTCACTGGGTTCATCTGGGGTTGCTTCCTTCAGCCTCTGTGTAATTAATCCTCATTAATATCTGTGTGAGATCAAAATCGGCCCCCCACAGTATTGTTATAATAAAGGGCATTCCAGATACTCTTTAACCTGGGAGAAATGTAGGAGGTGATTAAGTTTCTTAGTGGAAAACCATAGCAGGAACTATGGGAGACATTGCATGAACACAGACGTGCATGACTGGTCAAAAACGAGTGTTTGCCTGGGGACTGATTGTGAACATAGATGCTTTCTGTGTGAGCAGCAGGAAGAAGGAGTAAAATCATGTGGAGAGGATGAGAAAAAATGAAAAAACAGCTTGCCAGAGGGCATGAAGAGTGACACCGAGAAAGACTTTGGGGGTGGAAGAGTAGCCAGACAGGCAAGTCTCAGTTGCAGAAGAAACCGGCTGCCTGTGGCTTGGGGTTCTGATGTGATCAGCAGGACAGAATTTCATACAGCTTTGTAAGTAAATCTAGAAAACCTCAGATGTGGATGAATGGCTGCAGACAGAGACTACGGAAGAAAAAACCACAATGTACAATGGAAATTTTTTTAATAAAAATGCAGCATTTTGTAAAATATTCTCAATAGCTTTTCCAGTAGATAAATAAGCTACAATATTTGAAGAATCTGAAGTTAGCAGTAGACTTGGGTCCCAAATGAACTTCTGAAATGTTTGTGAATATGTACATTTGGCTCATTACTGGTCAATACATATGAAGGTAAATTCTCAAAGTCTAGTGACATCAGCAGAGAAGACAGTGGCAAGGTTTGTAAGATCAGGATTCTAGAGAAAAATGCATTTGAATGTAATATGTGTACTGAAATGAAAAATTACAGAATTAAAATGTGTAATTCCAAGGGTAATAAGATGAGAAAGGAGACTTCCAAGAATAGAAGGGTTGTCTTGTTTTGTTTTTTTTATTTCCCAACTTTCCCTTACTGGCATAGACAAACACATCCTTGAACAACCCATGGTTTTTCCTCTTGCTTACAACAGCAAGGTCACAAAGACCTGAAACACATTCCTCTGCACTCCAGCCCCCACCCATATTCTCCAAACCACAAAGGCATGTGCTCAGTGATGATTTCTCAGTGCCTATTTCTCTTTTTCAGTTATGGTGAAAATGGTGTGACTAATCATGACAATGCAAAATACAAGAATTACTTGGTTGCTAGTATCAGTGCTTTAGTGGAAAATACATTTCGCCACCCACTGGATCAAAAACACTAACCCAGTCTCTGATACATCAACCCCTGCTACTACAGTGCTGTGTGAGGCTCAGGGATGATACGCTCAACAGAAGTGCATATTCTGCCATATTTGGCAGTCTGTTAAACTAGTACCTCAACTCCCTTCTGAGAAGATATGTAATGGTGAGGAAGATGCCAGCAGATCAAGCAAGAAATCAGCCTTTCCAAATTTCTCTCGAGGAGACGCCATCCTGGAGAAGATGGTTGGAGCTCCCTAGAAACAAGCATGGACAAACCTTGGGTTTCCTAACACCCAGTGTTTTCTCTGACTTTGATTTTGGCTCCTTTTACTTTGCCATCTTCTTCACCTTCCCCTTGGACTGTGCCCTGTTCGGCCTCATTACATGCATAGAAAGCTAAGGCACGTGCAAATTCAGGCAAAACACAAACGCTGCTTTGACAGCATGAGCCGTGTGCCACGGCTCTGTGGGACAAGGAGGAGTGTGCCAGGCAGGGGGTTACTGCCAGACTCTGCTCCCAAGCTCTCATTGAATCACGAGGCTGCAAAGTTCACTCAGGTGAGTTTCCCCAGTCTTCAGGAATAGAATATAGCAGAATTACCACTTCTCTAGTTCCGAGTTTTGGATTTCCTTCTGCCCTGCGCTGTTCTTTTGCATACTGCCTTGTGAAAGGGTACATATCTTCCTGCATACAGATTTTAAAAATAAAGGGTATGAAATAAACATGTCTTCAGCAGCTCTTTAGCCCTACAGTGCATCATCGTATCAATCTTAAAATCCCAAAGCATAATTATACATCTGGAGAAAACTCTAGCCACATTCTCAAAAAGAAAATACAGTTGCCCACATGGATTTTTAAAGTAAATCACATCAATTATCATTTCATAAGCAAATGCACACAGCCCTTTAGAAGTCCTCAGCACAAAGGAAAAAATGTATGAAGCCAGGTTAGAAGAAACATCCTGTTACCTGTTCGTACAGACTAAGAAATTAGCAAGATTCATAGAAAGGCTGGATGTTTATGAGTATAACAGGTACCCTGACTCATTAACTAGTGTAAGCCGAAAAAACCAAACAACTCACAAACCAAAAAAAACCCCCCACCAAACCTACTGAAGGATCAAACTCCTCCAAGTTTCAGGATTTAAACTAATCTCCAGCTACCTGGCATTAAAAACAAGCCTTCTTGCCGAGACTCAGCTTTTTCAACCTTCTTTTGCAACCTCCAGTACTAATTGGTGCTCAGATACATGCTGGACTAGCTGGATTTTCTATTTGTTTCCACCTGCAAAGCCTCTCCCTATCTTTAATACATTACATTCTTCAGTCCTTTGCATGGATGGATGATCATTAATACTGATTCTTACTAAGCCTCTACATACACACACACGTATATATATTTACAATGTGCAAATTACTTTCATTTTACTTGATGGAGTTACAGAGTGATCTATTGAGACATGGCAGGGTGTGCATGTAGTAAATAATTCAAGAGTGAAAGAAGCTGCATGAGCCTTCAGAATAAATATTGCATGTCACCTAAAATCAGATAGACATTTGAAATCACTTTCTTAAAGTTTCTCAGGTAGCAAAACAGATATAACCGAGTAGTTTAATAGTATAGTTGAGCTAGAGCTAAAACATTATCTCACTCCCCTCTAAGCCCACTTCTCAGTAAAGTCTGAGACTGTAAAATGTTTTACTTGCTAAATAGTACCAGATTTTTAAAAGTGTGGTGATGCCTTAGTACCTTTGAGTTCACCAGAGAAATCATGAGCATTCATCCTAGCCGGATATTTTATCAAGGGAAAGAAAAGATTATCAGTTTTTTGGATTCTGTGGTAGTGATTTTCTTGTTACGGCTTTTTTTAACAGCCTGTAAGTAAGAAAAATAGCAGCTAGGACACTTGCCTGTTGTAAGTTAACATTTGAAAATCACTGGTGAGTGCACCAACGCTCAGTGCCTGTTGGTCACAAGTAACTCAGCATAATCCCCTCCACAAAGCTCTGAGCCCGGGGCACTGTGTCAGTGACAGCAAGAACTGGTCTGGGTTTCATGTAACTCTACTCACATTAATTGGTTCATCTGCCTGTTGAAACATGGGGAAAAAGTACCAGATCCTGGGCATGATTATTATTCTGTGAGTGACTTTGAGTGGTTTTTTTCTGGATGACTGGCTTGCTCAGAGACTTGACCATGAGCTGAAAGATTTTTCTTCTCCTAGGACTTGGTCCAGGGTCCATTGGAGTCAATAAGCAGCAACTCAGAAACACTGAGAAAATCAGAAGGGTAAAGAGATTTTTAAGACAAGAGAGAAAATGGGTCTTTGTTCAGGAAGGGTACTTCATGTAAACATTCAAAAAAGAGTAGCGGTGTATGTGCTTATTACCTTCCTATCTGCCGCAAAACATGCAGCAGTGCAAATCCCGAAGGCTGAGGGTTGCTGCATTCCCATCTCAAGCAAGTGGGCATGACAGGACGTCTGCCACGGCAGCTAACGCAGCCGCGGCAAATGGCAGGGTAGGCTCTGCCAGGCTCAGAGCAGAAGGGAAGCAGGAGGCTGCCTCGCTCTGGAGTCTTCCGATCTGTTCCGGGGGGACAAAACCAACAAAACAAAGCTGTGCCCTTTTGCTTGGTTTTCATGGCAAATTCACAGCTAAGCCTCTGGAGATTTTGTGGTTTTGCTTTGCATATAATTAATAATTCATTAATTAGGATTAATTTAAAAACTGAAAATCAGATTTTAAGGCTAGTTAAATCTTCCAGAATACTTGCCTTTTTTTTTTTTTAATTAATTTGTTAGAGTTTGGAAGGCTAAGATAGGAAATACAGTTCAGTTACACAATAGCTTGCTATGTGACATTCACCTCAACTATCTGATTTATTTCCAGCTTTTCAACCATCTTCATAATTTGGGCAGGAAAAGTATGATAGATTTCCAACAGTGAGAAAAACAAATCGCATAAAACACAGCCCATCTCTTATTTTCCTTTGCACAGTCAATGCCAACAGCATAACTAATTCTGTGAGACTCCATCATTCACAAGGCTAAACGCAACTCAGTACTTTCTTTAAATGAATGTGAAATGGACAGTAGATCAGTTTTCTCCAGCTAAACATTTATTTAGCTGTACAGTTATGCTCGTTCAAAGAGATTTTATATCAATTGTTTTTTTGTGTAGAGAATTGTATAAACTTTTATCAAAAACTGTGGAGTGAATCTACTTTATGATGACCATTACAGCCTGTCTGATGCCTTGATGCCTTGCCAGCCCGTTGTGAATTGGCCTCGCTGTTTGCTTCCACATGCTTCCAAGGCGGCTGGGTGTGGGTAGGATCTGCTCCTCAGGGTTTGTTGGTATCAAGGTCCCACCAGTGTCCCAAGCTGCAGTAGACCAGTCCCATTTTGTTCCCCATAGTTTACTTCAGCTGTGGGCTATGTGGGTACCTTATTTACCATCTGACCCCCTGCCCAACACTCCAGGAGGAAGGCACTCTCAATAGTGCATGGTTAAATCAGTGTTTCAGGCTCGTAGGATCTGGCCTGCCCTCTCCCTCCTCAAGGCGCTCCTAATGTGTGGTGGCAGCTGTTTACCTGCACAGAGTAGACTGCCTGTGCTCTGAACAAGAAGCTCCATCAGTGATGCTTCCATCTCCTTGTGGATCCATGTGAAGAGGAAAACCATTGTTCCAAGGAGAAAGACTCTTGAGAAACTGAAAGTCAATAAAAAACTCGGTGCCACGGCTGACCCTTTGAGCAGGTGCTGGGCACCCTTCCTGAGGCGGGCAGCTGTGGAGCAGACACTGTAGGCCACCCTGGGCACCAACAGCCAGGTGCTTAGCATACGAGTCAAACCAGAGCTGTCGGTTTGCTAGAGATGTATCCCACCCTGCCAGTCTACAATCATGGAATTTTCCTAGTGGCCACTGATGGTAGGAACAATCCTTCTTTTAATCATCAAGACAATCTCCAGCCCTAGGGAGAGGTTTTAGACATCTCCCAAGACCCTTCCTTTGCCCTCAAGTGAAAGTATGATGGCTTTACACATGATCTAAAGGGTTATGAAGAGCAACTGAAGCTCAAGCCTCTAATGTTCTGTTTCTGAATCTGTTCTGAACAGAACATTCTGTGTGGCATATTTAAATGTATTAAGTGTTTCTGTGGTCACTTTGCCAATGTGTGAAGTGCATATCATCTTCATAACAGGGTTTTTTTTAAGCTTTTCCTGCCTAACACATAGTTGAAACATTGGATTTTCCTTTGTTACCTTCACTACAGATAACACACAGTTCAGTATAGCTATGGCTGTATAAAGTCACAGGAAATCATTTTATGATGTGAGTACAGGCAATAGCCAAGAGTTGTTCCTTCCCATGCTTGAGAGAGGTAATTATGGTATTTCAGGATATATGGTGACAGATTGACAAAGGTATGCTTTTATATTTATCCACAAGTATAATTTAATACCCACTTCTGAGCAGAATGGCTCTTCATTTGCATAATTGAAGGGGCTTGCCATATCTAGCTGCATTTTTACTTCCACTAATGCTAATCTTCTTTTTCACGTAGTCTGATTAAACTTTGCAAATACCTCGGATCACAACTCTCCAGCACTCACAGCCCACTGCTATCAGTAGGGATTGACTAGTTTGAGGAAGCTGGTGTTGCTGTCCCTTAACAATACCACATCAGTTGCCTGACCTTGCTGATAAGTAACACTGGTGGTCGTCTCCAAAGAGTGGTATTATCTCTTGTGTCAAAAAAAGACTGAAAATTCTGCACAGGGAAATTTTATTTTCTTGTCACAGACAAAAAGGTAGCTCTTGTCACTTGTAAGAAAGCAGGAAGTACAAACATATGCTCAGCAGCAGCCCAACTACACATTTTTTAATTTCCAGTTACCCCAAAGCATGTCCCTGGATTTACTGTTGGACGACTTACTTTCATGTTTAGCTGCCTCCTCACTCCATTGTTTCCATGGTAACACCTCTGAAACATTGCTTCTTTCTGAGGAGGTGAAATGTAAAGTGGCTGGAATATTTGACTGCTTAAATATTTAAATGAAAACAACAAAAAGATGGTGGGGTGAGTCAGAGATGACAGGTAGGTGACACCCACAATAGCTGCTATTAAATTGGACTATGGAGTAGCGTCACCTTTGCTGTTCTCTTACTACAGGCTGAAAAGAGCAGCCAGCTCAGAGGAGCTGTGCTGAACCTGGGCTGTCCTGGTGCTGAGAGGCAGCTGAGCACACTTGTGACCAAGAGTAGCTGAAACAGCCTGCTGCTAACCTCTGGAAGGAGTTAGGAATAGCAAAGTTGTTAATTTGCAGGAGTGCTGAATTTATTATCTCCCAGGGATAAACACTGCTTGTTAAAATCGGCAATAACTACTTAGTCTTAGTATTTTACTGTGAAGTCTGCTAGGAAGTTAACCTGGAAATAGTGTAGTAAGCATTCCTGCCAATACTTGAAAATATGCCAATGTTTGCTTTGACCATGACTTTTCATTAACGGTAATGAACATCAGTTATCCAGGTTTGGAGGAGGCTGTGCTGCAGATGTGACAGTTTGTGTAAACTTAAAGGGAGCTTTTATGGAGGACGTTCTTCTTAAAGTACTGCAGCTACAGCGGTGTCTCTCCTGCTACACTGACCCTTTTCAGATTTGCAGTACAAGACTTGGTCTTCAAAGTGGATGTACTGGTGCTCGTTTCCCCATTTTAGCTCATTTCACTTGCCCTTCCGATCCACTTTGATTAAGGTTCCCTTTTCTGCTCCCAGAGATGGCTGTGCCTAGCCCACTTGCTTAGAACCATCTCCCTATTCTTTGTGTACTAAAGCTCTCCCTTCCTTCCCTTAAATGCCTCCTTAGACAAACACCTTTCCCCTTGCTGTTCTGAACCTGGACTCTGAACCAGCCTTCTCTGTTCTCCCCTCTCCTGTCTGATTATAATGGGGAGCGAATTAACCCTCCTGTCTTAGCCCTTCCACAGGAGATGACATGAAACAGCAATGAAATAAATGACCTGAATTCCTCATACAGAACACTCCATTGAGCACTGTTGCTGCTCACTTGATTCCTCTGATTGCCATTCCCTCTAGACTATCATTTTACATGATTTTATACACTGAATTTATCTTCCCAGGGCAAGGTTGTTTTCTTCCTACTGTCTATAAAGGAACATGATTTCTACTAGCTTTACAGAAATAAATGGTAGGAATATTTCCCTTCTCTGACTGACAGTTATGATTCCTCTTAGCTTTAACATGATAGGCTTTCAATAGAGTAAGTTTTCTTTTTTGAAAATCTGTGGTCAGATGAGGGGGAAAATTCCCCAAACTCTCCAAGCTCTGCTCACTAACAGTGTTAAAAAAAGATGCCAGCCAAAGTAGGAGGTGTAAATTTTCTAAACATTATTCACCATCATTTTATTTTAAAAGCTTTGATAGGCAGTGAAACAGCAATTTCAGTATCAAGATGGATATTAAGTTTCAGAGCAAGCCCACTCAACATCAGGGAGAGTTGATATTGCCTTAGAAAAAGGGAATGAACAGGATGACCTCTCCAGGTTCCTTCAAGCATATGTTCTGCAAGCCTCTGAATAAAGATAGTTCTCACCTTTTCAGTACTGTTGTTTCAAGGACATCAGTTGCCAGGACATAGATTCCTGCACTTGCTTATATAGTGCTTGGAGTCTGCGGTTTGTTTTTCCACTCACTAAGGATGAGTGCTTGTTCTTCTTAATAATTCTGATGGACTAATCTAACGAGGGAAAGGAGCTGCCCTGTTGAACCTCTCCCAGCTACACCA
This sequence comes from Gorsachius magnificus, assembly GCA_034008185.1. NCBI lineage: Eukaryota > Metazoa > Chordata > Aves > Pelecaniformes > Ardeidae > Gorsachius > Gorsachius magnificus. Next base: position 52,368,005 of record CM067086.1, read on the forward strand.
ACAGGACTTTCACTGAACCTCTTGGGCCCCCAGGCTTTCAAGAACTGATATCGTCTGAGGATTTTTGTGTGTGAGAATTCTCCACAGCTTCCTCCTGTGTATTCAGAAGATCACAGCAGTCTGTGGTTTGGGCTAACAACTCATAGCTGTTGAAAATTTTTCTCACTGTAATGAATCAATTGTTGCTTAGTTAATGATTCTTCTCATTCTGAGGAACTAGCAAGGGGTTTTGGAAACAGATCCCGGTAGGTATGAAAGCTGAACAAAAGTGTGGTTGATTGAGGTGTGTGAAGATGTCTCCTCAGTAGCTGTTTTGAATTTCACTTATTTCACAGTCATACAAAAACGTTCCAGGAAGAAAACAAATGGAGAGCATTTTACAGAACTGAATTTAGTTTCTTCACCTGGGAAAGGAACAAGATTATGGAGAGCAAACAAAGGCGCTGTATGGTGATGGAAGAGAGTGCTGCAGTTAACCTGCAGAGCTTTGACCAGCCAGAATCCCTCCTGTTTAGCGTGATGACAGCTAACCTCATTCCTTGCAGTTATGGGTAAGCACAGTCAAATTTCCCCAAGCCTCGGCGAATAGGACTTAGAGTCAATACTAAGCTCAAACCCACGTGCAGATTTAAGGGGAGATTTGAAGAGGAGGAAGGAATTCTGTTTACAGAGTGTGGAACAAATGAAAAATTTACACTGGGCCTAGAAGATCAAGAGGTGAGAAACTAAGTCATGTGGAGCAAACAGAGGGAAAGAATAGGGGAAGCACAGAGGGAGGCAGAAGAGAAAGTGACTGTGAGGGCAGAGAGGAATAGAGAATCACCCTCAAAATGTCAAACCAGTGACATCCATTGAGGCTGGGATTCAGTGGAGACAGCAAGCTTGAGAAACTGAGAAAGACAGAAATGGTATGTGTAGGGAGGTTATGGTGTGTAACAGAGTCCCTGTAATTTAACCCCCATTTCAGTACGGCTTTATGCATGTGCATGAGTTCTTCAAATCTGGCAAGCATTTAAGGAGATGCCTATATCCCTGAGAAATGTAGTGGGTGTTAAACATAAATGCTGTGATGAATTTGGAGGGCTTAGACAATACTGATTTAAGGAGACAAATATTGAGGTTTTTCTAACATAATCCCTTTTTTGGCAGATACGGACTGAAACCTTATGGGCAGAAGAACACATTGTATCTTACCTATACGCGTAATATCTCTCATTCTGTCCTGCAAGAAGACATTTTGGTGGGCTTAGAGAAATGAATAGAGCCAGTAGCACCTAAATTAAAATGTGTTAACAGCACACGTGGGACATCAGGAGTCAACTGATCTTATTTTCTTGTAGCTTACAGTAGATCATATCAAGAGTGTAAATCTGATTGGTACCTCTTTTTCTTATTGTATAGCAAGAAGATTATACGTAGCAGCCTGACCTTCCTGGGCTTACGTGAGCTTGTTTATGGCATGTAGGATATGAGGAACTCTTGCTTGTAGCATTCCTGCATACTGTGGGAGAATCCCATTATTGTTAAGTTACTGTGGGTAAACTCCCAAGTAAGGTCTGGGTGAATGTGCGGCTGCTAGCTAAGTGTTGAATGTGGGGTATAACCACAGAGGCTCATCAGAAAGTAGCACTACCCAAGATTATTAAAGAGAAAGCAGCAGCAGGAAGATGGCAAGATACAAAACACAAGGGAGGAGTTGGGTAAATTAAAGGAAGATGTGGTTCCATATTGCAGTGTGAGACTGACTTCTTTATAGCATTTAAATTCCGGTTCAGCGTTGAGTTATTTATAGCCTTGGAAGCAAAACAGAGGTCTGAGTTAAACTACAAAAATAATTCTGTATTAAGGAAAACTTCTGCCTCTGAAGCATGGAAAAGTACAATATGATAACACAGCTGGCAACTGAACTGGAATATGGATGGGAGATAAAAATCTGAGAATGAGTAGGAAGACGTCGAGGATCTTGGCACAAGGATGAGTCCTTTGATGGGTCCTTACAGCTGGAGTTTCTCTGTAAATCCAGTGGTCCCAGTTCAGGGTTTACCCGTCACAGAGGCTCTGGTGGAACCCTCCATGCTGATGCCAACAATGGATCTGGTTTCTAAATTTCAAGTATGGTTCAGCAAAGCACCTTTCTTTTACCAATGCTTAAAGAGCCACCTGGGTATATACCTGAGGATGTACAGTAGCCTGAGTTACAGTTCAACATTTAAATATTGATGGGCTAATATTTGCTTTCTGCAAGCTTATATTGTCAAGTCATATTAGTGTGTACTCCTTTTCCAGGGACCGGGTCGTAAATAAGCACAGGCAGGTGATTATGGACAGCACCAAGCTAAGATTCTCTCCATGGCTCCCTCATATGAACCACCTTGACCAAATAGCAAAAGCAGGATACCAGTCTCCTCCCTCACCAATACCTTTCCTCTCAGTTGAGTTTTTATGGCTTATGGGAGATTTTCTGGTCTTTTTTGAGGGAACACTGTTGGCTTCTCCTTGATACTATCTCTTGACCTTGTGGCCAGGGGGATTGATACTGGGATGCTGGTTGTATCAGTTGGAAAAGCTGGTCTTGGAACAGGCTCCTAGGGCTGGTTGGGTGCCTGTCACCAACAATGACCTCCTAATCCTCCGGGCTTCTCAGCTGATGCACTCTCAGCTCTTCTTGCTGGAACAGTCTTCATGGACAACTAAAACGGTCTCAGTTTCCAGTTACCCTGCTGCGCTGCTGCTGCTTTTCCTGCTCCTTTTAGGGGGGGCCATAGAGAATTAATCCAACCATTATACTTTGACTCTCAGCAGCATCAATATTTTTTCTTCTCAGATGAGCTGCTTTCATGGATCTCCTGTGAGACACTTCCCTAATTCAAAGCCTTTTGTCTGTTACTGAGTCCAAGATACTAATTGTGCTTGAGATGAGAAACAAGCAAATTTGGCAATGCTAGATGAAGCTAGCATTAGTCTGTGCTTCTAGTGAGACTTTTTAGCATGGGACATACACAAAAGTTAAATGAGCACAACGATAAGCACAGTGATAAGAAAGATAGATTGTTTCTTGCGTCTGGCTTAGTTTAAGTCAATAAGCGCTATTTAATATTTTCTTCCTCTACACTTTGTTTTGATGACATGTCTCAAATACCTCTCATTTCCAAAATGTAATTATTTTAGGAGAATTCCTAGATCTAGTCCAGAAAACATTTTGTTCTGATTATAATGGAAATAGAGGACATCCGGAGTATCACCAAACCACTCACTGTGAAGGCATCACTCGGAAGCCATGTGTGTCTTATTCTTTCTTTTTTTCCTTTTTTTTGTTGGACACTATCAATGGAAAGACCCCACTGGATTTATATACAGTTGTTCTGGTTGCAGTAAAAGAGAGCAACAATTTAAGATTTTAAAAAAGATACATTTCTCTAATGCCACCTTATGCAGAAAGCATTTACTTCTTTTTTGCCTCCAACACTGTATGACCACTCTCACAGCATGGATGTCCCAAATCAGAAGAAAGTGTTGGACATCATTCCAGTACCGACCTTTGTGTGAATGGCTTGAATGTACTCAGACAGACCCTCCAGGTCCTGCCCACTGTTCGGGTCAAGGTAACTGGAACTGAATTCTGCAGCGCACCACTTGCCTTTAAAGACAACCTACACAACAAGTTACCTGACACGTTTTCACAGGAAACACACAAAAAAAAGTGATTTGGAATTCTGTTCTGAAAGTTAAGTATTTAAGGAACAATTTTGAGGCTGCCCTGTGATCACCAGACTGATTAAAAATGCTAATCAGAAGCTTGTATGATTAGGAGATTAGTACTGTCTGAACTTTGATCTGCCTCATTTGTGTACAGACAGAGGGAGAGACACACACAATCATGCAGAGAACTGCTTCCATGGGTAGCAGATTTCTTTTTTGTAAGGGATTCACAGAAGATCTCTTCACTTTTTTGGTTTTTGTTTCTGCTTTCAGTTCCTCACAGGGATGGCCCCGGGGTTTCTATAGTCACTAACTGTTACTTCTAAAAGAGACAACTTTTTAACAGCCAGAAAAAGGAAAAAAACCCTATTTCAAAAAAAGCAATATTATACTTGCATTCCTGTAACTAACCATGTGCTTTGGTTTGATCCATGTGATGTTCATAGGACCCGACAGAATTAATGAAAATCCCTCACATGTGAAACTCAGGACCTCTAACAATGCTTCAATTCCACGGTCTTTGTGTAAACAACCTATAGACACAAATATGGAATATCTGTGAATCACAGCCTCAACTCCAGACCCAAATTTACCTCAATTGCAGACAAACTTGTCATTGCTTGTCTTAATATCAGTAATGCTACAGATCAGGAGTGCCATGGCTTTGAAAATGTCTTCAGTCTATGTAAAGAGCAAGTAAGAGAGTAAGCCTGGTCAATATAAAATCACAAGTAACCTCCTCCAGCTGTGGGGAGAGACCCAACCATCAGGACAACCTCTCTGAAGCTATGGCCCTGGTCTGCCTTATCAGTGAAGAAGATTATAAAGTTACAGCAAGCGGATTCTGAAAAAACAACAAATTTCTGCAATCCCTTCCAGCGTCACTGTTCTTCTATTGCTAGGTAACATCTTCATACAGAAAACTACAGTCTTGTCAGCACCGCAACTCTTACTAAACACACAACAAGGGGATGGCAGACTGATATTCACGTTGCCACTTTGAGTGGAAGGGGAGGCTTTAGTCCCAGAAAAGAGGTGATAAAAAGCCACGTAAAGAATTAGCTCGCAGGCATTATGACAGATGACAGGGTATTCATAGAATCATAGAATGTTTTGGGTTGGAAGGGACGCCTAGAGGTCATCTAGTCCAACCCCCCTGCAGTGAGCAGGGACACCGCTAACTGGTTGCTCAGAGCCCCGTCCAGCCTGGCCTTGAATGTTTCCAGGGATGGGGCCTCCACCACCTCTCTGGGCAACCTGTTCCAGTGTTTCACCACCCTCATTGTAAAGAACTTCTTCCTTATATCTAGTCACTATTCAGTGGCATCTCTACAGAGATGGCCAACCAACAACTTCACTGGAGCTTAAAGGTCTTCAGCGAAAAAACCAGTCCACTATAAATAATGGTCCTTATCTAAAGAGCTTCAGTTGCCTTTATCCAGCTTCCCATGCCTCTGTGTCCAATTAGCCTCTAAGTTCTTTTGGTCAGGGATGGCTTTCATTATTCTGGGTTCAACTGTGAGACTTCCTACATGGCCATGGAGAGAAATAAAGGGATGTAAGATGACATAATCTTCTCTACTACATTTTTTGTGGTAGGCAAGAGCTTTCAGAATTACTTTTCCTCTCTCACAGCTATAAAGGGAATGAAAGGGAGGAAACTGAGGCATGTCTTAGTTCCATTCTTCTAACATGCAGTTGTTTTCCTGCTTTAATGTAAATCAGAAAGTCAAAGGCCCATCAGAGCCTAGGTGACCCTGAACAGTTAAGGCACACAAGTTTATGTAGCTATGTGCATGCAAGCAAGCAACAAGGTTAACAGAACTGCTTCTCTTTGGTTCTCCAGCTTAAGTAACCCCTTTTGCACTTGAGACGACTGGGCAGCCTCAAGCATGAATCTAGAGCAATTTCTCACTGTGCTGCTGCATCTCACTATAGCAGAACTAATTCATAAACATAAGAAAACCCCCTACATTTGCACAAAGATGGGAAACCACAGAGGATTAGTGGTACTTTATTTGTGCAGATTTGCTTTTGTAGGCTATTTGTATTATAATTATGACACCATTAGAAACAATGCCAGATATGAAGCATATGTTCTGAAGTACAAGGACAGAGATCCAGAGGGAATCACCTGAAAGGCCTTCCATTGTAAACCAAATGCTGCATCGAAAAGAAGATCAGATGAGTTAATCCCATTTAGTCTCCCTGACATGCACAGCATTTCTGGATACCTGGAAGGAATACAGAACCCATGCCTGTGCTGTTGTAAGAAGTTCCCAGAACTGTTTTTGTTGGCTAACAGTAACCACTTAAATGTAAATACCACGTTTTAATTAAAAAAAAAAAATCTGCTTTGGGACAGTCTGGAACTAACAACTGTTTCACAAAATGGGTTGTTCACTTGGTCATCCCAAAGACCATACGTTCATTACAGCGCTAAGTACAGCAGGGATCAGAGAAGCGCCATTTCTCCCCACAGAAGTCCACCTTGACACGCATCTCCTAGAGGCAGGTGGAAGAACCCCGATGCCATCAATACCCGTCCCGCCGCCGCCGGCCCCTGCCCGCCCCTTCGCCCCTCTCCAACGGCCGCCCTCGCCCCTCAGGCGGCTCCAGCCGGGCCCTGTCCCGTCCTCCCGCCTTCCGCGCCTCAGGCGGCCCCAGCCGAGTCCCTGGCCCGCACCTCAGCACCGCAGCACTTGCCGCTGCCTGTTCCCCTCCTCGTACAGATGACTCCGCCAAAGGCAACACCGAGAGCGGGTAATTCCTGCGCCGTTCGGGGGAAAGGATCAATTTGGCCAGTCGATTCCCCACCCCCCCCTGCCCAGGCGGGCAAGGGGAGGGTACATGCGCGTTGCCATGGGTGCCGGAGGAGCACCCAGAAAGTTGTGGGAGAGGGGCGGGGAGAAGGGGGCCAGGCCGGGCCGGGCGCTCAGGGAGCGGTCGCCCGCCGGGGCTGAGCGGCAGCTCGGCGCCGCTCTGCGAGCCCAGGGGCCGGCTGTGCCGGCGGCTGTTACGCCCACCTGCCGCCAACGGCTGGCGGCGGCGGGAGGGAGGGGGGAAAGGGATAAACTTCAAACTTGGCCGGGGCGGGCTGGGAGCCGCATGGATGCCGTCGTCCCTTGGTGCTGACTCGCAGCCCGCGGCACGCTGTGGGGCGGCCGCTGCCAGAGGAGCGCGGGGCGCCGCCGCGCCGCTTCCTCCGCCGCCGGCCATGGTGCGTGCGGGGCGCGGGGCTCAGCCCGGCCCCTGAGAGCGACGCCTCGCCCTCCCTCTCTCCGGTCTGCCGCCGCCGTCTTCCCCGCGCCCCCGCCCGCCTCCACCTGCCTCTCTGCTTCGCCGTTGCCGACCTGAGGCCTCGGGCATCGGCTTCTCTGCAGCCCTCCCGACATGGAGCCGTCTGCGGGAAGCCGCCGGCAGTGATCCCCGCTTTCCGACCGACCTGCTGGCCGCCCCCTCGGCGCCCGCCCTTGCTCCGATGGAGCTGGACGAGACGCCGCTCGCCCCCCCGAAGACCATGCTGCTCCTGCTGAGGAAAGTTCGCAAGAGGCGGGAGATGCTGCTGCAGCAGCTGGGCTTCATCTGCGCCATCCTCTTCTTCGTCTGGTGCATGTCCAGCCTGCTTTCCAGAGTGGGTGAGTGGCCGTGGCGGCGGGACCGGCGGACCCCGGCGGTGCCGGGAGGGCGGCTGGAGCGGCCTGGGGGCAGTGGCCTCGGGGTTGGGGGGGGTCAAGCGTTCGCGGCTTGTTCCCGTTTTGAGTTTCTCGGTGGAAATCCCCCGGCGGGCGGGCGAGGCGCGGGAGCATCGCGGGTTCCTCAGGAGAAAGCCCCGCGCCGGGCAGGTGCGCGGCCGCAGCCCCGGGGAGAGGAGACAGCGGTGTCGCTGGCGCCTGGTGGCCGAGGGCTACCCGGCACCGAGCCCGCCCCGGCGACGGCCCGCCGTGCCTCTGGGAGGGCTTCGGGCCGGGAGCCGGAGGGGAGCCACAGGGCAGCCGAAGTACTTTCCCCCTGCCGCGGCATCAGAACTGAATCCTCTCCAGCCTTGGCCCCTCCGCAACTTCGGGCCACCTTCCATTTTTATCCTTCGGTTGTAAACCTCCATCAGCTACAACTGCTTCTTTTCTCCATCTTCTCCCTCCTGCTCGCTCCCCCAAATTACAGCGTGGATTTGACAGAAAATTCTGTATTTTAGGCAAGGAGCAATGCTAATCTCGTGTTTTATAGTGAGAGTCTGCTGCATCCTTTGTGCAAGTGCCGTGTTGGTAAACTGATGTATTTATAATTAACTACATCATTCCCATTCGTGGTGTTTTGGTTTTTTTTTCCCCACCACTGGCACAATTCGGGTTGTAAGTGTGCAGCTTTAGGCCCTCTTCCTGCAATATGCTTTGCATCCCTCAGATACGAAGGCTAAGGTTGCTGGGACAGCACATGGGTCTATAGGTAGGACTGCCATCAGTCCCTGAGGATTTAAGAACAAAATCAAACGAAGCCCAGATCCTACATCCACATTTAATATAAGAAAATCAGAGATAATCAGAATTAGGATGGGTCATCTGCTTAAATTAAATCTGGTGGAACTTGTCATACTTTCTAATGCTGTTGTGCTCAAATTATTACCTGGGTTGTTTGAGATCTGTCTAGGATGGCAAAAGCCATCCATGTAAGAATTCAGTGTCTTAGACCATATGAGCATATTGCTCATCTTAGAACTTTCAACTCTTTTTTAATTGTGGTTTTAGAGTATACTGTTGCTTTCTTTATTTAGAACTGTTTGTTATGCCTGTGCTTTTTTTTTTTTTTCCTTGTGCCAGCTATTTATTTGCATAAATTTACTGGTTTGTGAAAGCAAGTAAACATAATCATACCCCAATTACGTAGTTTGAGGGGTTTTTTTGTTGTTGCAGATACCAGTTTTCCACAACTTTTTTAGGTTTACATGAAAAATGTCATGACTAGTGAAAGTTTTTAATCTCCTGGGTTATCAACTAAATCCCTCATAACCTAATTTTTGATGGTATGCTGCATCAGGTAGGTTTTTTTTCAGCTGGCTAATTTACAGTATATTGTATCCATAAACGCTGACCATCTGTTCTCTATGCTGCTTATAATTGTGGCGTCAGAATATTTTAGCAAATACTCTAGCCAAACTAACTTCCAAGCTAGATTTTTTTGCAAGAGTCACTGTAACAAAGCACAAGCATTACATGATGACTGAACATAAACTCTTAAGATCAGCCGTGGAAGAATTTTTAGTATTATAATATGTTAATTTGAAATGGATAAGGTTTAGATGGAAGTTATTTAATTAAGTTTCTATTATTGCTTTGATTATTATAATTGCATACCCTGCATTATCACAAGTGCTCCTTCTGTGCTCTATTCAGCAAGTTCCATTGAGAATGCTTCTGGAATATGAGTTTAGCAAAAGCTCCATTGACTTCTAAAGAAGTTTGTTTTTCTTAAAACTTGTGGGGATTCACGGTGCAGTTATTTCCCATTTTCTTTGACAAGTTATGCAGGGATTGGTATTATCATGTATGCCCAACACTGAGAAGATCAGCCCCTAGACTCAGAATAAACCAAAATGTAACTGGAACATGTCCATATGCGTTTTTATTTTTTGAGAAATCAGTAATGTAATATGTGCAAGTGCAGATGACTAAATGGAAGTGTGATTGTTGCTCATGTCAGCATAGCTGGGCTGGTTTCATCTATAGTAACTGCTAAGTGTTGAGTTTCACAGGTGCAGGCTTCAGCATTTGCTTGCTGCAGAATATTTTCCCATTGTGGGTCACAGCCAGGTATTCTGATAGCCAGAACATGCTAACAGCTCTGATACTGCACCTTGGTTTTGCTGCATTCACATACTGATGGTCTGTCCATGTTCCTCACTAGTGGGGGCATACAGTCCAGTTAGGATGATGCAGGAAAAAAGTAGTGACAGTGGGCATAACCTGTTTCTATTTAATATAGGCCGAGAATCAACTATTGCAGACAGACGCACTTTATCAGAAATATGGAGGAATCGAAGGTTAATGGCATCACCTAACGGGACGGAAGTGAAGAACTGTACAGAGCCAGGTAAGATGGGAAAACTTTGTGATGTCTTGTAAACTCTTGAGATCTATTGCATAGTGCTGTCATGACCAAGCTGTGGTGATATGTTAGGGTAAACATGAAAGTGTCAAACTTTTAAAAAAAAAAAAAAAAAAAAAAAGCAGGACTGTTCTGTGTAGAAATAAGGTTTGTTGTGCTATTTAATGCCGTGACTACTTTATCTATCAAAGGTAAGAGTTAATGTTTGCATATAAGAATGTTTTGGGGTCATTATGAGACTTGTGCTGACAATTTGATTTTTCTGATTTTGTTTCTTTTGGTGATTATTCCTATCTAGCTGGTGTTGTGTACATTGCACTGGTGATGAGAGGTGTACTCTTCTTGAAACTATGGGTAGCTAAACATGCAGTGTTTGAGATACCATCTGAGCACAGTAATTTGTGTTCATTACCATTATACATTTAATCACGTTTCGCTAGTTTAATGATAAACTATGTATTCAGAGCAGGAATTCATATTGTGTGGAGGGGGATGATGAGGTAAGTAATATGGAAACCCTGGAATCCATTTTACTTCAGGATATCTATCCTGGCCAGATGATAATAATTGATTGAGGGCAGGGATAGATGACGCATGTTAATATCAGTGTTAGTCCACAATGCTTTCATCTTCCCATCTGTTTTTCCAGTGTGTATTTCCTTTCTCTCTCTCCTTGCCTCTCTGTGGTTTACGGTGTGTGGGAGACAAGACATTTTGCCAATGGCACTAGCCAAATTAAATTAAAGTTCAGTTTTTATTTTTTTTTTTAATATGACTCTGATGACAGCAGAGTTTGTGCCTTCTTGCAAACAACGACAGCACTGAGATACTGTCAGCCCCAGGCACCAGAAGACTTTGGAGCAGTACTCCCCCCTCCCCCCCCCAGTTACGTGTTTGTTGTAATGCGGAGGCACCTGTTGTATAGATTGAGGGTCACTACTGTGCTTATGCGCTTCTGGGAGAGGAGTGGAAGAACATTGCACGAAGTATGTGAGTCCAAAAGCTTTAACTGTACCATTTTGATGTTCAAGAACTTCTCTGTGCTTCTGTTAAGAATTCTGTGAGTTAGGTTGCTGTTGTCTGCATCTGTAACGTTATGGTGCTGTTGATTTGTCTGTGAAAGTTGTTCACAGACAAGGAAGAACACAAATATGACCTTTTGGAAATGTAATTATTCTTGATGAATAGTCAGAAAATGCTGTTCTTTCCCACTCTTCTTTCATTTTTCTCCACGTATGTGGATGCATCAACACATACTTGGCAGCATGCTTGGAGCCAAACTGACAAAGACCACAAAATTGTAGAAGCTGGATCACAAAGATGCCCATCAAAGTTCTTCATGATGTTTTCTGTTTAGTATGAATGAGAACTTTTTTACAATGATATGATAAAAGTGCCAAGGGAAAACATACGCTTATGTGTAAATTGGAATACCAGGAGCAGTGCTGACTTTTCCAGATGTTTAGAACAAATAGCTCAGTTCCCTCCATTGCTCTAAAATTGTAAGATTAGTTTAAGAACAGTTGGAATAAATAAATACAGTTGGGTCATTTTGATGTGCTTTTTGAAGTTCAGGTCATCGAGGTGCACTTTTCTCTGTAACCACAAGAGCTGGACACAAGAGAGGCCCAAATATGCCCCAGGATGCTGAGGTTTTAAGAAAAGTATCATGAGACTTGCATTAAATTCATGATTTCTAGTCACAGTCTTGGAATTAGCCTTTCTTTTTAAAGCCGTTTCTTCTGTTAGAACACAGATTTACAGATCAAATATGTCAGGATTGTAATTGTAGCGTTTTTAGTCACTTCCTGTTATTTTGCACTCATGTACAGCTTATCTGTGTGTATCTTCTGCAGCTGAAGGGGGGATTTAGATGAGAGAGTGGCTAGATGTAAGATAGCTGCAAATAAAGGGAGCATCTGAAAATATCTGAAGTTGATGTTTCTTGGACAGGAATGGGTCTGTAGGAACCCATGGTAGCTATTGCTCAGTAACAGCTTATGTAGATTTGGTTTGGGTTGGTTTTTTTTTTTTTGGGGGGGGGGGGGTGGGGGAGGGGAAGGGGAGGTGTTTGCTGCTGCTTTTTTTTTTTTTTTTTTTTTTTAATTCTTGTCTGGTAGCCAGAGATTGAGATATACCTTGTAATGAGAAGGTGGTACAGTAACCTAAAACCTATCAAAAAGGAGCAAGTAGCATAGCCCATCTCTATAGGAATGTAGCTCGTGTAACCTCATGACTACATCCAGAGAAAGTAGTCCCAGGAAAGGTCAAGAGACTTGATCAAGATTGCATAGAAAATTGGTGAGAGAGGGTGGATTTTCAGTTGGAATATGCAGGCTTTCAGTCATGTGCTTATCCCAGTGTAATGAAAATCTCAGGAATGTGCTGTCAAACACTTGAAATGGCTGGACTTTATTTCTGGTCTTTTTTTTTTTTTATTTTTTAATCTTAAGAACAGATAGTTAATATGTATATAAGTTTTATGAATACTGTGTCTCTGTAGGCTCCTTGATGAGAAGTATTCATTCTTTCCTGTGTCATTTCTGTATCTGCCTTAAGCCCTAGGGGCCCTACGAATCCATGGGTGTGTCTATGGTATGTAGCAGTTTTCTTATGTGGATGTTTTAGTATGTGTATTTAGAGTACAGGAACTTTGGGATACCTTGAGAATTGCAAGTTCTTGCTGAGAGCCTGTTAATCCTCCGTGTCATTGCAGTGCTATTACTGTGCTCCTTCTTTATTAGCTTCCCACACAAGTCTACAGCTTTACTTCCCTTTTCCCAAAGGCTCTCAACAAAGTTAATGTATTTTCCACTTCACCCCTTTTTCTTACATGCAAATAAAAAAAAAAACAAACCCAGTTGTCAGAAATTGTAGCTATAGAAGTTCGTAAGACCATGAGATCCTTGCAGTTCATGACACTGGTAAGAAAGGCTCACCCTTGCTAATACATCCTGGGAGAAAAACTCCCTAAGCTTCTAGAATTAATGTTAGAAACTTGTGGAAGCTGCTATCTGCTAGAAGCTTACATAGCCTTCGCTGCCTGAGACTGTCTCATTTACTGCAGTAGATCATTTTGTATTGTGTTCTCTGGAAACATTATTAATGCTTCTGGGGCCATTGTATCAGAAAAAACTTTGAAGTCTTGGCAATGCTGCTTTAAAAAAGAACCCTGAGGCTCTGACAAAGGAAAGGAAAATATATATGTGTGTGTATATACTGTATGTGCATATATGTGTGTGTGCGTGTATAACTAGAGGAGAAAGATTTTTCTGACATTTGGAGGCTAGAGGGACTGATATTCATGAATATCTTAAGAGGTGCTAACACATTTTTTTCTGATAGTAACTATTCTGCAGTCATAAGGAGTTACAGATACTCTCTACCCCATAATAGCAGTAAAGGAACTGTAGGTCAGCTGCAGGAAGGAGGTGGAACATTTGTGAGCACCAAGCCAACCTCCGTTCTAGTCTGGCCTAAGACCAAATCCTCACCAAAGCTAATGTGTTGTGAAGCATTTTTCCATTAAAGATCCTTCCTGGCTTGAAACTTCCCCTTTATTGGAAGCTCCTCTGCCATGAAATGATAAGTCTTTATATTGTCCTGGAGTCAGAGTGGAGGGCTTATAAATTGTATGTAGAAGGCGGTGGACTTCAAAAATTTCATGAGAGCCTAGGATTCTTGAATTATGAATCTTACACTTATTTTGTATTGAGTAATTCTCTGGATGGCTGCTGTGGGTATACCTCTTTGAGGGAAACCAAACTACCTTTTCTTTATGTCTCTGAAAACTTTTCCTGGGTAAGTTTCTGTGGGAGGAGGGGTTGATCTGACCCTCACTTAAAGCAGAGCGATCAGAAAGGGAGAGTAGTTGTCTCTAGCATCTTAACAGATCTCATTAGGGTGCAACCAATTTTTTTGCCTTATCCAAGCTCTCACTTCCATCTGCCATCAGCTCGCTAGCTTGCAGTGCCATCTGCCCAGCAAGTCTGATTTATAGCTTCTCTGCTCCAATGGCTCGCCTCTTGTTTCGAAATGTTCCCGTGACTCCATGTCCTCCAGAACTCTGAGTAACGTTTCCAGAGCATTTGCAAGCTGGGGTGACTGGGTGGTGTGATGTTTCTAACCATGTGACTCCACTGGGTCATGTCAGGCTGTTGAAGCAACTGATCTGGACTCCGTTCTGTTGTGAATATTTTCAAGTAATCCCTGTATGCAGTACAGAGTGTATTTAAACTACTTGCTGTGTGTTAGAACTATATCAGAATGTATTTCCATTAGTCTTTTGACATTAGTCAGTGAGCTGCCTTGAAATTGAAAGAGTCGGTGGGGTTTTCTGTCCAGCAGTTTGTCAACTGTGGACAGTTCATGAGCTACACTGATTTTAAATAGCTGGGGATTTGGTTCAAGTGTGCTCCTCCCATTGTTATCAGTGGGTAAGGATGAATTGTGGGTTGGGGAAAGGCAGGGGTTAGCATTTCTTTCGGAGCCATGCTGCCTTTTTACTTCAGAATTAAAAGGCACGTTGTAGCCATGCTTTCTGTCCTTCCAGTGAGAGAGAAAGAATCAGTCCTCCGCAGTGAAAGTGTGTTTCCCAGCAGCATGTGTATAACCGAGTTCTGAGTCAGGATCAAAAGTCATTAAGTCTGTGTATATTTTACACTGTTAGTTATAACCTTGGGGACTCGTGTAGGATGTGGTGCATTGTAGAGAAACTACAGAAGTCTAAGACAGTTTTGTTAACATACCATAGAGAGTACAAGAGCCTGTTACTTTTTCTACAAAAATCGATGATGTGCTCACTGACTAGAGAAGGCAGGACCGACTCTTCAAAGTAATCTTCCAAAAGCATAGAAAAAGCTATTTCTTGTACATTTGTAGTAATGACACTATAAGAAGCATTGATTTCCATCAATTTTATTTAACAAATGCAGTGCTTAGTGAAGTGCATCATTCTCAATATGCTGGATTGATGCATCCTTTTTTTTTTTTCTTAATCCTTATAGACACCTTAATGCACAAAATCATAAACTTTGTGTAATAAATGCTGATCCAAATATACTTTTGTTGCTGGTGGAATATGTAATTTTGTGCTGATGTAAATTCTCTTTAAACAATATGATAATATGTCTTTCTTTTAAACAATGTGCTTATGATCTTCCCTAGATCAAACTTCCATTTTGTAGCAGGGACAAATGCCTTAGACCCCCACTCTTAAGTAGGTGGTATTAATTTCACTGTAACCCATTGTTTCATGAACAGTCTAAATTGGTAGGCTCACCATGACCTGCAGGTTCTCTTACTATGTATTTGTACAATACCTAGAACAGAAAGACCATGGTCTCACTGAGGTAATACAGAAAATAACTGTGTTATGTTATTTGCAGATATTCCCCACTAGCCTTTTAGTCAGACTTGGTCTCTGCCTTGCTGCATGGAAAATGTGCAATGATAGATTTATTGCTAGTGCATATATTTTGTTTTAAAATGTTTCTTTACTCCAATATCTTCTGCCCTCAAAGACCAGGAAATTTATCAGCCTTAAATATCCTGTTCTTGCATTGGTCTAAAAGGAAATGAAAATGAGGAGAGGTTTAAGAAAAAAATGTCTTAGTTGCTTTTTGCATATGGTATTCACGTAACTTATAGGTGTCCAGTGAATATGTGTGTGTATATTCACAGATGTGCATGTTTATGTAGTGGAAAGCCTTACTAACCAGCTACCATGTAGCTTATTTCTGTAGCCGCTTGTCATATGCTTGTGGGGTTTTATTTGTTTTGGGTTGGTTTTGGCTTGTGTCGTGTGTCGTCTTTCCCCCCCCCCCCCCCCAAGTCTCTGCACTCACTCTTGTCCCTGTAGATGCTGAGCAGTAAACTTTATTGATTGTGATCTCACTTGGATCTCACTTGGACGGTTTCTGTTTCCAGGGGAAGATAGATGTGTGACAATTTAAAACCACTTTTAGTGGACTACTTAAGGGCAAATGACAAACGTTTAATGGCAAGTTTTTCTTGTGTGGCTCCCAAGGTCTCCTAATCAGAATTCACACCTAGATTTAGGTTGAACTTCTGACACTCTTTGCCTAGCCTATTGATGTGGGTATTGAAAGGGTTGACAGGAAGACTGAAGTTAATTGGGAAAAGTGTTTTGTTTTTTTTTTTTGTGAACCAGTTTAGGAAATGTGCTTTCTTCAAAGCTAGAATTTAAAAAATAACCAACGTTCTCTCTGAGCTGTTAATTTTCTAGCAGTGTATTAATACTGCATCCAAAATAGTAGAAAGAAGTGAGACAAACATCTCTCTGTGCTTTGGCTCAACCTGCCAGCGGCATCCCCTGGAGGGGTGAGAACAGAAAACGAACTCCAGGGTAATTTATCCATTTCCCCAGGTCTAGGTGCCAAGTTTGCAGGAAGTAGTTTAACACACAGTAAATAAGTGCCTGCCTAAAATGCCATTTATGGATGTAGTAAACAAGGGCAAATAAAACAAAAATAAATACTATTTAATATTTTACTATATATTCCTAAACCTAGTAAAAATATTACTTAATTTAATCTTTATTTCATATGACTCAGATTTATTTACCATTGGTTTTGGTCCAGTTGAAACACACTATGGATAAGGATGCTTACAAGCTAAGTCTTTGTTCTGAAACCAAGAAGCAGGCTTGAAACAAAAATCAGAATTTATAAACTAGCAACTTCAGAACCAAATTTAACATTTGTGGATGCAGGCCCTTACTTTCTTCGAATGGAACAAAACACCCAGGTTGAATGCTCTGGAGTGCTAGACTAAGATCTAAAGTTTCCCACATTAGCCCAGCTCTAATATTTAGATGTCTGCCTATATTTCAAACCATGTTACCTAGGCATTTTTCAAATGTTAATGTAGTAATAGTGCAACATCCCTTTTTCTGTGACTGCAGACAGCTCAGGCACACAGCAATTGTGTAAATTAGTGACCTGAGGTCAAAGAGGAAATATATGGTAGAACAAAGAATCAAATCCAGATACCTCAGTCCTTTTCTAGGCTCCGCAATGACCTCTTGAGGTTCCATCCAACCTGAGTTTTCCTGTCATCTGGTATGGAAACCAAATGAATTACATTTCACTCAGGATATATATGAAATTCTGAACTGGGAATTTCAAAATCAAAGTTAGTGAGATTTGGGCATGCGGATCTCCATGGTATCGCTGACTGTTTCACCTTTAATGTGGGATAATGTGTGTGCATTTAGATCTGTTCTTCACTAGCATGACCATGCAGATAGACCTTTTTTGTGTGGAAATTTGGTCCATTTTCCACTCAGAAAATTGTGCTGTTGGTATAAAAGCCATGTTTAAATTTAACCATCCTTATCCATGGCAATTTCGTTTTCACTCCTTGCTTTTTACCTTATTGTCTGTGACATGTCACCGTGTACTGCAGTTGAGGCAGAAAATGCTGCTGTCTTGCTTTGTAGCATGCACAGTTGTTACCACACGTCACTTTGCTGTTGTAGGAAGCAGGTTGAAAAGGCATTGTTATAAAGATGTTGTCTGTGAGCATTAATCCATACTCTTGGGGTTGGCCTAGGACAGAGTCTTTATGAGGTACTGGATTTCTTGACAGATACTAAAACTCTGCATTCATTACTTCATCTCTGTGCTCTCAGTGTCTCATCAGTCCATAACTTGGACCACCAATGTGGAGGACAAGCAAAACTGGACAAGCACAGAACTGGGCTGCAGGGAAGTAGGTTATGAAAAGCACCTGGAGATAGAAAATGGTCACCAGAAGCTGCAAGAAGGATAGAGAAACTTGGGATTTGGAATTGGTTGGTAGAAAGACTTAAGATTATCCAGTCATGGAGCCTGGAGTTGGAGGATAGGTGAAAGGGACACAAAGACATGAGTGGAGGGAGGCTGAATTTGGATAATGAACCACGGGAGAATCCTGGGAATAGCAGGCAAGGTGGCAGGCCCTGGGAAGTAGTAAACAGAAAAAGTCAGAGAGGTATGAAAAATCAAAATGCCATGACAGGTTTGGTTTTGGTTGGGCGAGGAAACGAGAATGAAAAGGACTCCCTAAAAAGGGCTTACGGCACAAAAGGGCTACCTTTTAGCCTTGTGTTTGGCACATAAAATGGAAAGCATTCACAATTTATATCAATTTTTTGATTTATTTTTTAGTTGGTGGTTGGTTTTTTTAGCATGGATTGGGTATCAACGAAGAACATTTTCAGAGCTTGTACTAATGACACCATCTAGATACAAAGCAATTTAGAAAGCTTCACCAAAAGCAGACCCTCCTGAGCCTCAACTCTGTCTCTCTGAATCCTTAGTGTTTGTTTTGAGAGTCAAAATGACTGACTTAAAAATACACTTGGGCACAGTGTGTAATTTCATTACAGTAAATTAATTTAAAATTTTTTCTGCTAATATTTCTGATAAGAAACCTCATAATTGAATTATTTTTTCAGAAGTTACAAATTTTATTATACATATCTATTACTGTATTCATTAATGCCAACAAGTTTTTGCAGAATAGATGTGGTTATCCACCTGGGAGGCCGAAAATATTCCGTGAACCTGCTGACAATTAAACTGTTCTACAAGAAGGCAAGACCTTTAAAGTTGACAGACATTGAAGACATTATAGTAGAAAATGTAATACCCTTAGAAACTGAGCCAAATTCATTCCTACTGGGACTCTACTGATAAATTGAAGTACAGCAGAACAGACACTTCAGGTAGAACGCAGGCTACATGTATATGTGCTTGTTCAAAAGTTTCCTTTTTTGCAACATTAAATTAATGGCTTAATGTTAATGACAGGTGCTGCATTAACGATATTGAGAGTGTGACATTCTTTACCTATAGTGGGGAACAGTGGCAAATGTGCCTTCCTGCAAGCAAGAAGATAATTTAGACTCTGCCTGTTCAGTTTCCATACATACTTGCACTATTCTCAGATTGCCAAAACCCAATGAATTGTTTTTCCCCTGCATATGATACACTCACTTGTTCAGTGGGTTGAGGGTAACGTGACTGGATCTATTGCACAGGGGTATTTAAAACTTTGAATAGCAAGATGTAAGCATTCATAGATGGTGGGAAACATTGAAACAGGAATGGTAAAGTTAAAATGGATGAAACTTATGTTTAGAAGCTCAAAAAGACTGAAATGGGGAAAACAGAATTTTTTTTTTTCTTATTTACTGTGAATCAACATGTGCTTTGAAATTTGCGAGTTCCTAGCCCAAAACATAGACTCTTGGAGAGATGCATTTGTTCTTTGGGGCTTCTAGGAGCATATCCATGCTGGTGTATGCTGCCTTAACTCCACTATGTCATTACAGCCGTGACAGTCAGGTTCTGCCCTACAGATTTGTTGCTGGGTGGCAAAGCGCTGTTTCTGGTTTAGTTCTTTGGTGAGAATCTTCTCTCTTCAAATACTTCTCATGCCTTTGTAAAGGTTGCATTCTTTGCCTGGTTATGTTATGATTATGATTATGATATCTTACCTTTAAATCCCTCCACAGGATCTTTGGCTACTCTTGCCTAAAATTGTAAGGCTTTTTCTTACCTTCTTAAGTCTTTCATAAGCCTTCCCCTTCCTTCTTGCTGCTAGCCTTTGTCTGCTTCCTTTACCTGTACTGAAACTCTGAGGTGAGTTTCCAATGTCCATTTGCCTTTTCTTGTTATTTTTATGTAGCCCCTTGCAGATTAGTATTTGGAAGAAACTATCTGGAATATTATAATTCTCTCCTTTTTTGAATTTCACTTCATGAGCCATGAGTATCATGGTGTTCTCAGGAGATTGTCCAGCCAGGATTGGCTAGACAGGGAAGAAGTCAAAGATAGCATATTAATTAGTCCTGTTTCAGTCGTGCACAGAGGCTGTTCTATTTGAGGGTGGAGGGAGAAGAGGAAGAGGAGCGTACCTATAGAGCTATAGTATTATCTGTCCTTGTTGTGAGATGCAGTGGCAGTCCCTAAGAGCGCCTAATGGAAATGGACAAGGAAAAGTGAAAATAAGACTGGAAGTGGCAAAGTGACTTGCCCAAAGTCTGCAGAGAGGGTCAGTAGCTAAGCTGCATTCCCCACCCCCCCACCCCCGCTGCCTTAATCCTAAATTGTAGCCATACTAAGTTCATTGAGCCTGGAGCTGTTGCTGCTACCACCACCACATGTCTGCTCTCCTTCCCGATCAGCTCATAATGACTTGACTCTTCCTGTGGTTTTTTTCCATGAGGAATGTAACTTTTCACAATAGAGATGTTTTTCACCCTGCTGTATGTTTTTACAAAGCCTATCATGGGGCAGCAAGACTAATTACTAGTATAAATGGGACAAGTATATGCCCAGAACCGCTTCAGTATGCAGAATGTCTTTGATTTATGGTGATACCTAAAGGTGATCAAGTGAAGTATCCAGTTTGCCTCAAGGAAATAAAGTGGTTACCACTTCCCAGCCAGTTATACCAGCTAGCTGAATGCTGCATTACAATTGTAATTTCTCTTTCTCCTCCACTTAGAGGGAGAAGGCCCGGTGGAAGAACCTTGGAATGTATAGATCTTTTCAGTTGCTCCCACAAGGGGGTGAGGAGATGCCTGGCTGGCCTGCCTGTGGGCCAGCTGCTATCCACAGAGAATGGAGATGAAAAATTGTGACTAGGGAAGTTGCAGGTCTCTGCTGTGGTGATGGTTCTACCACCAGGGAATGGTTTTTTTTTTTGGTACCACTGTGCAAGAGGGACTGTATAAAATACCAACACTCCTTTCCCAATACCAGGGATAAAATGAACATCTCTTGTTGCTTGCAGGCTGAAAAAGGAAAGAAAGAAGGAGTTCAGCATTATTTTCTCATGTGTGAGCAAACCTGCGCTTGGGTCTGACTCAAAAGTTTTTGAATATTTGGGTGGGGGTTTTTTGATTGGTGGGCGTAGGGGGTGTGAGGGGAGGCTTTGTCTTGGCTGTAACTGACTTTTGAGTGCGGAACAAGTACTTCGGATTTGAACTTAATCAATTATGGGTTTTTTTAATTCTGTATGGTTTTACTAGAGTTATTCGGTTGTCCAGGATTGATTAGTAACAGCACCTGATGGGAGAGTTCTTACTTGGAAAGACTATCTGAGATCATCTCCAGAACAGCTTTAATCTGTGGATATTCAGGGCAACTAAGTTTAGTAAGTACTACTTAGGTAATTAAAGGTTGGAGATGGGCTGCTTTCTCTGCAAGACAACAGACTGGTAAAGGGGTTCAGTGTTATCTTCTGTATAGCATGGAGTCTGGTCTCACCCAACTCAGTTTGATTTTCTAATGTGTTATGGGGTTTTGACAGTAGAAATATTACTCTTCATGTGATCTTGGAGGTAGCAAAACTAGCACAAACTGCTTACATTGAAAGGAGTGTTTGTAACTGTTTATGAAACATCACGACATCCATTTTGCACTCTGGATTCAAATTTGCTTTAAATTAAACAATGCAGACTGGCTAAAGAATAATTAAGTCTCTGCTAAACAAGTACTTGTGAAATTCTCTTTACTTAGTAACTGTTCCACCAGTTTGTACCCATAGGTGTAGGTACAAGACCAATTTGCACATGGAAGAGATGTTAATTGAAAAAAAGAGAGTTGCAGTCACCATACAAGCACATCAGGGTCTTAAAAAGTACTGTTTTTATAAGCTCGGTGGCTCAGTGTGAAAGAGATGAGGGCCTCCTGTATCCAAAGTGTAGGGTGGAAAATGGCTGCGTTGGACAATACTGGCTGTGTGCCTGCCTGTGCTAAGGCGCTTAGCCCTGTGGCATCTCACTCTGCTCAGGCTGTAGTAGGGGATGATATCTCATGATTCTGGAGTGCCTACAGATATGACCCCAAACTGACATCATCATCATCATTATAAAAAACAGTTTATAATTTGTTTTGTATAGAAAACTAAGTTCAGTCACTGTAAGTGGAGAGAGTTTTCTGTTAATCTTGTTTGGAGTTTTTACAACAAAATCTTTTTGTAAGTTAGACATGTTTGTCTTGTTTTAACAACTATTTTAATGTAGCAGCTGAAGTTTGTGTTCAGTAGTTCTGTGCCTTGACACGAAATGTATAGGGCTGCATAATAACCTTATAGCCCGATCTTTACTGCAAGAGACCTAAGTCCAGTGTTTCAGCGTGGCATGGGCACCAGTACATCCTCAATTCTAGCTATGGCTGCATCAGTGACTGCCCTTTGTGAATTTCCCCTATATTCCTTCACTTCACAAAAAATATTTCCCCCCTCCCCGCCCCCCACCAAGGAGCAAAACATAAATTGAACACTAGCGTGGAACCTAGATCCCTTTATCCCTTCTACAAATGTTATCCAGTTAGATTGGGCTCTGAAGATGAAAAGCATTTTTATAGTAGTAAGCCTTGTTCTCCATAGAGAATGAAGGTGATTCTGGCTTTCCCAATGGTAGATTTGCCCCTACTTAGGTGCCACAGTATAAATTCTGATTTAGAGTGAGTGTAAATGTGGTGTAGCTTGTCAGTGAGGCACCTGTTTCTTGTCCTCAGATTATTCAGCACATTGCTCCGGTAATTTCTTTTTTTCCTCTGCAAAAATACCTTTCCTCCTTTTCTGCCTGTAGAATTTACCTTTAGGAAGGAGAAAAACTAATTTATTGCTTGTTTTTAAAATAGTGCATCAAATTTGGCATTTACAGGAGTAAAAATTCAAAGTTTACAGTCATTATGTTCCCAATGTATGCATTTATATCCTGATAGTAAATACATTTGTGTGTTAAGGAAACAACAGTAATTTTTTTGCAAGAGTAATTACTAAAAATGATCTTTATTCTGTTTATGTAAATGGTGTAGCATACCCTTCAGTGACTTGCTATTTTAGTTGCACAGTGACTTTATACACTTAATCTTGGAGAGGCAACTTGGATCGCATTATTTAACAGTCATGGATAAAAGCCTTTTGCAATTATGAGATTAACCAGTTACACTATGTTTTGATTCTTCCTGAAGTCTGATATGTGAATACATGTGTGCTTTGACTGGACATGTGTTTGACTTTATTTTCTCATTTTTTCTTTTTTTCTTTTTTCTTTAGAGAAAAATTCTGTTAGCTGAAAGGTTTTTGAAGAATTTAAAAGGCTTAAATTCCATGGGTGTTCCTTCAGATGCTGATATGTGTGCCAGGCATCTTTACCACTGCAAAGTAACACAAAACAAGAATAGAACTTTGTCTTTACTGACTGAGCTGTGTGGTCTGTGTTTTATGAGAAAATATTTCAGATAATTTGATTTTCTTCAAAACAAACTCAGTAAAGGAGTGTGCTTTTTCTCCCTTCTGGGAAAACGTTCACTCTCCAATATATGAAGATAGAAATACATAATTAAAATTGTGAGAAAAATCATACATTGTGAGGTATTCATTGATAATCAAAATCTCAAAAATCCTTTTTCCCCACCCCCCCAGCTTACCAAAAGTTAATGCTAATTGTAAAACAGCTCTGGTTTTTTAGAGCCTGATGCATCTTTTATTCTTTTGTTCCTAATTAAAACATTTACCTTTATCATATAAAATAATTTTTTTGGGGAAAATATCTGTTAATTCAGATACTTGAAAACAGGACCAGGTTGGCTTTCATAAATGAGCACAGCTCGTATTTCTTGATGTTGTGTAACAGCTATTGATGTGATGCTAGAATTTAAACTTCAGAAAAAGCTGATTAGTGTAAACAACCCACATAGCATCGAGGACAGGCTGGAGTGACATCTCAGCTAAAGTGAAATGACCCACACAAACATGGTTGCTCTTCGGTATTACAGAAATAGTCCTATCTCTCAAAGTTAGTCTAAATCTATGGCTAGAGGTTTGTATTTATTTACTTTTGGTGTTTGGACTAATCTTTTATTTATTGACTTTTTTTTTTCCCCACTTTTTGGAAATGTAGACTATGGAATGGAGTTTTGCAGCTGAGGTACTAGCACACAAACAGCAGTCCCTGGAGGGGACCATTTTTGCCTCAGGACAAAGCTGTCTAGAACTGGAAGTTTGTTATAATACCCCATACTACAGTGTGCCCTTCAGTTTGAAGGGCAGATTTTTAAGTATACTCATGGTGGATCTAATCCACAGTTACTCTTAGCTCACTTAGTAAACGTTCTGATTTAGTAGAGCATTTATGCACAACTTAAAAATTAAACATGTAATTAACCTGAAGTTGAAGTTGATGATCTTTTCTCGAGCTGAGACATTTCCAATGCCTTGGGTATCCATCAGGAAGGATCATTCATGTTTCAGCCTGTGTTTGGGCAAAATGTGGACTTTGACTCATGCAGAAATCAAGGTTTTTGAGTGATTGGGGTTGTTGGTTTTTGGTTTTTTTTTTTTTTGTCTTCAGAGGAATATTTTAGTGTTGTGGCCTCACTGGCCCTTTCTAAGCCACTGTTTACATCAGTAGGACTTCTCCATACACATCAAATGCAGCACTGGCCTGCTTTATCTAGAGGAAGCTAGGTTGTTGCTGTTATTATCTACATGCAGGTTCTCTGATTTACATCTTAAGAAGCACAGCTACTTGAAATGGGGAATGGAGATTTTATGTCTTTGCCTCTTATATTTACATGATCTGTAAAGCTAGTGTGCGAGCTGACCATCTAATGACCTTTAAAAATGCAACCTTTGGAGAGATGAAGAGGGATTTGTTAGTTGACTGATTTGCACTAGCAAGCTTCAGGTTATTTACGGAAGTCTGGAATTTTGTGCTCTTGGATTGAAAGAATACTGTGTAACTCGGATCAAAGGCAGAGTATTAAAATCTTAATTCCACTGAGAGAAATACCCTTTATTTTGGCATTCTCAAAGACACTATTCTTAATTCGTGTTACTAGTGCACCTTATAAAGGAGAAAAATTTTAAAATCTTCTCTCAATTTATTGTTAAACCATTTTTCTTTCACAGCAGGACTATGTAGCAGTCTGTGAAGCTTATTTGCATCTTAAACAGTGAAACTCTGTTCTGATATTAAATCATACAAAATCACAGTTTGCTGTCAGGTGTTTGTATTTCCTCCACTAATTACATTGCAAAAACATTGACCTGCTCAATTTTATCATTAGAGTACTGAAATACCCTGGTGTCATCAAAATTATTAGAGAGCATATAGATAAGTAGGAGGAAGGAGAGGAGCCAAGGGAAAGGACATTTCAAAACTATTATTGTTGCTGTTCAAAAGGAGTGTTTAAGTCAGTACAGATGGAAGATGCTGGGTTTCCGTGGACTTCTTCAACAAACTTAAAATTCATGGGTTATACATCTGAGAAAGATCACAGTGAAACTAATCTGTCTGGTGGAAAGTAAAGTAGCAATTGCTTGAAGTGTTTCTCTCTCAGAGAAGGGAAACGACGAAAATGAGTTACTTCCAGGCAATCTTCTTGTGCTGTCTTTTGCATAGAAGTACCTTGAATCATGGTAGATGACTTTGTGTGGTAAAACAGAAACTGTAAATCTCTGTGCTTGAGGCTGTTTGTTGTCCTTGGCCTGTGGAGAAGCACTAGATGATGTTAGCAAGTGTTCCGTGTGGTCCAAAAGCACTGTGTTCCCTTTAAAAATTAATTTCTTTACCCATTTCTGTGCATCCAAAGCTTTTGAACTGATATTGGCAGCTTAATAAAGCAAAATATTGTAGTGTGAGTTGTACCCCTGTCTATAGAAATTGTTTTTCTGACAGTGAAATAACTGGATATATTACTAAAAACTAATTGATTCTGTTCTCATTAAAGTCAGTAACGAAAATTCCCTTGAACAGGAGAGGGAAATGGGGTGTAGAGTGGGATTTTAAGGGCCTCAGTACTTGGATACAGACAAGTTCTCTGTGAAATCTTTGGAGTGAAGGTTCTCAGTTCTCTGGATCTCAGTTGGAGTTAGATGTCTTTGTCAGTCTCACTAAGTGCATCCTTAGGTATCTGGACATCTTGGCACTTCAACAGTAGGGAAAAAGTTAAAGAAAGCTTTCTGCTATGGTTTAGTAGAACTATATTTTTTTTCTCTGGAGTGCTGTAGGTCTCTAACCCCAGACCAAACCTGCAGCACTCCCAGTGAATTTGGTGAGGCCTTCTGAACACAAACTGGGTTTTTGACGAGTACCTCAGGTAGGATTGGATGAGTTGCCCTCACTACAAGATCTTTCACACTAAACACAAGGAGCTGTTGAGGTGGGGGACAGCAAAGCAGCAGAGAGGAAAAGTCTCTGACTGTAGGAGAAGCCTCATTTTCAAAAGTTAGCAGTTCTTGTGGAGCAGGTTGGGAACTGGGGAGCTGTTTTTGCCTTGCTAGCAACACTTTTTCATTCATTTTGGACTGACTTATTAGTAAATGTGCAAAGATGCAAAACTGTTACACTGTATGAATCAACTTTAGGTCTGTAGTTGAGATAGTTATAATCTGTATTTTTCTGGGGTGTGGTACTCTCTTGTTCTAGTGACTAGTGCAATGTGAGAGCACTAGTCTGGAAATTGAAGGATTTGAGTTTAACTTTTTTAATGAAAATGGCCATAGTAACTGTGGCTTGTGCTGAATTCAGTCTTACTGAGATGTGTAAGGAGTACTTTGAGTATACCTAATTGACCTAGCCTCCCTAGGGGCTTTGGCAGATTTTAATGCTGTTTTACCCTGTTACTGGAGAGTAGTGTTGCTCAGGTAAAAGCTAGTTGCCTCTTTCCCCAGATGAAGGTAGCTCTGCGCAGGTGAAATTGCCTAGGGAACCTGCAAGATAAACAGGGAGGTGCCGAATTCCTGCTTCCTCCAGGGATAGGTAACTGCTAGTGCAGACTTCCTGGATCGTTTCTTTAGACTTATTTACTCAAGTTCTGTATGAGTTCTGTTTTAGCCCTAAATTTGGTGTTGCGGGCCTCATTTATGGAGGTTGACTAAAAATACTTTTCTGTCTCACAAAGGTACAATGAAATTGCATGCATTGGACTGAGGTGCTGTGCTACAGTAATGGAAGCTGCAGAATACTACAAACAGAGTCATAACCACAGAATACTCGACGCTAGGCAGTTATATATACACTGAAATTGTTTCTCACATTGAATCTTGCATTTGAAATAACTCCTCTCTGGAAATATTTAATGCCAAAATCACAGACCTTTCAAATAACATACCAAATTTTATGCTACAGCTATTGTATCTGCAAATTTAAAATAATATTCACCCATTCAAAAACAGTGATGATGGTGGTGGTTATTTTTTTATAAACTGTTGAATATTTGCATCTTCAGATAGTAGTGAGCACTTACCATTGAAAGTTTCATTCCTTGTAATGCATATCATGTTGGTTGTTTATGATGAGAGTATCTTCCTGACATTAGCCATTTACAATTCAGACTGTTAGTCATGTAGACCATGTTTATCCTCAGTGGAGACAGGCATCCCAAATACCTTGCATGCTGAGGGTCGGATGAATTTGATGTATCTTACTTTTCTGTTCTAAAACAAGCATCTTTCACAGTCATTGTTAGATGAGAGAAATTTGATCTCCAGAGACACAGTTCTAAGTACATTTTGGTAAAGGCCCAGCTAAGATGATAGAAACATGATGGGCTTCTTCCTTAATTTGCTGTTGCATTGTACTTCCTTACCCTTTGCCCATGACTTTCCATTTTACTTTGCTGTGTCTTTGTCTTAGGCTTTTGTGAATTGCTTTCATTAGAGACCCTTCTACTACAAACATGATTTTGGAAAAACTCCTATATATGTGACTTTGAAGGATGTTTAGTTGTCTCATTGGTGTTGCTGCAGGCTTTACTGCTCTGTCTCCTAGAACAAGTGACAAGAGATGTATGGTGTAACTGGTGCTTTCCATTATTTGTTTCTTTTAGATTACATGTAGTAGAGGAAAGAAGTTTAGAATGTAAAAATTAGGATACTGTGCTTACTGTCACCATCTGCATATGGAGAATGTGATTTCAAAATGCCAGCTGATTCTTTCTCCCAGGGTCTGGCTCTCATATTGGACACTAGGAGTATTTTAGGACTCTTGTCCTCTCCTTGCTCTTCCAGGACTGGCAATTTACCCACTAAGTGTTGTTAGAGTGCTCAAAATCTACTTTCCCCACAAAGTAGGCATTGCTGACTCACTCCTTGAATGCTGTTCATCACCAAATTTATCATGCAGGTTCCTTCAGTCAGGCAACCCAGCCGCCAGTGCTACTGTCACTTACTGCCCTGGGCAACAGCTCAGTGCTCTTTGCGTGTGACTGAAACCTGCTTTGGAGAATTCAGTTCTTCAGAAGCCCAAGTCTACAGAAGCCGAGACTGTTCTTTAGACACTATATCATACATCATCTTACTGGTTGTTATCTTCTACAGTGTACCTTTGTGTGCTTTTTTAATTGATTTCTTTATTCATCTACCAAGCATGCACACATGATCTACCAGTAGCAGCGTTGTGTATCTTGTTCATACTATATATTTTTAAATTCTCTATTTAAACAGCTCCCAGTCTTTATATCCTCATTGTACATTATCACTAGCTCCTGTGTGGAACATGACTTAAATGTGGATGGACTGCAGGCTTTCTGCATGTCTCGCTGCTTATTGGTCTCACTTGCAAAGTATGCTACAGCTGAGTAACTGAGGTAGTAACTGGGCATCATCATTTTTGGGCTTGCATAGCAGTGCTTCTTCCATCCAAAGAACATTAACTGTAATACGTTTGGGGGACTTACTGTAGTGTGGATCTCTCTTTAACTAGATGAGTTGAACTGAGAGAGTGTATTTCATGGAAACCGTGAGGAAATTGGGCCATCACAAGATATTGATGTGGTGCTGTTTGTGCCTCTCTCCCTCTGCACTTACAGCTCCCCCGTGTGTTCGCTTATTTATGTTACACCTTTTTTGGGCAACGTCCATAACCCCCCAGGTCCCATGTATTAACACCGACATGGTTCTGTCCATTCAGTAATATGTATGTTCTGGTTGAGTGTGTTTGACCAGAAAACAAAGATTATTTTTTTTTCTGTAAGTAAATATGCATGTTTGCTGAAACATCACAGCTGACATATTTTGTTCCATTTCTTTATAGCCCTACCATGTTCTGTGTTCTCCTTTCTTTGTGAAAAGCAAGTCTGCCTCATATCAGTCAGATGGGTGCAGTGTAGCACAGGAAATACATAGAAATTTGGCTGACCAGCCAAACTCATAGAAATGAATGGAAATATACAGCATCTGAGTAGACACACTCAAGAACAGTGCTCATAGCCATGTTCCTCTGCTATAGCAGAGCATTTCTGTTATGTCCTGTTACCTTTGGAACAGCAACTAAGCCTGTCCTTTTCAGGCACTCAGTGGTCAGCATTATTTTATGATTCCACTCACTTGCTTGTAAATTGTATGCCCTAGAGCACTTGTTAAATACAGATTTCTTCAGGAAAAAACTCTGAATTTTGAACTCTTGAGAGTTAGGACTGTAAGAACAAGTCATGATACTCTGGCATAATTATCTAAAAAAACCCTGGGGCTAAGATGCCCAACTGAAAGATCCTGTGATACATGTCACATGCTTAGTGTCACTGATGTGTGCATGTGTGGTGAGTGACCAAAGCAGAATACACAGTTGTGTTTTGTCATGTGAACATTTTGTAAGTGTTTCCAATGCTTGAATATGCTAGTGAGTAATAGAGGTCAATTCAAGTGAATACTAATAAAACCTGTATAGTATACCGTATCCAACTCTGGTTTTGTTTACTCTAGTTATTAAAGCAAAATTGCTCTTAAGTAAAATGTTTAGAAGGTTGTATTTTTTTTTCCCACAGAGAGACTTTTTTTTCTCCTGTCTTCCTGCTCTACTAAGGCAGGCTGCCTTAGTAACCGTAAGTCCAACAGCACAAGCTTCCAAGTGACAAATTACTATTAGTAAACTTTTGCAACCTCATTAACTGATCTAAAACAGCTTAATTATGTAATTCTACATCTGTGGATGTTTTAAGGAATATTTTAAAATCAACTGCCAGCTTGATCTCATGCAATACATAATCAAATTATGGCCCTAATTCAGGAGAGTATTTAAGCACATTGTTAACAGTCTCTGATGAAGGTAGAAATTTTGAGTATTCTTAAACAGAGACTGCAAAGAAAATTTAATTTCTTATTTTTGAACTGATATTATTGTGGGAGAGGGATGCCCTTTCACAAACTGTAAAATAATACTATTGAAAAGAAAGATGGCTTGTATAGAAAGAAACAAGATCTATCTTCTAATTATTACCTATTTCATGCATACATTGGTTTATGCACAAGAGTAACATAGAGCAGTGCTTTGAATCTTAAGGAGTGAACATCATGTTGCCACTTCAGTTCTTCTGTTCCAAGTTTACAATCAAAGCTAGAGGTTTCTTCTTGCATTAACTATTGATCTCATTCCAATTTTGCCAACTCCCCCCCCGCGCCCCATCCCCCCCCCCCCCCCCCCCCCCCCCCCCGCCCCAATTCCCTCTATAGATCATGTAGCAATGGCAGAACTGGTCAGCAGACATTGCTCCAGACTGAGAGCTCAGTGAAATACATGCTGTGTCAAAGTACCTGTTCTGCATAGGTGGCCTGTGTAGAATGCAGGTAAAAAGAACTTAATAATTTCTGTTTTGCATAGTGTGGAGTGTACCAATTCTTGTCTTCCCTAGAACTGACAGATTAATCTTCGATCGAGAAAGATAGCAAGCAAGAGGGGCTGCTTACTTTGCAGCCTTTTGATTCAGCCAGCAAGTTGGATGGGATAGGTATAAAGGGAATTATTTGCATGTATCCTAGGTGCTGTCACTGCCAGCTATTTTTCAACATCTGCATCCAAAACAGAGACAGACTATAAAACTCAAGAAAGGAGTGATTATTTTACTGATCCCCTTTGGCATACCATTACTTCACTATTCCTGTTCCTAGGGCTTGTACCTAACAGATTAGCAGGCTTTGTTTGGTGTCATACAACCTAAGCATCTTTCCAGCTGTGGGTTTAACCGAATCTTCTTTATTTATGTCCTAAGCTTTTAGCCTAGATCTATTTTTTGGCCAAAATGAAAGCTTATCATGTATTTTTCTTACATTTTAAGCAATGTGAAATAGCTTCATTTGCTTTATGGGTGGTTCAGATACAGAGGAGGAACTACTAATGTTTTCCCCTAACTTCTTTTTGAAGTGTCTTCAAAATGTTCCACTTGGCAAAACCAGAAGCAGTTTGATGCCAAGACATTATTTTTTAATACAGCTCTTAAATTCTTACTGTATTAAAAATAGATAGAAATTACACCTACCCAAAACATCCATGATACAAAACAGGCAGCCAATAAATGAGACATTTGGAGCTAGCAGAAAGCAAAACAGAGACTTGCAAGAGTATGCACCTTACTCTTATTGTGGATCTCCCATCAGTATTCTTCTGTTTTTCTCACTGATTTTTCTATTAAGCAAAAGTATTAAATAAGTATTTGTCAGAAAATTGAGTCATCTGTGAACACATGCTAAAAGAGCAGAAATTGCGGAGTACATTCTGATCTAAAAAGCATTGTAATTGTGAACCATCAAAAGCTTTTCCAAATGTCTCTTGAAACAGAGTACCTACTGTACTGTAAGCAAGATAATGCCTGCTGTTTGTTGCTACTACAGATTACTAGATGTGCTATTTTACAGTGTTAAAGCATTTAGCTGAAATTTTGTTCCTAACAATATTTTTCAGCTTATAAAGGGGGTATTTTGATTCTGTTCATGTTGTGCTTTCTGGTCATGTATGCATAGAATCATAGAATGTTTTGGGTTGGAAGGGACCCCTAGAGGTCATCTAGTCCAACCCCCCTGCAGTGAGCAGGGACACCACTAACTAGATCAGGTTGCTCAGAGCCCCGTCCAACCTGGCCTTGAATGTTCCCAGGGATGGGGCCTCCACCACCTCTCTGGGCAACCCGTTCCAGTGTTTCACCACCCTCGTTGTAAAGAATTTCCTCCTTATATCCAGTCTAAACCTACCCTGCTTCAGTTTAAAACCATTGCCCCTTGTCCTGTCACAGCTGGCCCTACTAAAAAGATTTTCCCCGTCTTTCCTATAGGCCCCCTTTAGATACTGAAAGGCCGTAATCAGGTCTCCCCGCAGCCTTCTCTTCTCCAGGCTGAAAGTGCATGAGAAGTGCTGATAGCCTAAGAAAATGGAGTGCAAGATGCTCATACACAAGCACTGAAATACGCATTTATTGCATACACAGGCATGGATGTCACACATCCATTACACAGTTATGCTCCACACATATAACATACGACACAATTAAGTGAGAGAAGAAAATCTAGCTAACCTCATAAGGGAAGATAGGGGGATCAGTAGTAGACCCTGCTTCTATTTTTTGTAGTATTTGTGCCTGTATGAGTGAGTAAAGGGATGTGTACAGCTTCCCATGTGCCAGTACAGTCAATCTGTCAGAACCTGGCCTTAGGCAAGAGTAGCAATGCTAGGCTGCTGCTTTGGGTGCTGTGTAGCTGTGTGGGAATTGTCTGGAAGTATGTGAAATCTTAAAGTTCCTTCTGTGAGATGCTGGCTACGGTGATAAAACTGACTTAAGAAGGCCTAACCTTTGACCTCTTGTTTCTGACTCATTACTCCCATTTACTGTTGCCTTTGTTGTGCTGTAAGGCAGCTCAGGTAAAGCTCTAGGTAAAGAACTGTCCTTATGTGAAGACATCTCAGAATAGATGTACATGCACAGCTTGGATGGTGAGGAGAACAAAAGCGGGGAAAATTGTGTGGCAGGGCAGATACAAGACAGGAACTTCTTACACCAGCTTTGCCACCACCGGAGGCTTGGGGTTTTTTTAATTACATGTGGAGTTTTAGCCTTGGTGCAGCACCACCGAGGAGGGCTAATCTGCTTCCCAGGCCTGCACAGCCCCATATTGTGCAATCCTGAAAAGCCTATAGTGTGTCCACAGAAGTGCTTTGCTGATTCTGGGACTTCCAAAAAAATCTGAACCTGTATGTGATTCTTCCTCTAGCAAGAAGATACCTCCTCCTCCTGCCCCAGATAAACCAAGGACTGAGGGACACTTCCTGCTCCAAGATGTAAATCCAGAGACGTGGAAAAAAAATAGAATGACTTCAGCTTTCTAGAAGGACAGTAGATACTGAATGTAGACCTGATAAATGCTGTCTTTTGAAATCTGAGCATGCATGTGCAGGCCAGGATGATGGTCATGAGCCTCTGATTCCTACCTTAATCTGGGGCAATGCAAATATGAACTGTTCCTTACTTGGGATGTATTTTTTAAGGTTAAACATTCTTTCAACAGCTGTGATAAACACAATAGTGCAGGTGTATCAAGTGACCAAGTAGATAGTAGAATAGAGCTGTTTCTGTGTCCCTTGTTACTGTGATACTTTCTTCTTTTTTTCTTCTACTTAGTGAAGAGAGTTTGCAAACACTGTATACTCTTCTGTAGTGTCTAGAGCTTTGAAATGTTCTTGTTTTGCAGAAATTAGCAATTTTTAAAGGCATAAATAGTACCAACTAATTACTTGCTGTGCCACATTAAAAAAAATCAGTAGTCTTGCAGATAACTTCTTTCTGATGACATGGTCATGAAAATGTTCCATTTGAAATGGGTCCATGACAATATGAGGAATCTCTGAATATTGAACAGCAAAAGGTTTGTAGATGTGTAACAGGCAGGTGTGTGATTTAGTTGAGGCCATTGTTGCTATTTTGAAAATGAGCTTAAGAATTATGTTTGTCTGGGAAGCAGTCTACTATGTAATTGTCTTTTGATTCTAGATACCGGCCTTCTCTACTCATCGGGGCTGCCTTAGGGCCCAATGCAAAAAAGTTTCTAGATACTGTTTAAGCTACTGATGTGCAAATTTACGTGCTTTGTTGAAATGGTGTAATAAAGAGATGCAAGCATAGAAGTTATACACAGGTGTTTATACTCAACTTTTTATCATGGAAAACTACCATTAGATTTATTAGTTCCTTCTGTCAATTCAGCTCAAAATAGTATGTAAGTTGTAACAAAGTCTGTCAAAGGCAACTCTTTGTTTTGCTGTAGGTTGGTGCACTGAGTATTACATGTTTGTCTTCTGGGCAATGAATGCATTTCAAAGGCTCTTTTAGAAAATACTAAAATTGCTATACTATATCTGAGGACAACTTCTTTTCCTTTCTTTTATCGCATAGTTTATATGTAAAGTGTTGGCTTTTCCATCACAGTGGTCAAGGATTTCTCCATCTAAGCAGAATTTTTAAAATCTACTCAGTTTCATGAATCAAATTTTCCTTGGCATCCAGTATACCAAAGCCACTGGAACCAAAGAATTAAAGCTGAGACAGAACTCTTCTTGCTGCTCTCCACTTGTCTAGAGGTTACAGTGCCTTCAGCATTAGATGGTGTCTGTCTGCAGTTGTTTCTCTCATGCCTATTAGAAAGAACTTGGAGTTCATTGTCTATGAAATTTGGTGTAGTTTATATTGAATCAAAGCTCCGTTTGGCTACAGTCAGTAAGGGTTTAGTGTGGATTTTTATTTCATGACTTAACGTTTAGGACAAAGGTGGTGGCGCTGTTGAGGTTTTAAGATGAAACTCACATTGTAACTAGGAACGTTACAGATTTATTTTGTTGTCTTATTACTAGCTTTACCACTGTTTGCCACACTGTGGCTCTCGCTTATTTGGTTGTATGTAATAATTGAGGTACATAAGCACTTTGTGCAAGGAAACAGCTTGATTTTTATTGCTAGTAGAATGCCAGTACTCTAATAGCGATAAGCAGTAATGCTGGTCTATTTGATACAAGTTCTCTTTGCAATTAGAAGTATTTTTAATTTCTAGAATAACCTGGACTTCAGTGCTGTAGATATACTTAACTCTTACTAAAAGCTTAACTCTTGCTTAAACCCATGAGTATCTAGTTTAGGAGTTCTAATAGCTGTTCAAGCTTACATATTTCTCTTTGGATTCAGCTGTTTTCTTTGTTTTTCACAATATGGTTTCACTGCAGTTTTGCTGTGAATAATAATAAAGTAACTAAATAAAAAGAATAATAAACTGTTTTGCAATTCTGACACTTGAGTGGTGCAGCTGGGGTTCAACACCTCACCAGCAGCCCAACAGGGATGATACAGTAAATGTCAGACCTTCCTTTCAAGGGAAGCTGCAAGCCATGGACCCTTTCCAGCCTTAGTCACTGCAACCATTTCACTGTGGTCAGCCTCCATATCTGAACTGCAAATCAGTGACAGTTGTCCAGCTGAGGGAGGGTTTTCAGGATGTTCTGAAAAGATGTGGTGTGGGATGTTGCTAACTAAACAGGTGTTTACCTCTGGGTAGAATACCAAGGGATAGCATCAGTCTTGCTCATGATCACTTTGTGCTTTAATAGTACTGGTGTGGGCACACAAGCCTAACACTTTCCCTTCTGAAACAATGAAGAAAAATGTAGATAAAGTTACCTGCTTCATATATGTAAGACCTGGTTAACTGTTATTTTGCCTAAATAAGAAATGAATTAATTTGCTGCATTTGGTAATTGCTTTATGTTTGTACAGTGATATCTAAGTATGGGTCTGCAGCTAAGATATTCTAGTGTAATAGGACTACAGCACTAAAATGTAATACTGTTCATGTCTATAATATGTAGACATACTACATTAGCCACCAACAACCCCTGTCAGGAATAGAACATGCTTTTTACAAACATTTATGGAGATAAACTTGTGTCTGCCTCTCTGACTCAGCGACACAGGAACACCCGTCCCTGACCAAAATAGCCCATCATCTTCTTTCTTGTTACAGAACTGAATGCCTCAGTTCCCATATGCTTATCAGCAATTTGAAATAATTTGTTAGATGAGTTGTTGAAAATCTTGCAGTTTTGTATCTCATCATGTCTTAAGCAGAACTGTGCCTTGGGATATGAGATCCTTACCTGACATAAACAGGTGTAGCTGTCCTGAAGTCTTTGGAAAAACTGGCACTTTCATCCATCAGGAAATGGAAATCACAAGCAAGTCTATGATAATTTCACAGTAAAAAGCAAATTAATGTTTTAACGAGGAGCGTAATCCAGCTTCAAAAAAGATTACTTAGTGACATAATGCATTGTCTTTAAATCCAGAGTGGATTAATAAACAAATGATTATGTGGGGTTTCTTGGCATAACCTGTCCTGCAGTAGGTTAAATAGAAGATTAAGATACCTGATCAGAAAGGTCCTTTCTAGCTTCAAAGCATGCAAATCTATGAAAACTGATTGGAAAAGAGGAAAAAGCGTTTGCTGTGATAGAAACTTATGCCAGGATATCGCCTCACTGATTTTTGCATATGTTTGAGAGCTTGATGCAGAATATTCAGAGGACAAACAGTACTGCATTTCTGATTTGAACATCGGGAGAACACTGAAAAAATGATACCCTGTTGAGGACCATTTAAAAGAAATCATACCAGTTGCTCTTTGGAAGAATAATAGTTAGCATTTAGAAACTAGATGTTAAAAAAAATCTTGCCCAATGTGTAAAAGATGATCACTACTTGATATTTTGTTGGGTTTTTTTTAGTTTTTTACTTGGTTCTTAGGAAATGGGAAAGCACACTAAAATTAAATTTAAGAGTAACTGAGAAAATGGGCACCCTGCCTCTTAATTTTTGGGGACTGCAGATGTTCAGATTCTTGGACATATGACTTGTCCCAGTTGAGTCTTTTTGTTTAAAGATTTCAGCCTTCCTGAAGCAGGACTGCCCACAAATGAAGAATATTTTTCTAATAATAGATGAAATGGTTTGCTTTCTCCCTTCTAACATCAAAAGTAGCGGTGGATAAGCTGGAAGGCATTTTTCCAAGATCCCTGTGAGCTAAGAGTCACCAAAGTGTTTCATATAGGCCATCTTAAATAAGTAGGCAAAACATACCACAGCGAACTGTTCAGCAGTTCCCAAGGACCATGAGACTTATCTAAACCTATTTTTGTGTATATTTGGTGTTATTAGGTAAACGTTTAGATTCTGGTGATAGCTACGTAGAATGGAGGTCATAACTTAAACCACTTTTCTGGCAGTTAATACTATTTTAGGTAAAAGAGCATCCTCGAGTTATTTTTATGGTAACTTTGAAGGTATGTTTGATAAACTGTTAGGCATGAAAGATTAGATTTAGAAAATTTATACTATGGTTGGAATAATGATATACATTATTCATTAGTACAAGTCCGAAAGCACTTGATCTTTCCTTTTTTCTCTTTTTTTCTTTTTTGCTTTGTATCTGGATGAATCACATGTGATGCACCAAAAGAGAAATTAGAAATTTCCAAGGCAAATTGGATCTTACAGAAGAGGTGAAAGGTTCTTGTCAGCTTACTTTATCAAAAGCATACACCTAATTAGTTTTTCAGGATACTGACAGGGGGTTACAGATATTTGCTCACTTAATTTTCTTACAGAGGGAGTAGTTTCTTTGAAAATGATTTTCAAAATTGCCTGATATTGTTTTACCTAATTTAATTGCTGGCAGTTGATGATGTTCTGATGATGCATACTCTCAACCTCAAAGAAAAGAAGCTGAAAAAATAAGCGTAGACTGGTCCTAAGGGAAACTTTAATGACTTATATACACATAAAATGAGTAAAGAAGGGGATAAGCAAACAGCAAAACGAATTTTCAATTACCGCTTGAGCACTGTGTGTATGTGTGGCTAACATATGTGCTTTTTTCTTCCATTGAAACATATCCCTCTGCGTTTCAGAAGAACTTGGCAGCTGGTGTCTTTTGGGTAATGGATCTTCAAAATTAAAAATGTAATAAAGGAAACTTACTGGTTCCTTTAAGCTATTTCAGCTTGAGTGACAGTGCTAATAGTCTGTTTTTAGGTGGTTATCTTATGGGACATTGGGTGATGTGCATGCACAAGCTTTTTGCATACAGACTCAGAACTTAGGGAAGTGACTTAGCTTATCAGATTCCTTTTTGTAATGGCATTGCAATTACAAAAAAAAAACTATTTAAAAATTGCCAAAAGTGTCTGGCAGAATTTGAGAGGTAATTAGAAACTTAGCAAGCTTTTGATGGTAAAGAAAGGCCTGCCTGCAGGTTGCTTGGCCTTTATCCAAACTCATGACAATGACATAACAAGAATGTAGATAATATTGCTATTGAGTGTTCTAGAAAGCAGCTGCATCCGTCCTTCAGTGTTAGTTTCACCTTTTCTTTTGTACACATTTATAGTGAGATATGCCAGTTTATTCATGAAAGTTGTATTGTGATTTGTTGTCAAGAATGCTCTTCTCTTTGCAGAATGGATGACCGTGGTTACCGTGTACACAAAGATCAGGTTTACAGAATATTTAGACACCAGAATTTGGCAGGATTAAATAGGATTTCTATGTTCTGTTCTAAATTTCAGCACTTTTGTGTGACTGGACAGATGCTAGCTTGTTCTGTACCTAGGCAGAGTGCACCTCCCCACCAGTAGCCTGGGACAAAAAATAAACACAGGCACTCTAATATGTGCATGTTAAAGAGAACCAGTATAGCTGAGTACACCAACTTATTTCTTGTCTCTGGCAAGAAAAAGGTCTGGCTGATGGAATGGAGGCATTTGGTGCAGATTTTCTGCTGATCTATACCAGTTCAC
This sequence comes from Gorsachius magnificus, assembly GCA_034008185.1. Classification (NCBI taxonomy): domain Eukaryota; kingdom Metazoa; phylum Chordata; class Aves; order Pelecaniformes; family Ardeidae; genus Gorsachius; species Gorsachius magnificus. The sequence goes on from CM067086.1 coordinate 52,406,433, forward strand.
ATTCCTTTGGATTTCATGCAATTATTCTTTGTCTATGACAGCTTGAGAGGTAAATAAGGCCTTTTGCTTTTTGGATTATGTGTCTCATACAATAACTTTTCTTTTTTAGCAGTGAAAGGTAAGGGGAAATGGAACAATTTATAAAGCAATGCATAGGGTGCCTGTGACCCAGATACATAGCCGTTTTACAGGGTTCCAGACATGCTTTGCTAAGGCTGTCTATCCTAATATTGATGGAATAAAAATAATTAATTTCTCTTTTATAATTTGCCAAGCATGTAAACAGCTAAGCACAATGCTATTAAGTGTGCTAGGTAGTCCTCTATGTAACCTCACCAGAATGCCCCTTCATCACCTGATAAAAGACCTTTTCTCATAGCATTTGAAGGGTCATGCTGCTTTGTTTCTTGATCTTTGCTAATCCACCTTATGTTTTCACATTGACATTTCCCATTTTTCTGCTTGAAACACTTAATAAAGTTAAATTTCTAAGAAGATAGCGGCATGTTTTCTTGCTTGCTTGACAGTCATGGTGTGGGAAGTCATGGGGTTTACCAACAGCATATTTGTTAATTAAAATTGAACTATCAGTTTTGTAACTGGAATTTTATGAGCCACTTCTGCATCAAATGTTGTTCAGAAATCTGATTAGATATGAATTATGTCTTCCAAAACAAATAATTTCAAATGAAAAAGAAAATGAAAAGCACTAAAGCTATGTTACAGGGATGAATTCTGCACTGGTTGACAGGTAACTTAGATGTCCTGGTAGGTCTGTTCACTTTATTTCTATCCATGGCAAGCCACACCAGGTGGTGCTGTAATACATAAGCTTTGCAATTCTTATTCCTAGCAAGTTAATGCTTTGTTGGAAGATAAACTGTGTATTGGCACTTTATTTTTTTATTCCAGTTTCTCTCAAAAGAGAATAGTACAAACAGTAAGGATTCATCTTGAGCCTTGATCTTAGAGATTATTCTTGAAGTGTAGTTATTGGGCTGAAATTTCTGAAAGAAAAGAGTTCTTAACATTCATTTTGCAAGTGGAATATTTAGTTTGAATACCTTTTTTAAATTTTGCATGTATTAGCTATTAATAGAAATTATTTCTTCTCTTCTAAGCACCTAGAAAGTGCTGGAAGGTCTGCCTTGGGCCTTGTATCAGATAGCCATAGAAACCTCAGAAAAGGATGCATCATATACAGCCAGGTAGTACTAATCACACCCTTTATGACTGGAAAGGTTTGCCAGGATTCTGTATCTTCATGTCCTTTCTTTCTTCTTCTTTATCACTTGTCTTATTTTATATGCTTTATTTTTTTCCTTTGTTTCTTTTTTGAGGAAGAAATGGATCAAGCTGCAAAAGTTTTGGAAGCCTCTTTGATTCTTTACATACAGTGCTAGGAGCTGAAGTCTTAGACTGTCAATATGGAAGCTCTTCAGCTGAAGATAATTATTCTGTTTTACATTTACATAATATTTTAAATGGGATTCTAAGGTAATTGGCATGTTAGAAATGTTTAAGTTGGTTATTTTACTTGAAAACATTCAAAGTAGAGTCTTAATGGAATTTCTTGTTAGATCCACTGAGTGTAGTATCTCTTATATTACACTGCACATGGAAGCCAGAATTTTAGATATTTTCGCTCTACCATCAGGGAATATGAACCACCTCGCTGAAATTTTCACAGTTGATTAAGGGATTTGGATACACAGTTTCAATAAAATCAAAATAAGACTAAATCCTCCTGTCATCTTTGAAAAATTGCATCTTCATTCTTTTGCTACTAAGTATTCCTCTTCTGTGCTGCATTTTTGTAAGACCAAGAATGATGCTTCTGGCTTCTTAATTGCTTCCTTTCGTCGTAGGGGATAAAAGCTGTTTGTCTCTGTCCTTTTGTATCCTGTTGTGACTAGCGTTACCTTAAAATAACTGTTTTTGAGAACTTTTAAAAGATGGGAATAGAAGGAGAAGGGTGGATTATTAGTTATTTAGGGCCATATTGTAATACAGAAGAGAGCTGTATGTTGAAAAGACTAGGAAGAATATACAGGAAAATGTTATTGTTGGACAGAGCAAGTGTTTATCTCTTAAAATAAAAAGCCCCAAACCAAAACCCAATACAGTCTTCATTGTTTTCTTACAGCTGTGCTTTATAACTGGTTTCAAATATGTTCTAATTCAATGAATGAAAAGAAACCTGAAACATTGTTCCCTCCTGTATTTTTCTGATTTCTGGGGGTCTGTAAGTCTACAAGGTGCCAAAAAGGATTCCTGGAAAGATACTTATTGCAACTGAACACCACCCCCATCACCCCCCCCCCCAGCTATCAACAAGAAGCACAGCCCCAGACCTTGGCTTAGTATAGCATGAGAAATGCGTGTTTACCCATGCTTTAAGGTGCTTCCCTAGATTAGGGCCTAAAATAAAACATAGGAAAGTGACTGACATGCAAGAAGGTATGTGAGTGCTGGATCTGAGACAGGAGGGCTATGGAATAGAAGTGCAATTTAAAAAGGGCTGAGAGCAAGTTTGGTGTAAAGAGAGTGGGAGGCTTAGGTAAGCATGGGTGGCAAGGTGGAAATGTGAAGCTGGAGAAGTGACAGCAAATGGTCAGGTTGGATAATTACTCAGAAATAGGCATCTATGATCATGATGCTCAGGCTTTGTGTGGGGCACCTGCACTTGAATAAATCAGCCAGATGGAGTTTCTACACCTCTGGTCAGAGAAACATAGGGTTGGGAGAAAAATTTTGAGTTGTCTAGATTCATTCCCCTTTGGGGGAGAACTGGAACAAACACTTGTATAGGAGATTCAGGTCTCCCACTCTAAATACTCTATTTTTTTCCTTTGCTGAATTTGTTTAAGAAAGAGGCAAAATTTTGAGACCATTATGTTTGGTATCACTGAAGTCTGAAATACTTCCAGCAAAATCATCAAAATAATACACACACACAAGCATATATAGACACATATATCAAAATTAGAAAAACATGGCTAGCTCATGTCTGTTTGATACTGTTAACTAAGCTTTTACAGGTACAAATATTGAAGTAATAGCAAGTCCAGTTAACAAATGTCTAAATGATCCAGGTCTCCTACATCTCAGTAGATATCTTAAAGTTGTATTCTTTATTCTTACTGTTATGTTTATGCCTGATAACAAGGAAAGTAAGGTTTTTTAGCCTGCCATTTAATGTAGATACTATTATTTACCAAATCTTCAGTTGTAAAAACTCTTTGCGTCCCAATCATCAGAAGAGACAAAATGGTGAGAAGGGGAACAGATGATCTGAATCCAAATGGTTTATTCAAGGTCGTGTGTCAGGGTATTGCCTGAGTTGAGAATAGACTAGTAGCCCAACTGTTATAGTTTATTAATTAATACTGTTCAAATGTCAGCCAAAAAGTAATTTAGATTTTGGCAGGGAAAAGATTCTTAAATTAAAAGAAAAATTATGTTGAGTTGGGCCAAAATGTGTACTCATTTTTGAGGGGAAAGCTACCATGAAAATAATCGGGCTGAAGTAAATATGGCTGGGTTTATTTTACAGTGGCTTAGAATGCAGTATTGCAAATTATTGAAGTCTTGCAGTTTACCTGCCCTGAACTGCACGTTTTACCTGACTGAAGGTATTTGATTAGGCTCTGTGTGTGTTACTTGTTTTTGTGGGTTCTTTGGTAGGACTTATAGTTTGACTGTTTTGGTTAAAATGTTTTGAACATGTGTGGTTCCCACAGGTTCAATCCTAATGAAATGTGTGGGCCAATTGCCATTTGTTTGTGTGTCCATCTCCTTAGGGAGATCACTGGGACAGGTCTTGATCTGTCTGTATGCTTCCTTTCAATACTACTGTCGCTACCTCTGTTTCTTCCCTGCTCTTGTCTTTGGTGTTGTGCTCTATTGGATGTCTTCTGTTTTGCTCATAGTTTCCTTGGCCTCCTTTTTATTTTTCTTTTGGTTATGTTTCTTCCTTCTGTTGCCTTCTCTTCAGCTCTGCTCTGATGGGTTCAATCATAACTTCTCTGATGGTAATTTCCAAGTATGTATATCTGTGCCTGCTTTTCACGTGTATTTCTGTTCTCAGATCTTGAACCTTCAGGCATTTCTTCCTGGATGTCCTTGTGTCTCATTAGCACATCCCCGACTGTTTAGTTAAAAATGGTACATCATTTTGCCTTTCAGTAGTTATTCCTTACTGTGCGTGTTTTGCGTAATTTCCCACTCCTCATTTTATTTTCTGTACTTCTCTCTGTATGCTCCACGCTTGTTTCAGTCCTCTCTTTCTTAGCTCTTTGTGTCTTCATAAAAAGTCTTTGATACCTTCCCTGTTACATGCTATTTTTTCTTAAAACCTTTTACTCCCGTAGCAACTTATCAGTAATCTCTTCATCCTGTGTAGTGTTGCCTATGATTTCTTGTTTTTATGACAGTAGCTGTTGTACGTATCTTTTACAAATAGTATATATGTAATAATGAATTTTAAGAATGATGTGAAGATAATCCACTACTTCAGCTTCTCCTAACAAGGAGAACATCCATAACGACGGTGTGACTTCTGTGTGAACTGATTTGTAGCTCTACTTTGTTGGATTTGAATTGTAGGAAATTGCTTGTGAAATTAGGCTATTACTTTGATTATTTTTAACATATACAGGCCTGTGATCTCACTTTCATGTCTCTAGGATGTCAGTATGGTAGCATTTAAAGGCTTACTAGAAGTGCAGCTGACATTTAAGCCAAATGCACGTAAACTGGCTTTGTGGAATCTCCTCCAAACACTTCCCTGCTGCAGTCTGTGTCTCTTAACCCAGAGCTGTGCCAGGTGGGGTGAGGTTGTTTTTTGAGCGAAAATGAAATATTTGATTGCATATCAAATGCATGGAGAAACGTGACTTTGTATAGTCTGTATATTAATTTTTTTTTCTGTAGGCATTAACATTATTCTGTATCCTGTATCTAGTTTTCCTACAGCGCTCTTGCTGTCACTACTTTTAAGAGTGCTTTATTCACTGAAGGTTCATCAAGGCTCTGATGCCTTTATGTGGCTGCACTTATTAGTAGGAAAAGATTCAGCTTGTCTTGTGATTCTTCATGTCATTTATTCATGGGTACACTGTTTCTTCTTTAAATGTTAATTTTAGACAATTACCACCCCCTCCTCAGCTTCTTCCAGTTGCCACTGACACCTCCCCAGCCTGCTGGCACAGCTGTGCCATCCTCCTTTTCTCGGAAGCTGCGCCTGCTTTTTTTTCCAACAAATTTCTTCCCACTTGATGTAGTGGCAGAGGAGCCCTGTGGACAGTACTCCATCACTCCTCCTTGGCTGCAGCATTCTCTGTCATTACTATATATTGCTGGTATTTGCTAAGGTCTACAGTTATTACTGTATGTGTCAGAATCTGTAATTTCCTTACATTTTCACCATTCACAGCCCAGTCTTGAGTGTGGTGTGCCTCATCCAAAAACCAGGGCAGGCCTGTCCCAGCGTGAAACACCGCTTGTGTCTTTTGAGACTGGTGATCTCCTGTGTTCCAAATATTTCCACAAATAATTGAGTTTATTTCAGTCTGACAATCACATTCCTAACTGCCACAGTATCCTTTGAGTAGAAGGGATAAGGCTTAGCTTGGGATATTGTGAGTGTATGTTACTGTATATGGCTGGAATTCTTTAATACTCAGTCATTATCCTTGCTTCCTTAAGGGGTTGTATTCCAATTGCTTTCTACAAGGAATTTGTCTTAGGTGTGGCAGCTCTTTTGTCATCACATTTTAAGAGAGTGCCTAAGTAATTCAGATCATGTCTATCCAGGGCTGTTTCAGTGTCGTGGTTTAACCCCAGCCAGCAGCTAAGCCCCACACAGCCACTCGCTTGCTCCCCCTTGGTGGGATGGGGGAGAGAATCAGAAGACTAAAAGTAAAAACTCATGGATTGAGATAAAGACAGCTAAATGGGTAAAGCAAGAGCTGCACATGCAAGTGAAGCAAAACAAGGAATTCATTCATTACTTCCCATGGGCAGGCAGGTGCTCAGCCATCCCCAGGAAAGCAGGGCTCCATCACGCATAACTGTTACTTGGGAAGACAAATGCCATCATTCCGAACATCCCCCCCTTCCTTCTTCTTCCTCCAGCTTTATATGCTGAGCATGACATAATATGGTACAGAATATATCCCTTTGGGCAGTTGGGGTCTGCTGTCCTGGCTGTGCCCCCTCCCAGCTTCTTATGCACCTGGCAGAGCAGGGGAAGCTGAAAAGTCCTTGACTGGTGTAAGCACTGCTTAGCAACAACTAAAACATCAGGGTGTTATCAACATTCTTCTCATCCTAAATCCAAAACACAGCACTGTGCCAGCTGCTAGGAAGATAATTAACTCTATCCCAGCCGAAACCAGGACCTTCACCATGCAGTTAGTGGAGCACAGTGCCCATAATGCCTAGATTACAAACTGGAATAAGGAGCCCAGTCTGACATAGATGTCTCAGTACTTTTTCCCATCAGCTGTGTAGAAAGCAGTACCTGGTGGTTCTGAACATTTAGCAGAGCCTATGTGCTAGCTCGGCTGTATTTTGTCTGTGCTGTTTTTGTAGTAGCTGCATGACCTGGACTTCTGTTAACCTTCCTTGTGTGAGTCTATTATAAAAGGGCATCAGTGCCATTGATTATAATTAATGGCTAAAAGGTCAACATATGTTTCTCAGATTAGGATTTTGGTTTGCCTACCAGTGATAATTCCTTATAATTATTCCTCAGTGTAAATAGTACTGTAGTCTAGTAGAATGTAGTTTTGCTGTTTAGTTACAGCTTGAACTGTCATCAGTGAAATAAACTGCAAAGGCAAATATGTCTTTGCATGTTGACTTTTTTTTAGATAAGATCATCACAGGAGCTCTACCAGAGTGCTGAAACAGGTTTCTGACTCAAAAAACAAGAAGTGTAATTGAAATGGTACCGATATTAATATCAACTTTGTAACCGGTGGGCTGGATTTGTGCTGATGACCTTGCAGGAACACAGCACTTGGAGCCCATTACAGAATCTAGTCCTTGATTCGTGCCTTGTAGTTGTTATAAAAAGCCATGAAAACTTGGTTTCTGGCTTTGTTGAAATGCACCATACACATTTTTTCTACCTCAGAATTCTTTTGTCTAGTTCTAAACTCATACTTGAGAACAGCATCATGCACTTAGTGTTTGCACTGTTTATGCCTTTGAACCTTTCTAATTAAAGAAAAATATGTGGGCTGGAATCTCAAGCTGATGTAAATCAGCAAAGCTCCATTAACTTTTGTAGAGCTATGCTTCTTAATTTCAATATTAGCCTTTCAGCAGAAATATGGTTAAGAAATGATAGTTAAAGAGAACAGGAATTGAAATGAAATGAGTTTTACTCAAATTTATTATGTCTGCCAAGTGCAAATATGTTAAAATCTCCACATTGACAAAAAAAATCCATACAATTATTTTGCTCACTGAACCATTTAAGCTGTTGATTCATCTGCAGACACATTTCAAAATCTCCCAACTGTTACATTTAGGAAAAAAAACCCAAACTGAAAAAAGCAAGCTGTTACTTGGTCAACTGCCCAGTCTTGTATTAAACCACAGTATATGCTGTCACAGTAAGAATGGGAAGAGGTTTGTCTAGTGGATGGAACAACTGCTGGAAATCAAACCGGTATCATTCCCAACTGTGGCATTAACTACGCCATGCAGCTGGGAAAATGATGTTGTCTCATTGAGCTTGTGCCTTCACTGCAAAGTTAACTTGAATGATCTATCTCGGATCAGCTTAACATAGATGAGAGCAACTGCACTGGAAAATAACTCAAGAGCTTCACACAGTAATTAAATGACTGCAGAGTGATTGTGTTAGTGGCTGATGAGATGTGTTAATGTAAGCTGTAACTAGTGCTTTCTGACAGGCTAGCTAACTTGAATCGAAGCACTGCCATGCTCAAGTTAAGGATTTAAAAAGGTGTAACCCATTATTAAGCAAGAAAGGTTTACCAGGCCTTAACTGTTTCGCAAAGCTGTACAACATTTTATGCCCGGTATTTGATGAGTGCAAGGTAACAGAAGAAGCATATTCACAGAACAGAAGACTAGAAAAATCATACTTAGCTGGTAACATCCCTTGGTGTTCATAACTGATCTGCAAATTCTTGAATCCAAGTAAATCGAAATACACAGACAGTTCAGTCAGCTTGCTGCATTCATCAGCTGCATTCAGCCAGGCTGTTGAAGGGAGGTACAAACAGTATGAGGCATTTTCATGCATCTAGTCTTCCCTCTGACTGTGAAAGAGATTGGTATTACATGACGCAGTGACACTATAAGTTAAGTTAATAGATTTAGTAATCCAAAATGGGCATATAAATAACTTTTGAAATGTTAGGTCTGTCTCTCTTGGGTAGGTAAGATATGATCAATCAGATCAGCACTTTAAAGCCGTGACTCCTGCTCTGCTCTCCTTACATCAGCTGAAAACAGGTGAAGTTTGTGGTGAGGCTCTGCTGTCTTACTCCACATTTCTTGGTTTTTTGACCATGCTGGTCTTTCAGCACTCTTCTTCTGCAGCCATATTCTATCAGATTTCTTACTATGATTCTGGCTCTGTTTTCTGGTGTGCAACAGGAATACAAGCAACCACCTTATTTCTGCATGGCAGGGTTTTTTTGCCTAACAGTTTGAGGCAAAATGAAACACATATATGTAGATGGAATACAAACAGAATATATACAGATATATTTTCTGTGTGTTTCTAATATATATTAAGAAGGTGGGCTTTCCTCTTCAATTCACCTAAACAAGTGGCAGGAGGGCAAAACAAGTTTCTGAATCACCTGATGCAATGAGACAAAGATGATACAAGCTTATTTTAAGAAAGAAAAGTAATGTAGTATTATTCCTATATGGGCAGGTGTGAAAGCATTTTCTGTGTTTTGCAGCTGGTTATATCTTGTGTGGTCCTACTGCATTGAGTAGCACTGTAAAGTATGATGTGGGTAACACTGGAGTCTAGCCTCATTCAGAGCAGACTAAAGAAGATCCCTTGATTCAGCTATTTCTAACTACATGTCTTTTGCTGGGCACTGTCTTGGTGTGATACTTCTTGAAAATATTTTAGATAGTGCTCCTAGAGATTTTTTTTAATTTGCTGTATGTGGTCTCAGAAAGTGCTTTATAATAGGTCTGTCTTAAATTCCTGCTGCTGTTCGGTGTGATTAGATGAGTATGTCATTTTCCTGTTTCTCCTCTTGTTAGGAATTTAGTGCATAAGTGTAACTAATTTTTTTTTTTCCTTTCTTAGCTTTCCAATGCTGATTCTTTTCCTACCATGTTCTGAGACTGTCCATAATTCCCTGTCTTCATTTATATAGTTACTTCAGTGATATTTATAGACAGTGATTGTTTCCCATGGGTGTCTTTCTAAGACTCCAGATACATTTATCCTTCTTGCCTCTCAAGGCCAGACAGTGTAGTTTGGTGCCTGTTGAGCCAAGTGCAAATGTCCATTGGGTACAAATATATTTCTGATGTGCTGATTTGGGATGTTCTGCCGAGGGTTTCCCCATATTCTGTATGCGTGCTGTGTGGTAAACCAGTGCAGAGTAAGCTGGAGAGAACTCTAGGCATCGCTTTCATCAATTTGCTGGTGAACCAATGAAGTTTGGAAATAAATTAAAATGAAATCCTGTAGCACTCTTTAAATTGTTTGCACTTCCGATGGCTGCTTTGGCATGAGAAGTGCTGTTCTCTGACTTGGTTTCAGACAGTGTATGTGCACGCAGAATTGTGACAGTGCTATGCTTGTTTTTAGAAAGCAACACTCCAAACTTGCAGCTGGATTATTTTTGCAGTAATGGAGACGTATCTGAGTTAAGTGAACTAGCTGTGGTACCATCAGCAGTGAAGCAGAAGCTCCAACTATGACCCATATATATATATGTATCCAGGCTTCCAGCTGGGTTTGTACCATATGTGCTGAAGCTTGCGTGATGGTAGTTCTTCCGTTATTGGTAGCTGACCTGGCTAGATTAGAGAGAGATGTGTGTTGTATTAAACTATGCATTCTTCTACACTTAACTTCTAAAGTTAACACCACCCTGCCCCGTACTAATCTTTCATGTATGGGCTGTGACATCCCTAAATCAATGTACCTTTTTTCCCCTCTTTCTTACCTTTTGCTAATTTCACTTCTGTGGCCTTTGGCCTTGTACTCAGCTTTGTGTATGCACTGCTCAAAGTGAAGATTATGTCTCTCTTTATGTGAATTGGTATGAGTTTCATTGCAACATTTATTTACAGGTACTAAGTAATCATAGGATAGGATTTCACGTGGATGAAGACAGTGTGAGAAGGACTGTAAATCTGGGTTGTGAAATTATTGTAATGCTTATCTTTTTACCTTCCAGCAGTGGGCTTTCCTGCTGTGTGCCTCTATTCTGGATCCAGATTGCTTTTATACTGGAATAATTACTATGCATTTAGGAAAGAAACGCTTTCCCTCCCTCAAACTTTAAGTGTCACTTAAGATGCTGCTAATTGTGTGGAAGTCTCAAAATCTTTTAAGAAGCTGGTTTTTACTTACCAGATTTCATATCAAGTGTGAGGCTGCTGAAGTATATAGTAGAGGCTAGGACTGAAATGAGATCATTCTTGAAGTAATCCAGTAGTGTTGCAGCTCCTTATTGAATTTCTAGAGTAAGGAGAAGATGCCCCAAGGTATATTGTCTGGGGAAAAATAGCAGAGAACTGTGCAAATCTGCCATTTGACAAATTATTTATGTAGTAAATGAATCATGACATAGAAGATGAAGGGTTAAACCTTGGTTGCCTTAGATAGGATTACTTGTGTGGAAAAGGTGAAGTGAGCTTTAGCCCCTGGTATAAGAAATGTGTTGGCATCATTTTATATCATTGGGCAGAGCCATATGCTGAAATGTGCATGTATTTGTAACTTTGAGCTAAAGCATATGAATTGGGGAGTAATGCTAGTAATCCTGTGTGCTCAGAAAGTGTAAATCTGGCCCTGCAAAATTGTGATGTTTGTTTAAAAGATAAACAAGTCTGGGTCTCTTTTTTTTTTTTGTTGTTTGTTTGTCTTCTGGGTTTCATAAGTCTCTTAGATTTTTGGGCTTGGGCCCTCTTCCACAAACACAAAGGGTAGAAGCAGGGTGTTGTTGTTGGTTTTTGGGGGTTTTTTAAGTGAAAGCTGATGTTCTTACATAATTGCATGATTCCAGGACCATGGCTTCAGGAAAAGTAAAAAACCTGGTATCACATGGTTTACAACAAAGTAATGAGAACTGGCTACACCATGTAAGCATGGCTCACAAGGAGAAACTGTTGTGCTGCTGCTTGTCCATATGAGCACATTTCAAAGCACCAAGGGGTACATGGGACAAAAAATTATCCTAAATACTTGACTCCAAAACCTGACTTTATTATAGGTCCAATGTTTTTTAACACTGGGCTTTTCTGAGAGCTTAATATGTGCAACTTGAAACAATTTTTCAAAATTCAGTTCCTTCTAAAATAAAGGCAAAATTCAGAGAATTAATCAGCTGATCTCAGCTTGTGGCATCAACAGCCTGATTTTTATAAGAGCTGGGCCTGGTGTCTGTGGTGAGCTGAGTTCCTTGAAAATCTTGGCTTGCCTGTGCTGAACCCTCTTGGGAATTCTGGCCCCAAAAAGATCACCTAATGAACAGCCTTGAGGGGCTTCCTTTGCCTTATTATTGTGTCTTTGTATTTTACCTGTTCCCTCGTGATTGATGGAGCTTGTCGGACAAAGCACAAGAAAGCTCACTGTTGGAAACAATCCTGAAGTGGCAGGGGGTGGAATAAATGTTTGAGTAGGTCTTTTTCCTGCTGCTTTCCAGCGTTTTCCTTCTATATCCAGAAATAAAAACTTCTAAGTAAAGTTCAAACAATACCCCTGCCTGGCTTTATTTTATGTCTTTCTCTGTTTGGTCTCTGTAGGCCTGACTTAAAGTCTGCTGTTGCTCTGCTACCTTGTGCCCATTTGTTTCCAGAAAATCAGTTTATTTAACTTAATCTTAGCCTGCTAGAAGACATCATCTATAGTTTTTGTGCTGTTTCAACTTGGAGACTAACACAATCTTCCTGGATGGTTGAAGTCCCTACTTAGACTGGGTATCAGAAAAACAGTAAAAAAAAAAAAGTATATTTTAAATATTGAATTTCATTTCCTTTTCCATGCATTTGGGGAAAAAGAATGGCGTGTGCCAATACAGCTGCTTTTAAGTGATCCATACTGCAGCTTTTGCTGAAGTAGAAAGGATTCAAAAGCCTATTATTATGCATTAACTGTGCTAAAGGCACAATAGCAGTTTCATTTAAAGTGCACTTCTATTCTGAAAGATAGCTGCTCTGGCAGCTCTTGTGATTTCTTCCTTCTCGGTGTTTTCTACATGTAATCTGTTCAGTTTTCAGTTTTTTCTGGCAGCTTTTCTAGCTATCAGCAGTTCAAACTTAATCTATGGTCTGACTTTGATCAGGTCAAATTTTGCCAGTTATTTTGCAGTTTAAATGTGGTTGTCACTTCTACTGAGGATGTACCAGTCAGGAAACAACCTCATATTCTGCTAGATATTTGAGGTCTATCTCCAGCAGGTATAAGGAGGTAGTAACACCCTATTTTATTCACTGAAGAAGGCTAGGAAGAATGAACTTGGTTGTATAGAAAAATAGTTTTATAGTCAGTTTGCAAGCAGAGATGTTCATTAAACAGTATCAGTGATATTTTCTGAGGAAAACTGCTATTTCCTGCCACTCCATCAATATCCATTCATAAATGTGATCATCTTTAGCTCTGTCACTGGTAGCCAGCTTTTCTTCTTGTCTTTGAAGGGCAGTTTTGATCTCATTGTTATGTGGCATCAATGGAATAATAATGCTTCCCAGTTTTGAAATGGGTGACATCTGCCAAATGAGCTCTTCAGATGTTCAGAGAGGAAGGAGACTTCAACCTTGGGCCAGATTCACTTAACTGATCCGTCTTGCTTGCATATTCAAGCAGCACAGAACAGAGATTCTTTCAGCTGTGAATTTCTGTAATGTAAGGAAATCTGTCAAGGACAGCTTTGGGGGGGGGTTGTTCCTTGTACACCTGCTGAAAGAGTCATTTGGGGAGCAAAGGGGGAGGTAGTGGTCTGCTCTGATTGTCGAGCTGTTCATTAGGCATACCACAACAACAGTATATATAAAAGCAGCTCCAATGTATATTCAGTAACAAAACTAGGGAGTTAAACCCACCTTTGTAAAATGTCCTCCTTCTGTGCCAAATAGAGTGCATTGTTTCAAAGAGGGTTACTAGTCCACAGTGTCTTAAAATTATGTTACACTTTTCATAATCTTTTCAGTGAAGTGCTACAGCTTGCCTGGTTGATTTTCAGAGCCTTCTGGTATTGAAACCAGACTGTCATTTTCCCTGGCTCTACAGCTTACTAATAGATTTGTAGTGAAATCCCCTTGCAGACATCATTGACGTTGCAGACAACACAGCCTCTCCTTGGCAGCAAAGTTCTGGCCTTATTGCGCAGAGATCAACAGACCGAGTTTATGAATGGATAGGATGAACAACTGGCATAAATACTTTCCATCCTTTAATTCTGGAAGAGATCTTAAAGTCTGATTGGGAGCAAAAAAAAACCCAAAACAAGACCTCATTGAGCTTGAGGTGATAATACCAAAAACTTATGGAAAGCAAGTGATGTTTGATTCTCCAGCTTGATTGAAGCTTGCCTGTGAAAAACATAAGGAATGATTCTTTTTCTTTTGGAATGAGAAATTGCCTGACCTTTTAATAACTGTCCTTTCTTATGTGAGTCACAGTATTGATATTATCCCTTTTCTAAAACTTTTTTTCCTATCAGGTAGTGGTCTTGCCAGGGACATCGCTTTCTACCTGTATTTGAAAAGGACATAGCCAAGTTGAGTCCAAAACCCTGCATAGCCAGGCGGCTCCCTCCCTCAAATGAAACAAGAGGCTGCTGACCATAGAAACCATCAACATTCAGGAAGCCAAAAATGAGGGAAAGGTGAAGGGGAGAGGGGAGATTGAATGTAAGAAGCTCAAAGTGAGAAACCAGAGGGAAATTCCATGTAGGAGATGACAGTTTTTACTGGTGACTGATGTCGACGGTTAATTCACAGAGCAATCATGAGGTAGTACAATTTAAACCTGTTCACATTATACCACAATGATTATTCAGTCCTGAGTGGAGGATGAACCGTATTATTCCCCCTAAACTGGGAAATGACATGTCTGAATAAGCTGCACCAGATGAGATTTCATCATGCCTTTCAATTTCCTTTTTGTTGGCAGATAACTCTTAATGCATTTTTATTTGATTGTTTGACATTGCCTTAATGAATGCTAATACTTCTATTTTTTATAAAAGCAAAAAGAAACTAAATGTAAGTCCAGGGTTTAATAAGGTATTAATGTTACTGTTTATTGTAGCTAATCCAGTCTCGTATAGGTATTTTCATAATTTCATACTGATGGAAGGAGAGTTTTGAAGGCTATTTCATTAACACACCATCCTTTACAATACATATATTAAGTGGATTTAATAGTTTAGAGTTGAGTCAGTTATTTGCTTCATAAGCTGCCACTTAACCATTGCACAGATAATCACATTTGGCAGTCCTCTTTTGGTTGAGCAATGCAAATTGAATTAATATACCACAGAGATAAAACTTGCTCATAATTCTAGTGTTTGTGAGGTGAGGGCTATGGAGGAGGATGCTTACTGTGCCTGCTGCCATATGGTACTTTGCCTGCAAATAGAAAGCTTGATCTTTGGCATCACATGGCGTTACACTGATGCACAAATGTCTCTCAAACAAGTTGGGAGGTATTTCATGTCATTTCATTGTGCTTCATTCAGATGCTCTGTTGCTGTCCAGGTAGTATAATTCGTGAATCCAGTTTACTAAAGCATTATCTCTAAATGAATTTCCTTGCAGAATTTTTCAAGTAAATGTGTTTGTTTCTTAGAATTGCCCATTCCTGATTTGTTTTAACACTCGTGACTAGATTAGTATCCAGCAGAAGCCGAATTGAGTATTTGAGGGAAAATCCACATGTCATCCTCCTACAGAAAACTGGAAACAGCTGTCTAATGGGAATGGGAGCTTATTGGTAATTCTTATTTTTTCCAGATGGCATCCAGGATTATCAGTGAATTGCTCTTTTTCTTTTTTTTCTTCTTTGGTCCTTGTAAGATTTTTAAGTTACCAGCTTTCATGTATAAAAGCACTTGCATTTTTCTCAACTGACAATTCAGAGTGAAGGGTGTGTTGGCTTGTGGTATTAGAAAAAGTTTTTTTAAAATTTGAGATTTGTGTGATTATTTTTTTTTCATGAATCTAGGCTTTCTGTAATTCTGTAAAAAATACAGTTTTAATGTTCTATGGCACATTTATGCTTTTCTCATGACTGTTAAAATTTATTACATCTAAATTGGGAAGTAGTATTAAAAAGGAGGACTTTCATATGACACATTTTATATACGAGTAAACTCATTTCACCGCGATAACATGATCTTCAAGTTCACTTTGTTTCCAGTGTTAGCACTGGAATACATAACTAAAACAGGTCAATACTTTTCTATGAGCAAAAGCAACCCTGCTCTTTTTTTCTAAAGTACACAATTGCTGTCACAATACTGACAAGTGCACAGGTTATGCGAGAGGGTCAGATGAGCGTGTTATGCTGTTCCCTGAGACTACCTACATGTCTGTTTGGCTGTACTGAGATCACCACAGTTATTTTTGAGACTCTCACTACTTCAGCATCTGAGCTAATATGTGAAACGTGACAAGGGACTGACCCTCTTGACATTGGTAGTAAAGAGAATATGGGAGGAATTTCTCCCATTGCCATCAGAATGCTTTCAAAGTGGCCAACCTTCTTTCTGTAAAAATCTTCCCAGTGCACTGATTTTGAAGAACAGTATGGGTGAAAGCCACAAAAGTTTTGAAAGCAAGGGTGATTCTAAGACATACTTATCCAGTTTGTTGCAACTTAGCTCATATAGGACCTCTGCATTCAGGGAGATGTTGGAAGAAGCAATGATTTTTTGGCTTTCACTCAAATCTTTTAACAGATTATATTAGTACAGAATTATAAATTAGTGCAAGTTTGCAGTACCATGAAGGCCCTTGCAAGTTCAACTCTTGGTGCACATTTTACTGCTGACACCAGGTAAGGATGCATGCGTTTGCTTGACAGGTGCAAAGAACTCATTTCTGCACACAGTGTGGAGTTTGTTTGCTGTCACTGAGGCACAAACACATGTGCATGAGCTCAACACCAGGCATTAGGAAGGTGAGGCTCTGATGTGAAAAGGGAATTGCACAGAAGCAGAAATACACTAAGTGCAGAGGTGCCTAAAGCTGCTTGCAGTGCTTAAACAAATGACGCAAATTTGAAATATTCAAGCTGGCTTGTGAGTATGATTATAGAGGGGGTAAAAGTGGAAGTATGTAGTTCTGTCTTCTGTTTGTCCTTCTTCCCCTTATACCTCTGCCATGGGTGAGTCTGATGATCAACAACCCCTGAATGCCAGGGCAAAGGGGTAGGTAGGTATTGCAACTGTAGATGTAACATGTCCTGAAGGGGCAGAGGAACATGGGCAGAGGAACAAGATGCAGGCATCAGAAGGAGAAATGGGCTTCTGTGTACATCATTTGCCTAGGCCCCTTCCTGCAAAGGCAGACTGGAGCCTCCCTGTGAGGAGAAATTTAAGAGTTGTAACAGGCTTGAATGCTTAGCAAGTATTAAGAGCTGGCATGTTTGTTGCCTCTGTGAGTAAATCAACTGCTGATAAGGTGAAGAAATCACATGACGTGGCAGGTTATAAAACCACAGATCCACGTGGTTGTTGAGATGTTCTGTCAGGCTTAGGAGATTTTGAAACTTAACTTCGTTGGCAGACTGCCTGTCACAGTATGGATAGGGCATATGGGAACAATGCTCCGATGGTACTCAGATGTAATCCGGTAACAGCCTAAGTCCAGGCAGGTGTCACTGGCGTGCCTGGGTTACCCGGGCTGCTGCAGACCAGATCTTCGCTCCAGAGCCAGGCAGACAGCTTAAGCTGTGCAGCTGCTATTATATTCTGTTCTGAGGCATGCTATTTGCATGCCTTGTGTAGCTCTTTAGCCACAGGCAGCTCAGCCAGAGCTTTTTATCAAAGGTGAATCATCCTTTCTGTCATGTCATAATGAAGGATTTTTTGTTTCCATCACTCAGAGAAAAAGGTGGCGGTGTCCCCTCCAAGTTGTGGCTGGATAAGCTGCTTTTATTTCCCCACTCATTTCATGACTGGGGGGAGGGAATGAGCTGCAGAATGATGACAGTCCCAATATAGACTTGGCTTTCTTGGTGCCCTCCCTTCCCCCTCAATAAAGCTGTGCTTGATAAGATGAGCTGCAGGAGTCATGGGTTTGC
Organism: Gorsachius magnificus; assembly: GCA_034008185.1. Taxonomy (NCBI): domain Eukaryota; kingdom Metazoa; phylum Chordata; class Aves; order Pelecaniformes; family Ardeidae; genus Gorsachius; species Gorsachius magnificus. The sequence goes on from CM067086.1 coordinate 52,423,930, forward strand.
AACAGTACCAGCAGGATAAATATTTCTGTATTTCTAGCTGCTTTTAAGATGATTGATGTATGTTCCCTCCTTTTTTTGGCAAAGGTTAGCCCCATTAGATGTACTGCTCTTCATTTCATCTCCTTCTCCCATCTGTTCTGTCTCTTTTCAGTAGAAACCAAGGAGATGTAGCTCCCACTTGGGCTGCCAGATAGCTCTGTCTCCTATACATGAGAAAATATCTCTGTGTGAAGCAGAGCGGTGCCCTGCTGTGCACACACTTCAGATTATACCGTGAAGGGAGACCGTGCTCTTTCAAACTCCGTGATAATGTCATATGGCCTCTGTCAGCTCATACAGATGAGGGAATACCACTGCCCCTCTCAGTTCAGTGATGTTGATTCCCAGGCATAAGCTGGGAGCCGAAGGAATCCAAGCAGCCTTTTCCTAAGCAACCAGGTTATCGTAGCAGTAGGTAAGAAAGCGAAATCTTTGTTTAAAATATTAAAACCACGATACAGTGAGTAAATAAACAGTGCATGTACGTAAGGTTTGCAGAATTTATAGATGACAATTATACAAAACCTGGGTGATAAAGCCATAAAGACAGCAATTGCTTATACTGAAAAACTCCAGACTTTACCTTGGACCTCACTGGCAGGTGGCAATTTCATTATGGAAGAAATCTTACTTACCAAGCTCCAGAGCCTTGCTTTATTTCGCTGACATTTAAAGAAGATTTTGTAGTGTCTCTGAGTGCCATGAGTTCTGTGTGGAGAGGAGCATTATCTTTGAGAAAAGCTGCCTTCATGTTAATTCATTTAAAATTACTTCTGTGAGGCAAGGAGATATTTATTACAAGTAGTTATTTATTACAAATACTACTTCACCAGCCTATATATGAAACAAGATGGTTTGCAGTGAAGGTGGTTTGCTTTTGCTTGGTGATCAGATGCCTGGGCTCACTTCTATCTTCTGGCTCTTACCTTTGACATCTTCTGGTCTTCTGATTTCCTATTTAGTATTAACTTTGAACAAGTAAAGTCATATTAGAAAGATAGTGATTTTTATTCATGCTTCTTGAAGCTTCAGTTTATACTGACTTAACCATTTTTAATGTTACACTGTGAAATATTTTACAGTCAACTGAATGAGATTGCTGGGTAGATAATAGCTTCCCAGATTACACATCCATTTTGCTAAGTTATGGGACAGGGACCCTCTGCAATACGGTGGTGGTAAGGGGGATGGTGCTCCTAGCACAAGGACCTGTGAGGGGAGCTGCAAACCTTTGCATCACATTGTGTGAAAGGATGTGCCCCACGTGCTGGGTCATGTTATCATTGCCAGCATCTCAGGCCAGGGCTCTGGTCTCTGCTGTCCTAGTGCATTGCTGGAATATGTGTATTCTCACAGCCATGGCTTGAATGGAGGAGGCAGAGGACAAATGGGGGATGCCATAAGAAAAATAGTATAAATGTCCTGAATACATCCGTGTGGGCATGGTATTTTAGCCAGTGATACAAGAACAACTATTTTTTAAGAAGCCAGCAGCTGTAGCTCTGGGTCTTTTCTCCCCAAAGAGAAGTCTCCTTAATGCTTTTTTAGTTATTAATTAGTTTAGTTAATATTAATTATTAATGGGCAAAATTTCTTTAAAACCACATGTGTTTGGTGTTGATTAATTTTTTGCCATACTTTCTTTCATGTGGTAGGGAATAACTGCTCTGAGAAATTTTGCTTTTGGCAGCTAGTGTAGCTGACAAGAAGTTCTTAAATGTTATGGTATTCCAGTATTATTACAGAAGGGTATTCCTCCCTGATTGCTACATGGGCGGAATGACATTACTATATATTACTATATTACATATTACTGTATTACTATGTATATAGCAGTATATTACTACAGGGAACCTGCTTGGCTGTTACATGCATATACAGTTCTGTTGGTATCTTAAAAGTTTTATCTGTAGATAAAAGCATTGCAGATTGCTGCATCTTCAGTTTGTGGATTATCCTGCACGATCTTCCAGTAAGAGAGTAAGAATGTCAACTCTAAATACACAGTGTCTCAAAACTACAATGCAACCAGATTTCTCCCAGTTTAGGTATGTTTCCACTATCCTTTTTCTTGTTTGAGGGTAACAGTGATGAAAACTAATGCCTAGCATAAACCTGGCCTAGTGCAGCTTCAAGCCATTCCCCCTCATCCTATCGTCTGTTACCAGGGAGAAGAGGCCGACCCCCACCTCACTGCAGCCTCCTTTCAGGCAGTTGTAGAGGGCGATCAGATCTCCCCTCAGCCTCCTCTTCTCCAGACTAAACAACCCCAGTTCCCTCAGCCGCTCCTCGTATGACTTGTGTTTGGCTCAATAGGCAAATCTCTTTTATTTATGGTGTGGTTTGCATTTGTATACAATGCTATCTCCTCAGCCTGTTTTGTAAGGTCACAAATGTCTTTACACTGCAAATCATGGCCCTTGAAGGCTCTGGAGTTCTGTAGCAACCCAGACCCACTTTCTTGAAGCTAGTCCTGCTAAACACTGGTGTGCTGATGGTCTTTAAGCACTGAAGTGCTCTTCATACCTTTGAAGGGTATTCCATAATTCAATGAATGATTGGGTGTTATTGTGCTACTGTGCTGATGCATTTGTATATTTATATCCACTGTTGCTTTCATTTTTCCTGGTGATTACAGAAGGTGCACCAGGAATAGAATGTTTACCTAGGAGTAGGAAATCACATTCAGGAATACCTAAGCAAAATTTAATATAGATTTATATAGTTTTTGTTGTCTGAGATTTAAAATAAAAGATGTACCCGTATCTGGGGAAAGCTCTATTCAACATATCAAGTGCTGATATCAGTTCCAGTCAGAAGACAACTGTAAGAACAGGTCTTATTGAAAAGCCTAATGAAAATCAGTAAAATAATTGCAGTCTGTCATTACTGATGAAATTTTATGCTAAATATTTTATAGACCTTTAGTTAGTTTTCAACAAAACTATAGTGGCTTTCAAATATTAGGTTGGAGGATTTAGAGAGATTTCATAGAATGGTAACTTTGAGTTTTGGAAGGAAGGTATGATTTATGTATATAAGGTTTTAAACACTGCCTGCTGCCAGTGTATTAAAAAATCAATACATTTATGGTAGTGGGCACTAAGGAAAAAACAGAGCTATGGGATCTTCAACTTTGCATGGAGACACTGTTCTAGTCTTTGTCAAGCTAGGCATAGGCAACTTATGTAGGTGTGTGTAGTACAGATTAGAAGAGACATTTTTGTATTTATATAAAACTCAAAGATTGAGGAGACAAGAAGTCATTCAGGTCTTGGAAACTAGATTATCCTCTCACTGCAGCTAAGATTTTCAAGTAAGTTTGGTGATTACAGGTAACTCAAATTTAAGATACTCTAAAAAGTGTAATCTTCAAAGAGTTACAGTGCAACATTTCCTGAAAATAAGGCTGGTCTAAAGTGTTTGAAGTTCAGTAGCTAGAAACATCAACCATACCTCAAATTACTGGTTTCTATGTTCATGGTTATTGTTTGCAGAATTATATTGAGAAAGTATGCCATTGAAATTGAAAATGAAACAGCATAAATATTATATATTGTGCTCTTAAGCGTTTCTTTAAACTGGCAGACTTGAATATGGGGAAGATGATCATATATTCCCCTTGTTTCCTTCCCCAAGTTTCAGTATATTATGGTAAGTTCATAAGAACTTTCTGGAGCTTATCTTGTTGTCAACCTTACATCTATAACTCCTTGTGGAAAGGACCATCTCTTTCCGAATAATGATGACTTTGGATCCCAGTGGCTGAAATAATTTTCACCCTTAAACTTCCCAGATTCCTGTCTGAGGCACTGCAGTTCTCTATCCCTGCCTGTCTTGTCAATGTGCGTATTTTTCATCTCGTATATTTCTTCAGGCCTCTGATTTAATTGCTGTCTTTGTCTCCACCATCTGGAATCTTTTTTTCACTCTGTTGCCTTTGTGTAGAACATAGGTGCTTTAACTGAGCTCCACACAGCTTCACTGTCACCCAGAAATAATCCCAAAACTCATGTCTTTGCACATTCCTATCGTCCACGTACCATTTCTGTTTCATTCCTTCCTTCAACAGATTTAGATAGTAGACTTTCTGGAGAAAGTACTTGGAATCACTTTAATCTTTGTGAAATTATTTGCAAGACTGTGGAGCCCTATAAAAGTTTATAGTGAATAACACCTGATGGAAGGTTACAACCACTGCATAATTTTTCAGACAAGGCACACTTAAAGCCAGGAATATTATTTCAGGCTGAATTTTTGTGCCTGTGACTATCACTTTGGAAGTATATTTAGGGGAGACACAGAGGAAACAGTAGTAAAAATAAGGCATTAAGAATGTGAAACTCTTAGTACAGTGGAGGTTGGTTTAAGTCACTGGGATGATGATAATTAATAACACCTACGTATCAGTTCTCTGTTTTTCCTGTGGAGCAGAACAGAGATTCTGAGGTGGCAAGCTATATTGTAATAAATTGGAGGATGCACTCATGTTTGCTCATGTATTTCTACAGATGCCTCTGTATTTTTCAGTCTTCCATTTATAGATGCTGTAAAATTTTTTTTTAAATGTGCATTTCTCTTTCAGCCATTAATGAATTTCCTGAAGATGTATTTACAAATAAAGAACGGCAGCAAGGAGGAGTTCTGCTTCATATCATTGCTGTAAGTTTTCCTCTACTGTGCTTCATTTTTGTTTTCCTTTTATTTGTATTCTGAGGTGTTAATCATCTTAGTGGCCTTACTAAACAGAGCTCTGTGTATATCAACATGTTAGAAATACTTTGATTGCAATATTTCTAATATGTCTATATGGGTACCAATGTTCAAAAGGTAGCATCTTAGGGACATGGCTTAGTGGTGGACTTGATAGTGTTAGATTAATGATTCAACTTGATCGTCTTAAGGGTCTTTTCCAACTGAAATGATTCTATGATTTATTGAAGAAGATTATGCAAGTCTGAATTAGCAGTGCCTATGCATTCATCCTCTTGGAGATAAATTCCTGGGCGCATGCGTCACAGACTTGTATTTGTTCGTATTTCATCTTGTATAAACAGGGTTTGGGATTCCTTTGTTGATGACATCAAGCGTGATGTGGAATATTCTTGGTTTTCTTTCTTTCCTCTTGTGCCTCTATGCAAAAGACACAATTGTAATTAAAAAAACCCCAAACACAAAAAAACCCTGTGAAGAAATATAGAAAATGTTGTGTGGAGTTTTACATTTTGTTGTAGAAAAACCAAAACACTTAAGGCCTGCGGGCTCCAGTTTTCCATTCCCAGCTCAGGGAAAGTTGTGACAACAGCAGGATTAGGCCCACTGCATGAGCACAGCACATAGAGCCACATAAGACAGTGGGAGAATCACATGCATGCAGGGAACCAGGATCATTCCTGAGAGGTTTGGTGCAGTGAGCTATGGTCAGGGTCCACTTCTTTCGAGGTGTGATTATTTCTTGAGTATTGTTAATCAACATGGTGTTACTTTCTGTTTAATTACTTGGTCCAATAAGTAATTGAAAATATAAATGATGACTATGAAACTTGGTAACCCTTACCCGTTACTTCCCTTTATTTGTAGTCTGTTGTGGCACCCTATTCTGTCAAACTGTGGTACCTTTCATATTCTAGAGTCTGGCAAACATTCTTGTTCTAAACTTAATCTTACATTCAAGAATCTGGTTTTATGCCTTATCAGCACAGGGCTTTTTCTTTAGAATTGAATAAAAAATAAAGCTGTATATTTCTGTTAGTCTGAATAAATATAGCATTGCCTTCTTTCCTCTTTTCATGTACAGGAAAAAAAATTATGTATTTTTTTTCCCTTTAGAGAAAATTTGTGAGGTTGTTAAAGAACTTTATTACTCTTATGGAAATTTATTTAGAGAATATTATTGAATCAAACCTTTTGTGCCATCGTTCTTTGGAGTTCATTCCTGTCAACGTTTTGTCCTCCATCATTTTCAAATTGTTTGAGTTTTCCATCAAAAAATAAAACTGGTCTGGGCACATTGGTCCTCCTGGCCACACTCAAGGAGGAAAAATGAAAGATTTAATGAGATCAGGTGGCAAAACTAATTCTTAAATACCTGAAGCATGTAGCTAGTATGGATATAATGTATGGATGACTTGGGTTTATTATTGTACTCCTAGTTTTAAAAGTCACTTGTGAAAAGAAATCATACATAGACAACTTATGGGTTGGCTATGCAAATTTATTGCACATCTACCACTGTATCAGCAAGGAGAAAACAAGCATATGCAGTCCTAGCATAAAGCGAAGAAAAGTGATAAAAGGGAGAATGCATGAGAAAAGTATGTACCTTGGTTTGATATGGAATGAAAATACATATTTTATATGCAAAAAAATTAGTAAATACATGTAGTTCCTTTACTTAATTGTTGAGAAGACTTTACAAAATTACATGTAGGATTCTAATTAAATGAGGTGATTGGGCTAGGGTAGAATTTATACTTGGCATGTAAATGTTGTGTTAGATAAGGCTTTGGTCAACTACTACAAAATGAATACAAAACCAGATTCTAATTCCTTTTTGATTCCTTTTTAATTCCACAAAATGAAAATCTCCTCTCCTTGGCTTTTTAACAAAAATGTGTGTAACCATTTTTTGAAAAACTCTTGTAGCTAGTTAAAAAGTCTGTTTTCCTATGGATATATGTATTAGTGTCACTCAGAGCTATGTATTTACATTTATCAATAGAAGAACAAATAGAAGAATAAAGGAGGTGGCCAATAATAGTAAAATACTTAGTAGGGATCTTTTCTTTCCCTTTTCCGATGTTCTGTCTTCAGCATGCACCTTATACACCATATTTAAGTTGTATCAGTTGGCTTGTACCAATTGTCACTGATCCTTCATAAAATCTTTGCCTCTTGCCTCATATTCTGCTGAACATTAAAACAATTAAGAAGAATTCAGCACACTTACGTTTGAGCTCCTGCAACAGTATGACTTGTAATAGATCAAATAGTACAGTAAGGGCTTGTGTTTATGTTCTGTCAAGGTCTGTAGGATGCCATTTTCATCAACTCAAAATGTCACGTACTGCCTGAAAAATACAGGATTTCTGTACTAGTCCTTTTGTCACTAATGACTTTTCTATCCTTGGAAGAAAAATAAGGTACTAAAGATGAGTCTAGAGACTCCCAAAAAGGAAAAAGCTTCTCCATAAAACCTTCTTTATAGTTCAAGGGAGAGATCTTCAGACAGTATTAAATTGATGCAGCCCACTTGTGGAGCTACACGTTTCTGCTGGTCTGAGAACTCTAAGTTATCTATATCCTATTAGAGCTTAAGAGACACTGTCATAAAAATAGATCTATCTACAGTACACGGGCTTCTCTGTGCCTAATTGAACTAATTTTGTCTGTGTCAGTGGACTCACTTTTGGTTAACACAGTTGTAAAGCAAAGCCAGAATCAGGCCTGCTGTTTGTAAGATTAATTCACAGAGGTTATATTTTTCTGTTACGGATTTTTTATTTTCAAATTTGAGAAGCCCCAAGGATTGCCCTTATTCTTGAATGACTGTGTTTACACTTCCTAAAGTAAATTAATGAAAACAATTTGAGATGTTTACAGTCTTTTTGAATCTGCAGAGATGCTTTTCTCTCATCAGCTACATGTAAGCCACAATTGGCTGTTCAATTATAAGTAGGTAATTTTATCTGACACTCCACTGAGTTAGGGTATAAACATTTTACTTGCCCAAAGTATATTTGCCTTTTCAAAAGGCAGTGTCTAATTTTGAATCATAGTGACTGTTCAACCTTTAACAGCACTGTGGCTAGAAAATGAAGAGCTTCTATCTTTGCAGCTGTAGAACTGTGTAATGTAAATACAGTAGCAGTGCTGAAATTACCAGTGCTTTTCTTCCAGAAACTACGTCTGAGTGAAGATGTTGCTGGAGCCACATTCATGGCAGCAGGGAGCTCCACTCCAGAGCTGTTTGCATCTGTTATAGGTATGGAGCGCACATACTAGCTTTTATGAGATCTGCTGTTAAAAAATCAGCAGCAGATCAAGCAGAGGTATCCAAAAGTGCTACTATTCTTCTGTCAATTTATAATCAGCAATTGCAGCTGTCAGCTAGTCTGTGGTTCATGGTATAATTAACTACTCAAAATACCTCAAGAAACTGTGAATCTCCTCTCAAAACACAGAGAGGATTGACTGATTCTGAACATAGGAAGTAAAAGAAGAGATTTATTGCAGTCCCCTGAGAGAGAGTTTGAGAGATTTGATGCCTCTTTGGCTTCTTTCTTCACAAATAAAGGAAATTAATTTTAGTAAGGAAGTAGGAGAACAGGGAACATGGGAAAAGAACAAATTAATGTATAGATAAGTCAGATCTATTAAAGGCACAAGGACATGGTGTACATTACTTACAGAATTATTTGACGTAATCTCTGAAATATTAAAGATTATTGGTATAGAGAGGAGGTCTAAATGGCAAAAGCAGTACCTATTAAGAGAAGGAAGGTCACAGGATTACAGTGATAGAGAAGGCGGAAGGCAGCAAATTTCATAGAATATCATAGAATAGTTTGGGTTGGAAGGGACCTTTAAAGGTCATCTTGTCCAGACACCCCCTGCAATGAGCAGGGACATCTTCAACTAGATCAGGTCGCTCAGAGCCCTGTCCAACCTGACCTTGAATGCTTCCGGGGATGGGGCATCTACCACCTCTGGGCAATCTGTGCCAGTATTTCACCACCCTCATTGTGAAGAATTTCTTCCTTACATCTAGTCTAAATGTACCTTCTTTTAGTTTAAAAACATTACCCTTTGTCCTATCACAACAGGCCTTACTCAAAAGTCTGTTCCCATCTTTCTTATAAGCCCCCTTTAAGTAGTGAAAGGCTGCAACAAGGTTTCCCCAGAGCCTTCTCTTCTCCAGGCTGAGCAACTCAAAATCTCTCTCCCTGTCCTCATAAGAGAGGTGTTCCATCCCTCTGATCATTTTCATGGCCCACCTCTGGACCCATTCCAACAGGTCCATGTCTTTCCTGTGCTGAGGACTCCAGAGCTGGATGCAGGACTCCAGGTAAGGTCTCACCAGAGGAGAGTAGAGGGGCAGAATCCCTTCCCTCGACCTGCTGACCACGCTTCTTTTGATGCAGCCCAAGAATATGGTTGGCTTTCTGGGCTGTGAGTGCTCATTGTTGGCTCATGTCTAGCTTGTAATGCATCAGTACCTTCAACTTCTTCTTGGCAGGGTGGCTCTCAATCTCTTCATCCCCCAGCCTGTATTGATACCAGGGGTTGCCCCGACCCAGATGCAGGACCTTGCACTTGGCCTTATTGAACCTCATGAAGTTCACGAGCCCACTTCTTGAGTTTGTCCAGGTCCCTCTGGATGACATCCCTTTCCTCAGGTGTGTCATCCACACCACTCAGCTTGGTGTCACCTGCGAACTTGCTGAGGGTGCACACGATCCCACTGTCTGTGTCATTGATGAAGATATTAAACAGTATTTGTCCCAGTCTGGACCCCTGAGAGACACCACTTGTCACTGATATCCATCTGGACATTGAGCCTTTGACCACTACCATCTGGATGCAACTATCCAACCAGTTCCTCATCTACTGAACAGCCCACCCATCAAATCCATCCCTCTCCAATTTAGAGAGAAGGATGTTGTGGGGGACAGTGTCAAAGGCCTTACAGAAGTCCAGATAGGTGTCATCCATAGCTCTTCCCCTGTCCACTGATGTAGTTACTCTATCATAGAAGGCCACTAGGTTGGTCAGGCAGGACTTGCCCTTGGTGAAGCCGTGCTGGCTGTCTCGAATCACCTCCTTGTCTGTCCTCCATGTGCTTTAGCATAGCTTCTAGGAGGATCTGTTCCATGATCTTCCCAGGCACAGAGGTGAAGCTGACAGCTTGGTAGTTCCCAGGGTCCTCCTTTCTGCCCTTTTTAAAAATGGGTGCAATTCACTTGACTACCATGGCTTTTCAAATATCATGGAGCATGGCTTGGCAACTACATCAGCCAGTTCCCTCAGGACTCTGGGATGCATCTCATCTGGTACTGTAGACCCGTTCAGGTTCCTCAGGTGGCCTCAAACCTGATCTTCTCTTACAGTGGGAGGGACTTTGCTCCCCCAGTCCCTGTCTTGTGGTCCAGCCACTCAAGAGGTTTGGAAAGAGAGGTTGCTGTGGAGACTGAAGCAAAAAAGTTGTTGAGTACCTCAGCCTTCTCCTCATCCGTTGTTACCAGTTTTCCAGTCTTGCTTCTCACAGGGGATACGCTTTCTTTGGCCTTCCTTTTCTGGCTGACATATGTGTAGAAGCCCTTCTTATTATTCTTTGTGTCCCTTGCCAAGTTCATCTCCAGCCGCACCTTGGCTTTCCTGACCCTATCCCTACACAACCGGGCAGTGTCCCTATGCTCTTCCCAGGATATCAGTCCCTGCTTCCACTGCCTGTGCAGTTCCTTCTTGCCTTTTAATTTGACCAACAGGTCTGAACTCATCCATGTTGGTTTCTTCCCTTCCTTTCCTGATTTCTTACGCCTGGGGATTGAGAGCTCTTGCGCTCTATGGAAAGCATCCTTAAAGATCTGCCAGTTCTGGTCTGCTCCCTTGTCCCTGAGGGCAGTTTCCCAGGGGGTTCTATTGACTAACTCCTTGAACAGCTGAAATTTTTCTTTTCTAAAATTCAGGGTCCTGACTTTACCCTTCTCCTGACCCGGATCCCTCAGGACTGCAAACTCCACCAGTGCATGTTCACTGCAGCCCAACCTGCCTCCAGTCTTGATGTCACCAGTTAGCTCACTTGTGTTGGTGATCAACAGGTCCAGTATCACATCCCCTCTGGTAGGACTGTCTATTACCCGGCTGAAGAAGTTATCCTCAATGCACTCCAGTGGTCTCCTGGATTGCCTACAGCTCACCATGCTACTTTTCCAGCAGATGTTGGGGTAGTTGAAGTTCCCCAGCAGGACGAGGGCCTGTGAGCATGATGCCTCCTGTTGTTGGAGTAAGAAGGCTTCATCGGTAGGCTCCACTTCATTGGGCAGCCTGTGGTAGATAGCAGCCACAAGGTTCCCTTTGTTGTCTCGGTCTCTAATTCTTACCCATAAGCTTTCAGACTGCTTGTGGGTATTCTTCAGAATCTATCCATTTCTTGATGTAGAGGGCAACCCTTCTGCCCCTGTTTTCTCACCTGTCCCTTCCGAACAGCCTGTAGCCATTGATAGCCACACTCCAGTCATGGGATTTGTCGCACCAAGTTTCAGTAATGGCAACTAGGTCATAGCTTTCTGGCAGCATGGTGGCTTAAATTTTATAAATCTGTCTTCAGTAAAGCCTTAGTACACTTTCTGCTACTATCCCAACTGACTTTTTTACAGACTTTAGGGAAATACAGTCTAAAGGAATGCACTATAACCTCACATCCAACTTACTAAAAAGCAGGTAGGGTAAGCCTTTAGCTAAGGATTTAAAGTACAAGGAGATACAACTCTGTAGCGCATTCATATTATCTTTGGTTCTGTCTCAGTGCTGAAGATAATCCCTAGAGGTCCACTCCAGCCATTAATTTTTGTCATTCCAATACAATTATGGTACAGACAGATATCTGAGGCATAGTTGGGTTCAGTGCTAAGGGAAATCTGAACACTGGTACTAGAACATGTTAAGTCTGAATCCTGGTTGTCTAGTTTAGTCAGAAGGCGTGCATTAGTGCACCCAAAGTGGCTACCAGTTTTTTGAGGGAAGAATCTCTTACTCACATGAGACATTGCAAGGAAGAACAGACTAAATATTAAATACCTGGGAGAAAGGTTTCTGAGCTTTATTAAACTGGTTGAAATAAATTCTATGCTCCTGATGTGACTGGAGGTGTTTTATACTCATTTGAATGTATTACTGCACCGCTAACAATCAAGCTGTGAAATACAGGACTTACAGTTGAACTAACTAGCTAAGAAATAATTTAGTAAAAATATATATGTAGAGATGTTAAGCCAAAAATGGGGAGCTGCTAGCTAGACTAAAAGCACAAAATATTCCACAGAGAAGTGAGCATTTGTTATGAAACATGTTTTGGTTAAACTTTCAAACAGTCTCTTGTTCTCAGATAGTACATGCTCTAAGTAATTGCCTGTGACCTAAAATGAAAAGACAGAGGTAGTAATGTTTTGCTCCCTCTGCAGGTGTATTTATCACTCATGGAGATGTAGGAGTAGGAACCATTGTTGGTTCAGCAGTTTTCAACATCCTCTGCATTGTTGGTGTCTGTGGAATATTTGCAGGACAGGTTAGTAAGATACTTATCTTTATGGATTTCAGTTGCTTACAATTTAAGGGGTCCCATGAGCAAATATTAAAAAGAATGAGTCTTAGTCAAAAGCAAAAATGAGCTGGCATTGTGAAAAATGTCAGATGTTGGAAAGAATTTACAAATAGCAAATATTTCCAAAAAGTTCAGCTGTAGATTTAGCACTCTAAACATGTAGTATACAGAGGAGACTGGTTCCTCTTCATACAATACTGTGTTCACAGTCAACTGATCAGTGGCATCTACTAATCCTGGTACTGATGGTGATCAAAGAATCTAGGACACATGCCTGAGACTTGCTCCATCTACTCAGTAGATGGTTAGACTGTGTATCATGTTTTCTCCAAGTATTAAGTCCGATATGTCCACAAATATAATGAAGTGGGAACCATTCATTTGCTGCAGTACAATGAATTGTACTTTACAGTTGAAATTATGACCAATTAAATTATCATTAGTAAGAAATGGATTTCATGAATTGAAGTTTCTATATGATTTTTATTACTGGTGGTTATTATAGATCCATTGTCTAACAGACTGATATGTCTTCCTGTTAGCATAAAACCATGACTGGCTTCAGAATCATTGCTAATAATAATTCTGTTCACACACTTAAGTGATTGCAAGATAGAGGCCTTTGTTTTGTCTTTAAAAGTGCATATTTTTGTTGGCTGAAGGTGTGATATTTTTCAGGTGGTTTGTCTCACCCAGTGGGCTGTGTTCCGGGACTCTGTGTACTACACGATATCTGTGATCATACTTATTGTTGTAAGTAGTTCTCTTGCCACTGAATGTGTTTCATTGCTTGAATTTTTGGAGGACCAGCCTGCTAACCAGTGATATACACTACTAAACAATTCTTTTTCTAGCTAGTTCTAGTGACGTCTGGAAGTGAGGGCTCGGCTCCACAATCTGGAGTCCAAACTTCATAAAGCCCTGCATAATATGTGTCCATCAATGTCCATTCATTTTGTACCTACAGTCTGTAAGTTCTGCAGGCTAGCAGGCTGCTGGTACATGTACAGTTAGCACTCTCTTCTGGCCTAGGGGACTGCTTGTTGTGGAGATGAAAAATTTTGAGCTGCAACTCTTACTTTAAATGGGAAGGTGGCTGTTTCTTGCTTCTACACAGTAATTTTATTTCACAGATTCTGCATAAATTTTTCTAAATAGAGCACAGGTGAGATACCACTTTGTTCATCTAGAGCAGCATAGTAGATCCTGAACGTACACATTTACTGTGCTCGTGGCAAGGCGGGGAAGAATCCACTTTGTTTTGTAATAAATATGGATCACTAGCTGCCCATTCAGTTACAAGAGTTACATAGGGTGGAGTAAAATATGTACAACCACTTGGCCTAAGAGCAGAAGTAAAATGGCTGCCTTTTCTGCTAAAACTGGTATAGCTGTTAAAAGGACTCAGAGCTAGGTCTTTTCAGAATACATGACTTTGCTGTCATTTACATCACACAGCGTATGGGTACATGTGTGCATATCTGTCTGTCTTTCACATGCTCAAAGTGTTTTACTAAATAGTATTTACAACAATCACTGGGAGGGGTGCAATACTTGTTCACGAGATTTGTGCTTTGTGAGGGGCACAATCCATACAGTGAAAGTTCTGGTTGGAAAGGGTCAAAACTTGAGTTTCTGGCTAAATATGACTGATACTTATTAAATAAATCTGACTATTTTTCAGTATAGATCAGATAAATGATCCATTTATGCATTTTGGTTTTTTTCCTTCTAGTTCATATATGATGAGAAAATAGAATGGTAAGTTGTGTAAATTATTCCCTACAGTTCCGTATTTTCCATCAGACTCGATCAGTAAATATAGTTGCAGTGTAATTAACTTTCAGTCATACATGCTGAGAGTATGAGCTGGATTTGACACCTGGGAAATCCTGTGTATTTTCTTTGGTTATCCTTTTTATGATGGTCAGATAAAACTAAAAGAAAATGTAAGAACCTGGAAACATTAATGAAGTAACTAGGCTATATGTAAGGCCTGAAGACTCCCATGTGCAGAGAGGGTAACCAAAGTACTGCTGCTCTGATTCTGGCTGTTAACATTTATGGGGGTGCTAGGTGTCCCAAAGAACAGTCCAAGGCAGGATCATAGTCGAAGATCATAAGCATTCTCTAGAAGAGTCCTCTCAAGAGTGCCTGGCCTCTGCTTCAGCACTGAAATCACAAAAGGCCTTGGCATTATGAACCTCAGAGGGTAGCTATGGTTTCAGTGTGCATAGCATATTAATGAAATATGTGTATTACATTTTATTTGCAAGTTTATTGGAACTTGAGAGTCTGCTTCCCCCCCTTTCTGCTGAGATGCCATCTACTCTTAATGATGTGAATCCTCTGTACACAAATGGGACTTGTACTAGATGTTTAATACACACTCCTACGTAAAACTTGTAAAGCATACAGCTGTTTGAATGGCCTTTTAACACTTTTTTTGTCTCTTTGAGGTGGGAAAGCCTTGTACTCATCATTATGTATTCATTCTACATACTTATCATGAAGTAAGTGCTTTGCTCCTCTGTATGCTTTTTAGGTGGTAATTGACCATTTTTGGTGGGGTTTTGTCCTTGACTGTCCTGCTGAGGACAATACAGCCAGTCATGCTTCTGTGCAGGATGCCTTGCTGTTTCATGCTTAATCAGTTTCACTCTAGATTTGTGCTCAGTCAACAGCAAATATTTTCATGCATTGTTTTCATAGTGCACTGAGGTAAAGTAACTTTCAGAAAAAGTTGAGAGAAACTGTCACTTATACAAAGATATATGAAAAAGTCCACTGGGTACTCTGGATTGTAAGCACACAGCATGTCAGCTACTACACATATTTTGTTAGCTCTGGAGAGCAAGGTCAAGGAACATTAGACAGACTGCTAAGCATGTATTGATCTTCAGACCATCTCATACCAGATTGTATACTGACATCCTTCTTCTGTAGTGTCACTGCCCCTGACAGGAGAGTCAGAGGTCTGACTGTTACTGCAAGGGTCTGTGAGTCCACAGACCTTCCCCTTACAAATCACCCTTTTTGGAACTTCAGTCTGCTTTTTCTCCTACATCAGGTCTTAGGAGAGTTCATTGACAGCCCTCTTAGATCCCACTGTAGTGCTAAAATAGATGCATTTTTTCTTTAGAAGGGTAAGGTCAACAGTCCCAGAAATGCTCAAGCACCTGCCATGGTGAGCACAGTATTGAGAGAAACAGTGGGGTGAATTGTGAGCTGATGCAGGAGGAAAGAAGCCATTGTGTAGTGACTGTCCTGGCTCCAAAATCCACAGCTGCAGTGTTTTGCCTTCACTTAATCTGTACCTGTCTAATGAGAGATAGGTACAGCTCTTGCTTTCCTATCAGCTTGCCACTGAATGGGGTTGGACTAGATGATATCTAGGGGTCCCTTCCAACCCAAAACATTCTATGATTCTATGAATTGGATACTCCTTTCTCTTAACTTCCTATTAGTTGTCAGGGAACATGCATCTAGGCTTCTCTGCTTGCCTGCATAAGTTTTATTCTCAGATGCTTTAAATTTTGGTGAGAAAATGCAACCTTTCAGACCTTTGCTGTGCACTTTCAGGTACAATGTGAGGCTGCAAAATTTCTTCACCTTTAAAAGCAAGAATGTTGGAAATGGTGACACAGTCAACAATGAGCTGGAAGATGGTAATAAATGTTATGCCTCTAGTTGTGATGACCCATCCATTCCATTACTATGGAAAGGTAAGGCTGAGCAGACAGGACTTGGAAAAAGAGTAGTTCACAGGATATCCTTTTTAGTTCTTTAATGCGGATCAAAACTGTTACTATTCAATCATAAGCAGGAATTTTTCTTGGGTTAACTTGACAATTCAGCAGTCAGACTGCCAGATTGAAAAAAAAAAAACCAATCAAATTTATTTTTTTTATATTCTGGAAACAAGCTGCTTTGCACATTGGCAATTTTGCTCCCTTTTTATCTCCTGTTCAGTAATGAGCTACAACACTGTGAAAGAAATATTTATTTTTTTTGCCAGGAAGAAGGTAATTTTCACTTAAAAAATTAGTTTGGAACTAGAAGCTGAGACTTGGGTGTTAAGGGAAAGGACATGAGCAGATCAGTGGGAAAGAGGGATTACATGTTGAGTTCAGATCCCCAGAAGACTGGCTTTCACACGCCAAGTACATAGGTAAAATTGAGAAATGCAGGTTCTTTGCTGTCTGTGTCTGTCATAAAGGGGAAGAAGATGATACTCAGTTTCTGGTACTAAAGGTAAGCAAACATACCTGGGTAATTTTGACATTTTTGTAAGCCTGTTTTTATTAGTCTTATCCTTTTTCTCTTCCATTCCCTCTTTTCTCTGTAGAGCAAAATCATTCCTACATTCAAAGTACAAGCTGTATAATTACTGAGCTCTTGAGGTGCTCTTAATGAGTGAGGTCTCCTTGCTTTGTTCTTTGCAAACATCTCCCATTCTAGGAGACTGAGCTCAGCAGCAATGTAGGTAGCATTTGGAAAGGTCCTCACGTAATAACAGATAGTGGCAAACAGGAATTTAGAGTCGACTCAGAGAATCCCACTCTTTTCTGCTTTTAGTTTTTAGGCTGGGATATTTTCAAGGTAGGTACTGTCACTACAGGTTTATGGAATGACAGCACACTGATACTCTGGTCTCAGATATGGTGTTCAGACAGTAGTTTAATAGAGATTTTAAATTACTTCTCATAGGACATTGTAGCATAATTAAATGAAGATGTCTTTGAAATACTTTGATCTCATTTTACAATGAGTTTCTGTGAACATTGACTAAGATAGTGAAGTCTGCCACTTGGATGTGGAGGTACAATCAAAAAAGGCCTAGGGCAGTGGTTAGTTATGTATTCAAGTGGGGACACAGGAAAAGGGTGATCCAGTGAAAGAACACAGATATTGGGGGTTTTTACTTCTGAGGCGTTTGTTGGGTTCTGATGTCATCTCCCTGCATGCTCTCCTCTCTAGCCACTATGTAGTAAAGGGATGATAGCACAGAGTGCTTGTCTGTCTACCTATTTCCTTTTCAGGAAATCTGAAGATTATTTAATGCTTGTGAAGAACATGCAGAACTTTTAGAAAAAGGAGCAAGAAAGCTAATAAAAACCTGGAGTCATGAGAATAGTGTCTCCACTAGCAACTGTTCATAGCAGATTTCGTCCCTAATTTCCCTCAAAGATGCAGTGAGACTGCAGTTTCAGTCAGATTCCCTTTGCCTTCTCCAGCACCCTTTACACAAATACATGCTGCATTTGAGGGACCATTGTTCAACTTGTGAGTGCAGATATTAGAATCATAGAATAGAATCATAGAATCACCTCGGTTGGAAAAGACCTTTAAGATCATCGAGTCCAACCGTTAACCTAGCACTGCCATCCCACCACTAAACCATGTCCCTGAGCACCTCATCTATCCTCCTTTTAAAGACCTCAAGGGATGAGGACTCCACCACCTCCCTGGGTAGCCCATTCCAGAGCCTGACAACCCTCTCGGTGAAGAAGTTTTTCCTAATGTCTAGCCTAAACCTGCCCTGGCGCAGCTTCAAGCCGTTCCCCCTCGTCCTATCATCTGTTACCAGGGAGAAGAGGCCGACCCCCACCTCGCTACAGCCTCCTTTCAGGTAGTTGTAGAGGGCGATCAGGTCTCCCCTCAGCCTCCTCTTCTCCAGACTAAACAACCCCAGTTCCCTCAGCCGCTCCTCGTATGACTTGTGTTCCAGACCCCTCACCAGCTTGGTTGCTCTCCTCTGGACCTGTTCCAGCAAGGCAACATCTTTCTTGTAGTGAGGGGCCCAAAACTGAACACAGTATTCGAGGTGCGGCCTCACCAGCACCGAGTACAGGGGCACGATCACTTCCCTGCTCCTGCTGGCCACACTATTCCTGATACAAGCCAGGATGCCGTTGGCCTTCTTGGCCACCTGGGCACACTGCTGGCTCATATTCAGCCGGCTGTCAATCAGTACCCCCAGGTCTTTTTCCACCAGGCAGCTTTCCAGCCACTCTTCCCCAAGCCTGTAGCACTGCATGGGGTTGTTGTGACCAAAGTGCAGGACCCGGCACTTGGCCTTGTTGAACCCATCGATCCAGCCTGTCCAGGTCCCTCTGCAGAGCCCTCCTCCCCTCCAGCAGATCAACACTCCCACCCAGTTTGGTGTCATCTGCAAATTTACTGAGGGCACACTCAATCCCCTCATCAAGGTCATTGATAAAGATATTAAACAAGACTGGCCCTAGAACTGAGCCCTGGGGGACACAGCTTGTGACCGGCCGCCAACTGGATTTAGCTCCATTCACCACGACTCTCTGGGCTCGGCCATGCAGCCAGTTTTTAACCCAGCGAAGAGTACATCCATCTAGGCCATGAAATGCCAGCTTCTCCACAAGAATGCTATGGGAGACGGTGTCGAAGGCTTTGCTGAAGTCCAGGTAGACAACATCCACAGCCTTTCCCTCATCTACCAGGCGGGTCACCTGGTCATAGAAGGAAATCAGGTTGGTTAGGCAGGACTTGCCTTTCGTGAACCCATGCTGACTGGGCCTGATCCCCTGATTGTCCTCCATGTGCCTGGTGAGCACCCTCAAGATAAACCGCTCCATAATCTTTCCCGGTACCGAGGTTAGGCTGACTGGTCTGTAGTTCCCCGGATCCTCCTTCCGGCCCTTCTTGAAGATAGGCGTCACATTTGCCAACCTCCAGTCATCTGGGACCTCCCCTGTTCTCCAGGACTGCTGATAAATGATAGAGAGTGGCTTGGCAAGCTCCTCTGCCAGCTCCTTCAGCACTCTTGGGTGGATGCCATCCGGCCCCATAGACTTGTGGATGTCCAGGTGGCATAGCAGGTCAAAGACTGCTTCCTCATGGATTAAGGGGGGTTCATTCCACTCTCTGTCCCCATCTTCCAGCTCAGGAGGCTGGGTACCCTGGGGATAACTTGTCGGGCCATTAAAGACCGAGGCAAAGAAGGCGTTGAGTATCTCAGCCTTTTCCTCATCCTTAGTGGCAATGTTCCCCCTTGCATCCACTAGTGGATGGAGGTTCTCCCTGGCTCTCTTTTTGCTGTTAACATATTTATAAAAACTCTTCTTATTATCCCTTATAACAGTGGCCAGGTTAAATTCCAGCTGGGCTTTTGCCTTTCTAATCTCCTCTCTGCATGACCTGAAAAGATCCCTGTACTCTTCTTGGGTTGCCTGCCCCTTCTTCCAGAGCTGGTAAGCTCTCCTTTTTTTCCTTAGTCGCACTAGTAGTCCTCTGTCCAGCCAGGCCGGTTGTCTTCCCCGCCGATTCGTCTTACGGCACATGGGGACAGCCTGTTCCTGTGCCTTTAAGACTTCTTCCTTGAAAAACACCCAGCCTTCCTGGACCCCTTTGCCCTTCAGGACTATCTCCCAAGGGACTCTCCCAACCAGCGTTCTGAGCAGGTCAAAGTCTGCCCTCCGGAAATCCATGGTGGCGGTCTTGCTGACCCCCTTCCTTACCTCACCAAAGATCGAAAACTCTACCATTTCATGATCACTAAGGCCTAGATGGTTTCCAACCACCACCTCTCCCACCAGTCCTTCTCTGTTAGTGAACAGGAGGTCAAGCAGGGCACTTCCCCTGGTAGGCTCACTTACCAGCTGTGTCAGGAAGTTATCTTCCACACACTGCAGGAACCTTCTGGACTGTTTCCTTTCTGCTGTATTGTATTTCCAGCAGATGTCTGGGAAGTTGAAGTCCCCCACAAGAACAAGAGCTCGCGACTGAGAGACTCCTGCCAGCCGCTTGTAGAATTCTTCGTCAACGTCCTCATCCTGGTCGGGTGGTCTGTAACAGACTCCCAACAGGATATCTTTCTTGTTGGCCTTTCCCCTCATCCTCACCCATAAGCATTCTGCCTCACCACAAGCATCAAGCTCTGTACAATCTAAACACTCCCTAACATACAGAGCCACCCCACCGCCTCTCCTTCCTTGCCTGTCCCTTCTGAAGAGTTTGTAGCCATCCATCGCAGCACTCCAGTCATGGGAGGCATCCCACCACGTTTCTGTGATGGCGACTACATCATAACCACCCTGCCTTACAATGGCTTCCAGCTCCTCCCGTTTGTTGCCCATGCTGCGTGCATTAGTGTAGATGCACTTGAGCTGGGCTGTTGGTTTCCCCCCCAGCAATGGGGTGACCCCCCCCGGCTCCTCTCTAGTGAGCCTGTTTATATCCCCTTCCCCCTTCAGGCCTAGTTTAAAGCCCTCTCTACAAGCCCCGCCAGTTCCTGAGCAAGGATCCTATTTCCCTTCCGAGAGAGCTGTGCACCGTCTGTTCTCGACAGGCCCGGTGCCCTGAAAACCTCTCCATGGTCAAAGAAGCCCAAGCCCTTCCGATGGCACCAACCTTTGAGCCACACGTTAACCGCTCTAGCTTTCCTATTCCTTTCTGTGTTCCCTCCTGACGCTAATGGGATCAAGGAGAGCACTACCTGCGCTCCTGATCCTTCAACCATTTTCCCTAGTGCCCTGAAATCCCTTTTGATCAATTTGGGGCTTCTCTCTGGCAATTCATCGCTGCCTGCCTGTATAATCAAGAGCGGATAGTAGTCAGAGGGTCGTACCAGACCAGGGAGTCTCTCGGCAACGTCCCTGATCCGGGCCCCAGGGAGGCAGCAGACTTCCCTAAGGGATGGGTCTGGGCGGCATATCGGGCCCTCCGTTCCCTTCAGAAGGGAATCGCCCACAATTATCACAGGGAAACCCACCTGGGATGAGAGAGGACACAAAGAAGAGATAAGGAGGTGACAGGGTTTGAAGCGAGCAGTGGGAGAGGAGGATGGCAGTGTTAGCCTAGCTGCTTTGTAGATGGGTGCTTTATGTGTCAAAAAGCTGTACTAGAAAACCATCACATGGCTGCCTGTTACATCTTCCTCCTGTTGAGTCAAAATATGCCATGACCTGTCAGTGACTTGCTGTTAGTTGACACTTGTCTGGCTTCACAAGCTGAGCTGCATCTTCCCCAGGCAGCAGCTTTCAGAAACAGGAGCTAGTAGCAGGGAGAGAACTAGAGCTGGCCTCTGCCTTACCTCCAGCCAGTGGTTAGCAAGTTTCAGGATCCACCGAAAAGCCTCCCTTGGCTTCATCAAGGTGTAGGTATGACATTAATCTGATTTTCTACAGGAGGAAAGTCTGATTACCTCTCAAAAAAGAACAGTTGCTTTGGATGAGAAACTTTCTTCCTACCTAAGATGGTTAGTCTGCTGCTTGAGGTGCAGTTAAACGGGGTGTTCACATGTTGCACAGCTCTCTCTTATGCTTGTCAAGTTTTATTACTTTCAAGAGCTTCCAATGGAGCAATATAAAAGCTTCCATTACTCAAGTTTCAGAGAGAAAAAGGAGACCTTTTTGCTATAAGATAAATTGAGTTTCAAGAGTGTGTTCTACACACAGAGGTAAAGGTGAAATATTTGTACTTTGTAAATAGTGCTCTTATTTTAAAAGTATAAACTTGTGGCTCTCTGCCCTTGGCTTTTATTATGCTGACCCAAATTTCCACCAGGTGGCATGGTTCGATTCCTGCCTAAAACCAGAAACTCTTGAAAAAAGTGGGTTTCTGAGGCCCTGATCAGGAGTCAGCTAAAGTCAGCAAGAAGCTTTCTGTTTATTTTGACAGGGTTGTTTGGTGATGACCCTTCATGGTGAGTGGGAAGTTTAGATAGTTTATTAAAGGAAAAGCCATTCTCAGAAGTTATTTTTTTCTAAGGAATATCACAAAGAAGAAGCAAAAAAGGCTTTTCTCTGTCTCATGTTTGTGAAAACCACTTCTGTGATTTTTAAGTGAAGCCTGTTTGTACCATATGGGGTCAATATATGTATGTTTATGGGCATAAGGAGTGAGGCTGAAGAGCTGTTATGAAAATATAAGAGCAATGTCCTGCAGTAAGTCAAAACAGCTGCAGTTAGTTATGTATATATATTTAATGATGCGTTCTACATCAGTGCTGAGTTTTTTATCATGGTATTTCATCAAAGCTGAGTATGTTTGATCACTGTCTCCTTAGTGCTTTAAGAAACAGTTCCAGACTAACTGCAGTGCTTCCATGTTTTTCATGACACTGTAAGATAAAGAAGCACTTTGGAGACTTCACTGGAGAAACTCACTTGAGAGACGAGAGAGTTAATTTGATGAGACTGTTAAAAAGATACCTGGTCTTTTTGCCTTACCAGGATTGCTGTCAAATGTTTCTTTTTCTTTGTCTAACTAAAATATAAGCTACTGTGGTTGAGTCCTCTTCTGTGAGGATTGGTTCCTAGGAAGCTTGTCTGGCTATATATTCCTTCACAGAAAAGCTGCTACACTCTTTAACTGTAAGAGTTGTAGGGATGGGCATGCTTCTTATTTGTGTCATCAGCTGCAGTACTCAGCAAGGTTAATTTGTTTTAGATGCTGAGGTGGGGGGAGGATAATTGCTCCTTTATGTTTATCAAATGCAAAATTACCACTAGTTCTATTCTCCATTAGAGATATTAAGCTGTAAGACAAGACTAGAGTAGATTCTTTGAGTAGGGTGTATTTCTTTGTGAAACCAAAGATCTTTTTATGACGCTTCAGGTGACCACGGTGTACTCATTGAAAACTCATTTTAGTGAAGCAAAGACACTCAAATGCTAAAGGGTAAAAGATATAGCTGTTTACTAGTGATTTACAGTCTTGCTAGGTTTTTCTTGTTGAATTATAATGGAAGGATATATTTCTTCAACTTCAGATGTTTTAGAAGATGCTTGAGACAGCAAAGCCTGTATTGCATGATGTGATTTACACGCATGCATGGATCTAGTCTTCTTCCTGAAAAACAAAAATATTTCAACACTGTAACAGTGCAAAAAACCAACAATACAGATTTCTGTGTGTTTAGAACAGGTCCATTTTAATTCCTTTGTTTTAGTTGAATGTTTTCTTAGATTTCCTTTGCTTCCTGATTGGAACCATGCACTAATAATTATCTTTCACTTCTACCTCCTAAATTCTCTTCCTCTTCTTAATGTAAGTAACAATGCAAAAGGGGAGTGGGAGGGTGAAGCCAAGCTAAGCAAAGCAGAAAACAAGCAGCAAAGAATTTTTTGGGGTTTTTTTCCATACATTTTATTACACGTAATAATATTTATTACAGTCATATGCATATTTCCTGCCCTGCTTTCTAACACCACATGGGTATGTCTCCTGTCTGCTGAGCCTTGCTTTGCTTGCTCTGTGTAGTCTGTAGCATTTGTGAGAATATTGGTTTGCTGTTGAGCTCTGAAAGTCCTTGCCTGTACTTATGTTGATTCCAAATATAATTTGGTGTCTCTGTGTTCTTAACATGGTAGAACAAAACTCTTAACCTTGGTACAAGTTCCTTTATGTTATCAAAGGATTACTTATACATTTGTTCTTGACAATTGTTGGTTTTCATCCTTTCATATCTTGTCGTGTTAGAGATACTGATAATATTTTGTGAAGGTAAAGTGAGTATTTCCAAAAGGAGTGGGCACAACATTAGGGACTTCTGGATGTGCAGCACCTTGATCCAATCTGATAGCTTCAGAGGTATCAGGAGCACTGTCTACAGTGCCACAGTGCAAGTACTTTTAGAGAAGGCTTATAAAATTGTAGTGGGACATAAGCGATGAAAACTGGTACTACAGCATGAATGGCTGGGTAAAAACTGCTCATACTCATCTGAGAGTGGGTTGGTGGCTACCTTAGCAGAGTAAAATCCCTTTTCAGCATGTGAACTAAATGAATTGCACAACTGATGAGCAGATTCACCAGGCTGCAGAAATATTACAGGCAAGTCACTCATAAATTCAAGCATTCAGATGAATATTACCCCCATCTGAGCCTGAAAAGAACGGCTCTGGGTAATGGCAAGCATGGTAAGATCAATTCCACAACTAACTCTGTCCATTGTGATCATTAGTGAAGGGGATGCAGCCGTATGGCAAAAACAGTGTTGTGATGGTGGATGAGATCATATGCTCCAGTCCCCCCAAATACCGGTTCCCTGAAGCTGGATTACGGATTATGATTACAAATAAGTTTGGACCACGCACCAGAATGCGGATGGCAAGCCGACTCATCATTAATGAGGTAGGTTCATTAACAAAACAATAAATTACTGTGAGGCAGAGGGGTTGCCAAAGAGCCGTGCTCATAGTGATTCTGGAATTCAGTTTCTCCCGTGTTCCTAGGGATAGGCAGAGCTATGTCTTTTTCTAGCAGCTATGTCACGGTGGATTTGAAGATGGATTCCCAATTGGTGATGCTGCCTGTCTTAATGGGAGGGCAGTCACCAAGGAGGGACTCCCTTATCTCTCTGCCAGAAGATGTTTTTTTCGGAGTGTGTGTGTCTGTGTGTGTGTATGTGTGCACAATTGGATTTTATCTGCAGCAGAAGAATTGGTTTTGATCATTACAAAAGTGCTCAGACTAAGAAGGGATAATGGTCAGGGCAACCAAAATCTGTAAGAACTGCTCTTACATTAGCAGCACATCAGGATCACATCAGATATTTGCCTACCTCTTCAGTCTTCAGGGTAGTCCTCAGCTCAAAATGAAAGTGGACCATAATACTATTGTGAGAGGAATTTGCCCTGGACAGTTTCAGTTAACTATGACTTGATATATTGTCACCGCCATATATTGCTTGTTTCACACCCTGCAGCTGAAGTGACAGGACTGGCCAAGTGACCCTGTTCTGAGCTTGTATGAAATACCTGGGGTGAAATCTTGGCCTGCCAACCTTGGCTTCTATGAAGGCAGGATTTTATCCTTTTCTCCCTACAATGTCAAATAGGAGAGGTTTTTACTCTGACAAATACATTAATTTCAGTAGTTTAGGAAATACAACCTTTAGCAAGTTCCTGGAATTTGAACATCATAACACAACTCGTGCATCTACCTGGCATTGTGAAAGAAAGCAGCACTAACATATTTGTAACAAAAGTCCAATTTAACAGTAAACCAGTGAAATGTTTATTAGGAAGTCAGCTTGGTGGCATACAGTCAAGAGCAGAAGATCAGGTAGGGCACACAGCAGCAGCTGGGTCTGTAAAAGTTTTGCTTTGAAGGCAATTCTTTGATCAGAAAAAAATTTTTCTTAATGGATATGTGCACAGAGAGCTGACACTTGCTAGTTCAACATCTGCAAAAAACATTCTCTTAACCAGAGCATTTTGGATCTTTGTTCATATGTATTTTCACTGCTGAAGTTTTGCAGAGTATTCAGACATGAGTTTTCTCTTTTTAATTACAGTGTGTTAATACTAGTTTCAGAATTTTTTTGTATGTTGTGCAGTTACTTTATTTTTCAAGGTATTTAAGAGCACTTTTTAGGAAGTTGCAATAATTTGTCATGAAAAAGAGAACACTTACTGACCCTGCATTATCTCATCTAACACACTAAAAATACTTCTTTTTTTTATAAAAGTAGGAAATTACTGTTACAGCTGACATTCTCCAGTGTATTAATGGGCATATATACTGACGTTTAAAACCTATCCCTGTAACTGTTGTACTATGTATTGGAACAGCAGGAGTCTTACACATGTCTGCAGGGGCAATTAGGAGCTTCATGAAAGTACATACTCAGACAAGGGCAACAGGGCTTAGTCTTGCTTTTGAAATTATAAGTAGAGCCTTTACATTTATCTTAAGGAATGGGCATGAGAAGGAAGGAGAAGAGTTGGGCCTGAGTAGGAGACATCCTGGGTAACAAGTCATTCATAAGCCAACTCTAATAGTGCAGAAATGTCTTGACTGTTACCACTAGATTATGGTGCTATTGCTGGTTTGAGTGGGAACTGTTGAGTGAGAAGTGCTTCAGAATAACCATGCTCATTAAAATAATGGTGCGGCAGAACTGATAGGACAGCTTTCTTCATCATGGCTTGAAAGACTCCTGCCAGTAATTTTGGGGTGGATAGTCAACACTGGCCTGATGAAGACAGGTAGGCCACAGACAGATTTGTTTGTTGCTGACTGGAAGGAAGGCTTTGTGGAGAAACATCACAGCTCATGTGACTGGGGCTGGACAGACAACAAAACCCAGATTTAACAAAGTCAATATTTTCCAAACTATGGCAGTTTTGTCTTTGACACTGTGCAGCGTCAGCGGTTAATCCAATCTGCCAATGGCTCGAGCAAACCACTTCAGAATGGGAGACGCGAGAATATTGAAAATGGGAACATCCCTGTGGGGAACCAAGAGGAGGAAAATGAACAGGACAATCTATCTCCCTTTTCACTGCCAGGTAAGGCTTACTTTCCAGGTGTTTATAGTAAGGAAACAGAAAATAATTAAAATGCCAGACACTGGGTTGTAATAAAAGACAACATATGTGGGGAGAGAGGAGGAAGGGGATTGATTTGACTGTCTGAAGGCTGGATTTTATGACAGTAAAACTGGGCTAAAAGCAGATCTTAGGAAAGTGTTTTCCAGCCATCACGTACAATAACGGTAGAAGTGCTGGTTTGCCAGAGGCAAAGGGAAAGCAGGTAAGGCAGGTTTATATTAAAAAATGTGTCAGACCAGCCTGATGATCACTGCACTGCTAGTAATTTTGAAGTTAACAGCTAATAATGGCCTGCTGGAGATTGCTAGGCCAGCAGCAGCTAGGTGTATAAATATATAATAACTTGATTTAGTGACTGTAGGGGAGGCTTCTTGGATGAAGACACAGAACGGTTTAGGGGGAGAAAGAGTGTTTAATATCTTTGACAGTCTTTAAAATCTTAGAATATCGGTACGTGATAATACCTTTTGAAATTTTTTGGAAACCCTTTGGTGTGAAGGGCTTATGTATAGCCAACCTTGTTATGTTTGTGCGCTTAGCACATTGCAGATTGACTCTCCCCCAAATGCTTTGGAGATTAGACAGCAGAGATTAGATCACCCCTCACAGACATGTAGTCAGCAGTCATCTGTCACAGTTACTGTTTAACACAAATATTACTGGGCGTAATTGAGTATCACATGCAGTGAAAAAGAAGGAAGATTTTTCCATGTTGTATATAATTCTAATTTCTTAGAGATCCCATTGCTTCCTTGCTATCATTTCAGAAGAGATGTTTGTGACTGAACAAACATTGAAGCATACTATATGAAGACTGGATAAACCCATATATTTTCATGTGTTACTGTACTATGTGCTCTTACAGGAGCTTCTTGCAGTCAGCAGTTATGGACTGTCATCGGGGGTGAAGAATGGAAACAAACTGATTCACTGAAGATAGGCCCATTAGATGGGCTCCTGATAATCAATGAGATAATGAAAAAAATGCTTTTATCATATGGTGAAATAAGTGGATCCAAGTCAGCAATATGCTTGTGCACATGAACATGCTGTTAATAATAAAAACAACAGCAACAATAATAACAATAACAGTAATAAACAACTTCTAAACCCCAAAAATGTCTCCCCAAACCATCTTAAAAATGCAGGATTCAATGTATGTGTTGGCAAAGATTTTTTAACTGAGTTATTTTTAACAAGTTTTTGGAATCAAGTTTTAATTGGAGCACTGCAATCATGCATTTCTTCTTACATCCAGGACAATGCAGAAGTCTTAACATGTAGTAAACATTACCTGGAGGCCATATTTGGATTTATTCAAGACTCTGACAACTTCTTTATGAATAAAAAATACATTTTGGAGTAGAGCTTGCTAAGCGTGTGACATGGACAATAGACAAAATGCTTTGAACTTAAGGAAGGAGTTATTAGTTCTGCCATTGGCCTTTTTTAAATGCAGTTTTTCTGCATTTTTGAGAAAGTCTTTAAAGATAATTGAGGTGTAATTGGCCAAAGTGGCACCACTGATGATAACATTCATACTGGAATGGAGCAAGAGTTCAACATTAACTCAAAGAGTTGTGTAAAAGTGGTAAAGTGATTGTTTGAACTCATCATCATTATCTATAGGTTTTGTTACTCCTGTTGTCTGGAGATGATTATCTGTTGGTTGGATTCTCATTGCTTAACTCATATATTGTGAGGGAGAATTCTTTTATTTTTGCTTTCAGATGTACCACTTTAATAATTTTGGAGAAAATGTGAAGAACCAGCATCATGCTTTGTTGTTGAAGTACTGTGGCAGAATCAGTAGCCTAAAAAAATCCTGACATTTAAAACTGGCTTTAGGGAAAAGGTAGTTTGCAGACAGTTTCCCAGAATCGCCTCTGTTTTTCTTTTGATATGTTTTCAGGCCAGGAATAAGGCACATACATTTTTCTAAAGATCAGAAGTTCATGTATTCTTTCAGTACCATAAAGAGCTCTGTGAAGAATAGGCTTTCACTTTCCAATAGGACTTTCCAAGTCAACTGCTTGCAGTGTGCTAAGTGGAAAATTCACTCCAGTATTTTAAGAGCTGCTACAGAAATGTCTATGAACTGGCCCAAACCCTTTTTTCTGCTGTTCTATAGTTACCTTTTTTAGCCTAGTTTGGGGTTTGTCTTTCCTCCTTCACGTGTATTCCAGATCCTTTTGCAAGAACAAGTTTTTTCTGAAACAAATAAATGTAAGTGAAATTTAAAACACTACATCATTTCTGAGTGATTCACAGTAATCATTTGCCATTTGTAAGTTTTGCTTATTGTTATCCTCTATCAACTGCAATGCTCAGTAATAAATGTAGGGCTTTAGCACACAGAAATAGAGAATAAAATCGTTACATGAAAACAGTCTCAAACTACAGCATCCAGCCTAGATCACATATGTCAAACATCCAGAGAGGTTCACCCCCAGGCTGTGGTTTAGACCCATCTTGAAACAGGAGACAACACATAGTTTTTATGGAAACTACCTACAGTATCATACAAACCAGCCTTTGCCTTTGGTTTCTGTGTGGGAAGAAACATTCTCTTTAAAAGAGGAATTTCTTTCTTGACCTAACCTTTAGGCCATGATGATTATCTTCCAAGAGGAAGGCTCATTTGATCCTTTACAACTCAATTACTCTACCGTTGTTTGGAAACAGGTCTTAAACTTTAAAAAAACCCCACAGATCAGAATAAAGCAGGATGAAGCTGAGCAGACATATGTTGACAATAAAATGATGTGTAAAAGGCCTTGCATAGCTCACTAGTCTTTTAGAGCCCAGACTCAGAAAAGCACTTCTGTGCAGCTCTTAATGGATGCTTAAATCCATTCACTGTCACATGTTCAGGATCCTTTAAAATACTCTGTGTTCTCAGCTCCTGCTGGTTTCACAGAAATGAAGAACTCTTCTGTTACAGGATTGGAGTATGGATGCTTTATATAAGTTGTGATGGTGTTATGTAAAATAGGAATAATAATTTCCAGAGCTAAAATGAGATGGCAATAAAGAAGATTATCAATCCTGCCTGGTTTTGTATGGATCCAAAATACAAAGACAATGTGTAGGATAGAAGCAAAAAGGGATTAACAGTATCTACTAAAAATGCAAAAAATGTTTGTACTTGATCAAACCAAATGTTTGCCCAATATTCTGACTCTAACCATGACTTTATGAAAAAGCCTGTGGAAGAATGAAACAGGACAAGTTGGCCTTCAGCTATTTTCAGCTTAAGGAACTTCCTGGACTGGGTGTAATGTCTGAGTATTGAAAAATTCTGAATGTATTTCTTCTTCATTAACCTGTCTAATTCTCTTTGCAAACATTTAACACTTACAACATCCTTTGGGAAGGAGGAACCATCTCATTTTACTTGCTTTGAGCGTGGTTCCTACTACCTTCATTTGATGTCTTCTTTTACTGGAAAACACAGTGAATAAAGCAAACCCCATGTACCTCACTTGAACACTCAGGATGCTGTAGCTCTTTGTTATATCCCCTAAGGAGTTGCATGTCCTCAAGGTTGAGCTGGAAATGGAAAAGAGTTCCATGTAGAAACCTCTGTAGTTTCTGTCTCTGCAAACACTGATGCAGAGTTCTTTTAGCTTCTCTGCAACACCCCTACCTTCTCTCAGTGCTCCTTTATATTTTGATCGCTAGTGGACCCAGCAGACTTTCTGCTCCTAGTGTATGTGAAGTAAGATTTATTGTGATTTTTTTATTCCTCTAGGTAGTTGTTCCTCAGACTCTCATTTTGGCCTGCTTTATGGTGCTTTTGCTGAAGTTTGGAAACATGACTTAGGTGGCTGAGTTAGGAAGAGAGCTAGTTTCCATAGCTTCTTTTATTGCAAGAGAGGAGTTCTTCCAAGAAGGTAGTTCAGAGCAGGACCCAACTGCTTTTTTGGAAGAGCTTCCTCTTGTTACTGCCTACATAATGGCACATCTACCTTAGAATTTTATTTCAGAACTCGTGTGCTTCTGAAGCACATCTCACTGTTGTCCTCATGTACTGCACTTTGATTTGTGTTATGTTCTTGGAGCTCATGAACCAAACTCCTTTTGTAGAAGACTAAACTGGAAAATGTGCTCCAGAAGAGCAGTGAGCATGCTCTACCTTGGAGGAGGATACAGAGGATAAATTGGAAGAGAAGCAGGCAAGGATTTAATTTGGTAACTCAACACTTTATTCTGAAAGGGCGAAGAGGAACTTGAGGAAGTTTATAAATCCCAGTTCTCCCTTAAAAAAAAATTGATAAAGTAGACAGCAAGGTTAAAACATAGAAAATAAACCATGTAAAAATCCAACCAAGTCAAACAAGATATGGGGTGTACCTCTGCTCAGTTACATTTTATTTTTGTTGAATACTGACCTGTGTAAACCTATAGTAATTCTGAGACTAAAGCTTGTTTCTGCATACTGGAGCAAATTCTTTTTCCGGACCAGTTCCCGATGTACCAAAAATGTAGCTTTAAGAGAAAATTATTGGCATAAATCCAAATATGCAAGATGTGGTAAGGGCAGGACCTGAAAATAGAAATCTGAGTTGTTTTGGACAGATCTCATGGTCTGGAATTTGGAACTTGTATTCTGGA
This sequence comes from Gorsachius magnificus, assembly GCA_034008185.1. Taxonomy (NCBI): domain Eukaryota; kingdom Metazoa; phylum Chordata; class Aves; order Pelecaniformes; family Ardeidae; genus Gorsachius; species Gorsachius magnificus. The sequence continues at coordinate 52,455,223 of CM067086.1, forward strand.
AAATGGAACTTCCGAGAGAAGTATCAGTAGTTTGGAAAATAGTTTCTTTTGGATGAGGATGAGAAATAAAACCTCAGTATTTTCCACAGGAAAAAAAAAAATAATAATTGTTTCCAAAGCTCTGTTGCAGGAGAACTGCAATAGGAATGTTTTAATATGTCAGCTGTCCTCTTGGAAGGCTGGCAAAGGTTGGGCTTCTTGGATACCCTTTTACACACTATGTAGCCTGTCTCTAGTGTCGTAACACAGAGTCTCTTGCCTCCACAGTTCCTAGGGAAAGTTGCAGAGCTGAAAACAATAAGGATTTTCCAAGAAGGTAGAGAGGCAGCTGCTGCATTGATTTTCCTAAGAGCAAACTGAAAACCATTTTCTCAGAAATTTTTTATTTTGCAACAGAGGCATTTAGTTGTGGAAAATAATTCTGATGGAAAATTCACAATGGATCTAGTTTGTTATATCTATTCGGTTGTTTCTATGTTGAGTCTCATACTTGGGACAAAAATTTATGTTCCTCTGTTGTGTTTTGGATACTGCACATGCTCAGAAATGAATTAGGCTTTCAGATTGGCTAATTTATGTATATTAAAGTTTTCCAATCAGTCTAAACTCTGATGAACAACAGCACTTTCTAGCAGAAATTTACTTGCTGTCTGGATTAATACAAAGCTCCTAGTGCGGAGGTGTGTGTGTTACTGTTACAGATTTTCAGGTTGAGATTTGAATTAATATTGCTAATGATATGTGGGTGTAAATATATCTTTGTAAATATAGAGCCTAATTAGGACTAAGGGGACATGTCATGTAAAAATCACTTTTAATAGGGGGAAAACCAGTTGGGTTTGTTTGGGATTTTTTTTCAAATGAAAAATGGTAGAGAGATTTAAAAATATGAGAAAGGAATTTAAAAATGATAAAGTAGAGCACCAAAAAAATTGGCAGCAATAATCTTCCTAGGCCAGCCTGGACGTGCCTTATTTTACTTCTAAGTTTGCCGCTATCAAAAGCAAAATCCCAGAAAAATAGAATCAACTCCAGGAAGCCTTTCTTATTTTGCAGACAGACTTAAATTAGAGAAAACTTTTTGCATTTTTCAAGTTACCTTAAATTAGAGATTTATATGAATTCATAACAATACAGTTGCAAAAATGCTGTGTGCCAGTTAGATTCATGCTTTTCAGGGATGTTAGGATTTTTTTTAGATCTGTCAGCTACTAATTCCCTTGTGTAAGGAGATGCTTTTTTCATGTGTGAAGGTTTAGGCATGTTCTGAAGGACCTAATGTGTAGAGCAGTGGTCTGTGCTTGACTGCCACACATTTAAAGGGAAGACTTAAGTGGAAAAGTGATCAAATTTACCAATCACAGTGACTTAGATCTGACTCCTGACAGTGTAGTTGCAGACTCCAGTCTCTCTAAACTCAGCAAAAGTGTTTTCTAAGCTGCTTATTGACTAGGACGTGTAGGCTGTCTGCACTATACGCATTTGGAAGTTCTTTTTCAGACTAGCTCTAGCTTGGTCCTATGGACTAAATGCCCGTTATTATTTGGAGCACTTTTAAGTCTGTGCCTCTGTTTCAGCTTTATACCAAGGAAATCTCGTTGGTGTGATGCAAGGCTGCTCTGTGTTGCAAACTAAAATACAGTAAATTGCAAACTAAAATACAGTAAATTGCAAACCAAAATACAGTAAATGGGGACAATCAGGATAATTACTTCAAGGGTACACTCCTGATCTGAATGAAAACAGAAATGTAGTTTCACACTTTTATACTGAGCTCCTCTCAAGTCTTTGTGAATGTTGCAAATAGGATGGTATTTTTCCTGTAAAAAGGCACTTGCTTTAGTACCTGAAGGAAATATTCCTTTCTTCTCAGTGCTGTGATGTGTGTTATTGACTTAGTTCACCAGGACAATGTCTGTATATGAAGGTAATTTTTGTCAACATAACATCTGGAAAGACGACAAGCCTAGAAATATATTGAAAATTAGGAAAGGGCTCTTTGTTGTAGGGCTGCCGCTTTGTTTTCTGAAACATTGTAATCAGGGTATTGTGTAATGATACCTCTCTGAAATACTTGGCATTCCTGGCTTCCAGATATCTGGAGGAACAGAAAAATGGATGTATAAAGTAGGAAAAACAACTTCATGCAAAAACCCCTCATATTTTTCTTTTACAGCAGGGTGAAGTGAACAGAATATAGACCAGTGTCCCTTTCTGTAATAAAGCGATGTTTTTTCATTATTGTTGTGGGAGGTGCGACAAAAAACCCACACCTTTCCTCGGCTATGTGGGTTGCCATAGGAGCCTTCAGACCCAGGGATCTCAGAAGTGACCAGTACTGCTATTAAAATAACTGAGCTAAGACCTTGCAATGGGACTGCTTTTCTGTTTTTGCAGAACAGCTATATATTGCATAATAGCTTTAATGAGGATGATCATTTTCTTCCTTGCAGATGTACTAGTGAGCTAAGCAACAATCATAAAACAATTTGTCATGAACTAAAAGCATACCCCATTTTAACAAATTTATGACTAAATCATGTTAATGATTATTTTAGAGTGGGTGGTCAAAAGCAAAACAACAGAGCAGCACAAGAAGTAATTTCAACAGAAATAAATAAAATAAAAATGCTCAAGCTGTGTATTGTTTGTACATTCATCTAAGCCAGGTGAAATGAATGAAGTCATCCATTTCCTGAGGAAATGAAGTCTCACTTTATTGAGGTTGCTGCTAAACTTACTTACTAAATTCTTATTTAACCATCAAGTTACAACATAAGAGTAGACTTTAGCACTGGGTGCCACACAAGTTCTGTGACCCAGCATAGCAGGAGCTGAAGAAAATGGCCTGAGGCAGAACCAAGGCCAGATATACTTAAGGCTTTTTATAGAAGTTTATAGAAGCTAGGAAACCCTGACAGAAAAGAGAACTTGCTGTAAAGTGTATCAGGTAGGCTGCTTTTGCCATGGTGGTTCAGAACTGTTCCAGGCTAACTGTAGATGGCCAGTCAGCTTCTCTGTTAACGCAGCAAAACCCAGAATGAAATGTGTTTCTTGTTCCCCAAAGTCTCAAGCCTGGTTGCCATGTAATGAATGCAAATGTCACTTCCATAAATCATCTAGCTGTAAAAAACAGTTCTGACTCGTGATGTCTGGATAAAGAATAGATTCAGGAATTTTAATATGACACACATCCATTCAAACGGAGCAAAGATAAGGGAAAGGCAAGTCCTCCTCCACTAATATTTCCGTTTTCTTGGAACTGAGCAAGCATAGCAATGCCAGTGGTAAGGCACTGTGAATTCTCACAGTTAAGCATTTGCTTCAGTAATTCAGGGCGCTAGACAGGATCCCTGACAAGATACATATTCCCCAGCAGAGGCTGAGTGCATCTGTTTATTCTCTGTTTGTTCTCCAGGCAATTTTGTTTCTTTTATTCATGTTACTGAAAAGAGAAATGGGACTGAATCTCCTGTGTGTAGCAGCACTGAAGTCAGATTACACCCACATCAGATCAGAATTGGATCCATAATTTTTTTCCTGTCAAACAGTCACCCACTCACCCTGCATTTGGAATTATGCACTGAGGAAATTACTGGCCTAGGCCATGCTGACTTGTTTGACTATGAACCAAGCTTAGCAACTTGGGTAGACAAAGAATAAAAATTAACTAGCAGGAGTCTTTTAATGATCCAGACTGTAAAAAATTAAACAGGAGGTGGTAGAAATTACCATAGGATATTTACAGCCTTGTTAACAGAATCAAAGTGAGATGTGAGCTAAGAAGTGTCATTTTCTGGACAGAACAGATAAAAGATAACTGTTTTAAAAATCTGTATAGCAGCATATGTAACCAGAGGGAAAAAGGACTTTCCTGTAAAATCCGTAATAGATCCCCAGTGACATGTAAAATTCTAGAATTAGAATTGACCACAGGAGACTTCTGTAGTTTTATGTTAGAAGTTCCACAGCCACAAGCTAAATGGGAATAAGAAAACAAGCTTAGTCTAAGATTTCCTGGTGGGTTGATGGGATCTCAGAAGTCACAAGAAAATCTCAAGTTAAGGGGCTGATTCATAACTTATGCAAGACAATTTAGTACTAGAATAAATACTGAAGTAAATGAATAAAGACTTGCATTTAGACTCACCAAGTTAAACTAGACCGATAAGTAGCCTCATAAATTACAAAAGTATTATTAATTTTTAAATGTTTAATGCTTAATTTCATTGTATCTGGTACACATAGGTAGAGAATACAGATTTCAATATAATTAAATTCACTGACAAAAACTCCCATTAAACAAATCCTAAATCCCAATGTCTTTGCTGAAAGAAAATTCCTGGTGAAATTGATAGGAGCTTTCACTGATTATTATCTGCCCTTTATAATTTAGCTAAATAACTTCACTGGGATATGTACCTGATAATTTTCTTTAATGCGACCAACCATATTATCCAAAATGGTATATTTTATTAGGTCTCATGCATATCATTATCAGTTAATGATGGAAATCCTTACTAGCATAATTCTAAAAGAATTCAACACGATGCTACTCTAGTTTAGCCTGATAAACAAATTTGTAATCCTACTTGCAGAATACCTCATGAAACATGTAAGTGCCGCATTCATTTATGGCCCAATTGTAAGATAAATCTCTTTTATGTGCACATTTACAATACATTTTAAAAAATGAAAAAGGTGTGTCCTTTTCTTCATAATCACAGTTCTCTGGTATTTCTCTACCATTTTGGAGATTTTGGATTTTGGAGAGCTGCACGAGTGAAGTCGGTATCTTCAGTTTCCTTTTATAGAGGATAAGAGACCGTCTCAAGGTGGTGCTATATGCAGTTGGAGGGAGTTAATGAGTCTAGATCTCCCAAGTACCAGTTTAAAGTTCTGCCCAAGTGACCACAGTGAGGCATGTGAAACAAATTTGTCATGTTCATAGGTTGGGTCTGCGCTTCGGTTTTCTGTGAAAGTATTTTCTGTTGCTGCACAGAAGGTACAGGTTATTTTCACTGCAAGGATTTCCATCTTCCTTTTTAAAAGGTGAGGGGCCAGGGGGTGGGGGGTTTGTTTTGTTTTTATTTTGGGTTAATAGTAATACAGGTATTTGAAAAAGCAACAAACCTGACCATTAATTCTGGTTTTAAAAGCATCTATGCTTTTAAATCATCGTAATTCTTTCATGGATTTACATAGACCTTGGGAGGCTTAACTGTAAATTTCTGGATGTGCATGCAGGACTTGGCTGAGAGTGACGAGAGCCACTAGATGAAAGGTACACTGGAAAATGAGCTCACATGCACAGTTGTAAACATCCTTATGGGATCTTCTGGGATCATCCGCTGTGTTCAGAGAGGGGTAACTGGGCCTGGGATAGTGATGGGAAAGCTAAGCTGGTTCTGTCCTTTCTTTGTCCTGCAGATGGAAAAATGAACAAAATTAAATGGATTTTGACATGGCCGTTGATGTTCATGCTCTTTTGCACCATTCCAAACTGCAGCAAACCACGCTGGGAGAGGTTTTTTATGGTGACATTCATTTTGTCCACTTTCTGGATTGCTTTGTTCTCCTACTTCATGGTGTGGATGGTAAGTGCATGTAGCAGGACTTCCCATACTGAGTGAAATGTGCATCTCAAAATAGATCTTTTGTGTATTTGTTAAAGAAAGGCATGTAACTGTAGTGCAGTCTCTTTAGCTCGTACTCTAATTATTATAATTCTAGCTGTCTGCTGCTCTTTTCTGCACAAATAATTGGGCCTTTACTATACAGGGCCCAATATGGTACAGGAGGGTTCCAGCTTCATTTTCAAGAGAATGTGGACATCCACATCCTACTACTAAAAGGGAGTTTAAATGAAAATTTTTAACTTTCAGCAGCTGAGACACCTTTAGAAATTTAGCTACTGGGTCTGATACTGAAATATGCATAAATGGCAGATGGATAGCAAAATTTGAAGACTCAGAAATGGTATAAAACACATCGAGTAGACTGGAATAATGCAAGAAAATCCTTCTTAGTGAAAAGTATTGTGATTGCTGGTGTGTTTCCATTTGTCCTAGATCTGTGAGAAGCAGTGTACCAGATGTAGATCTGTAAATTGTTGTCAATTCAGAAGCACGCTTACTTGAAGATTTGAATGAGTTCCTGTTTTTTCTTTCTTGCCCTCTTTCAGTTTCTCAGGTTTATGTTTTCAGTCAGAGAAGAGGCATGAATAGGAAAGCTCCTTGTAGAGTTTCTGTGATGGAAAAATTAGCCATACTTTTGAAGTATAGAAAGTTACCTTTTTCTAAGCTAAAAGATGGAAAACTGGAAAGTTACCCATTTTTTCCTTTCAGAGGAAAACATAGTGAATAAACCTTCATCTGGTTTCATGCTGAAGTATATATAGTCTCACATATATACACTCATAGTCATATATACATATACATACACACTTTTCTAGTCATGCATATGGAAGAATTTTTGTTGATCAGCTTCTTACCTGCAAAATCTTTTTTGGGTGGAAAACATCTCTACCTTCCACAAATGTGTCAGGTGTTTGTGAGCTGCTTTACATTTATGTTTCCTCTCCTGGAAGATTGTGTTTTCTGTATGCTTTTTGCAACTTTCTATATAAGTTTTGCATTGTAAAGTAATCCTCTCTTTTCTTAACGTAGACTGTATTGGAGAAATTCATATGCCAGTCACTCATTCTGCTTGGCATAATGGTGTCAAAGCCACACCTTCATTTCATACCGTATGTCCTTTGCAAGGCCACGCTCTGTACCTTGTTTACGTTTGTAGATATCCCCTTCACAAACGAGAGATGTGCTTATGAAGGCTGCAACACGGCTTATTTTAAGAGGCAGACAGATCTTAATACCATTACTACTTGCCGCAGGAGAATCATGCCCACTCCTATTTCTGAGCCACAGCTTGGCCCTGAGAATAAGGTTTGTGCGTGGGTTCCTAAAATACACCTTGTCTTTGGTGAAGGGTCCGGTTTTCCTCATTTAAGAGACTGGCAAACTATTTCAAGAAAACAACACAGAGCCTTAAAGACTTCCACCCCTAGCAGTCTTAGCAGGGAAGCAGCTGCCTGTCCCTGATTCAGTCTTCTCACTCTCATAAGGCTATTTCCTTTTCTGCTGCCTGTTCAGCCTTTCTTTCTTGATGCTTTTTCAGCCTTTTTGGATATTCTGGCTAAATACAGTTCCCTGTCCTTTCCAAGAGCTCTGCTACAAGCTTCAGATGTTCCCTAAGCCCTTTTAAAGCTGCATCTGGACTCTCGGGGGACAATATAACCAGACTTTCTCACTTTGGGATTATATCAGAAGTGATGCAAGAAACAGTTTCCTTCCTCATGTGTTGGGATAAAATAAGTTATTTATATCTCTGCCTCTATATCACAATATAAATTGGTTGCAGTCCTTTTGAGAATAGAACCAGCCATTCTTGGCATTCTTATGTCTGTGCTCCTCCTTAAAAGATCAGTATGTCCTGTTAGAAGTGCAGAAAATGGAGCTTTTTATTTGCTTATAAAATGCTAAATAATATGACCCAAAGTACTTTTCCTTTTCACAGGGTCAGTTTTAGGCTGGTTATTGCACAATTATTTAATTTGCAGACACGGATAAGTATCCTGAGTCTTATTTTGTTAGGGTCCTCATCAGAAATCAAAGTTAAGAGTGTGCCACAACTATATTGGAATTATACTTTCCAGATATAATAGGTTAATTTATTTTCCTTACTGTTCAGGTGACCGTGATTGGATACACCCTTGGGATACCAGATGTGATCATGGGCATTACTTTCCTAGCTGCAGGAACAAGCGTCCCAGACTGCATGGCCAGCTTAATAGTAGCAAGACAAGGTACTGTGTCTGATGAAGCATAACTGAAATCTTACATACATGTTCTGTGATTTGCTTCCTCTATACACACAAATTCGCAATGCAATTTTATTCTCTTTTTTTTCTTTTATTTTTACTGTTTCAGGGCCTCATTAAAAGCCAAAACACTTTGCTAATCATTGTGAACCAAAAAAATAATCCCTGTCCTGTTATCTTTTGCTTATTGGGACTGGGCACACCCTAGCATTCTAGAAGGTCATTCAACACTCAGATATCCCGTGCATGGTATGTATCAGTCAGGGTAAAAAGATAAAAGTAGTAGACAAAACTGGAATATCAGCTATTAAAAACTACATCAGAGAATGTATGCTGACCAGTACTTGTCCATGTAAAACTTGTACTGATTTCTAGAAGACCTCTTGAACCCAGGGAAGTGAAGTGGTCTAAGAGGACCTGGCAGAAGTGATGTTGCTGCAGGCATCCAAATGCAGACCTCTTTCCCATTGGGACATATGAATAGCCACACTGGAAAGGGTTTTAGATAAATGTCAGCTACGTCCTCATCAGCTTTCCAATTGAAATTGTCAAAGGCTTTCTCATGTATCTTTAAGTTGCGGTTAAGGTTCTTTACGTTTCTTTTTTTACTTAAGAAATGCCTGTATCCTCATCCCTTCCTGTTGCTGAAAAACATTAAAACTGACAATGTGATCTCCTGTTCTGTAGTAGAATAAGAAAAGGTACTAATTGTATTCTTTTCCACTATTCCAATTCCCATGGTCTTTTTTTTTCCAGATAATGACATCTCCAGCACACATCATTGGGCAAACAACAAGGGTTCTGAAATGATAAATGGAAGTACTCAGAAGCCCCACCTTTGCAGTTTGAGATAGGAGTAGTGCTGTTAAATGTTGCTTGATTGAAAAGAATTATATATTTAACATATTTCATTTTCCCTGTTGTATTATTTGTTGTGTGCAGCAAAATCTCACAAAAAGCAGTACAAAAAAGTGTTCAGCATTCTTATGGAACCACCTTCCTACTAAATTAGTTTTCCATATGTAGTTTTAAAGTGAACAGATTTTTGCAAGAACAGGAGGAAAACATGTTACATTTTTAAATTAACAAACTGCTTCTTTAGATTAGTTCTTCTTTAGTATTAGGCAAAATTACTGTAGGGGTTGTTTCCTCTGAAAGTGAAGGTAAGCACTACCTTGGCAAAAAGCAGCCGCCTTCTCTCAAAGACAATACAAGGACTTTGCCCTACTTGGATTCGCAGATGTTTACTGACAGATTGCAGACAAATACCTAAGAAGTAGAGATGGACACTGCCATAATATGTATCCAAAGCATAATCTTTCAGCAGCTTCCTGCAAGAAGATACTGTACTTATGATGTGGTAGTATCTGTCCTCTGCTCTGTGTACTCTCAAAGTATTTGTGGGACATGTCCCATTTACATCAGAGTTCCTCTTCCTTTACAGCATTGACTTTGTGGAAGTGATTCAATTGTTAGGCCAGCACCTAAGGGAAATTAGCAGGGACAGAGAAGTATTCTGCCTTCCTCGCATCCATTGACACTGGTGCAGAATGAGATGCCAGCCAGTGGTGAGCATTAGTAGATTTTGAGTAATGCCTAGGGACTTCACAGCACCGTTCATTCTTTTTTTTCCTTTCCTACAGCATTTTATTGTTCCTGAAGTGAAATCATTGCTGATTAAGCCCCACAGAAGTGCTTAATATCTTTGACTACCATCTGGTTAGGTTCTTTTCAGGATCACTTTTCATCATTCACATGAGATAAAAGCCAAGTGTCCACATACTAAATCCAGTATGTAATCTCCGGGTTCCCTGTGGCTGCAGACTACCCTGAAAAATACCTGTTTTTTTAACTGGCATTGAACTTGGATGCTGAATGGATACCATGTACCCAGTAAAGGCTCTCCAGGACACAAGGAAGATGTAGTTGGAGTGAGCAGGTTTTGGACACTTTTTTCAGAAGTCATGCAAAGATTATGGAAACTGTCCCCCTACCTCAGATACTCTGGCCAGCCCAAGGGGGCTTGGATCAATGCAGATCATTCCCTTTTTGTTTCCTCTAGTACACAGAGTAATGGTCTTATCCTTTGTTTTTACCCAAGAGTTTGGGGTTTTTTTTCTCTGCAGGTCTCGGTGACATGGCAGTATCCAACACAATAGGTAGCAATGTCTTTGACATTCTGGTGGGCCTTGGAATTCCATGGGGTTTGCAGACCATGGCAATTGATTCTGGATCAACCGTATGTATACTTGGCAAATCTTTAATTTGTTCTTTTTGTCTATTTAAAAAAAAATCCTAAAAAGCAAGCATGCAAATAAAATTTAAAAAAAACCCAAAAAACAAACCAACAACCTGCTGAGCATGTTATTGGTTGCTAAACAAGGTGTTATTTCTTTGCCAAGGAACCTGGAGTGAAGGAAGAAATTCTTGTTCCACAAGCTGCAACTAATTCCAAGTATGTCAACTGGAATACTCAATACTGTAGAGAAGAAAAATAGTGCCATGGATATCTATTCATGGTTCTGTCATTTTCTCACTACACAGCTTCAAGCACACCTGTCTATCTCCTAGTACCTTAGTGTTTCTGTCTGTAAGATGAGAATCATCATAGAACCATAGAATGTTTTGGGTTGGAAGGGACCCCTAGAGGTCATCTAGTCCAACCCCCCTGCAGTGAGCAGGGACACCACTAACTAGATCAGGTTGCTCAGAGCCCCGTCCAACCTGGCCTTGAATGTTCCCAGGGATGGGGCCTCCACTACCTCTCTGGGCAACCCATTCCAGTGTTTCACCACCCTCATTGTAAAGAATTTCTTCCTTATATCCAGTCTAAACCTGCCTTGATTTAGTTTAAAACCATTACCCCTTGTCCTGTCACAGCTGGCCCTACTAAAAAGATTTTCCCCGTCTTTCCTATAGGCCCCCTTTAGATACTGAAAGGCTGCAATCAGGTCTCCCTGCAGCCTTCTCTTCTCCAGGCTGAACAACCCTAACTCCCTCAGCCTGTCCTCATAAGAGAGATAACAGCATACCTCTCTCTCCTGGGGGTCTTTTAACATAAAATCTGTTATAAATGCTGATTTTTTTTTTTTTATGGAGGTGGGACTACTTATAAATTTGTTTTGATTCCTTAGTCTTCCCATTCTTCATTATGATAAATCTGTCATGGTTTTGCATAGTTTAAAATGTGTAAGTCAGTCACTATTCAAGATACAAGGTGGACCATAAATCAGTAAATTGATTTCTGATCTCCAAAGCATAGTTATTATATGCTGAGCATTTTAAAGGTCTCTTCTCTGTCTAATTCCCACAGGTTAAGATAAACAGCAAAGGACTGGTCTATTCAGTTGTACTTTTGCTAGGATCAGTGGCACTTACTGTAAGTATTTGAGTGTCTCCAAGTATTCTGACTGCAAAATACTTATTAGGTATTTACATGTTATAGAAGGACAAAATGGTAATAGTTATTAAACCCAAATGATTGATTCTTGTAAAGTATCATTCTTCTAGCAGTACCATGCATTGAAGAGCTACTGTTGTCCTCATGAGGACTGAAATCTGATATTTGGTGCAAGAGATGCTGTATATGTGTAGTGCCATTGATTTCAGTGGCAGTGTTGATCCAATAATACTTCTGTGTGCCTGTGTCCAGCTGCATACCCCAGGCCTGTCTCTACTTTATGTTGGGGCAAGACCCAGGTATGCTTCATCACCCTTTGCCCTTGTCTCTGATTTCCAAACCCAGCCTGTATCAGTCAAGTGCTGTAGCCAAAACCCTTAATGAAGACTAGGCTTTGAGGACTGTGAAACTCAGGACTTTGAATAGGCATGCTAAATGTCACTCAGCATAAGACACTTACCATGACCTGTTAAGGTGAAACTATAATTCTGTTTCATAAGTCAATTTTGCTGGTACTTAAGGTCTGATCCTGCTGACTCCCAGGGAACCCTCTGTGGGAAGAATCAAATCCCAAAGGTATAAAAATACTCACACTAATGTCTTTCACTGATTGCCTGTGGAGTCTCTGTAGAGGAGGGGATCATCACTGGAGATTTCACACTGCTGCATGAGTAGGTCTTAGAAAACACCACATCACCTGTGCACAACTTAAGTGATAGAATGACCAGGGCTGTTCACTCTGCCACTAACTTTCTAATGCTTCTGATATATAAGCTGTGGGAGCCTGTTTTTTTCTTTCCTTATCCCCGGTTCTGCCATACTGCACAGAGCTTGTGAACAACAAAGATGTTCTGTAGACATTTGTATCTGATGTTGCTGCATGTATTTTGGTAATTAGCACTTCGGAGAAAAAAAATGGGACGATTATGCAGATGTGTTACTATACTAGCTGTTCATGCTTTTCTGAAAAGAGTCTTTTCATAGCAGCAGCCATATCACCTGAGTTCAGTGCATCTATTATTGTCTCATTTGTTCTGCTGGATACCCTGATTTGCACAGACCCTCCCAGCAAAACTCAGTGGAGAGTTTTGAGCAAAACAAATAATAATTCAGAGGCACTCAATGCCCTTGAAAATAGATGCTTTCGTGAGGACTTCATTGCTTTGCTACCTGTAACCTGTAACTCCCCTTAGTTCTGGAGCTGAGCAGAACATCAAAGAAAGCACCTCTTCTGAAGCTGTTGAAAGAATGGACATTAGGTGCTGGTGTACTACGGGGGCATAAAGGATCTGTAGCGAAACACTGGAGGAAGAAGCATTCATGTAGTTCAGTGCATTCCTTTACTTCATACCGAATCAATGAATGAGTGCTGCCTGACTGGAATGTGCCCCATGTACTGAAAATGCACCACAGTCGGAAACTGAGCCCCTAGGGGCCTATTTCTCAGTTACATTAAGAACTTGTGAAGGGACCTTGAAGTGGATTCATTTAATATTTTGTAAAAGGATCTTAGGACAACTGAGAGTCAGGCCAGACTTTGAGTTCTTAGTTTGGGCTTTTACATTCCTTTTCTTGATCAGAAAAACTTATGTTGCCTCTTTGGTTTATAAATTACTGAGAATATATCTTTGTCTTCGTTCAGGATCTCTAATTCAAAAGATTCTCATTTTTAGCTTAGAATGGTTGTTTCCAAAAGTCTCCTTTGGGGCTTAATTAACTAATACTTTGTTTGCTTGCAGGTGTTTGGAATCCATGTAAATAAGTGGAAACTTGACAGGAAATTAGGCATCTACGTGTTGTTTCTTTATGCGGTTTTCCTGTGTTTCTCTATATTGATAGAGTTTAATGTCTTCACCTTTGTCAACTTACCTATGTGCCGAGAAGAACTTTAAACCACAACAAGGAGAAAGACTGAAATTCTTCTGGTTACATGTGCTGTAAATGACAGGAGGCATTTCACAATTCTACCTTCTTTCCATCAGTAACTTGAATGTTGTTCCTGCTTCATCAGCTAACAAGCACTTTTACCTGTGTGGAAGGAAAGCATACCTTTCTTTTAACATGCTAGCTCGAGGCAACCAAAGCATTTTCCTCCTCTTTGGATGTTGCTGCTCAGTCATAAAAGCTGCATGGATCTCATGCAGAACTCTAAAATGACCCATTTCTGGGACATTCTGTTGTGGTTTTCATTCTCCTTTTGCAGACAATCAACCACCACCACCACCAAGGTTAGCAAGAGGACGGGAGAAAAATCTTTATAGTTCTTTTGGTTTTGACATTCACTTTCCATGGAAGAATAAGAGGCAAGTTCAGAACTTTTCTTGGCTCAGTCAAAATATTTCAACTACAGGACCAGAAAGTCCAAGGCACATTATCATGGCATGCACTGTTGAGGACATCATTTCCCCCTTCAAGTGCTCTGCTTATAGAGGAACTGCACTGACAGTTTTTGGCAGTGTTTAATATTTATTACTGTTTTCAATGAACATGAACAGTGTGGCAGAGAAAGAAGAGGAAATGGTTGTATGTTGTATCACTTGTGATGATGCACACTAAAAGTCAGAGTATCTGCATATTGAAGAAGAGAATTACATGCAGAAATTCATACTTGAAAAATATGTTTTACAGCTAATGAGGAATGCTGTATACATAAATATAAACTAACATTTGTGGAATATTACACCACAAGAAGAACTTTGCATTGGCCCTTGTAAGCCCATTGTATAAATTTAGAAGAAACTAAACAAATAAAATAAAACTGGGTGCTCAGTAACTATCAGTTACTGTTATCAGCTAAGAGTAGTATCTGAACATAATCCAGACTTTCTGACAACAAAACCCACCCTGATTATGATTTGATTTGATTTGATTTGAATGGGGGGGGAAGAAGCTTATTTCATCAGTCAAGAAGCTGGTGTTTTCTTCTCCATTTTTTATTTATTCCCAGAAGCTTAATGAAGATGAGTATCTGACATTGAGCAGTGCAGTTAAGAAACACCTAGACAAAAGCAAGTCTGTCCAGAGAATATGGTCCTTGATTTTATTGCATGCAAGTTTTGAAACACGATATACTTTTTTTTTAACCCCTAGTAGAAGCCAAGTTTTAATATCCTTTCCACCAGCATAAATCTGATAGAAGGAATTACTCTGGATGTAACTGACAGCAAGATCTGGCCCAGAGTATTAAAAACAATGGGTAGCATTCCACATTGTAGCAGTCATATGATTGCAAATCACTAAGACAGTGTATTTTGAATTGCTACTAAACTCTAAAAATACTTTAAAGCTATATGTGAATGATCACATAAAGTTTCTAAAGAAGCACAGTTAACTTTATACATAGATTTTTTAAAATTTTTTAATCTTTATAAACCAAATCTACCAACTAACAGCTGATGCATTTTTAAATATATTAATATTTTGCACTTAAGACTATATATAAAAAATCCCATTATTGTATCAATGAAAACATACTCTAAAACCTTAGCAAATAAGCACTAAATCAGAAAGTTCCTTATTTTGCAATATATGACAAATAATTCTGTTTAGCCAGCTCTCATGCAGAATACTGTTTACACCAGGGAATGTGTTTACAATTAAGGCTATTTTAAAAATTATTTTGGTACAAATTAAGGAGTGTATTCTGGTGTTGATTTTTTTTTTAGAATTGGATCCTTTCAATGTAATACGAAGTAAAAAAAAAAAAGCAACATATTTGTTATTTGCTTTACACTTTGTTACAAATGTCAGTATTAGTATCCATTTAGGGTTTTTCACCTTAATTAAGTAGTTATGTAGTTAAACTAAAGATGGCAACAAATACATCATTATTAAAATGCTTTATTGAATAGGCAAGCATGACAGTAAACACATTTGATCGGAAGTATGCCAGTGACCCCATTTCCAGGCATTCAAGACATTTTTGCTGCAGTGTAAAGCTGAGGAGATGAAATTGATGTTCATCTTTATGAGTCTTCTGTTGCAGAAAGGCTGTGAAGCTGCAGCATACTGCTACACCACTGTAGAAGCGTCCCTCTCTAGTCTTACTCTCTTCTCTGATATCTTTCAGGAGGACAGTTTGCTGCTGAAATCTTGTGATGGCTTAGATATGTAGCTGAAAGGAGCAGACAGAGAGGCTGAGTAAATGTCTTTTTTCCTGGGTTCTGCTGTTGGGTGGGCTTGGGGACCTAGCTGTCTCCAAGCAAACATTTGCTCTTCTGTGCGCAGTTCAGGCAGCTCAGATGTCTTTATGCTACAGAAGAGTAATTCCAAAATCTAGTTTTGAATGCCTAGTCGTCAGCTGAGTTGACAGTGATGAGGGCATCGATGTTTACAGTGCCAGACCTAGCAAATTGTACTGTACCTTCATGTTTCTGAGCCAGGCAACTTTAGAAGACTAGGGGCACCAATTTGTTCTGTAGCAAATATGCCCAAATATGCATCAAATTGTGTTTGCTAATGCTATGAATCCTTCACATCATTTAGAATTATTTTGCCCAAATTGAATATCACCTGCTTCAGAAAACCAGAGTGTTCTGTTGTAGCAAGAGACGGTCTCAGAAGGTAAAACTGACCTTAAATTGCATGGCTGGTCCTGTCATTTATAGCCCTCCCTAAAACAGACCCACTTCAGGACAATTTATATTGAATTCTAATGCTGCATTTCATGAGGTGGTCTCATATGCATCTTCTGCTATGAGACAGGAGTCATGCCATGCTTATCATTATAAATAACATTAGTAGGATTCTTCTCTGACACCCCCACGTGACCAGGGATGTATTGTTTGCCAAAGAATTATTAATTAGATGCTGTATCAGGGCGTTGATGACACATAATCATATGAAGTAATCCCTATGTAGTTGTTATCCATATGCTAAAATAAATAAAGATGGCAGTTATAGACCAAGCCATGCAGATAAACTGAATGGCCTGAGAAAGATCTGGTTGGCAAGTTGTTGAATGTCAGATAAACCTACATCAGAATGTATCAGTAATTCAGGAGGCTATTGCTGTGTAATAGCGGACTAGTGCCTTTCACGTGTATACAGAAAAAAAATTTACTCATGTGGTCAGGAAACCACTACAAATTTTGCCGTTTTCCAATCAAGAAAAGGAGTGATTTGTGCTTGGTTCTCTGCAGTTAGTACAGTTCTATATTGCAGCTGTTCAGATTGTGTCTATAAAATCTTGTCGCCATTTTGTTGTACTAACCATTGCAAAAGTTAGATGCCTGAGTTTGGGATGTATGTCACAATGTTGTGTAAGTTAATGTTCAGCTCAGCTCATGTTCATGAAAAGAAAGCTGGTGGATGCGACGGGGAAAACTGTTAAAATTTCCAGCATACTAACACTGAAAAGTAATACAACTCAGAAAAAGATATTCCATATCCAGCAAAGCTTAACTTCAGTAGGATTAATTCTATGCTTAAAGCTAAGCATATATCCAAGTGCCTTGCTGGATTGTCTCTGAAGATGACAGCAGAGCATGGTTTCTGGGTTTTCTATCATATTCAGTCTTTTAATATTTCATTGGTTTTGTAGTCTAAAGATTTTATTTCTTTCTCAAATTAAATGGTTTGGCCAGAATCTGTGGACTTCTGCTCTGCTGATACCATTTTGGATTTCCTCTTTTGTAAATAAGAGAACTGGTTCCTTGTCTCAGAGTTCAAAACCGTGCACAAGCAGGATCAAAAGTGAATTACAGCTGGCCAAGGAGAGCTTTTAGGAGCTCTTTTCCACTGCAGTTCCACTGGAGTAGCACAGTCCCACATAGACCCACAGGGTGCAATCCTGTCTGTAGTGAGCAAGTGGGAGTGTTTCCACTGAGTTCAGCAGTGTTTGATTCCATTTATTTCCCATAACAATTGTACTGCATTATATAGTATTGCCTAAGTAAAGATTTCAGGCTCAGGATCTACATGTCTAAATCTAAAAAGCTACAGTTATGGTTATCTTCATGACTATTTGATGATCTAAGGGCTGCTCTCTGGGCTCAAGTCTAGCCTAGAACAACACCTTAAGTCTTTCCAACAGGTACAGCATAGTCAAGCATCTTCCTCCTGGCTCAGTCATTGGCGTGCCAATTTTATTTTATTTTTATATGCTTGCTGCAGCCGTAACAAACATATAATTAGTTTCTGGTTTTAGATTATATTTGTAAACATTCTGCCAACATGTAAACAAATGGAAAAGGTCTTTACTAGTCTAATACTTAGCAATTACAGATAAGATTCTATTCTGTCTTTGATTTCCTTTGTGACTGTGCTTTAATAACACACACTTGTTTCTATTACGTTTGCTCTAGTTCCACAAATCCCTCATGAGTTTTTTTGTCTTCCTTTCTTGGATTTCTTGCAATTGTAATGCCATTTATTTGCATCCTACAGTTCTATATTTTTGGTAGAGTGCTTTAAGCTGTGTAAATACTGCCTGATTATTCATGCCAAGGAACGGTCAGACCTAACATAATATGAAACAGACACTAAAATAACACTGATAGCCAGGTGAAACCAAAGAATATTCCTAATTGAAATGCATCACCTTTGAGCATAACATTCTGTCATTGCAAGCCTCAGATCTCTCAGTTATTTGTGTTTAAGCAGTCAGAAGAAAATCTCTGCAGCTCATGCACTTACTACAGAATTTCCTTTCTATTTCTTCGAGTCTGAATTCCAGATTTTTCATTTTGTTGGGTGGTGAGATTTATATGATGGTTACACAGGTAAATGACAGCATTTAGTTCCAGCAATTCTGTTATCAAGCCCTTTACTTTTCCCATGAACTATTTTGAAAACTCTGTATGCAAGTGATCAATGTTCTGCTGAAGAGAAGAATGTTGTTCAGCTGACATGTGCATTCCAGTTTCTGACCTACTGTGTACGTATTTAAAAACCTCCTTGTGAATAACTTGAGCATACACTTTTCTCACATTTCAGCCTGTGTGAGGTCCTAATATTTTCTCCCCAGAGAAAGCTGTGAAATCTTATACATCTGTGTCCTGAAATGTGAGATACATGTAGCTCCTTCTCCAAAGGCTGAGGTGTGTAGTGATTGTGGCAACTTGTACATCACGCTGTTCTGCTTGCTACCATACTTCTGACATACAGTGCACTGTCTGAAAGATATTAATGATGATGGGAAACTAATGCTATTTGGATATTTTCTTACAAGAATTACCAGTTTGAATTTAATTCCATTCATTTATCTTTTTTACTTGCACAAAGAATGTAAGTGATCATTGCCATCTTACCACTGAGATGATCTTGGTAAAGGGAATTGTGACAAAATCTAAATATATCAGAATGTATCAAAACCAGACAGGTATAATCTCTAGAAAGACTAATACCAACTGAAATCTTCCTTCAGAGGGTTTTTACAGCAAGATTATGGCCTTCATTCATATACCAGTTGTGTATGCAAAGAACACTTGTAATTCTGCTTCCCCAGCAGCATCTATGTTTCAAATGGCTGAAACTCTGCAGCAAAGTTATGATCAAATTCTTGCCTTCACGTTCCTGGGAGTGGTGCCAGTGCTCATTAATGTCCTGGTAGTCGATACAAATTTGTATCAGTGGAACTGAGAG
This sequence comes from Gorsachius magnificus, assembly GCA_034008185.1. Lineage (NCBI taxonomy): Eukaryota > Metazoa > Chordata > Aves > Pelecaniformes > Ardeidae > Gorsachius > Gorsachius magnificus. The sequence continues at coordinate 52,474,086 of CM067086.1, forward strand.
TAGAATTTGGCTCCCACTATCTTCTCTATTGCAAGAAAGTATTTGAAATCGTTTATGAACACTGAAATAACTCCTGAACCTTTTAAAATTCCCTGTGTTTCATATTTACAGGCATTTGCAGTGCACCCTTAGGAGGTGCGATACCTCTTTAAATATTATTAAAACTTTCTAGAACTGCTTACTTTGAAAACAGAAAGGGATGGGTTTGTAAACTGTAAATAACAGAAATCTATTTATCATGTTATTTATTTTTTCAATGACTGTGACCTTATGCACTGTGAATGCTCTGTGATATGGGGTCCTTTGTACAGATAAATATGTCATGAAATCCAAATGGATTTAATGTGATAATTTGTTACAAAATGTTGGCATGATATTTGATTATTTTTGTTGTGAAAATTTTAAAAAATAGATCATTCAACATTTATAAAATATTATAGCAGTCAGTATTGTAATGCACTATATAAAAATATGTACACTATCAATAAATTATATAAACAACTAAAGTGTTTGCTGTTTTTTTTTCTCAGATGATGAGAACATTTGAAACATTCTCATATTTATTGTTGAAAATCTAAAATTTCAGGACTCACCTAGGATATGTGCCTGCGCTTTCTTGGTGAAATCTGGACCCCACTGAACTGAATGACAGAAGGCCCACATTTTCATCTATTCCAGGGAGTATCACCTGGGTCAAGCCATTATTTGCGGTGAGTTAAGTGTATCAGTTTGATTCACAGCAATTTTGAAACATACAATTTGTTCTTCTGGGACTAGAAATGTGTGAGAACAGTTTGCTGTAGAACAGTTTGCTGTACTGAAGCACTGATCCAGAAGCAATTATGGCAGTCTGAAAAATGAGTAGTTTGGCTGCTTCATCCCATGGTATGGTAGTATCCAGCAGATTCACACTGAGTACTGGGTGCTGACTAGAGGGGATGGAAGCGAGGTCCAAAAGCCGCACAGTACTACTTTCCCTGTTACCTAGGCACTGGAGATACTGCAAAGAGAAGGAATAATCCCTCTCACCCTTGACTGCCCCTTTCCAACATCTCTGTAGTCCACCTCAGGTTCTATGATGACTTCCGGCATATGTACATAGTGTCTGGTACAGGCTGTTCTGGGCTGACTAAAAGCTTTTAAATGCAGTTCTAGGAAAAAGAGGAGCTAAGAGTTAACTTTCGTCTCATGTGCTGGTGTATTAACAATTTCATTAGACAAGTCTTCTCATGAATAGTCCTAGCCAGTTTACTACCAGGAGATGCAAGTTAAAACAAAGCTTGACCTTATTTTTCTTAACCACAATGCATGCTTTTGGAATCCCTGTTGCTGTTTAAACCTGTCATTAGCCACTGTGGGTTTTGTGCATCTACAGATGAGTCCTAGTGAAGTGGAAAAAAGCGATATCCTGCATTCTTTGCCTTTTGTGTAAGGGTTCATTCTTTGGTGTGTGCTAGGGTAACTTCTTCTAAGCTGGGGAAAGGAAAAGATTCCTTCTTACACACAGAATTAACTTCTAAAAAATAAAATCTGAATGTGGAATGTAACTCTTCTTTTAATCCCCCATAGGTTTGACATGATGAGCCATTGTGATCTGTTATGTAATAGGCTCTATAAAAGGCACATAAATCTATGGATTAGTGACACAATAGTCATGACAATTCCTATGGGCTCTTATCATACGCCATACTATTGATGCAGCCGCTTCCTCCTGTATGGAAAGCAGAACTGTCGTATAATCTGGGCATATGCTGAAAGCACTTTATCATAGCCAGAATGCTCATTGTACTTAAGGGCTTCCCCCATAAGCCATTTTTAAACCTTTCCAACTTGTCTGCATAAAAATATAAAAAAGGGCTGCAACATGCTGTGGCTTAAGATGGAAAGGGTGAATCAGTCCTAGGATAGACAAGAATTCCCCCACTTGGCTTGGAAATATTACAGAGAAGCAGCATTTTGCAGTAACTGGATATTATTTTGTCATTTCGCTTTTGTATAATTGTTCACTTCCAAAGCCTGATACTAGAACACAGTGTCACATTCCAAACCTGTCAAATCTTGGGCCTAAAAAACCACCCAGCAAAGCTCGGACAAGATTCCTTATGTTAAAATTTGTCTTCATTTTCATATTTTAAATATTTTACAGAAATACTTAACTATGTTGTAGAATTAATAAATGTTTTGCAGAATACTATGAGATTTTTTTCATGAAGCTTAGTTAATATCTATAACAAAACTAATTTCAAGACTTCAAATTTCTGAAACTCTGCATTCTGTAGTGTGAAAGACTTCATGAAAAAAAAAAAAACCAAAAAATGAGCTGTTCTCAAATCATGTGAAACTGAAATGGCACCACAATACTGGATTTTTGTGTGCTGTATTTTTGCCATTTTTTCCTGGGTCTTTTTATTAGTTCTAGTCCTTTTGTTTCTTCTTCCCTAACATCGTCTTTGGAAATGCCTACCACTCTCCAAAAACTGATGTTCTGCATTTGCAAAATCTTAGATCTTTGCCTAGGATGGCTGCATATTTGTGTGAACACAGATTTCCCCCATCTGGGCAGGTCCCTGCAGAAGAGCACACCTTTACAGTTATTTTGTCTCAGCAAAGTTATTTTCCAGCAAAGCAAGAGTAAACTCTTGAGTGTGTCTGGTCCCTGTTAAATTGCAGTGGAAGGAAACGAAAACCTGGGGTAGAGTTGAATTTGTGTCCTGCATCTGGGAGGTTGTTCTTATGCCAGTACCCAAGGTGCATTTCAAAGGTGCTCAGCTGGTGAACTAGAGCGTATTTTTTTCTTGGACCTCTGTGCCCAGAACCAACAGAAGGATTCAGAGCTGAGATCTGACAAGCCTGCAGTGAGGGATGAATGAATCTCAGCCAACCAGTTTGTCTAAGAGGGCTAAACTCTTCATCGAAGAGTTCATCGTCTCAAGATGAATACGAGCTGGAGCAAGGAGCTCTTTAATTTAGTAGAAAAGAGCATTATGAGACACAGTAGCTGAAAACTTAAAACTAGACAAGGTAAAAAATCAGGTGTGAATTTAAAAAATATCAACAATTAAGCACTAAGACACCTTGCATAGAAGGGTGGTGAATTTTCCATCACACAGCCTTTCAGTCAGGCTTTTTGACTTTCTAAGAGAAATCCTTCTAAAAGCTAGAAGATAAATTTTCTAATGTCAACAGAAGTTACAGGCTTAATCAAAAAAACCCTGAGAAAAGCTTGTCTTTTATTACACAGAAGGTGTGACCTGATGGTCGTAAAGGTCCCTCTGACTCTCCCCAGCTCAGTGCCAGCAGAATTGGCTCTGTGTTCCCCACTGAGGTCTAGTTTCCCTTGTGCCGATACACTGGTAAGCTGCCTGGCATTTGCATTTCTGCTGTGGGCTCTATGGCAGAGTCTGCTTGCTCTCAGAAAGCTGAGAAATTCCTTCTAAAGATAAAAGGGGCAAAAAGTTACCTTTGTCTCCCTCTCCATTCCAGGCAATTGATTTTCTCTGCCTCTGCTTCATTCTTCTGCCTTATTTTTTGCCATTATGTATTCTCCTAGCATCAAATATTTCCGGAACGATAGGGCTGCCAAATCGGAGTGCCACCAGCCCTGTCTAACAGCACATCTGTCAGTCCCCAGCCTCCACAGCTGGTCTGTGTTCAGGCGGGTGTACAGTACAGCAAACACAACTCGACCACTTAGGCAGCTCCAAGTCAAACGTGCTCCGAGACTGACTGGAGCTTCACAGAACAGATAGCCATTCGTTTACTAGCAGTCTTACAAACTTACCACTAGCTTTTGCTTGAACTTGGAATTTTTTCATGAAGCTGTCCTCTGCCAGTGTTAGACATTTCATTTTCTCGGGTCCTATGTAAATATAAAGGTTTCCAAGCTCCATCTGGTTCCAGTTACTCAAGCAATAGAAATACACATGCTTCAGGAATTTGCAGACGGAGACTTACTGCTTTGCTGCCTTATAAAATCCTTTACAATGCTCACTATACTCTGTTGCCTCCTGATATACCTATAGTCTGTAAAACAATTTCCCCCAAAACTTACTTAAGTTAGAGAAACAAGTAAGCTGACAGTCTCGGGCCCTTCTTTCTAATACAGTTAACCTGCCTTCACTACTAAATATGGCTTTATAACACACACGCATGCACGCACACACACACCCTTGACCACCAAAGACTGCCTCTTCCTGAAATCCCCCGTTCGTATAAATACAGGAAGTAGAAATAAGAGAGGCTAAAATCAGACATTCTTGGTAGTTTGCTTTCATTTTAGTGCTTGTTTAGTCCTCTGCCCTCCGATACTACTGAGCCTGAAGCTGGTTTTAAACATCCTCCCCCTGCTGCCCTTGAAATATCATCTTCAGTGCAAACCCTAAGGATGTGGAGGTTCTGCTCGGCAATGGAAAGGAATTGCTTTCTTTACCAAGGAACTCTAAAGCCACTGTGAAACAGAAATTGTCTTAAAGTTTGCTGTAATGATGAAAACATCAGCAGGAGACAAGGGAGACAGGGATGACTCAGGGTAAGTCCTGAATCTTTAGTGACTGCTCATTTTTAATAACTGTTGCTTTCCTTTTCCTACTTAACAGAGCTCTCAGCTGCATTCGTGAGCTGACTGCCAGGTTGTCAGCTACACAATCACAATGGTGTGGCATGGTTGTGCTGTAATTTACGGTGTTTCCCTTAGCTAACATGTTCCAGCTGAAAACAAATATCTCTATTTATCATGAATTTTAGCTATTTAGGAAAGAAGGATGAATTCCAAGCTGCAGTTTAGGGCAAAGGACAGAATGAGGGAGTTCTGTGCTTTTGGAAACGTGACAAATCTTTTCTGGGAGGCTTGCTTTGTTTCTTCTGAAATGCTGAGAAGTGGATAAGGGCTCATCCCTACTAGCTGATGGCCACTCCAGCTCCAGCATGCTAAGGTATGCAGAAACCCTGTCCACAGACTCCCAGGGAACTTCAGATGCGCTTTCTGTTAGGAAAAGATTCCAGGCTTTCCTTGCTCCTGGCCAACAGACATTGCACCTTGCAGGATCGAGCCCCAAGAAAACATAGTGGGAGAGAAAATGGGTTTTGACTGGGAGGACAGTCAGCTGCTGGGATTCCAGGATCAGGCTGGAATCCACCCGAGGCTTGGTTGTATCATAAAGCCCATGCCAAAGCTGAGCATTTCTGTTTCCTGTTGAAAACAATCAGGGGAAAATGACATAGCTGTGGAAACCTTTGGTCATCCCCTTGGAAAAACATATAATACCAGATACTAAGAGTGTTTCTTCTCTGCCTGACACACTTAGACAGCCTGTTTCCCACAAATAAAAGCTCCCAGATGTGTCTGCGATGGGTGCAGTAGAAGAAGCTGTAAAGTGGGTAGATATGGGATACTTGCATTTTCAGTCACCGAGTGTGCTGCAAGTCCCTTTGACTTGGCACACACTCAGTCGAAATGCGGATGAAGTTGCTGCTGACAGGCTGGTGGGCTATAGTTGCACCATAGCACTGTTCCCAAATGCGCACATGCAATGTGGGGGTTGGAGGGAGAACCCTGCATTACAACTGTCACTGCTTTTGCCTTGTTCAGTTGTTTACATTAAGTGGAACAATGACACTCCTGTTCCAAGGCACAGTTCCTCAGTTCCACTTAATGTTAAACACTAAGGGACAAAGATCACACAGCCATAAAGAAAAAATGAAAGAATTCAATCCCTGTAGACTGGCTAAAGGAACTCAGGAGATGGTAATCCAGAGAATTTGTACTTTGCAGATATTCGCTGCATTTGTGATAGTTAAGATCTGAGAAACTGAAAGATTTATACTGTTTATCTCTTTCTCAGCTTGCCTGAAAGGAGCCACATACTTGCAAAGGTTTGCTTTCAGTTTAGAGTTGCAGGAGAAAGTAAACAATCCATTTGAAGCATGAATGGGCATGATGCATGTGTTCTTCCTAAGTTTATGGGCAGCCAAACAATTTAACAGAACTGCCTTTTATTTCATTAACTGATTGTCTTTATTTTCAATTTATCTCCCACCCATAAAAAGGAACTTTGGAATTTAAAAAAATCTGTTTCGACTCTGTTTACATGCCACAATATTGCTGAAGATCCTCAAAATTACACTTTGGCACGCATACCTTGTGGCTTCCAACACATTACAGAATTAGAAATGTGTCTAAGTGATGTTTAGCTAATTTCCTGTTATGGTCACATTGAATTAGGCACCCATTTCACAAAGTATGTGTAGATAAAATTGGTAGTTTTCAAGAGATGGTAACATAAGGCAAGCTGCCGATAGAGAATTTGGACCTGATTTAAAATTCCGTGCACAAAAATTGTGTGAGTGATTGCTGAGATTGCACCTTCCTTCAGGTTATTAATGAAATGGGAAAGCTTACTCACAGGCACAGAAACTATGACAGTGCAAATTATCATAAAAGTACCCCAGCAACTTGGAAAGTATCTGTTCCTGGTAATGACTGAAGGGTCTATTCTGCAAATAGCAAATCAACAAGGAGGTTTTGCTGACTTACACCTCTGAAATGGTAGAAAGACACTAGAGAGAAATCTGCCTCCAGAATTAGTAGCTCCTTGGAGAGGAATGTGGGGGGAAGTGTAGCTAGGGGCTGGATAGAAATCAATCTAATCAAATTCTTCCAAAATGGGTTGGGAGAGAAACAGGGAAATTTAACCAATAATTCTGACCTAGAGTCAGCCTAACTCCTAGGAACATTAATAAGTGGTGAGATCACAAAACATCTGGAGAAATGTGAGCTGATTAAGCCTGATGACCACGGTTTCATGAAAAGGTATATGCCTTCATTCCAGCATCTGGCAAATGTATGGAGGAGATGATGAGGAGAGCAGACAGGAGTTGAGACAGAGACATAATATGCAAATATTAAGTGGACCTTTGGGATAATGGCTGGTTCAGGTAGTTGGGATGGGTTACAGTGGTTCTCATTTCTGGGGCATCAGGCTGCCTAACGAAGTAATGATTATGCCTCTTTTCAGTGAAATGTCTTTTTGTTACAAAACCCACCACAGTTGCAGATTTCATGCGATGAATGTAGACGTAAAGATGTCAAGCACTGGAGGAATCTGGAAGCTGAACAATGCTCATAGGCTTACATATTTTAGCTTCAAAAGGGACTGGTTTGATTGTCTGGTCCAATCTCCTGTATAGAGCAGACCAGAGAACAGATTTGGTAAGCACCCTATCAAACCCATGACTTCTGCTGGAATGGGAGCTTTTAGATACTTGTTGGCTGCAAAAGCTTCCTTATCAAATTACTCTTTTGCCCAGGCTACATATCTGTCTCTGCAATGGGGTAAATAAATCTAATACCAACATTTACAGGTCTGAACCAAGAAAACAATTTTTAAAAACTCCTCAAGCATCGTCCTTTGTAAAGGATTTAATCTAAGCTTATTTGAATCAGTGGAACAAGTCCTGTTGGCCTCAGGAGATCTTGGACCCAATGCAAAGTACTGCTTAAAGAAAACCTCAACCTAGAACATGTGAGATGTGGTGTTTAAGTGGGGAAGGGACAGTTCGGGCAACTGGAAAAAAATCAGTGTCATCAAATCTCTCTGCTGTCTGTCAAGCTCTGAGAAGGGGTACGCTTGCCAGCCCTGGGGGATGGTGCTTCTCAGGAAGGAAATGTCTGTGCTCAAGATGCATTGCACTGAGACCGGGATATTACTGTAAAGATGCAAAGAAGGAGGTGCTCTTCAAAGATACCTGATTTTGGTGTATCCAGACATAAAATCTCCTGACGTTAATTTAACCGAAAAGTATGTTTACAACCACGCTGACTTGTCATGTGATCTTTCCAGCGCTTCTCAGTCAGTGAGTACTTGCCAAACATAGCGAATGCTTTGAGCGTGTTGTGCGGTGATGCTGGTGGTAGCGCAGGAGGCAACTGTCCCTTTGGTTGCTAGAGGGTAGACCCCACTGCGAATACTGCCCTTGAATAGAGAACCCCTCATCGTTGCAGACAGCCTCATAGCAGTGTTCACAGGAATGGGGATATGAACATAAGCAATATTCTGCTCATCTTTCTACTGCAGTTTCAGCTAAATATAGTTTTTCACTTCCTGTCCTAAATGGTTATGTGCTGGTTTGTGTTGTTGAATATCACACCTAAAGGCAGCATAGGCTGAAAAATGTACTCACACGTGAGCATGCATCTCTCTTGCTCTGTGTGCACAGGTACACATGTAGAACAGTGTGTCGTGGAGAGTAGCTATGACGGTTGCTTGGCACAAATTTGGTCTGGTTCCACCGCTTATCACATCACGTGTGCATAGTCCAGATATCTCAGAGATTACCTATTTTACAGCATTTTTTCCAAATGATAGTAAGACACTTTTAACTCATCCATCAGTAAATACAGGTGGCTTCTCTGAGATCAATAATATAGGCCTGTGAGACTCAGAAGGGTCTCTGGAATGACCTAAAAAATAGACGTAAAAGCCAATACCTAAAACCAGTCCATTAGAAAAAGAAGCTGCAGCAAGATTCACTTCCCAGAGTTTTAAATCTTTGCCTGCTTTGATTGCTAAAGAGCACAGAAACCAAAGTGTCTTAGTGAAACTAGGACAAAATATTGTCCATTGCAGACCTTTAGCCATTATAATTTTGGAAGGGAGGAGGGGTTTTGCATTTGGGAATAGGAATAAATAGTTCTTTGGAAGGGTAATTAGAAAGAAAAGGCAGCTGTTTGGAATGACTGACCAAATTCTAGTGCAGATGGATCTGTGAGTATAGGGTAGGTATGGTCATCAAAAGCCCTGGGATGTCTTGGAAGACTCGCACTTTCCCAACCGTATCACAGAGGTATTCCCCCTGTGTAGGGAGGGGTGTATGTGTGTTTGTGATGGTTTAGGTTGCCCTTTGTGAGGAATTACAAATTAATGGTAATGTATGTAGGTATTTAAAAAGTCATTATGAGATTTAGATTTAGAACCAGGGGAAAGCATGTTTAGCACATGTTCTCTAGCAGACCAAGGGGAGGTTATAATCCCTCTTGACATACTATCATCAGTACAGAGTAGCCCTACAGTCAAAGTGGGTGGGATGTGCTGGGATGGACCCAGTCTTGGCAGCCCTGGTGTTCAGAGCAGCAACTAGATCACTGTGCTTGTCTGGAGCTTTACATGGAAGGGACTTCTGATGAATTAAAGCAGGAATAGTTACAAACTTGAGATGTTTGGGCATTAAAAAAAAAAAACAAACAAAGCATAATATTCTGTAGGTTTGAAGTATTCATACTACCAAAGAAGACTTCAGATTTATCTTTTTGAACAGTTATGGATCAAAATTGAGAAAACAAGAATGGAAGAAGACTGTTTCACTGCAGAAGAATAGCTTTAAGAAGGCCTTCAAGAACAAGTGGAAGCATTTAACACAAAATCATGCTAAAAAGGCAATTAAGTAGCAGTTCTTGGATCTCGGAGTAGGCACTGGTCTAAGCAGCAATCTGCAATTCAGCCTGTGTCCTAGATTATTTCTAATCCTAATTTTAAGATTGATTTTTTTCAGTGGTGTTGGGCAGGTATTTCACCATGAGTAACTAAAGTGGAATCTCCAGAGTAAATCCTCATCTAGAGCCGGGTAGGAGCTAGACTAAATCACTTAGCTGTCTTTACTTCAACTTCTGTCGTCCCCCCCCCAAATACACATGCACCCTCCAAGGAGCTCCTGTGACCTCTCACTCACAGCTGACTCTGGTCCCTACGGGGTCACTTTTCTGGCAACCAGATAAAAAACCCGCCTGTCTCCCCCTCCAACGTCTTCATCCGTGGGGTTCCGACTGGCTGGCAGTTCACACCAGGGCTGGCCCCCAAGGCAGTGGGATCGTGCATGGATTTATCCTCACGGGTGCTGCAGCCACATCCATTTGCCACAGCTGCACATGGCACTGAACCAGTTTGGGGTAAGAGCCCTCTCCAGCAATGAACGTGCCCTTATCCTTAGGGAGGACTGGGGATGCTATTGCAATACAGAGAGGTAAATAAGTAAATGGTGCTTATTTTCAAAAATCACCCAAAAAGTCCAGACCTCGTGCTTTGCTGATCTCACCCTCCCTGAACCACCACTGTCAGAGATATGAATAATAACTGAGTGGCAGCACTACATTCACCAGAGCAATGTAAGAACTGATTAACTGATATTTGTTAGGAGTTTTTCAGGTGGCAAGGGCAAGATGATACTGATAGGGGAGAAGAGCTTGAAAACCCCTGTTCTGTTAGGACGAGGTACATACATCAGTTTCTCAGGGTTGCCAGATGTATAACAGAAATTTTGCTGGTCAATTAATTATGTCTATTTTAGGAGAAATAATTTGCTCCTGTGGGTTGTTTCATCTGAGGATGAAGAGATCAAAATTCTGCCGATCTCTTGTTTCCCCAGTTACAGTTCTGAAAACTTTTAGGGTGGATTTTTTGTGGACAGATAAGTGATTTTTTTTCCACTGTGAATATTTGTTGATCATTATGTCTGAGCTGGAGAGGTCTGGAGTGCTTGTTAGGTATTTTATAATGCTAAAAATATCATCCCAGCCTGCCTGCCTGTTTGAGAAAATATCTTCCTTAAAATTTGGACACAGGTGGTACATAGCAGATTTAATGAAGGTGCTTTCTTCTCCAGAATTCGCTGAATGAGAGGAGGCAATGCCCTTGCAGCCCTGGTGGCCACGGCCTGGGTTACTGACTGTGTTACCAGAGCGGTAGGACTTGTTCAAAGCTAGGTCAGTTTACTAGAATTACTAGCCATGGGCCACAGGGGACGTGGTACGGCACTTGTGGGGTGAAATCAACAGGGGCTGCCCATGAGTTTGAAGAGCAAAGTGCTCGAGGAGATGTATATTACCAAGTCCTGTTTTGCACGCATACCACTTGAATGAGGGTGCGCAGCTCTTCTAGGAGCCGGCCAGCAATTCAGTACTCTGAAATGCATGGTTACAGGGGCAGGACACATCTATATGGCAAAGTGGGAGATGTCAGGGTGCTGGGCGCTCCCAGGCTCTGGCAGTGATCTAGCTGCACAAAGAGAAACTGCAGTGAGAAGACAGCTGAACAGGCAGGCATCCATAGGAATTGTCCGCCAAAAAGGGTGCACGGCATCTGTGGGGGTTAAAACCCAGCTGTCAAACCATCTCTGTACCTCCCAGCCAGAGAGGGCTGCCTGTGGTGTGCAGGGTAGAGAAGTGTTGTCCTTGTGCAATGGTTGCACCCCATCTGCTGGGGCGTGGGGCTGTTCTACAATGTTGCCTGTGTGCATGCTGTATTTTCTGCAAAGACCCTTGGCACCCCACTTCACCACTCCGGCATCCACAATCTGCTCTTACAGTGTAGGAACGCATGTGCCAGCCCCATCCTCCCCCCGACCACGGGATTCCCTACAACACAAATACACACATGGCTGAGTTGGAGCCACGTGCCAGTGTCACTCTGGAGTAACCCTCCGGAGTGGAGAGGTGCTGGGTTCAGCATCCATCCCAGGTTGCCAAGTGCTCACTTCTTGAGGGGCACAGCAAGCTTTCAGGTGGTGTTATTTAACTGTGAAATTTGGCGGGATGGGGGGGGGTGTACTTGTGTGCAAGTGTGTGGTAAAACAGCACTGCAAAGCAGCTGTGGTCAAGCAAGCGGCACTAAGCGAGCTGTGCAAATATAATAAAGCTACAAGCATCACCCAGTATGGTAAATATTGTAGCCGCAAGCCTTTCCTCTGTCCATTTTGTACCTCTCTGAGCTATCTAAAGTAATTCTACCCACCTCCAGAAATGAGATCCCTTGCATCAATCTACCCCACTGGAGTGGGAATATTAAGGCAATGCTTCCCTCAAGATACCAGCTGCAGGAGGTTTGGAGCACTTAGCTCCTCTTCGCCTGCACCCAAAATAGTATAAATCTTTTTGCAAGTGAAGACGATTACTTGAGCAGCAAAGGATTAGCAGATGTGAGTGTTGCATAGCTGGTAATGTGAGTCACATTTTCCTAAATAGATATTCTATTAGATGCACACAAGCCAGGGAGTGCTTAGGGAATGCAGCTCTTTTCAAATAGATGAATATATACGTGTGTATCTCAGTGTGCCTTTCCCAGACTTTCCATCACCTTGCTAAACAGGCGATATATTTATGGCTGAGTAAAGGATTTCTGCATTACTGATACTTTTAAAAGGGACAAGGTGTTTTCACTAGTCGTAATGATATTGTACAATTAATACACAGCCCTTGTTTGTGTGAGAGAATCTCTGGATGTTTCATTAATATTCAGCCTCCCAACAACCTGTTGAAGGCAGGTATCTACTACTGCCAGTGTAGGGAGGGAAACTGAAGCGCGAGCTCGTGGAGGTGATTTTATTATAGTCACTTACTTTGTAGCCCCATTCTGTGGATCCTTGTTAAGCTGTTAAACCCTGCCCTTGCCCCAGACCATCCTTTAGGTTTGGGGTAATGGCAGGAACAGAATCCAGTTCTCAGAAAGCCTTTTCTTTTTGGTGAATGAGTTCCCTGCTGGATTACGGAGCTGAACCGGCTTCCTCAGTGTTTACACCACCTCTACAGCTGAAGCAAGAGCAGCAGCAGAAGTGAAGTGTTGGGAGCATGTGCCGATGGGGCCAGGGGACTGCCCTTTCCCCAGGATCCTGCCATTGCCCTGGGTTAGGAGGAGCACGAAGCCACACCCAGAGGGCTGTTCTCTGAGGCAGGGCTGCAATTCTGGCTCGGATAATGGTCCTGCAAGGGCTGGGGCTGCTGGTATTTGCTCTAGGTGACTCGTTGGGGTCTGTGGATCAGCACTGTTCCCGACAGGGTTGCAAGACCTGTCTTACCGCTTGAAATTTTCTCCTGACCATATTAATTAGTACTTTCTATTTGATTTTGCAAGGCTAGTGAATTGTTGGGCAATTTCAAGTGCTTTGTTGAAACCAGCTGAATACATACAACTTTTTGGATGCTGGGAAAACCTTGCCAAATCTAGGGAACCCACACAGCTCAGGTACACCCCTCCTGTGACCCTCTGGAGAGAGCCGATGTTTTGAAGTCTCTGTCTTGTAAAAGCAGCTGTTGGGCAGAACTGGAAGCAGCTGCAGCCCCTTGTGAACTGGATTAAATTTTGTGCTGCTTGGGAAAACTCACCAAGGAAACAGAGAGAGACTAAAAAATAGCAGTCTGGAGACTGACAGCTCTGCTGGCTACCTGCAACACTGTTCTGCAAATTGCTAGCAGACTTCTAGGCAAAAGAAGGTTGTCCCACATATTTGGCTAAATGACAGCCTGGGACCTGGCCCAACCTTTCATCTTGCCTGCCAAGAATTTTTCTTCTCTCTCTCCCTTTTTTTTTCCCTTTGAGTTCTCTCCCAGGATTTTGTCAGTCCTGATACCTCACAGGAAAACATAAACCAGGCAAAGCTCAGAGCTTCTCCTGCTGAATCAGCAGACAGCCTGGCTTTGGACAGCTTGCCTTTCTGTCCAGAGGACAAGTATGTAACACAGGACATTTTGGTGTAATTCTGTACTGAACTTCCATCCTAATCCTTTCTAAGGATTAGAAGTTAGTTTTAGGCTGGATCTCATCAGTAACCTTTCCAGCCAAAAGGGAAAGTGACTGTGTTACCCTCCCAGTGAGGATGGGTCTTCTGGACTGGGAAACCGTAGCAGAGATTGCCTGAGGGGCACTGTGAAGAGCAGCCTGTGATAGGGATGGATGGTAGGGGCCAGTCCCTTGAACTGGCACTCCAGCATCTCCCTTTGCTATTACACCTAGATATCTAGGTCTAGCATGTATTCACCCTGCCTAACTTCAGGTTTTTAATTGTTGTGTCCCATTTAGGAACCTGTGCACCCATGAGGACCTCTGGTCTTACTGGAGAAGCAGCAGCTCCAGGGAGTAATTCAGGGTGACTGGTGCCAGTGGACTGAATCCAAGTCAAATATTTGTTCATGTCTCACCAAGCTGAGCAGGGAGCCAGCCCAGAGACCTATGACCAGCACAAACCTTCAGTCAGATTGCCCCAGGATCAGACGAGCAATGGCAGCCTGGAGGTGGGTGCAGCACTGATGTTTTGGGGAAGACATGACCAAGGCAGCCGCGTTATGGATTGTCTTACATTGCTGTGCACTCCCAGTCTTTGACTCCTGATTTATGTGCATCATAGCCCTGGTGACCAAGTAGCCATAAACACTCTTAAATGAACAAGCTTGAGGTCCCAGGAGTAGTTCAGCTGGGTCTGTGGGGGCTGACAGCCTTGCCTTGCTGCTTGGCAGGTTCTGTAGTCACGTGCTGAGCTCCCAGCCACTGCAGGGACATTTCAGCAGTTTCTGACACTGCTCCACTAACCAGTCCTTTGGCCCCAGGCTGTACCACCAGCACAGGAGGATGAGCACCATGACCACCCAGAGGGCAGGTCACTCAGCTTAGCCCAGCAAACTACAGCACCTCCCTCATCCCTGTTTGTTTTTTTTTTTACTAACAGCACCATGTATTGAAATTCATTCACACTGAGATTAGAAGGAAATCTTACCCAAAATACGAATATTCGTGTGTAAGTAAGTCTGTAGATCAGTGACTGACTGGTTTGAAGACCCTTTGTGTGGTGCCTTAACAAGAGCAGAGACCTCTGAGGGCCTGTGCTGTGTTCCTTGAGATATCACAGGATGAAAGCTCAATGGATTTATTTCCCATGGCAAGTGGCCATTTCTAGTTGCAAATCATGACTGAGATAAGCGTTGGCAGGTATTTCTCAGAAGAGGGGAAGACTGCTCAGCTTTCAGTCTGTGTGGTTAGCATTTCGTATCTTCTGTGTCTTACATGTCTACACTAAATTCAGTCACAGGGTGAGGAAAGCCATTGCTTTTTATAACTACTCTGACATTTCTCTTAATATTTTGCCCAGGGTTTTGACTCTGATGCATCATGCAGCTTCAAATAATTTTTAATATATAGGGTTTGAAACAGAATGGCTTTATTTAAGCAAAACTACAGTGTATTCTTAATGAGGTTTGAGAATTTCTCCCTCCCCTTTATTTTCTGTTTCCCTTTCCCCTCTTTGTTAAGTGAGTACAATATAGAAAAGCATTCCCCGGGTTTTCATTCCTGCCTTCCTTCCTGGCCAGATGAGCTGGAAAAGGGCAAAACCTCTGTCAATAGCCTGGGCCCCACACCCAAAACGGGGGTGCTCTGGGCTTGCAACACCTCAGGTGTCTGAATTTCAGAGGCACAGAACGAACCCGTCTGTCTTCTGTCCAGCTGGTGGCTCTGCTGGGCCCTTCTAGTGCGCTGACACCTGAGGGTGAGGAAGGCCTGCAACTTCCTCGTGTTCTTGGAGCTTAGGAAATTGTTTCTCTTCTTCCAGACAGTTGCTTCTGGTTCCTGCACCTCACAAGCCTTTCCAGAGAAATTAAAGTAGAATTATCCAGCAAACACTTTCATAGCTTTTTTTGTTAAGGAAAATATGCTTTCTTTCGCTCCTCTGACCTTGCCAGAAATGACTCCTGGCTAGGCCCGTGTTTCAGAAGCTCTCTTCTTTGCAGTGAAAGGGCCTTGCAGAAGTATAAATTATCCTTCATTGCTGGCACACAAAGAAAAATCTTCAGTTCTGCTGATATGCTGAAATTCCTATGAGAATAATTTGGGTTTGAAATAGGCAAAGGACAAATGACCTGAAAAACTCTGATTATGAATATGGGGGAGAAGGGCTTATCTTTAACACAGCAACTGTCTGTTTGTTAGTAAGGGAGTAGGCTAACAAAACTTGCAAAGGGGTTTTGACTTGCAAAAGTATGTTTTGACTGAGTAAAAAGAGAAAGGCGCTTGATAAGGTATTTTGAGACAAACTGTTGAATGCAATATATGTATGTGCAAGGTTACATAAAAAGATAGCAGTATAATTTGAGAGGTGGATACAAGCTGAGTCTTGTTATGCCAATAGGATATCGTAGCCCCAGTCCACTGTGGGGCCACCGGCAGCATATACTGTCTGCATTAATGAATGCAGGGAACAGCTAGACTGAAGGCAAAAAAAAAAAAAAAAAGGCTTTGAAAGAAGGCCTCTTCCTTCAGGGAATTTCTGGTGTTTGTTTTTTATCTTGTTTCTGCCCATGTCATGGCTGTGAGTGTGGGAAGGCTTGTTTGTTAGTAGGGCTGACTTGGGTACGAGCAGTAACGTGAATTAGCTTGTGTTTTGTTTGGGGGGTTTATGCATATGCAATTTTGTATAACATACATTGTGTATGTAAATGGAGGGACAGACCTAATGAACCTAGGAAACATAGTGAAGCTAGCAACTTAATGAACATTTAGTTGCACCTCCCTGCTCCTTGAGAGCGCTCCTGTGCTGAAAGATTGTTGACAGGGTCAAACAAGAGGCTTTGACAGGCGTATTGCCACTGCTCCACTGTAGGCACTTACAATGAAGCTTGACTAATTTAGGAGCTGGCCCCTAACACCTGAGACATGCACCCCTACAATGGGAGCTCTCTTGGAGTGACCGGAGCAGAAACCCAAGCAGGTAAAGCAGCCGCTGCAGCTGGGTGGTTTACAGAAAGCACTGCAAGCACCCCTTCCATCCCTACTTCTGAGCGACTTGGCCCTGCTGCTCATGCCATTAGAGAACGAACATTCATCTTAATCACCAGGTTTGCACTCTGGTGAGTGACAGTGGTTACATGCCCCTCCCCACGACAGTAACTCCCATCCAGCAAGGCTTTTTCAGAGCTGACCTGACTTCTGACCTTTGAACAGGAGCGAGATTCTGCTCAGTTCAAAATCCAGATAAGCTGAGGTCACATCCTTTGCATGATGGCAGCAATGAGGAAAAATACATTTGTTAGTTTTAAACCTGGTAACGGCAGCAGCCAGGGTACCAGAGCTTAGCACAAGCTAAGTCATTCTAGTTACTCTGCCAGCGAGCCCTGTGTTTTTGCACAGAGCCTACTCCCATGGCTCAGCTAACATCTTTAAAGCCAGCTCAGCTATCCTGGCTGTGCTCTGCAGGTAGCAGTACAAGTCCACACGGTTACTTCAGTGTGATGCTGGTCTATCAGACCTTCAAACCAAGCCCTGTAGTGTATAAGACAGCAATCTGGTGTCATACGTGAGCAGAAAACTGTCTGTGGCCACTTATTACTTAATAGATCGACACATGAATTAGCGTTCTTCGACCTGCACAAGTGACCATTACACCCTTCCCCCCCCAAGGAGTAAATAGCACTTGCTCATTTTTGTGATTTCCTCTGTTAGTCTCTGTGAGCGGGGAGGTGAGGGCTCAGTGAGCTGGTGAGTGATTTAAGGGCAGGTCAGCTGCCCCACACCTGATCCCTCTGGGCCCAGCAGTGGAGCTCCCAGGCAGGGTGAGGATTTGCTCCACTTTGGCAAACATCCATGAACACATGCAGGCAGGGTCCAGCTGGGGAGAGGTGGATGCCTGAAGTCTACGTGTGCAAACCCCTGCTCTCCTTCACAGGGGCGGGCAGTTTGGAAATCCCTGGCAGGTGCAGAAAAGCTCACAGGAGTCAGCCTTCAATTGCAGGGTGCAAACCTTCACTGCTGATGGTGAGGGTCCCTCTAACAGAAAGTGGAGTAGGTGGGGAACAGAGAGGTTTGCTGAGCTGTGAGGTGTCAGGGTATTTAGGTGACCCTTGGTTTGCTTCACCTTTTGGCAGCTCAAAGAGCTGCTGCCTTGGCTATTAAGCATGGTGCTTACATGCAGAGCATCAACTGAGATCAAAGACCAAACAGTCAAAGGCTGGGCATAAGAGTAGAGTGGAAACAAGGAGAGAAGTGAGCAAAAGGAAGTGCTCTGCCAACCACAGGTTGTCCGCAGACCACAGTTTGAGAAGCACAACTTCCTGAGCTACGCGTTTGTCACCAAGGTGGACCGGTAACACAGGCATTCTGCAAGGTAGGAAGGACTACTGAAGAGGCAAGCCTGCCCCGTGGGACACACTGAGCCTGTCATGTCGCTTTCATTAGCCAGGGTTTCTGTACATCTGAGAACCTTACAATGCAGGAGCCTCCCATGGCTTGCTTAACACCCTGCATCTTTTCCCTTTATTTTTGCCTATCAGACAACAAGAAACTTGTTTTTTATGTCTGACTAAAGGGTGGCAATCGGCTGGGTATGATCTCTGAAGACCTCAAGAACTTTCTTCTCTTTCTGCTTTTCGTGTTTTTCACTGTGGTTTTTTTTCCTGTTTGTTAGTTTGATTTTTGTCAGATCTCTTGGCTCTATTATGGAAAAGCATTTATTAAAGCCTGAATTTTCTGTGAGGCAGTGTTAACATTTGGTGCACAAAGTTAGCTGTTGTGCTATGGGTTTTTCCACGTGTCATTTTGCTGCCTTCCCATCTAAATACTCTGTTTTATGATTAAATGACCCGAGAATTTTACAGATGATGGAGCTCTCCCTGTAACTAGGTTGGGTGCAGTACCTCAGTTCCATCACCTGCTGGAATAAAGAAATGAGAATCCAGCAAGGTGACCCAAGCCAGGTCCAGAAAGTAAAATGAATCCTTCTACTCCATCTCAGATTAGCTGAGGCACTGCATAACTTCCCTCCCAGTGAACTGAAAGTAACAGCACCATGAATTCACGTGTGTCTGAACAAAGATTTTTAATGATATAATTTAATCAGAAATTATATCTATCTCATCAGAAATTATATCAAACTGAGAGAAACGTAAGTAGCTAGGGTCTAACTGGTGAAGCCTTGTTGCACTTCTTTTGCTGCTGCTCACGTAACTAACTTACCTAACTCCTTGATTATTCCTTGTCCAGTTCCTGAATCTTGCTGGATTCAGACCTTCATGATCTTTTCAGCAGGAAGCTGGCTATGAAAAAAAGGGATACAGAGATCTGCCTCTACCACCAGGGGCACAGAGCCCTGCAACCAAGTCCAACTGGGCTGGCTGTGACACGGGATATAAAACAGGGCTGTGAGTTTTCTGTCAGTCTTTTAATCTCAGCACCATCATCTGACCCATCTCCACAAAGCCCCATGCTCCCAACTCTCTCTTTCAGAAGAATTTATCAGCATGGTCCATCTCCTTCCACTGGGACTGGTGTGCCAGCTTCAGGAGCTTCTGTCTTTTCCTCCTGCTTCATGTACTCCTTGTAAACTGTGTTGCTGTGCTTGAAGGGTTTCTACATGTGAGCTTCAGACACAAGCTGGCTTGACCAGAGTGGTATCCCTGCAAGTACCAGGTGGCTTTGGTGCAAAAAGTTGCTCTTCACCTCATGCATGGAGTTTATGGCCGCTTGTTCGTCTTTCTCTCTCAGTAGCAAGCCAGCTGGCACACATTTTAAGACCTGTGGTGCCTGCTCTGCTATAAATATAAATATACCAGAGTATCTCTTTCCTTGAGGACAGCCAAGCAAACCCTTGCTCTTGTTCTCTCCTGATGTCTACTAATGTTCATGGGGGAAATAAAAGCAATAAAACAATAATAATAAAAACCTAGCTCCTAATTCTTACACCTGCTCTATTTAAACAATGCTAAAACCTTCAGACTTTACTTATCAGTGCACTACAGAGCATTTGGTTTCCAATTTAAAATTCAGATTTAATAACACCTGATATATCTTCTCAGATCTGGTCTGGTGACAGGCAGAAGCTGCAAATGTGCAGGACTGAAGAATTCATCTGACAGTCCCTGCTGCCGTTGCACACAATTTCTGTGTGTCTCAGCTGCCTCGGGGAAATTCAGAGTGACCAGGCCTATGAAGTGCAGCCAGGAAGCCCTTAGTCTCAGCAAGTTTGTGGCAATATTCCTGAAGTCCTTTGCAGAGGTATGCCCAGGCCTGCACCTGCATGAAATTCAGTGGATTGTATCCCCTTGCAGTTCTGATGATTTCTGGGAATATTCAGCTGCCAAGCGTGGCTCTTCATTTCTAAAGCAATGGGTCATGGTGGTGTCATTACTTCAGTGTACAGTCACTGTGCAATAATTCAAATCATCACTCTCATTATTATTACTTGCAACAAGCAACCTGATACCTTCTGCCAAACTGGGGCAGGTGTGTGAATGTAATCACTGTGCAATTAATTAACCTGCTTGCTAGTCAGTATGCAACACACAGCTCCCTGCATCCCAGCTGAGTTCTATTTAGCAGAGTGGCTGGAGGGTTTATACGTACTGTGCAGTAAGTACTCAATAAAAAAAATTACAAGCAGACAGCTCTAGGGCCAGCTTTTCAGCTTCGCATCACACCTAACAAAAATGAGCACCTGCCTGTATCAGCCAAAGGGTTTTGCAGGACTGTGGGAGAAGAAGAAGAGTTGCACGTTATTTCTGAAAACCGTGAGTTTAGAAATCATCTGATGCATGAATTCTGAGTGAGCAAAACAGCAAAGGCTGGCTGCTCACCCCAGTGGCCCCGCAAATCCCTTCAACTGGCAGCACAGCAAGAACCCAGGAGCTGCCTGGGGTCCCTCCTGTCTATGGGGCTGCAGAGCTGCCGCGGAGCCAGATTAAATTGCTGGATTAAGCACTCCCGCGGCCTAGCATCTGCATCTTTGTGACAGCTGTGCCTAGGAAAGAAGTCAAGCATCAGTGCCATAACTGCGTCAACTGGTGTGTCATGGGTCACAGCATTACAGCTGGAAAAGGTCTGTTAGGTCATTCACTCCCATTTCTTAGCCAGCAAAGGATTTCACTCAATAAAGTGTTTGCTACTGCTCTAAATATGGCATTTTAAGAGATTTGGGCAATGCAATCCTCTTCCCCTTCTCTTGGGAACTTATCCGTCATCTGTTATAACTTGCTGCCAGGAATCATCTAGCCTAGCATTCCTCTGTTTTAATATGATCCCACTAATGACTTTTCTTGCCTTTCCTTTTTATCAGAGCCTGCCTTTTCATGGAGCCATCCTTTTCTCCCTCTGTAGAGGTACAATAGCCTGCTTAGCTCCTGCTGGGCTGGCTGGCCTTTGAGGGGAGGATACCCCACACCAGGGGTGTGGATGGGTTCCCGTTCTGCCAAAAAGCCTCACCCACTGCCCTTAATTATCTGCACTGAAAGACTCCACACACTCAAATCATGAGATGTTTCCATTAAGACAAATATTTTCAGACTCTTCATTTTTTTATCTTGTGTGTCTATGTTTGGAATGATTTTCTATTTTTTTTATCCATTCTCCAAAACATAGATGATGGGCCCTACATGTAGCCGCATGCATTGGAAGGTCAGTTCTATTATTTTTCTTCACCAGTCTGCTGTTCTTGTTGCCAAAGCACTGTTGCTGCTGTGAGCAGGGCTCCGTCCAGATGACGTGCCTGTTGGAGGGAGCAGAGCTGGGCGCCTCGGCCTCCGTCAAGCCTGGGTTCCCCCATGGGGAGCACCATGCCAGTGTCACTGCATGCCTGGTGCCCACCAGGCCTGAGCTCCTCGATTTCCTTGTCTTTGTTGCTATCCCTCATTTCCCTCCAGGCAATGGGATTCCTGAGCATCAGTGCTTTGCTGGCCCATTTCTTTTCGCCTTACGTAATTAATGGGTAACCAAGTTCAGCATCACTGGAGTTATTGCAATGCATGTCACCTTCTGGTGCTGCAGCAAGATGTTACCAGCATTGGCCTCCTTTTGATCTAGGTTTCACACATCATTGGCAAGATCAGATTCATGCTTGTGTACTAATTTGGGGAGTAGCTTTTGCTCGCAGTGTTACAGAACATTTCATTATAACTCACCTTTCTTTTCCTTCAGCTCATTACTTCTTTCCCAGTACCGAGTATGAATGTTGCCATCCAACACACGTTTTCCTTTCACATAGTTACTCAGCATTTCTTTTGGTTTCTACTGTAAAGAAAACGAGATGAATCAGGTTAACTTCCAAAAGCTGTCCTCCACTGTTCTACTCTATGTGTTCAGATGATGCTGATTAAAATCATACGCTGTTGCATCTGAAAGAAATTTCCTCACCTCTGTGACAAGCTGGGCTTTTATCAGAAGTGAAGAGAGAGTGTTTCACTTATTTCCATTTGCTTTTTTAAGGACAGTTCTCTCATTCTTACTGTCTTGGCTATGATCTCAAAAATGGATTGATTAAAATCAAGATTCTGTTGACTAATACTCTGAATCAGTAGCTGGGATTGCAGAGGAACATGTATTTTCAAAGGAAGCTGTCTCTGTACTAAAAAACTCCTAAAAATAAAAACTCACTGTTGGTTTTGGGATTTGAAAGGCTATTTTTATAAAAACTAACTTTTGGGATAAGCATGCTGTGTTAGGTTAGGCCTTTGAAGGGACTCTCTTTCAGTAGTTTAAGTCTGACTTTATTTGAAATGTACTACTTTAAGATCTGTATCTTTAAAAATAAAAGGAAAAAGAAAAAGACTTGAAATAAGACCAAATCAAAAGTGAGAGTCCTCCTCTTTTCAGCTGCAAAGACAACTAAGCAGCAAAACTGGTGCAGAAAAATGTATTTTGTGTATGTTCTTCTACATTTTCTTTACTTTTAAAATCAATTAATGAAATGAATGCCCATATCCATGAGTCTATAGCCTTATCCAGTAGAGCTCTTGCGACCAGACACTTCAGCACAAGTATTTCCACTGACTGCAGTGCTCAGCACATGTATAAATACTTTGTTGAATCAGCACCATAGCTCAAAACCAGCATTTAATACCAGTCTGCCATTAGACTGCAGGGACTAAAATAGCATTAGTTCTTTGTGTCTCTGATCAGAACAAGAATCTAAAGGAGACTGTATCCCAGATCTTTAATATCCTCAACAGCATAATTTCAGTATTCATGTCTCCTACAGCTGAGAGTAAGCTCTGAGACATCAGGTGTGACTGGGCATTGCTAACACATGATGCTGCAGGATGGCCCCTCTCTTGTCACTCAGTATCCCCCAGGCATCTTTTTGGAGCTTCCAGTTCTGTCTTTAGTACTGGCCAAAGTGACAAATGTGGCAGGAAAAAAAGAGGGAAGCCAAGGCTTCATTTCCTCCCTCCCGAGGGCCCCTCTTTTATCCACGTTTCCTGTGCTCCCTCCCATTCCCCTCCCTTGGCACAGGGAAAGGGTTCGCTAAGTCTGTGTCCTTTGAGTCTTGTCCTGCAGGACTTGCTGTGTCGTGCCGAGCGACCTAGGGCTGTTTGCAGGGCTGCATCCTGCATTATTCTCCTGATGCAGATCAGCCTTTGGGAATCAGCAAAGATACCTCTTCTGTAGCGGATATCTTGCTGCTGAATGCACCCCAACACATCCTCCTTCTCCTCCTCCTCCTGTACTCTGTAAGCGACAACAGAGGTGGAGGATTCCCCCCTCCCCATGAGCAGCCACCGGTGGGTCCCCGAGTGCAAGGCTGGAGGAGCGTCCACCTCTGCAACCACCAGCACCAGCACAGACTCATCAGTGGAGACGGGGAGTGCTCAGCATTATTTTTAAACAGTGAGATGTCTTAGTCTGCCTTTTTTCAGACTACCTAAGCTGGGCACAGAGGGTGGCTACCAAAACATGAGAGCAGCTGACAGTGCCTCTGGCTGCTGCTGGCAGGTTTCGTCTGAGTGCGGGGCAAGATACCACACTGGTGTCCATCACGGCTCCTGCCTGATCAGAGAAGTGGCATGGCCTCAGGGTGAGCTGCAGTCTGCCTGGCCCCTGCACACTTTGGACAGACACTGTGGCTCAGTGTGTGCATATTCCCGGCTGCTGGCGAGGTCTGCGGCCCCTTTCCTCTGCCACATCACTCCCTGTGAAGCCATGACACGTTGCTCTGACCCTTCAGCTGGAGGACGGTGTCCAGGGGACAGGCATGCTCTACCCTCTGCAGCGCTGGCTGCCTCTGTGCATCCCTCACCTCTCTCTCTGGGTACCTGTGCTTAGGCAATGTGGATAGATGAGCTGAAACAAACAGACCTCAGCACAGAGCACCATGCAAGCCTCTGGTCTGAAACCCAGGTGTGCACGAGGCTGTAGTCCTTAGGATGGGGCATATCAGTCTGCTGAGGCCTGTGCACCCAGTTTGTTTCCCTCATAGCAAGGCATCTGTGGTCTGATGCCCCTCGAGGAACCCTCCCGGTGTGTAAGTGCCTCTGTGTGTGCTTGTGTGTTTGCATTTACTGTCCTTACTCCCCCCAAGTTTTCCATTTGCAGTTCTGCTCACAAAGGACTCCCTTGCTGTGTTTCAGCCCGATCAGAGATACCAGCGAAGAGGGAAAAGAGACACATCTCTGTCAGGCCACTGCCCTGCAGAACTGCCTCCCGCTTCCAGGGATCAGCATCCTTGATAAACTCATCAAGACCTGTCCCGTCTGGCTTCAGCTGAACATGAACCAGGAAAGGGCTGGGGCAATACTTGGCAAAGAAACAGCAGGGGTAAGTCCAAAGAGGTTTCGGTTCAACCAACCACATTTCCTGTCCTTGGTGGCGCTGGTTAGGAAAGCAAGTGCTTTTTTTCATGTGGAAGCAAAAATATTCAGCAGACTATGCTCTCTGTTTCCATTACCCTTTGATGCTTTAGCCACTCACAACACCACAAGACAGATATAATGGCTTTGGGGAAGCAAGAAATCTTGTCTCTGGTTTTATTTACTTAGCATGTAGATTCATGGAGATGCCTTCCCATTCACCATTATACATAGGTATGTTGACTATCCTAATTTGGAGCAATTAAAAAACAATCCCCGAAGAAAAGGCCCTTAAATTCTGGGAGCTTCTGGAAGTAATTTTTATTGCAATAATTGGTATCTGGTTCCCATAAGCTGAGTGTTAGAAAATGATAGACTTGTGCAAAGCTTGGAGCTTGCTTAAGGAAACCAACTCTGTAGGAAAGGGAGCTCCCCATTCCCTGGATCTCAGAGGTGAGGCATGGCAGGGAGTAGGTGTCCTGGTTGGGTCTGGGGAGGGCAGGTACAAATTACCTGAGCTGATGCACAAGGGGAAATTCCTTACTCCTGCTCTGAGGAGGTTTGGACCTGTCCCTTGGCTGAGCCAGTCTATCCCAGTAATAAAAGCTGGCACAGCCAAGTGGCAGCCTCCAGTAGGACTCACTTGACCAACCCGGACTGTGCAGGGCACCTCACCCTGAACCAGATTTCTCAAATAAGTTGGGTAAATCATTCTCTTTGGTTTTCTGCACTAACTGTAAAGAGAGACCTGAGTGACTGTCTCCAATATAGGGCCACCAAGATGATCAAAGGTCTGGGAAGCCTTCCATATGAGGACAGGCTGAGAGAGCTGGGTTTGTTCAGCCTTGAGAAAAGGAGGCTCAGAGGGGATCTCATCACCATGTACCAGTACCTAAGGGGTAGCTATAAAGAAGATGGGACGCCCTTTTTACAAGTAGTCACGTGGAAAAGACAGGGGGGAATGGACACAAGTTGCTCTTGGGGAGATTCCGATTGGACATGAGAGGGAGATTTTTCACAATGAGAACAGTCAACCATTGGAATAATCTCCCCAGGGAAGATGGTTGACTCCACCACATCGGACACTTCTAAGACTCAGCTGGACAGGGTGCTGGGCCATCTTGTCTAGACTGTGCTCTTACCTAGAAAGGTTGGACTAGATGATCCTTGAGGTCCCTTCCAACCTAGGATTCTATGATTCTATGATATAGCCATGTATGGCCCCGAGCTTCCTCGGTCATTAGCCACTCCCTGCAGGCGGGGCTGTTCCCCACCTCTGAGCAGCTTTGGGGATAAATCTTGCCTCTGTTCCTCCTGCTCACACTGTCCTTGGGCACGGTCTTCAGCTGCATCTAGAAGCAGGCAGGAGAAGAGCTGATGCGTCAGAGGTGTCCCATGGCAAGGACATGCTCTCCTGCCAACTCTGAGCCCACCTGAAACCAAATTAGCACTGCACATTTTCACCACCAGTGGAAATGGAAGAGTCTGGTTTATGTACCAGTCCTGACACAGGCAGTAGGCTTAGGTACAGCTCAGAAAACCCACCTCCCTCTCATATGAACAGCCGTGGTCCTATTTTAGCCTTTGGAGCCATGGCAACCAGTCGTGCCAATCAGGAAGACAGAAGTGATTCATTTCCAGGTTTCACTTCTCTCATTGCTTACATTTAATTTCAGATGTAACGCTTGACCGATGCAATGTGAGATAGTGTTGTCTGAGATCCAAGGTCACAGTAGTCTCTCAAGGTGGGTTAGAGGGACAGTGCCATTATGTGGGTGGTGGGACCTGGGGAAGGGAGAGCCTCGATGGCTTTTTTTCTAGCTGCAGACACTTTCTGTGATATAGAAGGTGGGGGCTGCCTGGCATTAGGAATAGGCCTGTTTCAGGCATGCACCTGTTTGCCATGTATTTTTTTTATTTTTTCTGCACTGCTGGTGGACCTGACCCTGTGGGGCTCAATTTCTTATGAATGGCAGAGGCCAAGACGATGGCACTGTGTGAGGTTGTGAAGCTGCCCCAAAGCTGCATGTAAACAGCACGGATGCTTCCAAGTGGCAAGAGATGCCCTTATGACTGGGACTCATGCAGGGAAAGATCCTGACTTCTAGACAAGCTTTTTTTAGTTCATCTGTACAAGAAATTAATGTTTTCTTGATAGATTTCCACTGCATTATAGTTGATTGATCATTTTATCAACTCACACTTCTTTCTAATATTAATGTCCAGATTCCAGAATTAGCCAAATTTTTTAATCCAGTTTTTATAAAAATACCTTGACTCTCTCCTGCCAAAACCTGATATCAGAGAACAGATAAAAGTGAAGATTACTTTGTCTTTCTGTCCGCACCTTCAAGGTACAAGCTAAAAATGTCCTTGACAATGAGCTTTAATTCGAAATACGCTTAGGAGCTCAAACAACACAAAGAATGAAATAATTTTCTTTTTTTTTCTTTTTCTTTTGTCTTCTGTCTTCTTTTTTTCTTTTTTCTTCCTCCTTTCTTTTTTCTTTCCTCTTTCTTCTTTTCTCTCTCTTTTTTTTTTTTTTTTTTAAACTTCACTGGTCCCATTGGTGGGAACCAATGCCTCCAGTGGTTCCACTGGTTCCAGTGAAACACTTGGGCCTCCTGTCAATGTGTATGAGTACCTGATGGGAGGGAGTACAGAAGATTGAGCCAGACCAATGGTACCCAGTGAAAGGATGAGGTGCAGTGGGCTTAAACTGAAACACAGGAATACATTGAAACCAGAGGGGTTCAGGCTGGGTACAGGGAAACACTTTCTTCTTCTGAGGACAGTAAGCGGTGGGACAGGTTGCCTGGAGAGGTTGTGCAGCCTCTGCCCTTGGATGTTCTCCAGACCTGTCTGGGCAAAGCCCTGAGCAACTTCGTCTGGCCTCGTGGTTTCACCCAGGGGGTTGGATGAAAGCCCTCCTAGGGTCCCTGCCAGCCTGAATGATCTTCTGGTCCCACGAAAAAACTCTGCCATGAGACACTGTAACCACCAGAGCCTTTGGCCTTATGTTCCACTCGTGGACACTTGAATCCTTTCCCTCTCAACACACAAGTGACTCCCTTGCTTTAGACCCAGACTGGGACATTGCAGGGTGAATTGTCTGTGATTTAGGGCACTAATGTGTGGAGTATCTCTCGGCAAATTGTGAGTGCAGCTATATAATTTTCAGGTGGTGAAACAGTTTGCCTTAGGCTTAAGTGGGACATCAGTGATGCATAGAAATTTTGCTGGTTTCTTTGCAGGTCTGAATTTCACCCAGATGAAATGTCCCTTTATTCATTATTCATGTTGTGTGAAGTTCAACCAAGTGGAACGAAGCTAAAATAAGATAATTTAAAGGTGGATTCTACTGATAAAAAACTTCATTGCCAATGACCTAAAATAAAGTTCAGAAGCCCACATAATGCTCTTGATTCCTTTCTCCTTTTTCAGATATTCTTGGTTAGGAAAGAGGGTAATGTGAACAACATGGTCCTTGCAGTTCGCCTGCCAGTGCAGAATGAGGCTCCCGGTGTGCTGGAGTACAACATTAAAGAAGAAAAATCAAGTAAGTTCTTTACATTTTTTGGTCTTGCTCTATTATTGTACTGAATCCTCTTGCGATCAACAGTATTTATGTAATGTCACTTGCAATGAGCAGGTTCCTCTTGTGACCAGCAGCAGATCTTGCTTTTATGGTGTAGTTCAGTTAATATTTCCTGCAGCTGCTTTACTTCAGCACCCCTGTGGTTCTGCACCTTGTGTTATCATTTACAGACTCGCAACAGGAAAATAAAGCACCCCTAGAAAAGCAGGCCAGCGCTTAGATCAAGTGAGAGGAGCTGCCTTTCACCAGGTGGAAGTCCTGAGCAAAGCGCAAGGCGCTGACAGACTAAGCCTTGTTAACTCACTGACTGTCTCTATTGCTGCCGCTGAATTTGGGGCCGGCCAGGCATCGGACATCTGCTACGTTCTATTTTCATGCACCTAATACAGTCATACTGAACAACCGGTTACTCCTAAACTGTTTGGCTGTTTTCAATGCCTCACTGTTTCTGGGAAGCAGCTGGGTCTTGGGGCTGGTGGTATCGGTGCTGTTCCTGATCGGACAGCCAAGTCTGCCGTGAGCAAGCAAAAATGAACCCAGTTCACAGTCAGCCACGTCTGATGCAGCTCTCAGTGTAAGTGGATGCGTAAGGCGTATGATTTGCACTTTCTGAGAAATACTTGCAAACACGGGAATTTTACAATAGTCAGAGAAACACGCACTTGAAAGAGTTCATCAAAATAGCTTCACACTATTTATATGAACACATCCAAGTCCTGTCCCTGAGCTTTGCCCCAAAGCCAGCTCCCTGGGGTATGTGTTTTGTTCTCTGCCAAAACACTTGTGTTTCCGCCGACCAATGACTTATTTTTCCCCCTTTACAGTTGCTCAGATGAGGTTTTTTCCTTCTCGTATGTTTCTTTGCATACCTCTGCATCGTAAACAGTCTTTAAAACCAGAGGGACAAGCAAATCTCTTAACCTGCTCTAATCTCAAGCACAGACCACAGGCTGTCGCAGCGTTGCTCCTGCACAGAGCGCAGCTGCCTGCCTGGCTGCTGCATAGCCCCCAGGAAAGCATCTGTCATCTGCGCACACCTTGGAGCAGCAATTGCAGAGATGCCGCACGCATTCAGTGCTCCTGCATGAGGGCAGGATCAGCAAACCTTTTGCCACAGCTTCAGGTGCCCAGATTAAGAATCCAAGGGCAAGGGTTAGCTGCAGGGTGGGAAAGCTTTTTTCTTTATTTAGCTATTTGAAGTTGACCTAGGGCTTAGGTTTTGCATGGTGGGGATTTTGATGATTGGTTTTCCTTTGGATAAAAGTTAAAAACATGAATCCTGCCATCCTAAAGATGTCATTTATAGAAATGTTACTTCTTGACTTTTGTTCTGTGCCATAAAATCTGATTTCTTTGAGGACAGGCAAAGTAAAATGTAGTACAAAAATTTCACTGTGAGCTGGCCTAGATACAAAGACTTTTCTTCCATGTTTTTCAAACTTACTTGCTTGCTGTTTCTGATTTATCACTAACTTAATGCAAAGGATGTGTTCAGAGACACAGCTTTCTGGTAGGAACAAGAATTAAATCAGTTTTCACCACTTTCATACAAGTTGCAGAGTAAGTGGAGGAGGGTCATTAAAAATTAACTCTCATTCAGAAAGAAGGAGAACTGCCATCACATGTGCAGCGATCCCAGCAGCCATGAGGCTGATGCATTCCTATGGTGGATATTCACATTATTTTTAGCTTGAGTTCTGTCAGTGTTGAGCTGTAGAAAGCCTCTCAGTTCTCCATCCCACACCATTTTGACAGGAACACTCTAGGCACGGAAACAGTCATGCTTTTGCTTCCTTTCTCATTTAGGGTAAGTAGCCTGGCTTTTGAGTTTAGAAGAAATGTAATTAATTCATGTTAGTAAAGCCAAAGGACTGTATCTGGTGCAAGGGGAGAGGGTAAACATTCGGTGTCTCAGAGTAACCTAATACATTGGCTTTGAGTTATTGTCTCTGTGTTACTCCAACTGCTTTCTCAACTTTTTTAAGAAATAAAATTATAAGTTGTCTGAATGCTTTAGAAGAATTAAGACTAGAATCTGAGCTTCCTTGCTAAGTACCCTGGTATGTCTGGATTGCCTTAGCTTAATGAAATGCCCTTCACTCTTCCCTGGAATTCTGTAAGTGTCAGGGTAGGAGACCTCTGAGCACCCCCACAGACACTGTCTTGCTGTGGAACGCAAGCCTGTTGAAGGGTCGGTGTTACGCTTCCCGAGAGTGTGTGAAGCACACCAGCTGCACAGCCTGAGGGCCACTGTAGGCTGGCAGAGTCTTTCCAGGCACCTTCAGAAAGTCCCTCTTTAGTTCTTCTGCGCTTGCTAAAAGGAGGCTTCAGCTTGCCACTGAACGTGGCAAACAGGGAGGGGAATCCTCCTGATAGCTACCTGCTCTTTGAGTCTGCATGAAGTGGAGTAGAGCTGGTGCCCTTCCAGTGCCCTTCAGAAGGAGCAGCTGTAATTTCCCTTCGACAATCCCCCTTCCCTGCTATACTGGGAACAAGCAGCTTTGGTTTTGCTGGCCTGTTCCTAGTATTTCCTTTCCAAGTTGACACATAAGCAATGATCTGTGTAATGCACCCCACGGAGAGCTGTTTGTCCCATTCTGTGAGCTGATGCCTCATAAAGGGTTTGAAGAAGTGGGAACAAGCTCTTCTCCCTGTTACCTCAGTTCAGCTCATTAGACTCCGCAGACATGATGCATTCAGATGAAAGCTGAATTTGCCTTGACATATATAGTTCTGATTTTAAGGGGATCCTCCCAGTTAAAATCTAAGTTGCAGCCCATCCTAGCTTACTATTTTGGAGTACCTTGCCAGCTGCTTCTTGTCCTTCTCAGGAGGACTCAGTGCAGTCTCGGCTTCACAAGTGACACAAAGAAGGGTGCACTATCCTTAGAGGTGACATGAGAGCTCTGTGTTTTCTCTACAGTGATGTCCATCTCTTTTTAGCATATGCAGCTTTAAACAGCAAGTTTTACTGCTCAGCTGTTTGTAAAAAGTCGTTCTCATCCTGTCCTACTTTTCAGGTAGTATCTGAAGAGGTTTTCCCCAGTATCATAATGATGGTACGGAGGTTGCTGCCCAGCCCCTGAGATCCATATATAGATGGCCATTCAATGAAGTACAAAAAAATGGAAGCTTCCTAGTATTTCACTGCCAAATAATGGTGGATCATTGGTTTTCTCTTTATTTTCCGGTATCAGATCTGCTTTGTTGACTTCTGATGAAATATTTAGGGAAGTATAATTTTCTGAGGGGAAGACTGGATTTAATTGTGATTTTTTTTTTTTTTTTTAAATAGAAACCCCCAAAAGACCCTACTAGGTAAGAGGGTCAAGAAATTAAACCTCTCTCCATTTTTTTTGTGGGGAATTTTTACCTGTTCTGTGAAATAGCCCTTAGAATCATAAAACAGGAGAATGAAGAGACTGAACTTCAAAATTTTTCTTCTGGCTCTTCATCTTTGGTTGTAATTCCTCCAGAGATAGGAAGGCTAAAGCCTGGTCGCAGCAGCAGGTATGGTAGAGACCCAACTGCAGATACCATGTGGTTCATCAGAAAGTTGAGAAACGTGGCAACTTTCAAAGAATGGATCTCTGTGGTTTTGCTTCTCAGCCTGAAGGATCCCTTACTTCTTACTCAGAACAGTGGAAAACTCCCAGAGAGAAGGCTTGTTACAAGATTTCTTCTATTTAGAGATGCAGTGTTGGGAGATACCTCTCAAGTTCTGCTAAAATCTCAACTACTTTGTGTGCTTTCAGTTCTGAGAGTTGTCCCTTACTTCTGCTTCATCCCAAAATGGAGCCCTAACCTCACATACCTCAAGAAATGAGCACCATTTCCTCAGCTACCCTTTCCTACCCTTGCCTCTTCTCAGCAAACCAGTTGTAACCTCAGGTCCCGATTCTCCTTCCTCTTTATGTGTGTACAGTCAGAAGTCATTCCACTGACATCAGTGACATTGCAGCAGTATTAAAAAGAAAAGAATCAGATATTTAAAGTAAATGTGCATGTTTGATGTAATACATACTGAGAGCCTGAAAGAAGCGTCCGAGTATGATAGACCACTTGGTGCAGGTAGTGACAATAGCTTTTACTTTCACTAAGAGTTATGAAGGCACATGCCACAGGGGTGAGGTCCTTTAATAGAAGAATGCTCTAGCATCATATACTGAGTGTAATTCTTCCTTTTTTGGGGGAAATCTTCTGAATTATAGCTGAAAATAATTTGGTTTCATGAAACACCTGAGTTGGCCGTGTACTTCTCAGGAGTCTTGCACAGATGCTTTGGTGCGGCAGTGTAGTAACTGTTTTCCAAACTCTTCTGTACCAAAAAAAGAGGATGTGATTCCTTTCCAAATATCCAAAATTATGCTAAACAAGAGAAGTGTCTACAGTTGCACAGAATAAAGAAGAACATACTATTCATGTTATTAGAAATTTTTATAGAAATAACTATGGAATTGATTTGCCAAGTCAGTATTGACCTCCTCCGGCTCATGTCCTAGGGGTTTTGAGGCTGGCCTGATCCTGCCACAGATGCCCACTCTTGTAATCATGCTCCTGCCTCCCCCATCACAGCAGCTGGCTTTGCTCACTTGGAGGTATATTTTCCTGAGGTTTATTTTCATGAG
Organism: Gorsachius magnificus; assembly: GCA_034008185.1. Lineage (NCBI taxonomy): Eukaryota > Metazoa > Chordata > Aves > Pelecaniformes > Ardeidae > Gorsachius > Gorsachius magnificus. The sequence continues at coordinate 52,506,670 of CM067086.1, forward strand.
CCCATGTTGTGCAGTTGCTGTCCTTTTTCATTATTTAAACTGTACTCGTGTGGGACAATCTGCCACCAGGCATAGCTGTTCAGAAGCATCTCTTCCAACATGCCGGGCCAAGGCTGAGTTGAGCCCCCAAAATCAATGAGTGCACAGCTGAAGGAGGGGTTTGTAGTGAAGCCTTGTCCGTAGTGTGGTTATTTCATTTATTACAGGAAAATTCTGAGATTTAAATTAAAACTCTGCACGTGACCCTCCTGGCTTCTCTGGAGGCAAACACTGAACAAACTGAGCATAATGGAGGTCTTGAACTAATCTTAACTCAATCAAATAGGAAAGCCAAAATAAATCATCTCCAAGTAATACAAAAAAGCCTGGATCACAATTAATACCACCTTTGAAAGATAAGACATGGTGCCATTGGACACAATAGATTATACTCAGTTTCTGGTTTATGGACAGCAGCTGTACTTCAGGTTATATGGTATGGGCTTGTGGTAAGGACCCACAATATGCCTTGACAGAAAAGATATGGGCAATTACTGCACTCAAAAGCAGTTTAAGAGCAATCACTGAGTATTGCTGCAAAGTTGCAAGTCTGGTAGCAAAAATGGATGTTGATAAAGAAATCCAGTGTCCTGCCCCGGTCACCATATTTGGCCTTTCTTAAAGTTAGACCGAGCTCAGGAAGTGCAGGCTGGAGCCTGATGTGAAATGCTTGAGACAGACAGTAGTGGTTTAGGAGAAGATCACAACTCAAGTAAAATACACAGCAGTGGTTTACCTGCCTGACTAATTCTCTAACTGCTTTTACCAAAGGAAATTTCTTTGCCATGAAAGTTCATGAGGACCTGACCATTTTGTACATCCACCACCCACTGAGCTCTGTCCATCAGGGCAGAAAGCAGCGTTACACCAGGTCTAGAGGCAGCAGGAAGGCAGGTCTTGCTGGGGAGTCAAAACAGCAATTTAGACAAGCAAAGGTGTTCCTTTACACACTGGATTTTAGGAAGGGTGAAATCAATCAGAAAAGGGAAGAGATTGTTTAAGGGCTAATATTTCACAGTCTACTTTCTTAGAATCATAGATTCATAGAATCATTTGGTTGGAAAAGACCTTTAAGGTCATCGAGTCCAACTGTACCTGTCCATGTCTCTAAGCATGTTGTCTACCTGTCTTTTAAATACCTTCAGGGATGGGGACTTGACCACTTCCCTGGGCAGCCCATTCCAGTGCCTGATAGCCCTTTCAGTGAAGAAATTTTTCCTAATATCCAATTGAAACCTCCCCTGGCACAACTTGAGGCCATTTCCTCTTGTCCTATTGCTTGTTACAGGCTAAGTGGGGTTGTTGTGACCCAAGTGCAGGATCTGACACTTCACCTTGTTAAACCTCAATTGGCCTCGGCTCATCGATCCAGTCTGTCCAGGTCCCTCTGTCTTGCCTTAATAATCCCAAATAGGTGCAGTCAAATGCTGTGAAAGCAAGCTTATCTACCAAAGCCAACTTTGACCATCTTTACCAAGTTACTTCAGCCACTTCTGCACTTCCATTCCTCCTTCCCAAGGATATATGGGGGGGAAAAGGGGGTTTTATTACAGACTAGTGCCATTTGCACAGGATAAAAAGGGCATGTGCAGTCATTCTGACTGTCCTGTAGCAGTAACAGATGGTAATTAAACAACAGTAATCAGGCAGCAGCATGTTTACAGAGGAGCATTAGAGTAACATGGGGATGTTTGTTCATCTTTGCAGGCTTAGCTCTAAACAAAGCTGCTGAAAGCCTGATCTTTACAGCCCAGCCAGCCTGAGCTGAAGGCTGTGAGCACGCCTGGCATGGTGGCAGAGCTCAGATGCAAGGGATACAAATTCCTGCCTGTATCCCTGCATGTGTCGGTAGGTCCGAGCGCTACGTGAGGGCATTCAATGAGTGGGAATGAGGCAGGGAAGAGGAGGCAGATTGACTAGGAGCAACTCAGTAGCTGCTCTTCGTTCGCCCAAACACCTTCACATGCTGATAATAGACTTGGCTATTGCACTCTGCTGGCACCCGGGCCACTATGGCCAGATATGGTCCATTTTGACAGATTTCCCTGTTTTATCTTGTTGACATTTCTTTTAATGCATGTTGCTGAGGCTGGATTAACAAATTCAGAGACCAAAGTCCTCATTGCTAACATGGCACAGCATGGTCAGGTGGTATTTTCCCACATGAACTGCATTGAAGCACTGCACGAATGAGGTCATGGGAAAAAATGGGAGGATAGCTCAGTTACTGCAGCCTACTCACAATTTAGCTCTTTTGATAAGAGTGGCCAGTTGTGCAGATGATCTTTGTGATATGAATATTTTTGTGGAAGTGTTGGCAGCTCTTGCAATAGCTTCCTCAGTTTTGCAAGTCTTTTTGCTAACACCCTGCCTGCTGGATCAGGAAGTAGAGTGAAGATAGACAGCATTTTTTTTTTCCCCCCAGAAAGAGAAATAACCTTCACAATTGCAGAGAAAAACCTAAATGTGTAAACTTAAAATTTCTTAAAGACTCAGAAAACAGAAGATACAGGAGAACAACCTATAGGAAGACAATCTCCTATTTTAAAAATTAATTTTAATTGCATTTGTTTTTAATCCCTTCTGAACTGGAATGAAAATGGGAAAGGTGGAAGTCTATGGTACTGACAGAGGTCAGAAACATGGGATCTTTCACTTCATAGCTAAAGTAAACAAACAGAAGTATGTGCTGGTATTCATGACACTAACTTCTAAGATGAAGCCATTTACTTGGGTAGCACTTGCAGATTTTCATGGGAGTTTTTCAAGACAGGGCTGGATGAAGCCTTGATCAACTTGGGTTGACCTCATGGCTGACGCTGCTTTGAGCAGGGAGTTGGGCTAGCGAAATCCTGGGGTCATAGAATCATAGAATCACCTTGGTTGGAAAAGACCTTTAAGATCATAGAGTCCAACCGTTAACCTAGCACTGCCATCCCACCACTAAACCATGTCCCTAAGCACCTCATCTATCCTTCTTTTAAAGACCTCCAGGGATGAGGACTCCACCACCTCCCTGGGCAGCCCATTCCAGAGCCTGACAACCCTCTCGGTGAAGAAGTTTTTCCTAATGCCTAGCATAAACCTGCCCTGGCGCAGCTTCAAGCCATTCCCCCTCGTCCTATCGTCTGTTACCAGGGTCCCTGCCAGCCTGAGTGTTCCCATGAGAGGGAACCAGCCAGTGAAACTGAGTCAGTCTATGGGCAAGCTCAGGGCAGATGACAGTTCTCAGAAGTGAATGTCTCAGTAGAGCAGCAAAAGGAGTTCCCATTCTCTAAGACCCAGGTTCTGGGAGAAATAGTGCTAAGATTTACAGAGGGATGGTGGTGAAAAAATAAATAACCCAAATATTTCCTGGGTTAGTGTCTCACCTGTGATGTCCCCAAACCCCATAACCTTCCTTTCTTTGGTAGCTACCTTGTGTAGGGGGGAAAGGAGAGAAAGTGCTCAGTCTATTTAATCAGTGCAGAATTCCAGTTGAATTAACTTGTATGTGGTATCTCAACATGCTTGAAAAGGCCCAGTAGTGCCTGATAGATGCAATTATATGCCCCTCAGGATATTGCAGAGCTGAGCTTGCTGCGGGCTGAGATAGACTTCACCGTGTGCAATTAATAGCACTGACAGGCTCCTGGACCGTTTTTGCACAGGTGCTAAAGGGACAATCCACAGAGTAAATGTACAGCCCATCCTTCCCAAGTCAAACCTCTTGACACAACCTCTGGCTCATCAGAGGGCAGGCAGAAGGGCCCATCAGAAAGCACATTCGGCTACTTCTGTTATCACTGTAATGGTGTCACTGAAATCGGGAAGAACGAACCTCATAACACCAATGTAGTGTTAAAAGGCAGGCATTCTTTATTCACGGCGCCAGATGCACGGGGGATCACTCCACCTAACGTGCATACCTATAAGCGGCAACTTGCCCCATTTATATGTAGCAAAGTATTACATATGCATAAAGTTTCCTGATATGCCTATACATATGCATAACCTGTCTCCGCTTTGTATTAAAATTAGCTTCAGGTGGTCATTTCCATAAATCCCTCCCCATTGCGCTTGCTCAGTGCCTCCTTGTGATGGTCGTCGGGGGTCGTAGGGATGAAGGCTGCCAGCTCTTCTTCGTCTCCGCTAGTAACCCCTTGTTCTTGCGCTGACTCAGTTGCTCCTTGGCTCTCGCCCAAACTGCAGGGTCGGTGTAGACCAGTTCTTGAGGTAAACTCCTAGTTCTTATCAAAAAACTGTCCTTCGTAAGGAGCCACAAATCTTCCTGCATCAATTAGTTCTCATTCCTTCTGGTCTAGCAACCTTGGCAAACCATTATTATCCTTCTGCTCCATTCCCCCCCCCCAGTTATTTCCGTCCTTGAATAGGGTTCCAAATTTAATAAGTAGCTACACTACTGACTTACAAAAAAACATCCAAGCTAGACACTATTAGAAAAACATCCAAGTAGACACTACTGACTTTAGCAAAACATCCAAACTAGACACTACTGATTTTTAGCAAAGCATCAGCAAATTAGACAATGAGGCCTAAATCTTATGCATGTAGGCTGCTTACATCTGGGGGTCTTTCAACCCTTAAGGTATCAATGGTACCATAGTTCTTTTTTAAATGGTCACTTTAACCGAAACAGTTGGCCTCCTTGAGTGGAAACCCTGCAGCTTTCAACACCGGAAAGAAGAATTCTTAATACTTTAAACTAAGGCATGAAAATCAGGGTAGGACTATTTATAGCTCTGATTTCCTCTGAATACTTGAGAGGCTAAACCTGATGTTACAGAGTGAAAAGATCAAGTTTGGCATTTGGGGTTTTTTTTGATACCACATGCTGCTATTCAGCAATAATGCAAGGAGGGGACTGCCTTGGCAACCACCTCATGAACCACCCTGAAGACTTGTCTACCAGCCAGGAAGGTCATTAAGCATCTTCAACTTCAGGTTTATTATAGAATGTGATTTTACTGAATGTACATATAGAGAGAAGGCGAAAATATCAGTAGTCCCAGCAGCTAGTAGTTAGAGTAGTGCAGCCTCACAAGCACAAGCAGATGGAAAAGCTGACACTGCTGTCACAAGACACTCTCTCGCCATCCCTCATCTGCCAGGCACGTGCGTCCATGTCCTCATGCCCCTCTGGTCCCTGTCTTCCTCTCCTTCATGCATGTTATGGCTGGGAGGGAGTGAGCAGCGCAGGCATGGGGATGTGAAAGCAGGATGGTGTGGTGGGGCAATGCTTCCTTAGAGGTGCTACTATGTGCTGGATTATGTGAAATAAAGCAGGGAAAGGAGAGGAAAGTGATGTGAGGGTGGAGGAGCGGCTGGTGACCTTGGGAAGGGTGGGTGGCAGACTGGAGATGGAGGTCTGGGAACAGGGTGGAGGGGCAGTAGGTGGTTAAGGGCAGGGTCACATCCTGTAGTGCTGGATGACTGTGTGAACCTCCAAGGTGCTCTGGGGCAAAGCCAAAAGGAGGCTTCCCACAGAGGCAGTACCCCAGCAGAGCTGCCCCATGATGTAAGGAGAGGAGGCTGCAGGCAAGGGGCAAGCACTGTCAGGATGGGTGGGAGGTCAGTGCAAAACTGTGGCCAAATTGCTCTGTGGCAGCCAACCTCCCTGAGGCAGAGCATCACTGGCAGCATGCTGAGGAGCTGCCTCCTTCCCCTCTCTGCCAAGCTGAATTCAGCTGAATTTTCCCAAGGAAGTCAGTGTCATTGCACCCATTTTACAGACTGAGAGCTGAGGCACAGGTTGCTGAAAAGGCTCGGCCAGCCACGCACCATTGGCCCTGAACAAGCCCAGCTCCTGGCCAGTGCTGTATTTTCTGGGCTGCAGAGAGGCCCTTTGCCTGCCAAGCACTTGACTTTGTTGAGCACTGAGGTACCAATGCTACTATTCAGACTTTTTTTGTATGCTCTCTGTATATCCTGCGAGGCAACTCTGCTGCTGTACTGTGAGGGAAGCCAATTTTTCCGGTTTGCTTCAGAGGAATGTTTTCCTTTACTGTTGCATGGTGGAGAGTGTGATTGAGGCAAAGTAAGAACCTGTTGTCAGCTCTGGGCCTAACTAGGCTGGAAAAAGCAGAAATATGCTGGTAAAAATAACAACAGAGTTATCAATGCCCTTGGGAGAGAAGATCCCTTTTCCCTTCTCTCGCCAAAAACGGCTGATTTCCCTAATTCCATCTCAATTAAGCAAATCATACATTTCAGCAGCAGAACTTGTCCAAGGCTACTTTTTTCAAGGATTAGCCAGTCGATGAATAAAAGTTTGTGTACTTTTAGCAGGGGAGGCTGGAAAGGCTGAATATGTAGTTAACCTTAAGCTTCAAATTTTAAGCAGTTTAATTGCATATAAGGTGGCCTCCAGGTGTGCAGGCTCGTATCCTATTTTCCCATAGTAAATGACTTCTGTTCAGTGTGGTAGGCACCTTGCTGTTAAGGAGAGTAGACTGACGAATGTTAACTTTTAAAGTGGTTCCTGTTGCTGCCGATGGTGTGTCCGTGAGACAGCTCTGAAGATGTAGAGCTACCCTAGTTATCTTCAGATTAGCCTCACTCAGACACAGATAACAATCTTCCTGCATCACCCAGGGCTCAGCATGGGCTAATTTCCCCTGTTTATGTGTGTTTCTCATTAGCGAGAAAAGTCTACCGTCACCTACGCTGCTTCTTGGCATGAAAAACCATTGAGCAAGTCCACCCCATGGCATGGGACAACTGGGCAGCCCCAGCCCTGACCTCCAGCTCAAGGAGTGCTGTTTTGCTGTTGCTTTCTGCTGGATCTCATCTGCCTCCATGGGCAATGCAAGGCCAAAGGCCACCTCTGTGTGGGCTGTTATAAGGACACAGGAGACATTGTCATTGTCTGGTCCACCATCTGTGGTTTGATTGCAGATACAGACTGAATGATTTCTAGTCCTCTAAGGATGTCTGACCTAGACATCTTCCCAAGATTAGTCCGCCTGCAAGGATGAGTTCTCCATTATCCCCGTCATTATTAACCCTGAAAATCGAGTTAGTGTCTAGGAGTTCCCACTCAGGAGACTACTCTGAAGTAGGAGCCCAGAGTTTTGGTTTGGCAAGAACAGCGACCGAGGGCTTGGGGGATATTGTAAAACATGGTATGAAGACACAGTTTATAACCTGTTGTGCAAGTTCATAATTTCTCTTCTAAATGCAGGCATGCAAAAGGACAGCAGAAATTCTCACCAAGTCCTGCTCGTTTGAACCAAGTTCCACATTGCTTTGATGCACTGCTTATTTTAAAACATAAACCACTTTTAAAATATAAAACACTTTTAAAACATAAGACACTTGTGCAGTTGCTTTTTCAAGATGTAACAGTGCCAGGTTTCTGTGTGGTTTACAAGTTGTTTTGGAAACTTTCTAGTTGCTTATAGCAGGTGGGTTTTTTTTCTTTTTTTAAACTCTCATCCTGAGGAGTTATCTCCCCTCTGTCCTTGCAAACATTTTCATTTTTACTTTAGGCTTTAAACCGATAGCATTGCAGGGAAAGCCTGTTGGAAAGAAGCCCTCAGGGTCTTGTTAGCTTTGTTAATCCTCACTTTGGCTTTTTTTTTGCCTTACTTTTCACTCCCAAGAAGCATAATGCAAAATCTGTGTGTAAGCAGAGCTAGAGACTATGCGTGCTGTTCTAGGATAATATTGTCTTATCCTACTCTGCTTACTACCTTGAACATAACCCAAAAAGCTTACTGGTTTTAAAACAGTTATTCAGTACCCATAATACCAGTGCCCTTGTCTCAGTGGGTAAACTGGAACAAATTATGATTTTTGCCCTTGGACGGTGTTTGGTCTCTGAAGATCTTAAAGAGCTTAATAAACAGGAGTTTAGACTTGTAAATGAAGTAAATACGATACTGCTTGAAGTAAAATGAAGGCAGCAAGGACCTCGTACTTTGACCTTTGAGTAGGACCCTCAAAGTGAGTAAGCGTGTATCTATCCCACTCAGAAGAGTGGGAATCAGAAGACCTTCTTCCACCAGGTTGGCAACTAAGTCGGATTGCAGCTCTCAGAAGCAGAAATACCATTTTTTTCCTTTTATTATCCACCCTATTGACCTCTGCCATTTCAGAGTGGGTTAGTCCCTTCCATCACTCACCTCTGGAAAGTGTGGTCTTTCTTCCTGGAAGTCTCTCATGCAAAATGTGGTTCTGGGTAACAGATGGCTTCCCTTAAAATGCTCAGAAAACTTCCTTTTTCTATATGATTAACCTCAACTCTATGGTATTTCACAACATATCAGATGTATTAGAGCCAGAGAAATAAACCTTTCTCCAAACTAAATGGAAAAAAATTCTTCTTAATAGAATACATCTGTATGATAACGTATATTTTTTACATAAGGATTGATTCTCATAATTATCTGTATGACCTGGAAATCGCTAAGAATTGCTAAGAAGTTGCTAATAACAAAACCCCCAGAATTTCAAATCATAGCATCCTTTCTTGTTACATGAGGCACAGGGGAGACCCTTTATATATCTGAAAGCTTCATTTATTCACAAATTTTTACCAAAGAAATTTGCCTTCTGAGAGCAACTTGCAAGTATCTGTATTCAGTTTGTCTTGTCAGCCATAGCCCTGAGCCCTGACAGTTTGAATCACCATGTTGGGCAGCATAAATCTTGTACTGCCATTGTCGCGTACGGGTGGATGCTGAATTACCTGTGAAAATGTGGCTTCTCCAGCAATGATCCCACAGTTCAACTGCTTACAGCAGGGACCGTGCCAATCTAACGTGTTACCCTGCTCCACTTGGTGTCCTTGGAAGCCCTCTCAGCACTCAACATTTCCAAAAGGCCACGTTTTCCCCCTCATCCCTGCTGTGTGAGAGCAAGAAAACAGATCCTGCGTGGCTACATCTAAAACTTCAGCTAAGCCTCATGTTGCCATCTGGTCCTAGGAAGAAGTCCTGGACCTCCCCAGCCTCTGGGTGAAGAAACAGTACAAACCAGGTATGGAATTTCCACAGCCTTTAAGATGTTTATTCAAGCACTGAAAAGGAGATGCAGGGTGAGGATCTGACAAAGCAGGCAGATGCGTTGAAACGGAACAGCCATTCGCCAGACTGTGCTCTGCTCTTAACCCCTGAAATGGGTAGCAGTGCCCATGGGCCTGCCAGGACTGTTCACATGGATACCTGTAAAGAAAGCACTGAGGAGCTGCAATGCTTTTCTTTTAGCTGGGCTAGCTGTGCTTGAAGCACCCTTGAGAGCCACTCTCTCAACCCCTGCTGAAACCCTAATCACAATAAGGAGGAAGCAGAGCAGCGAAATGACTGTAATGTGTTTCTGCTCAAGCATCCTGCAGCAGAGGCAATGAGACCAGGCAGCAGCAGGATTTTATGCTGAACTAAAGGTGTAAAATCTAAGTGGACACCAAGGTGCTGCCTATCTTCTTGGGTGAATGTGGATGAGCCAAGGTACAGTGGAGCGGCCAAGCCCCCTGTGGCTGTTCAATGTGAGGACGGTCCTTTTTCCTAGCACCAGGATACACTCATGGTGCACAGGGAAAGCATCAACTCTACTGAGTGTCTCCTCCACTCAACTCCAGTCTGAGAAGAGTGCAAAATCCTGTGCTTTACATCTTCTTTAATAGCATTAATTTCATTCTGCACAATATTTTACAATTATATTTTGTGAAAAACCTAGTTTAGAAAGTAGAATTCTCTTACACTCTAGACCCAAGCTCATTAACGCTTTATCACTTTCATAATTCATTAGTTTCAATTTCCCAGGAACTGCCACCAGCAGTGATTTTTTTTTCATCATGGCCAGAAAGATTAAGCTCTGTAGGAAACCATAAAATTGAAATCCTGTGAGAACGCATGAGTTGGATGCACAACAAAAGACTCTGGCAGAAGTCCAAACCAGGGAAGTTTCTACCCTTCCTTGATGAGGGGGAAAAAATAGAAACAACTGACAGTTTCATGAAAGAATCGCTAGGAAAGACAAGAAAGACAAAACAGACCTGGGTTGCCCAAGATAGTCCAGAACTCTGCAACAAAAAATGAAGCTAGAGCTTAGACATCAGATGGAAGAAGCAGAGGCAGCAGATTACAGAAGAAATAAAAAGGCCTTGAGAAAACAGATAAACAATGATAGTGTTTTACAAGAGCATAGCACTTGAAGGTCATACAGACCATCCAGAAAGTCATCAGAAAGTCATACAACAATGTCAGGGACAGATACTTCAAACAGAGCTGTTGCAGAAAGACACTGTGAACACCCAAGAACTTCTACCAAGGTAATCTAAATGTCCCTCTATCCAGCTAAAGCTCTTTCTCTTAATACCACCACCAGCCTAGTGCATGAATAAGGGCCAGAAGGAGATTTGCACTCACTCAGGGAACTGAAGCGATAATGTAAAGGAATTGCATCACGCTCTCACACATCCCTGTAAAGCACAGCAGGTATGACAAACGCAGTGTATCGTGATGAACGCAACAGCCTCCGCACCGGGGTTGCAGTAGTCACTGCAGTCCCCTGTTACAGTACCCAGGGCTCATTCCCCAGGAGCATGAAGCTGCTAACCTGGCCCATGCAACAGCTAGGAACGTCAGCATCTGGAGGCAGGCAAGTCGGTAACCTCTGCTGCGGAGTCATCCCATCTTCACAGTGAGTAAAGGGCTGAGGGTAGCAGAACAGGGGCAAAGCTGGCCAGTGCTGCTTGCTGCAAAGGTCAATGCAAGCAAGGTCATGGCCACTGTGGTATCAAGCCAGAGACTTATATCAGAGGTGGGAAACACCAATGAGACATCTGGGTTAGGAGACCTTAAATCTTAAAATAGAAATGGAAAAGTAGAATCACTCCCGTGATGACAAATCTCACAGTTTGCCACAATCTGGAAAGATAAGAGCATTTCTTAGAGAAGGCAAAAGTGCAAGGAGAGAGAGGGTACCCCAGCCCCCTGCCCCGAGCGGGAAGGAGCGAGCTCCTGACCAGCGGCTGCTCTGACTCAGTGTGGGCGGGGACAAGAGTGATGGCACCCAAGCCTCTCACCTACGACAGCAGCCCCCAGCAGCGCGGCGACCATGGTGGGCAAACAGGGCGTGGTGCGGCAGTTGGTGTGGCGGTTAGCATGGCAGTTGGCGTGGCTTGGCAGTTGGCACAGCAGTTGGTGTGGCAGTTAGCATGGCAGTTGGCATGGCAGTTGGCATGGCAGTTGGCACGGCAGTTGGCAGGGCTCAGTGTCACACACACACACACCCCGGCTCTAAAGGGTAACTCCACTAGCGGTCATTGCCCTCCCAGGAGAGGACCCAGCTATGGTTTTCACTCGCCCAGAAGCCATTGCCAGAAGGAATGTGGCAACCCAGACAGAGCTCCCACACAAACACGCAGCTGCCCAGGTCTCCGGCTGCAGGGAGTGCCTGAGCCTGTCACTGCCGCAGGGCAGCAGAGACAAGAGCTGTTTTCAGTGTGACCAGGTGAATGATCTGCTCAGCCTGGTGGCAGAGCTGACAGAGGAAGTGGAAAGGTTAAGGAGTATCAGACCAGTTATCCCCAGGATATTCAGCCCCCTGAGCTGGAAGACAGGGACAGAGAGCAGAATAAGCCCCCTGTAATCCAGGAGGAAGCAGTTAATGATCTGCTGTGCCACCTGGACACTCACAAGTCTAGGGGGCCAGATGGGATCCACCTGAGAGTACTGCGGGAGCTGGCAGAGAAGCTTGCCAAGCCACTCTCCATTATTTATCAGCAGTCCTGGTTAACAAGGGAGGTCCCAGGTGACTGGAGATTAGCCAGTGTGACACCCATCTACAAGAAGGGCTGGACGGAGGATTTGGGGAACTACAGGCCTGTCAGCCTGCCCTTGGTATGGGGGAAGATTATGGAGCGATTCATCCTGAGTGTGCTCATCAGGCATGTGCAGGACAACCAGGGGATCAGGCCCAGCCAGCATGGGTTCACGAAAGGCAGGTCCTGCCTGACCAACCCAATGTTCTTTTACTACAAGATGACCCGTCTAGTGGAGGCTGGTCACAAGTGGTGTTCCCCAGAGCTTAGTTCTGGGACCAGTCTTGTTTAATATCTTTATCAAGGATTTGGATGAGGAGATTGAGTGCGCCCTCAGTAAGTTTGCAGGTGACGCCAAATTGGGTGGAAGTGTTGATCTGCTCAAGGATAGGGAGGCTCTACAGAGGGACCTGGACAGGCTGGATTGATGGGCCAAGGCCCATTGTATGAGATTTAACAAGGCCAAGTGCCGGGTCCTGCACTGGAGTCACAACAACCCCATGCAAAGCTACAGGCTTGGGGAAGGGTGGGTGGAAAGTTGCCTGGTGGAAAGGGACCTGGGGGTGCTGGTAGACAGCCAGCTGAATATGAGCCAGCAGTGTGTATCAGGAATAGTGTGGTCAGCAGGAGTAGGGAAGTGATCGTGCCCCTGTACTCTGTGTGGTGAGGCTGCACCTTGAGCACTGTGTTCAGTTTTGGGCCCCTCACTCCAAGAAGGACATTGAGGTGCTGGAGCATATCCAGAGAAGGGCAATGAAGCTGGTGAGGGGTCTGGAGCACAAGTCTGATGAGGAGCAGCTGGGGGACCTGGGGTTGTTTAGCCTGGAGAAGAGGAGGCTGAGGGGAGACCTTATTGCCCTCTACAACTGCCTGAAAGGAGGCTGTAGTGAGGTGGATGTTGGTCTGTTCTCCCAAGTAACAAGCAATAGGACAAGAAGAAATGGCCTCAAGTTTTGTCAGGGGAGGTTTAGATTGGATATTAGGAAATATTTATTTACTGAAAGAGTGATCAAACATTGGAACAGGCTTCCCAGAGAGGTGGTGGAGTCACCATCACTGGAGGTGTTCCAAAAACATGTAGACGTGGCATTTCAGGACATGGTTTAGTAGGCATGGTGGTGTTGGGTTGATGGTTGGACTTGATGATCTTGCAGGTCATTTCCAACCTTAATGATTCTATGATCTCAAGCAATATCCAATGATGGTTGTGTTCTCAACAGTCCTCTGTCAACACAACTGCTGCAGAATAAGGAATTCATAATTTTGAATTTAGGTGTCTCTGAAGGTTTACACAGATATCAAAAACAGTGAATAGGACTAACAGTGCCATTAGAGAAGAAGCAGCTGAAGTAATTGGGTCCCGTGAGCCTATGCAAGCAGTAAGAAGATAGAAATTGGGGTGGTTTGTCCATGTGACCACAACAGGACTAGCAAACACAATTCTGTGGGGAAAAATCAAAGAAGAAAGGAAGAATGCCCAGGGGCAATGTGACTCAAAACTTCACATCTGGATGGAGAAATGATGGGGAGATCTGAAGAGTAAAGGAAACATGAAGACAGATTCCAGTCAGTGCCTAAAGATGACACTCTTCAGAGCATGTTGGTGTAGTAAAGGGAAAGATGGGACAATCATAAATATTTATAGCAGTTCATAACCTGTCCATGTCCTGTTCACTTACTGAGTTGCACAAAGGACACAAAACAGACTATGGTCAACAGCAAACCCCTAATTTGTGTTACTAATGCTTCCATCACCCATAAAATGTTTTTCAATTAATTCTGATATCTTTGTTTCAGACTGCTCAGAATTGCCCATTGTTTGACACATTTTCCCTTTTACTTCCTGAAGGTGACTTTTTTTCTGTGGGCTTCTAAATATCAGGTAAAACTCAATATGCTGTGGCAATATGTTTGGCTCACAGAACCCAGCCTACTTTTGCTGCTGCTTTTGATCATATTCTTGACATCCTGCCACTGTTCTGCTGAGACATAGAGATTTTCTTGCTCTTCAGGTGCCCTGGGTGTATTTTTATGACCCCAAGGAAGCTGAATTTTTGTCTCTGCAGTTTTGAGCAGGATTACAGCAGTCTGGCAGAAGTGTCTGCTTGTAGCTTTTGCAAAAGTCATGAGTTCCTATAAATGGCAACATCATGATCCCTCCCTGAGCAGCAGTGCTCATGTCAGTGAAATTTCCCCAGCTACCCACAGCACATCCACAGCCAGGGAAAAGCACCTGATCATCTTCTTAGAGCAGGGTGCCCTGCGGGCAGTAATGGCACTGGGGGAGAGATACATTGTCCCCAACAGTTAGCAGGGCCCTTTTAACTGTAAAAACTTGCTATTTTCTGTATCTTTCCAACAATCAGAAACAGCGGGACCCGCCTAATGGTCTCCACAAGCGAATGACAACCATTCCCACAGGAGGTGTTCCTGTACCAAACCCATCATCTGCCACCCCACAGCAAAGTGGTCAGGAAGCACTGCTTATCAGTGATGCCCACTGGTGGTCAGCAGGTGTCTAGATAAAAACAGGGTAAGGAAAAAGTGTTAACAGTTTTTCCCCAGGAAGACCTTCACCACAGGAGATTGCAAGGCTTTCCCCATGGGTGCTGTGCTGGGAGCTGGTCCCGATGGCTGCAGTAGCCCTGCGCAGGCTGCTTGACACTGTCGCTGTTCTGAATAAATTCTGGGCAGAGTATTGGTCCTGCTGGTGCTAGTACCTTGAATAATGACCCATCTAAAGCAGTGATTTTCTATTCTTATTTGTTTTCAGGCCACCCAGAAATGTCCCAGCAGAGCTGTGGGTCTCTCTATGATGAATTCCAGCCTGCTGACAGATACACTTGATTTTGTTACCTCCTATGACCTCTCTGAGCAGACCAGGGACAGTCCAGTTTCTGTATACCACCTGCTGAAAACTCCTGTCCTTAAGCTCCAGCACCTTTTGTGCCTAGACTGCTTTAGCTATATAATTTCTGATGATTTGTGGTGATTTATGCTATTTAAACTATATACAGGAGGAAGAGTAGCTGTATGGTAACAAGGCACTTCTGTGGGGATACTCCTGACACTGAGGGGCTCGAAACAGTATTCTTTTGTCTAAAATTCAAGCTCCCAAGTGGCAGAGCTTCCTGGCACAGAAACAGTCATTAGTCCCAATCCAAGCGATCTGCTTATGTCTGTAAACATGTACAGGTGCAGCCTGCTCTCCAACATACACCTGCAACTCGGGGTGCCAAAGTGAACATGTGGTTCTTTAGAGAAAAAAAGTCCTTAAAACCATCATCCGCATAAAGGGCTTTATTTAATTGCTGGAGATTTGAGTGACTTCAGACTCTTGGGTTTTAGTTAATTCTTTGGAACAGGACTGGGTTTTGTCTTTATTTTTGTTTCCTGTGTCAGAGCTGTGAAGCAGATGGATTTCAAACTATAGAAATTGTTCATGGTAGATGTTTAATGAAAATCCCTGACTGAAACATGATTCTTACTAAGGAAAAAGAAATAAAAGGTTGCTGAATATTTATTTTTCCAGTTGTGAGAGAAAAGTGAGGGAAAGGGATTGTTTTGCTCAAAGTATGTTTTAAACTCCACGTTGCAGTCTGGTATCAGTGTGCACACTAAGGTTGAAGTGTTTGTGCTGATCCAACCCAAACTGATGTTAGGAATAACTTCTGAGAATTACATGGCCTTTGCCTCTTTAAAAAAATGCCTACATTGGTGTATTCATCCCAAAATAGCAACCTGCAGGGCTTGAGCTAGGACAAAGGGAGAACTAAAAGGAGGAAATGCCTTGTTTGGGGAATGAACTGTGAAGCTGAACAAGAGACAGGCTTGAGCATTTCCTTCCAGTGGGATTCTGGAGAGCAAGAGCCAGTGCACAGAGCTGTGGGACAGGAGAACCAGGTGGATGTCTCCCTCCTGCAGGTGCTGGAGACCCTGCTTTGTAGGGGAACCAACAGTCAGGCAGGCAGGGTAAGGAGCTGGGGACATTTCACAGGTCTGTGAATCATGGCAGACCGAGGAAGCTGAATGACGATAGCTGAGTTTCGGGTCCACAGCTCTGAACTGTGGCCTAGAAAACAGAGCGAAGGAAGATGCAGAGTGGCTGTGGGTACCACTATGTGGGTTTGAGCTGGTGCCGCTCCCCGAGCGAGGGCTCCAGTTCTTTACCACCACTATGCGGGCATTTTTGAGAAACCACCGTAGATTTCCTTAGACTTGTCAGTCTCTGTTTGTGATGGTGCACTGTGTACATACAGGCACAGACAATTTGTGAGACTATAAAGCAGAAGCAAAGATGGAGAACTCTCTCCTGCAGATCATCTCTTTCTGCCTTGGGTTATCGGTCAATGTGAAATTTTCTCCACCAGCCAGTGAACTTTTTCTAGCTTTGCAGCCAAAAGCTCTATAACAACACGTGAGATTTGGTCTACACAACGCCATAGCATGCTGGTTATAAAGCAGGTCATCTTGAAGAACTTTGTAATGTGGTGTAGATTGTATTTTGCCACTTAAAAGAAAGCACTGTCACTGTGTAACACAATGGGAGGGCGAAGACAGGGGAGATACAAATAGGCTGTGTTCACGCTGCCTGTATGACCCAGGTCAGAGCCCACACACATAGTAAGGAAATAGGAATTTCTATTTTTTTACTTCAAAGTGCTTTGTCCATCCAGACCAAACCAGAGTCCAGCATGGAGAATCACAAGGTCAGCCCCATATGGGATCTGCACATCCTTTGAGATAGATGGGCTTGTAATGAACCCTTTGGCTGGTTTTGTTCTTTCCATTGTTTCTGTTACTCTCCCAACATTGATATCTTGAGCTAACCACTCAGAAACACTGGCTGAGACATCTCTTCTCTAGTTTTTCCCTGAAGAATCTCATTGCATTTGGCCATTTGGAGCTAGTCCTTTATGCTTCTTCATATTAGTCCATACAAATACTGGACAATCACAGAATATAAGATTTGTGAGCCAAACCCACCATACAGCTCAAAGAAAACAGTTGCTGACTGTCTTTTTTGTTTTTCATCAGTCCTGTACCTGGAAGGATCTGTGCTGGTATTTGAGGATGTCTTCAAACTGGTTGCCTTCTACTGCGTCAGTAGGTGAGTTGGATTCATTGCATGTACTTCGTATCCCCTCTGGACTGTCTTTCCCCAGTATCCAGTCACAGCACAGCCCCAGCTGTTTCCTCTGGTTTCCACTAACCTGCCAGACGGGGAGGTATTTCAGATGCTAGTATCTACGATGGGGCCAGATCACCCAGTTTCTAGCCAGGCACACCATAACCACAGCTGTCCCTGAAGCTGGAAGCTTTGTCTGAGGAAGATCCGTAGGGCTCGACCCACAAAGGACCGAGGCACAGGTCTGGGGCTAGCAGGGCAGGGAGGAAAAAGGTGCCTGGATTAACCATCTCTTATTAAAAGCAGCTTTAAGCATACACATACGCCTGGCAGTGACGTAGCAAACCTGCTAGTGGGCTGTTGCCTGCGGAAGACTCAGAGCACTTAGTCACCTATGGGGAATCTGTCAAGGAGAGTAGTCCTGAAATAATTTCTCTTCTTTAGCTAAAATTTTAAAATAAAATAAAGTGATAAAGAACAGACTTTGGTGGTTTGCTCCGTGCAGAAATACCAAACGTAGTGGGCACAGAGATGGGAAAGACCTGTCAGGTCATTTTCATTAAAGCAAGGTTTGATCAGCAGCTGATGAGTCCCTCTGTGTAATTAAACCTGTGTGTCTGCAGCCTCCTCTAATCTGTGTGTTTGTGCTAAGCACACTGCAGCGATACCCCCACAACCTACTTACCCCATTCCTGGTGCAGCGGCCTGGTTTTGAATTGGATGCAAGGTTTTGACCTCCCCTATTTAAACTTAGATGACTCTTAAAGTAGTTATTTCCAAGTAAGAGCGGAAAGCAGATTCAGAATATTTTTACAAGGCAGTTGTGTTAGTGCCTTAGGTCACATAGTAGGAACAGTCTATTTATGGTATGATACAGCGGGCTGCAGCTTACCCAGCCAGTATTACTCGCACTATTTTGGGGGTTGCTTCTGCAGCTAACTGAGTTCAACGCTGCTGGGCCAGGACTCGTACCCACACGCAGGGGACTGCGCTCTGTCTCACCCCCATCAGTGAAAAAACATTTAGCCATCCAGATGTGTACAGACCCTATAGAATGGCCATAAATTAACCCCTGGCCACATATAAAGATTTCTGTCTTACCAAAGGAGCAAAGAAGAGCCCAAATGCAAACAAGAATTGGGCATTTCTAGTCAAGTGGCTGGTGGGAAGGAAAATCTGCTTGCTTCTGCTTTCCTGCAGAAAGGATCATGGCTTAAGAAAGAGTCCCAGAAAGAAAGAAAAGGTTTTCCATTAGTTCCTGTTATAGACATTACTTCTGAGTGTCAAATACACATTCAGATGGTTCATGTCTCAGGTCGCTGTAACAAGACAAGACAAATAGGGAATAATTTTCTGAGAAAAACAGGTAATAAAAAGGCTGCTTAGGCACTGACCATACCCCTTGCTGTCAGCTTGTAGGAGCTCTCCGTGATGATGAGTGGGGAGGCCTGTTCTCAGGGCTGTAGTAAACAGTCATCTATAAATAGCTGGAAACAGCTTATCAGGACTGACAGGCTCTCCTGAAAAGAAAGTTTGGCCTGGCTAGATTACCTTAGATCACAAAAATAACACCTGTAGGCAACAGGTGACTTGCTGGCTTCTCTGCAAGCTGCTGTCCCATGAATAAAACCAGATTTTTTTTCTATTAGGGAAATGTCTTCATGTTTCCTGATATTTAGATGTATTTTTCTACCAAAAAAAAAAAAAAAGTAAAAAATAGGAGGGAACTACCCATGCATATAACAATAACAAACAAAGGAAGCAGAAGGTCCATGGACTCTCTTCCTCTTTTAAACCTGGGTTCTGCCATGAGAAAAAATAAGCCTGGAATCACATTAGTTGATGTCAAACAACGTGACAACAGAGTGCTCAGTGATGCACAGAGAACCCATGGAGTACACAGTACATCAGTAAGATATGTATCTGTTAATAAGGGCAAAAATAGCCCCCTGCATTCATCTGTCAACAGACTGGTCCTCCTCAGATCTGCAGCATTTTTGGGGTGTGTGTTTGTGTAGCAGAGACCACATACTCAGAAGGGCAACTTCTTTCTAAAGTAATTTTCTGCAGCTTACAGAACATTTTGTTAAATTTTTAATGTGTAAAATGACCCTGTGCCATTCCTTGCTACCTTTTAGGGACTGTTATTACTGGCTTTTCTAGTCCTTGTTAGAAGGGGAATTGAGGTAGGAACAGGTTTAGCAAATTGTCATTGGGCAAGAGGCAAACCTGAGCAGTCCACCGCCAGCCCAAGAGCTCTGTTACATTATTTGAGACTTAGGGTGCGTTTCAGTGAAACCCAACTACCATCCTCTGAGAAAGTGCATCTTCTTTTCAGTAAAAATACAGCATCTTTCAAGAAACCAAGCAGTCAGAAGTCTGAAAGCAGAGACTAGAGGGATATATGTTTTCTCAGTGTCATGCAGCACTTCATCGTTTTCAGTTGTTTTACCCAGGGGCTTCCCTTCCCCAGGAGGGGTCTTCCTTCCCTAACCGCAGTGTCTTGCCATGTCCTGGTGCCTTACACTTACAGTGATATTTAAAAGAGGAAGCAGGGTGGGGGAGAGGTGTAAACAGAAAGAAAAATTACTGCAAATCCCCTCCATCCCAGAAAGAATGGCTTTTCTAATTATAGGAAATACCATTTGCAACACCACACTTTTCATGGGAAGGTATTTCAACCCTTGTGGAAGGTGTTCCTGCTGGTTTTGGAGGAGGAAGCCAAGGCACAATGATTAAGCCAGCAGCACAGCATGAAGTATCATGACAGGAGCTTGTGATTTGGGAAATCAGAGCAACCCAGGCTGGCACAACGTCCATGAAGCCTTACTGGCCATGAGATCTTCCTTTGACAACATCCAGGACTTTGCAGAACAGAGCTGAAATTTTGAACCAATTCGATCACTAAAACCAATGGTAAAACCTGGAGTTCCTAACAACTGTGGGCTTTATTCTTTTGTTGATTTTTCACTGTGTTTCTTTTTACAGAGATTTGCTGCCCTTCACCCTGAAGCTGCCACAAGCAATATTAGAAGCCAGTAGCTTTCAAGACCTTGAAATTATCTCTAGTCTGGGGATAGGTAAGTCCCTCAACGCAGCCAGGGTTTCACTCAGATTTGTGAGAACCATGGTGCCCCGCACAGGCATAATGCAACTGGTGGATAGATGAGCTATTGTCTTCAGAATAGCTGAGGAGGCCCAAATGCAAGAGAGAAGCTGTTTATTATCTTTATGTTTATAGAAGCAACTGAAAAAAAGGCCACTCACCCCTTTGGACATAAACCTCCACTTGGACTTCTGTGCAGGGTGTGGGACCTACAGTCTCACTGTGTAAGCTGGGGCTTTCAACAGCTGAAGTGCAGCCCAGCCTCTCAGGATAGCCCACACACAGGGGAAGTAGTTGGCATCTGAGGTATATGCAAAGAGGAAAACACCTTTTCAGTTTCCCTTTCTGATGTGTAGGGGCAACGCTGATGGAAATATGATATTTTTGAATTTTGATATTTCTGCTTCTCTTGCAGGATTTCTAGTTGGCAGAGAAATGTGTAGTGTCCCAGCATGTTCTCTCACCTCACACTAATCAGATACAAAAAGGAACGTTATTTTTAGTGACAGCACCAAACGAGCAAAGTTTAGATCCAATGTATAAAGTTACAGAGTTGGGAAATGCAGTTTCGTTAACTAAAGGAGTTCTTGTCCTATTCCTTCCCATTTAACACACTCCACCTGAGACAGCTATTACAGTGAACCACTCTCATGCTACTTTGCTTTTCAGTTTTCCCTCAGCTGTTGGAAACAGTGGTGAAAGCTGAAGAGTTAGCTCACTTACTTAGAGGTACTCACTAGAGCACCACACAGCTTTGGGGATCTATTTTTGGATCTTCTGCATTATACCTCCCAGAAGGCATGGGCAAACCCCACTGGTTTCAGTTCAGGCAGCTTTGTTGAATTTGACCATTGGATTTGCCTCTAACACTTTCAGCATCCTCTATTTTGAATATGTTCCAATTTGTCAAAGCATCTTTGAATATGGGTGTGCATCCAGCACTTATTTCTCGAAGAAAGCTCCTTTGCAACTTGAGATAGCAAGTTGTAAATTATTATTCATTTTATTATAACAAGTGTAAACATTTGGATTAAAATGTAGGAAGTGTACCATGATTATCCAACCTTCTGTCTAATTTGGGTCAGCAGAGGAGATCCTGACTCAGGCAAGAGTCTCCAACAACTTCTTAAAGGAAGGATTAACATAATAAAATAAGGATTAATATATTTAATGCATAAGCAGCAAAACAATGTTGGTTGTAGTCTTCTTCCTTCTCTCTTCTACACTGATGGTCATAAAAGTGGTCATGCTGTGGCTTCCTTGCCACAGTATATTGCACGCCAGGAAAGTTTCTGACAACAGAAGAAAACCTGCTGTTGTGTAAAGATTTCTTGGGAAATGATGCTGCTTCTTGGAGTGCCATGCTGTCTCAGTAAAGCCAAACAGGCTGTAAGTAATGAGTGATGCTGTTTGCTGCTTCCTGGAACAAAATTTCTTGGGTAGAAATGGGTACACAAACAGTAAGTGCTGCCCAAAGTGGCACTCCCAAAGGAAAGCCAGCATTGTTTGAAATTCTCATATGGTGCTTTTTGTTTATTTCAAAGTGATGTTTTTTGAAGGGGTAGAGGTAAGATGTCTACCTGCAAGCTGGATTGTTCCACAAAGGATCTGGCTTTTATGTATATTGTCAAAGAGGATGTACTGCAGGCCCTCTAATCCTGACCTTGCTGGTACAGAAGGCATTTTAGCAGGAGAATTAGCGTGATTGCACTGCACAAATTGCACATACCATCACAGACGTACCAAAGTCTCAAAGAACCACTTGATTATCCCTCCCAGTGTGTAAGCTAAGGAGCCAGGACAGCAATGGGAGATGATCAAACTGCTTTTCCTGCTGTATGAGGCAGTGTGGCTGGGCTGGGAAACACCCTCCCTGAAGCAGCTGTGTAACCCTCAGTAAGACCACCTCATCTCGTCCTTCAAAGTCTGAGTGGAGCATTGCATTTTCATCACAGTGTCTTATCCTGACCATTACTGAGAAAAATAACCAACTTCCCTATTGTAGATTGGTTTACTCACCATTTCCTCAGCCCATGAGACTCCACAATATTATATTCTGACTTAAACAAGCAACTCCCACTGTCTTGCATTTGCTGATACCCAGCAGAGTTGGAGTGTTTGAAGGAAATCGTACCCCAGCCTCAGGCGTGAGGGGGGTGGCTGCATGATGCTGTTATGTGCGGTTGCATCTGCATGTCTACTCCCGAATTCTGTTGTCAAGAGTGCTGCTGTACCTGGCAACACTTTATGTTTAAGCTTCATTGTTCTCCTCCCTCTTATGGTAGGAAATCAGAGACTAAAGCTGTTCTAAGCTCAGCTGCTCTGAGAAAACATGGTGACATGCTTATGAATTCAAATTAGACATGGACACTAGCCTAGGTGGCAAGAGGCAAAACTGGCAATTTTATCCTGATGGGAATGGACAGTCTTTTAGTTCACCTGTGCATGCCTTATTCTGTGCCTGTGTTCTAGAAATGCTTGGTTAGAGGGAGTGGAGGGGCAGCCAGGAGTCAGCCTGCCCATCCTGCCCTGCTTGCAGCACTTACATCTGCTGGAGGGAAGGGGACAGTCCCTGTCCCTGGGGCCACTGGCTGTGCCCCCGGGTACCACATCGCTGACAGAGGGAGGCAAGGCCAGCAGCGGGCTCAGGGTGTGGAGGGTGAAAGGCAGAGCCCTGCAGAGGGCAGGTCACAGCGGCAGCAGAAAGAGGATGGCTTTGCCGGCAACGGCGTGGAGCTGGCTGCAAGCAGGAAGCCGTCAAAAGTCATGGTTGCACCAGGGAGCAAAACGGGAAGAAGTGGCCTGTCTTTGGGGATGCAGTGGGCAAGGGAGAGATTTTATCTGAATGTGTTTGGCCCCTGAGTTCTGTGTTGGCTTTAGTTGAAGAGTTTCTTAGCTCTGTTTTGAGTTCCAGCTATGACCTTCCTAACTAGAAGTCACTTTGAGCTTTTCTGGGGTGCCGATTTTTAGAAAGAAGCACAGGCAGACCCTGCCCAGGGCTCTAGCCAGCTCAGCCCTGCATCCCCTTCCCTGTGATGGGGTGGGGGCTATGCTGGTGCAGCCGACAGGAGAATGAGGCCCTGGCAAGGCACGGCTGAAGGCACCGTCCTGACAGCTGTACTGTGTGCTCAGCACCGAGGGTCATCCCACACATGGCAGCCCCATCCATCTCCTCTCGGGCCCAGCACATGATGTTTTTCCAGTGAGACAGGCTTGACACCAAGCACAGGGCAGGGTTCAGGCGCTGTGTGGCAGCCCTGTTGGCGTTCCCTGTAAGTCCACCCAAAAGAGTGTGCCATCAGTGTCAGCTCTGTGTCCAGGGACCAAGCATGCAGAAATACTTAGTTATCTGCATCCTTGTGTTTCTGGGATTTCCCATCTTCCCCTTGTCCCTAAATCTTTGTCCAGGGACCAAGCATGCAGAAATACTTAGTTATCTGCATCCTTGTGTTTCTGGGATTTCCCATCTTCCCCTTGTCCCTAAATCTGTGTCCAGGGACCAAGCATGCAGAAATACTTAGTTATCTGCATCCTTGTGTTTCTGGGATTTCCCATCTTCCCCTTGTCCCTAAATCTGTGGGCATCCATACAGCCCTCCCCCAGTGAATACCCTCAGAGGTTTATACCCTTTTCCTCGGTCAGAAAACATGGGGTTTGCAGGATCCTGTTTCCTGATGCTTACAGTGGTGGACCCTGGATTAGCAGCTCTAAAAGTGATTAAAAGCAATCAGTCAGACTGGTAAGGCAAGCAGGTTTGAAAACTCACCTCTGGGGGAAGGGAAAAAGGTTAAATGCGATAATGAATCTATTAAAAAGATGTACCAATGCTTTGTAATTTTTTTAAAACAAGTTATTCAAAGATGAATTCTAATAAGAGGTTTGTGACATTCAGAAATGCCTACTTGCCTCTGAAACACCATCTTCCTTTTCCAGTCACATCTGATGGCACTGAAGTACTTAACTCTTCTTTATTCCTTCAGTATACAAGCTTCCTGTGTACAGTCTTTTGCACCATCTTTCCTCTCTTACACCTGCAGGCAGGCAGTCTCAAGGCAAGATGCAAAACAGAGAGTGGGCATGGCTATGGATAATCGTCATCCAGAGCTATAGATGTTAATGATAATTTTAATATATGGAAGGTATTTGAAGTCATATGTTTCCGGACTGCTTGTACAGCATTAACAGTTTTCACTAGATAAGTATCCTAAAACTGGCAAGAAATAGGTTTCTGGTCAAGCTTCTGAGCTTGTCCCCTGGTTTGAAGCATCTCACACACATCAAACAGGCAACCCTTTTTTCACACTGTTTTGTGCAGAGGTGTGAAAGCTTGTATACCATTTCTTTTAACAAAAGGTAGGACTTCTACATACCGTTAGCAGCTAAAATTCTCTCAGAACATTTTTTCATTCTTCTTTTCTTTCTGGTTTTTTTTTTTTTTTTTGGACAGATTTCTGGGATTCCTCCTTAAACCGCAGAAGAATAGGAGAGGAGTTATCCCACCCTGCACAAGACTCTGCTTTCAGCACTGCCCAGGCAGAGAGTTTAAGATCTACCCAGTGTTTTGCAAGTAGCACAAACCACTGCTCATGTGAAATTGAGCTGTCAATAGGAAATGACAGGCTGTGGTTTGTGAATCCTATTTTTATAGAAGAGTGCAGTAATCCTTTTCCTCCAGATGTACCTCCTCCTAAAAGCCATGCTGTGAGCGCCAATCTCCCCCCTGCCACCACGCTCACCACTGAAAGGAAATCTCACCGCCGCCCCCCTCCACCTCCACCTTCTCACGCTCCCGTTCAGAAATCTTCTCTGAAGATCCTGCGGGATCCAATGACTGCCTGTGAAGAAAACGAGCTGCTGCTTCAGCCACTGGGAAAGAGCATCAAGGAAATGAAAATTGAGGGCGGTGACAATAAAGAAGAAGAAGGGAAGCAGAGCTGCTCCGTCAATGAGCCCTCGGCAGTGAGCCCCAAGAAGGGCTCCCAACCCTCTGTCCCCCCACGGAGGCGGCTGTGTGAGAGGACCTCAGAGGAGAGCTGCGTGGGTAAGCCTGGAAGTTGTGAAACGCTGAAAGGGGAACGGATAGAAGAAAAACAAGACACAAGTACAGAGAGTAGAGATAAAAGGTCGCTGTGCAAAGAGGCTGTAGAAATGCCTGGGGAGGTTCCCGAAAGGGCTGTATCACAGTTTCAGGAAACAAAGCCTGAACCTGAAGAGAAGAAGGAGAACATGCCTGAGATCCAAAGCAATGCCATTGAGAAAGGAAAGACACCTCCTATCCCACCACCGAGAAGGAAGAGGATTTCCCAGGTACCGAGGATCCCCAGCTCCTACCAGTTGAAGCAAATAATGGTCGCAGAGACGGCCACGGCCACGGCCACAGCACAGGCTTTGTGCAAGAGCAGCTCAGCTACAGTGGCAGGTGGTGCCACGTGCACACACACCAGGACTGAACCGGGACATGGCTTCAAATCCATCAGTTCAGCTGAACTGAAAGGTTCGCACTCCTCCCTGGAGGGCCCGGGAGGCAGCACCATGGCTCAGGCATCAGCATCCGAGCCAGACTCCTACTCCACCAGCAGCACAGAAGATGACCTGGAGATGCTGAATAGTTCATCCAGTAAAAAGACACACTCCATGATCCTGGGCAAGGCCAAGAACAGGTTGTCCTTTGTGAGCCTGTCCAATGTCTTCACAGTCTTTTTGTCTAGTGACAGGAAGCTGCAGAAGAAGATAGTGGAGCTGGCACAGGACAAGGATTCATACTTTGGCAACCTGGTGCAGGATTACAGAGTCTACAGTTTAGAAATGATGGCAAAGCAGAGCTCCAGCACAGAGATGCTACAAGAAATCAGGATGATGATGACGCAGCTGAAGAGTTACTTAGTGCAGAGCACTGAGCTGAAATCTCTGATAGACCCAGCCTCCTACACTGAGGAACAGTTAGGTAGGTGACTGTGCTTTACTCATCAACAGGCAGAATTTGGGAAGGTGAGGAGGAAGACGGGATTATGCAGACACAGGTTCTGCTTTACAGAATTATAAACCATCTCCTAAAAGCTGAGGGGTGCAAATTGAAATCTACTCTGTGGTTGCCAGCACTTGGAGGATCAGCTCTAAAAACTGGGAGACCAATGAGAGGGAAAATTTCATTATGAATGTTTTAAAGGGAAGAGTTTAAGCAGAAGAGATGTGTGTTTGTGTGTGTGAGAGAGACATATATGTATATCTATATGCGTATGCATATACACACATACAAATATGAGCATGTGTGTATACATGTGTATGTATAGGCACACACACACAGAGCTGTGTTCACTGGAAACACAAAAGGCCAACTTCCCCCTGCATAGCTGTGCTGCCCAGGGCCTTCCACGTCCATGGCCCCATGCTCCGCAGTGGGGATGGACAATGTCCTGCATGTGGCAGCCAGATCAGGTGTCGGTCACTGTCTCACAAGGAGGGACAAGACTAGATGATTTTGAGTAGCAGGTTGGAGGAATCACTTGATCCTACTCTGTGCTCCTCAGAGCTTGGAGGCGCGGAAGAGGTTCCTGCTGCAAGACCACTGCTGGCTCCAAAATGCAGCATTCGTCTCTCTTTGCCACAGATACAGTTTGTGTTTGGGGAGGAAAAATAATATTTTTGCTGCTTAGGGGTGTTTTGTTGCTTCTCATTCAATATTCTGTGAGGGAGTAATGTGCTACTTTTCTCCTTGCTAAGAAATGGACTGGCCTGTTTAATGTACATTCATGAGGGAATACAAAGAGCTATAGGAATTTTTAATCCCAGACAAAGCTGTACAGCCAGAAAAAGTGTGTATGCATGAACTCACATGCTCTTTTGACTTAAACCTGTTTCTTGAGGACATGAGAACCAATGCAGAGCTTTTATGAGATCCCTAAGTTGGCTTAAAGCAAGCTGGGAGCTGGAAGACCCCCAACACAGAACATGACCAACCACAGAAGTTACCAGGGATTCCAGGGAATCCTGCAGCTCCAGTTTTAGGTGGGAGCCAGCTCAGTGGTGACCCAGGACCCAGAGGCACACAGCTGTCAGCCTCAGCAGGCCCCAGTGACTTCTTTCTCACCCAGCAAAGGCTTCACATGATCCTGCAGTTTCCCCAGCAGAACAGACCTGCTGCTGGCCCCTTGCCATAGCTAAGAGAGGGGAGCCACAGTTTCACTCCTCATGCAGCTCATGTAACACCTGCAATTTTTGTCCCAATAACCCCTTTCTTTGAGGCAGAGGGAGTGTCAGCACAGAGAAGTCTGTCTTGAATCTTGATTAGGGGAAGTGGAGAGGAGGCAGAAAGAAGTGTCCTTGTTCTGCTTGGTGGAGCTGCGTGTGTGCAAGGATCCCCCCACCTTCACACAGACACGCCTCGTTAGGTTCTAGCCTTGTTAACTGGCAGTTCCTTAACAGGATGGTATGGTCAGCCTAAGGAGGACTGTCTTCTTCTTTGGAGGACAGGGATTCCCACTGTGGAAGATTTACCATTTGAATTTGTCCTGCTTTAGGCTGATTCTCTGGATTCTTTAAAATAGTTGCACTTACATAAGTGTTACTGCCTGTGTTTCATTCCTCACTGACTGAGCAGATGAACTCTTTTGCCAGTAACCTTTTTGCCTCAGTGCAGGGATGACAAGAGGATCCCTTGCAGTCTCTCTAGCTTTGCCTCTGGTTTCTAGGAGTCAATCAACAGACCTTCTCACAGTCTCTCATGCTTCCTTTTGTCTACTGCTAAATACAAAGCAAACACTCAACCCACACAGACTGTTTCCTCATCCACAGGTGGCGTAAGAGGTGACTTAAGTATCAGTAAGTTAGAGTCACTTGAGCAGTAAGGGTGAGGAACTCTGACCAGATGTTGGTGTCTGCCTCTGAGCTGGTGGCTACAGCCCCTTTCCAGTCACTGCAGAGAAAGGGGCGCTTTGGGGATGCAATTGACTTCATCCCAAAGTGAACATCTCAAACAGGTCAGAGGGAGATGTCAGAAAGGACATGATGAATCCCACCTGGGCATCTGTAAGGGCAGGGCTGTGAAAAGAAGCACAGTTAGGTGAGGTTCCTCATCTCTTCCCAGAGCTGTCTTTCCTGCTGCCTGACAGCACTGCTGCTCATCCAGGAGTCAGGCAAAGACAGCAGGAGCTGCTGGCAGCACAAGCCCTCCTCCAGCTCCAGTGGCAGAGTCCATGCATTGATGTTCATCTCAAGCCTGTCCAGGACTGAGTGGGTGTTGGTAATGAAACATTTACTTTCTGGGATGTAATTTCTGTTCCCTGCTCAAAGCTATGCGTGTGCATGAATAACCAACCACATGCTTTCTTAGGAGTTTTACTTGCACCTGTACTACTGTGTTGATTATTTATCATGGACTTTTGTGTTTTCCCTTCTCTATGCAGAAGTGATTGCTGAGACGGCTTTGTACAAATGTGTCCTGAAACCTTTAAAAGAAGCCATTGATTCTTACTTAAAAGAAATCCACAACAAAGATGGATCTTTACAGCAGCTAAAAGAGAACCAACTTGTGATACAAAACACAACTACCACTGACCTAGGCGTCACGACCAGTGTGCCTGAAACAGTAGTGCTGGAAAAGATCCTTCACAAGTTTACAGCCATGCAGAAGGCCTACTCCCCGGAAAAGAAGATTGCCATCTTGCTGAAGTCCTGCAAACTCATCTATGACTCCATGGCTCAGGGAAACCCAGGTACAGCATTCCTACTTAAATGGTATCCCTCACTCGTCCTTCTCCGTGTATCAAAGGAACAGGGTATATGATACAGTTGATGTGATAATATTCAGATTAGAGGTAACAGTGATTGTTGGTGTGTTGGTATAAGCTGTCCACAGGTTGTGTTCAGAATGGGCTGGTTAGCGACTGTGAAGTTCTCTGCACTAACAGGTATGAGATGTTACCTGGTTAACTTTAAGCTCCGTAACTCCAAAAAACCTGGATGTCTATCAGTGTGTGTTTTATGGGTAACATCCTTTTTGCACAGGTCTTCACACAGCTCTCCATAAATCCTCAGAGCTCTGTCCCAGCTTGTAGCAGCTTAATGGTAAGTTCTAGGAATGGGTCTTTGGGAAATGTCTCTTGATTTGACCTTTACAATGTTTTGCCTAAATGGAGGAGGAGACGCAGAATGCTAGTACTGTTTGTTACGAATTCCTTATGCTCCAGTAAATTCCAAAAGCCACTACTACACTTCTTCGGTGTGAGGAATTACGTGCTCTGAGTATAAATATAACTTGAGCCTTAGGCCAACCACTAAATGCACACTTTGAGCCCTTGGCCTACAGGCAGGATGCATTTTTGCAGGTAGACCAGGAAGCCCCTTCCTCCAGGAATCTGCCTTGCCAGGTTAAGAGCTTTCTTTGTATACTGGTGAGCTGATGACCAGCCATCCATAAATCTGGAGAGAAGCCAGATAATAATATGCAACAACCTGCAGTTGTTCAGGAACTCACAATCTCCAAAGGTGCTTTTAGCTCTTCTGCTTTATTTTGTATTGAGAACAGCCTTGGAGCACTCATACAGCAACTATTGTGTCCCTTCTGAGCCTCACCTCAGGGTCATCCCTTGGACAGTATGCAGCAAGGTTCAATGACCAATCTAGACACATCAACAGCAGAGCAAGAAGCCACCTCAGGGCTGAGCCTAAGCTGCAGAGTGGATAGGACCTCTGACTGTCTTCCAGTATCATTTGGACACATGTAGGGGAATTTGCTGTAACTTTGTTAAAACAGTTGTGTTAACTTTGAGAGTAAATTTGGTACAGATCAAAGACTTGCATGCCTCATTAAAACCCACATAGCAGTCACTGTCTCCTTCTGATGCTGGTGGTACATTACGTATCTGTCACACCTCAGCTCAGGGCTGGAATTTCTCTGTTGCAGGAAATGCCATTGTGTCATTTTATGTAACAGAAATTAGGGGTCAGAGAAATAATACAAAAAACACTACATGTTTTAAAATATTGGCATTCATTAAATTAGAGGATTTCATTGTGGTTTGCTATGCCATTTTGGCCAGCTCAGCTGTTTTCTCATGGTCAGAAGCTGACTTCACCCCTGTGCATCCGGTCCCTCTCCAGTATATACGGTCAGTGATGCATATCAGGGCCTGGTCAGAAGAAAACTGGCCTGACATGAAGGAAATGTACCCCAATGGATTCAGACCAGAAAAAGAGGTTAAGGGGAGGAGTCTTAACTGCCAGAAAACAGTGGACTCAGAGAGAAATTGAGTGAAATGTCCTGTAGACCCACTTAGAAGTGAAATGTGTGAAAACTCTTCAACAGAGTGAACAGAGCCCAGATCACTTTGATTTTCCACCTGGCAAAGACAAGCATTCAGCAAGCTGAAATATTTCTCTGACAGGGAATTCCCAGCTGATGGTGTGCAGAAGAGCATGCTGCAAGCTGCTCAGACCAGATTTCAGCAGGCAGGAATTCTCCTTCTGCTCTCTGCCCATCTTGACAGCAATGGCCCAGGGCCCCTTTTGCTTTCAGCCAGCCCTGAGGCAGTGCGGTGCTGTTCGCACAGGAAGAGCAGAGGCCGTGCTTGGCTTCCTGTGCAATAGTCTGTTCTTCTTTTAACTCCTTTTACTCACTTCTGAATTAGAAAGTTCCCTCCTCTTCCAAGATTGAAGCAGGTGGAACACAAAGGTAATCATTCCCTCTGCCACAGGACCAAAATCAGTCTACCTCTGTCAGAAGAATGATCTGTTCAGTAACATGATAACTACTTAATGTTGTCTGGTTTAATTTGCAATGTGGCAGTTCAGGCCAGGTCTTTATTCACTTTAGGCTGACCGTAGGATGAGCTGGCCTGAGAATATTGTTTCATATCTCAAAGCAAAGTGCAAATACCACCAAAGCAAGCACCCTTTTTTTTCAGACCTGTAGGAAAACACAAGTTTTTCAACATTTTGAGACCCATGTACACCAGTCCAGGTTTGGCCAGGGTGTCCCAAAAGGTACCAAGTTTTCTTTAAATCTAGGGATAGGCTTACTCAGGAACATTTGTGCCTGTGGTAGTGCCCATCTTTGCACTGCAAAGTCATGGAACTTTGAAGTCAACCTTGACTCACTACATGTATATTAAGCCATTTTAAGAAAGGAGGAGTTCTTTGGTTTGATTGCAATTCATACTATGTGCGCAAATCTGCCTGAAAAATCAGCTGTGGTTGAACTCCCTAATACTTAGACTATGAACTGAATGGGTCAGATCCTCAGCGGGTTTAAAGTTACAGTTATCCCTCAAGTTGAAGGCAATCAACCTGTGGATCTGATTCATCACAAGGAATAAGGAAGGCAAGTTCACAGTCTTTGTCAATACACCTTTCTCCCAACAAACCTCTGAGTACGAGATACAGATCTATGTTGAAGTAGGACATCTACAGCTACATCTAGCTGTAGGTGGCCACAGGTGGTTATCATGTCTAGCTTCTCATTATAGACAATGGGGACTTAGTCAATGGAGTTCAGCTGATTCATCTGGCTAGATGTAGGTGTGTGCTTTAGGGTGAGATGACTCATGACAAACTCCACTGACGATACTGATTAGTTCATCACTGGCTATAAAAGGAGTTTAGAGGGCATTGGTTCAGATGTTCACATGTACAGTGTAGGCAGTGGTATTAGTAAGTGAATCCTCCCCAAAGGGACAATTATGGTAGCATTTCAGTCTCTCACTGAGCTTTTCCAAGCTCTGTGCAAACTTCAATAACAGCAACATACACCTCCAAGAATGTAACCTACAATCTAAAAATATGTAATCTGCCTGCTAAAAATACTAGGAGTTGTTTGTAAGAATAATATGCGTTAAAAGAGTAGAAAAATAAGAGTTTGGAAACCCCCCCCAAACTGGCTGGCATTTTTTGTGGCATTTTTTTACCTATGCACTAGAAGAAGTAAGAGGCAGGACTCATGGGGAGCTGTAAGCTCCCAACTCTCTGACTGCTCCTACATTTGGAAGGCATGCCCCAGTACCCACAGTGAGAGTTGGGTGAATAGCTGATTTATATAGAACCACTGTAATCTTACATATAAAAAACTGCTTATTATTTATCTTTCAGTAATACCTTTATTCAGCCAAAATGTCAAAGGTATGTTGTGTGGTAGGAGTAGGACGAGAATCTCTGCCTTTTGCTCTTTCAAAAACACAACTGACACTGGCAGAGTGATAAACCAAGATGAAAATCTGCAATATGTGTGGTGTTTACTGGCAGTGGTGAGCCTAGAGCACCCAGCCTTGTGCTACCTGGGACCTGTCACTCTGTGGAAGAAAACTGATGGAAAAGCAAAAATAGAGAAGCAGTAGGAATTGGTTTATGAAGAAATACTGAGAGAGGCAAACAGGCCAAACTTGATCAGTCCATGAGTGGGGAAGATCAGGCATGGAAAGGCTCTAAGCTTAAGTTGGAAGTTTGAAAGATGGAGAGACTGCTTTCTAAGGAGATTCAAGAAGAATGAACAGAGGAACAATTTTCTTACTGCAACATGTTTAACTTGTGGACTACCTAACCTAATGAAGCTTCATTTTTGGAGTATCTTTGAACTGCACAGGGAGCTTGAGTATACAGTACAAAGCCAGTGCGGTACTAGTGATGGAGTTGGCTAGGTGACTGGCCCTAAAACATCTGATTTAATTTCTGTTGCATAGTTTTGCATGGCTAATGTATAGTCTGCTTTTGGAAAAAGAGGATAGCTAGGACACATATTCCATTGGGATATTTCTCTTCCTTAGCTTTTAGGATTAAGTTTGTCATGCTCTATAGAACTGAGCAGCCAGATATTAGTTGCCCTTATGCACTCCTATGTGGCTCTGTAGTTGACAAAGGCATGGAGAGGACGCAGTGCGTCTTCAGTGGGATAGCTGAGCTTGGGAAAAGGAAACTGGCCTCAAATACTTCAGCAGCTAGTGTAGAACCAATGCTAGAAGCTCCTAAAACTAGGTCAGACCAATCCCACCACACTGCTCCTTATCACATCTCACTTCTGAGAAGGAAAATAAAGCTATACATAATAGTTTTACTTTGTTATCTTTAGGAAGAGGATATTTGGATTTAAGTTACTATTAATGAAGTCTGGTGGACTATTTTTCTGGCTAGCGCAATTTCTACATTTGAGTTAAAGAGCCAGTTCAAATTTTTCAAAGGGAACGAATTCCTCTGATCTGTGAAACGTATGTTTTTGAAGTGGATTCATGCTGCCTACATGTATTAACTCTCTTAATTCAACTACACCATAAATCAAACCTTGCTGAAGTAGTATGGGATAGGCAAGAGGCAGCAAAATGCTAGTGAGTGCGAAGATGGTCACAATCTTTTCTTATGATCTTGAACAAATCGCAGTTAACCTTTTTGTACCTCAGGTTTCCCAGCTATAAACTGAGGCTAAAATTCATATTTCGTGGAGAATTGCTGCTAGACATCATGCCAGTGTTTGTAAAATATTAGAGCAAGTTGCAGACCATCATCACTGTCTGCTGGTTGTCAGAATATACATGGGGGGAGAAGAAATGCATGAATGTGTTAAAATAGGCTGCAATTTCTTTATGGAGGCTTGGGCAAAATTCCAGTTGCTTTAAATCATGTATTTAATTAATACCCGTCTATTCAAGCGCTGCATCCCAGCCAGGATCTGACGTTGTATTTGCTTTGCTATAAACATAATAGGATGAGTTTGTGGCAGAAGAGAAGGCTTATTTTAAGCTTCTTATAGATATTTATGAAATAAATTTTTCCTGATCCTGCAGGGAAGGAGAAATAAAGCAAGCAAGTCATATCTGGAGTACGACAACACCACCTTGAGCAAGCAAGCTCAGTCACAGTGTCACGGAGACCACTGGTAGGGTCAGAGCTAGATTTAACTCTGTCAGCTGCAAACATACCCCTCTGTGAAAGACCACAGACAGAGCTAGACAGGCAGATCTGGGCACTTGGCTCTGGCCCAGACTGAAAGTGAGCTGAGGAGACAGCAGCCTGCAGAGAGCATCCCTGCTGCAGCTCCCGGATGGACACTGGTTAGTGCCCTGGTGCCTTCCATGGCACAGGGAGCATGTGGGTTGCAGGAAGCTGGGCAGCACCAACCTCTCAGGTGTCTTGGTTCCCAGGCATTGCTTCATGTATCTTTGTGCCTCCTGCTTCTGGTTGTGTTTGAGTTGCTGACAGCACTTGTTACCCTCATGGATGGACCGAGGTACATGGTGTCTCAGAGCCATACTTGGTCTGAAGGCTGTACATGTCTAAGCTAGTCCCTGCACTTTCTGTGACATCCAAGGCCAAGAAAACAAGGGGAGGTTCAGAATCCTGCCCTCTCAGGCACATATCCTTGGCTCCATGTGCAGTCAGGTGAAAGAAGCTGTTGTGATGCCTACAAGGAGTAGGCACAATAAACCATGCCCGACCTGCCCTAGGCGACACTGGAAGTTTGTGGCAACACTTGGGAGTCAGAGCTAGATCCTTGATAACTAGCTTTGCTTTTCTCTTGTTGCCACCTACACCTCCTGCTGACTTCAGCTTTAGCTACAGATGTGGGAATTTAAGAATCAGGCTTCACATTCCCACAAGTGGATTAAAATTATTTCTAGTAATTTATGCAGGTTATGAGCATACAGCATATGGAGAATGAGAACTCTTTCCATTATTGCGGTCAGCCATCCTTACTCTGAGTTTATTAATCAAAAAGAAACTGTATATCAGATTTTTGTATTTAAGTCATATAAACAGCTGGATTTCTATGAAATCTTAAAGTTGAGAAAGGTTTATAACAAAAGCTGTTGGGCAGAGCAGCTAAATCAGCTTATAGAAATGAGATAGAATAGCAGTGAAAAATAATTGACTCAGTGCTTGCTTGTACATGCAACCACTTCTCAGCCAATAAAAAAGAAATGGAGACATTCTGTAGGAGTTCTTGAAAAGTGTCCTCTAACATTCATTTCAGTTAACACTAGAAGTTGATGGCTGGGGACATGGAACTGTTTAGTTCCAAGCTGCTGTTTCCACTCTGCATTCATTGGTCAGTCCATTGTCTGGTTGGTGATCTCTTTCGGTGACATTTGAAAAAAAAAACCAGCATCTTTTTTCCAGTGGATAGGAGTTCATGTTGTGAAGTAGCAACTTTCTTGGATGCCCTAGCAGATACAACATGGATTGGTCATCAGAAATAAGTGGTAGGGAAGAGAAAACTCTGCTATTGGTGTTGTACTGGAAATCCCTTGGCCTTCAGGAAATCAAAAGCACCCAATCCATGCCACCAGTCAGTAACCACTACATAAAGAAAAAGTTTTTACAGAAGGGAAAAAAACGAGCCTAGCAAACTCTTTGGTACTTCATGTTCCTTTATACTCGTTTTATACAGAACTAACTCTGTTGGCATCTGATTTACTCATGTCAGAAGGAGAATAGGGTTTTTCTCTGTCCAGTTTTTCTAGTACATTTTCACATCTCAGTTGCATCACCTTTTTTTGCTAGACAATATTAAATAGCTGTAATAGTAAGCTGCTTGTATTAAGGTAATATATATGACAGGAATGAATTGGAGCCTTCACAGAGCTGAAGCTTTCACAGAGACATAAGCTAAGGAAACAGACATCCACATGTTAATGAAACAATAAACTCCTTTTACAGTTTGGTTGAAGACTTAAGGCTGTGTCATTTAACTAAAGTCAGCCATAATAAAGCAAACAGAATTGAACGCATTAATCCAGCTTTCATTAAATAAATTGTCTATGTTGTGGCATATGCGGACTCTGTTAGACTGAATTACAGCCCTGACAATCTCTCATCTCAACACTTTGTTTTAACTGGATCACCTCTCTGTTCACTAGATATATTACTGGGTTTATTTTAAAGCCACGTTTTTTATTTTTTTTAATCAGGGGCTAAGCTCATGTTTATTTGAGGCTTCAGAAGAATATCTTTCTTTGCCAGTGGAGAATCTGCGTCAGCTATGAAGGACAAAAAAGGAAAGCTGACTCATGGCAAAGACTTGAAATAAGTCAGTGGGAACAACTGAGAAATAGGAACTTATGCCCTACCATGGAAGAGCATGTCGAACTATGGGCCAAAAATGGCTAGGGCATAATTTCACTGAAGCAACATCAAAGGTAGCTTTGATTCTTTGAGGTGAGGCAAACGGTTCTCAAGTGAGAGACACATGGCCCATGAAACCAACACATCCAAGTGCTCAGTTGAGAAAAACTGCCTATGGTCTGTGGGAGGACATGCAGAATGAGAGCAATCTGGGCTTAGGTTAAGAGGAATGGATCTGATGTTGGGAAGATAGGCCTGTTAAGCAGCTTGTTATTATGGGTTGTCCATGATGAATTTACGACATGTTTGTGGAAAGTGAAAGCATTTTCAAATAAGAAGGGTTATCCTTGTGTTCTTTGCTGTTTATGTGGCAAAGCTTCACTTTGGATTCTATTTTAGTAGTAATTATTTATAATGATGACTGCTAACATGTATGCTTTTTTGTCCTCGGAGATCCCAAAGAGCTCTTATAGATTACTTGTAAGATCATTTTCTTGACTTTGTGGATACGAATGTTTTAAGCCCAGGAAATCTTGAGCCCACAAGGATCTGTTCCTGTAGCGCCTGCTGCACACCAAGTCCAAAAACTAGTATAAGCCCAATGTGAAAGGCTTTTTGTTTTCTTAGCTAGACACCATTTCTGGAAAGATGCTTCCTCTTAGATCCTAGCTCTTGGTAGAGTGTTTTAATTAGGAACACATAGTGCCATGTTTTGCCTTCTAAAGGAACATAAACACAGAAGTCCTCAGTCCTAAAAACCACTGCCTCAAATTCTATTTTCTGCTCTTTGGTCCCACACATAGAGTGAACCTAAGAGAATAAATACCCCTAATGCACATAGACAGCTTCGCTGCTAATACTGCAAACCTGAATTGCAGTCTTGATGGCACTGTCAAATGAGAGGGCTGAGCTGGCAGCCTTTGCACTCTTCAAGGACCGTCACTTGTCTGTGATCCATGAAGTTTAAGTTTCTCTTTCTCCAGTTAATAAAGAATGGCAGAAATGGAACTCACTAAAAATTTTCAAGTTCGTATTTTGGGCTTGAAGCAGGTTTAGTTACTTTTTAAGTGAACTTCCCTTTTTCAGCATTTTTTCTTTGCTGATGCTTTCAAGCTTTAACTCTTCAGATAATGTAAGCTAAAGTCTGCAAAGGACATACTATGTGAGAAGCTGTTGCTGTTGGGTGGGAATGTGTCTTTGTGGTGAGTTTATTGGGACCACTCTGTGTTTCTCCTTGCTCAGGGAAGCCGTATGGTGCAGATGACTTCCTCCCCGTGCTCATGTATGTGTTGGCCCGCAGCAACTTGCCTGAAGTCCTTCTGAATGTGGAGTATATGATGGAGCTCATGGACCCTGCTCTGCAGCTAGGGGAAGGTAGAGTACAGTATTCCTCCTAGGATATTGACTTTGGAAATCATTATTGACCTTGCTTCAGTGTTTGTGAAAGTGGGGCAGCAAGGCTCTGGCTAGGCTTTGTGGATAAACTTTGGCCAAGCTTTTCAAATCTGAGGCTCTATTGTCAAACACTTTAACTGTTGTTAGTAGTGTAGTGCCCTTAGACACACCACCTAGAAAGGCAGGGACCCAGCACAAAGGAGAACCAAATTGCTGGATTAGTAACATAAACAGAGACATCTAGACTTCCTTGGTCCGAAGGCTGAAAAGTTAAAAGGTCTTTTGCCTAAAATCAACTGCTGCTGCATCCATTGTATGAGCACTTTTATTTATTCCAATGAGAAAAGAGCACATTTCTTAAACTTCATTGTATGTCTGGGTCACTGTACTCTTAAATTTGAGTGACCCCTTTGACAATGTTCTCTGGCTGAGTATCATAGCGAGGCAGAGAAGGGAAGTTGGGTTAGAGAGGAATAGTGGGTTTGGATGTGAATAAAGACCTCTGCTATTAGAGGGCCTTCAGTTTCTTAAATATAGCTTGGGAGGCAAAAGCTACTAACGGTGACAGGGTTACACACTCTGAATTACGAACACAGATGATTTTTCACCAAGTAGTCACTAAAACAATAAAATGTGTTTTATTTTAGACTTTGTTTTGGTAAATACTGAGGTTCTAGAAAGGAGTCCTAGGTGAACAACAGCAGGCTTATTTTATTCATATTAAGTGGAGGTATAAGTCTGTGGCTAAGAGCCATCCCAGCAGAGTGCAGAGGTGGGGAAAAGTAAGTGCTAACAGAATCACCAGTAGCAATGCAATCGTATTAGTGTGGGGTTTCTGCACAGGCTAATATTCCTGCTGAAAATAATTGTTAGCAAAAAAACCATTAGCCTAAGCACAGCATTTTGCTGACATAACTAAGCTGGTTTCGGTGACTATGCTGCCATGGGGTTATTCATTTCAAAAGGGCACTCTACTAGGCTGGTTACTGAAGTCAGCTGGGTTGGGGAGCTCAGGGTATCGAAGGCAAAGCTGGCTGGAAGTTCTCATAAGTCAAAGGTGCAAAACCTGCGTGAAATGTGCACTCCAGTCAAAGGGGAAAAATTCTGTGAGGGAGTTCCAGATCAAACTGACTGAATAATCACATCACAAAGGAGACTGGGAGTAACTGCAGATACAGGAAATGGAGAAAAAAAGAGCATCTCAGTGAAGACAGCTCTGAGATTGCAAAGCACAACTGGCAAAATTTAACTTGAGTTAGGCCTTTCAAAGTTAAATGGCAAAAGGTGATTCAGGCACAGAAATAAAAGGGAAAAAAAAGGAAAGCGGAACTGAGAAAATGGAAATTACGTCAGGTCAATATACAAAATCATTTAAATCTGGCCTCCAAATTAAAAACTTACTTTGAATTAATTTTATAACAGTGATGTTGACTACTGGGGCAAAGGCAAGGAGAGATGATGGGAAATTATTGTGTGAAAATTAAGATACTAGAAAGTGGCAGAAAAATTAATTCTTAAAGAAGATGTAATGAATTCCTGTCATGGGGGACTGGGAGATCTTCCTCCCTGGCTTCTGAGGGAAGGGATACACCAGGTCGCGGGTCCCATCACGGGGACCCCTGACTCTGCCAGAGCAGGAGAAGTACTGAACGGCAGATGAGGGAGGGTAGTAGCTATATTTAAGAGGGGAAAAGTGACATTTGCAGGCTTGTTAGCCTGTTCTCCGCAGCGTTTTGTGGGAGACAGTAAAGAAAATGAATGTTCTCAGTGTTTGCAGACCAATGTAGCTGTGGGACGTTCCTCATCGGATCCACCCGAGTAGGGAAAGTCAAATGGCAACGTCTTGGTCTCTTCTCTCCTCTCCTCCACCAAACTTTAATGAAACTCTAAAAATACTGCTCTCAAATAAAATGCTGACTTAGCCACCACTTACGCAACCAGCCACAATGACGGCGGAGAGCCTCAGAGCCGGAGGAAGGGCTACGAAACCCCGGGCGGGCTGGTGCGAGGTTTGGGCGGTGTGGCAGTGCCATCTAGGGGCAGCTGCAGCTATTACGGAACATTAAAACCAGGCAGCTCCGCCCAGCTGACGGGCGGGTTTTATTTCCCCCCGTTTTCCTGGCACCCGGAGCGAGGGGAGCAGCAGCGGGGGACCGCGCAGAGGGAGCGCTGGGCCCGGCCGCCCCGGGGCTCGCAGGGGGCGCCGGGACCCGCCGAGGCCTGGGCTCTCGCCCCACTTCAGGCCAGGCCCGCTCCCGCCTGGAGGCCCAGGGGCCGCGTCCCCACCCCTGCTGCCTGGGGGCACCGCGCTGCTGCCCGAGCAGCTCCGCAGGCTGGCGCCTTCCCTCTCTTCGGAGGAGACCCTGGCCCGTGCCTCTCGCTCATCAGCGGAGCTGAGCCCAGGCGGCAGCTGGGAAAACGAGCACTTGTAATTAACCCGGCGCGGGGGCCGTGCCCTGGCACAGGGCTGCCCTGCAACCAAAGCAGCAGCTTCCTCATATTCAACTCTGGCCTCTTACCAGGGCTTATCTTCATCTCTGTTGATGGAGCCTGTTCTTATAAATAACCAACTGCTGTTGCAGTTGGTTATTTACTACCTGCTGCAGCCAACACCACAGCAGCCATGGAGTTTCTGAGGGAAAAGGACTGGCTGCAGGCTTTTATTGCTTCATCCCTTGTTTCTCTGCTTTACCAAGATTTATCCCACAGCTCTGAACAGTCCAGGAATTACTCTCAGCCAAACATCTGGGCTCCCTGTCTATTTGATAGGGATAGAGGGAGTAGAGGGTAAGTTGCCCTTAAAGGTCTGAGACATTCTTCAGCACTGCTGAGCCCACACAGGACCCAGGCTCGAAACATTTCAGCAATGTACCTAGAGTTGGAGGGGCTGAATCCAGGGCTTGTACTTTTCCTACAGAGTACACTACAGTTGTTACTATTTCCTTGCATTATGGGGACTACTCAGGAGTCCAAATTACAGACCTATTGCACTGGCCCTGTTAAACACAACGAAAAGATGGCCATGCCCCAAAGAATAAACCATCTGTGGTATTGGTCTGTTTGTGAAAGCAGCTTTTGCAGTAGTTTACTCTTGGTCTGTGTGAGGTACCTACAGCCTCAGCAGTCTGGGCAGTGACATTGCTGTGAAGCAGAAGGGGGTGGAGGATACTGGTCCTTAGGTCTCCTTTCTCTTGGGTTAACATCAGACACCCCTGCACACCCCGCAGCGAGGCACAGACAGTGCAAGTGTTAGACAGCTGCTACTGCACAGGCACAAGCAAGCAGGATGGAAGTGGAAATCAATGGCCCGTGCTGGTGTGATGTTCACACAAGACCTTTGCCTTTTGCAGGCTCCTATTATTTAACCACCACCTATGGGGCCCTGGAGCACATCAAGAACTATGACAAAATCACTGTCACGCGGCAGCTGAGCATGGAGGTGCAGGACTCCATTCACCGCTGGGAGCGACGGAGGACGCTGAACAAGGCCCGGGCTTCCCGCTCATCAGTGCAGGTAGCTGGCATTATTTTCTAGGGAAAAAGCCTGGAAGATGAACATGCTCTCTCCATGCTTAGTAATTTTTAACATGATAATTATTTTAAAACAAAATTAACCCAAATCACTATTAAAAAATGAGAGTAGATACAGTGCAAGATTTCCAAATCTTAAAAAAACACGCCTCATTTGAAATATATATTACTTCCAAAACACATTTTGAAGTCTTCAAGTACCCTCATAATGATATAATTTTAAATACGACTGCAGAGTGATTTTGTTGTTCATTCTTGATGGAGGCATGCGAGGAGCCTTCACATTTGGAGAGCTGCGTCAGGGAGGCAGGGAGCCCCTCTTCATCTCCCTTAGGGCCTGGGAAAACCATGGACTAAGCTGAGGAGATGTGAGCAGACTATGCAGGGGCAGTTCCTAGATGGCATAAAGCTGTAGGAGGACCTCAGACATCCAAAGCCAGTCAGACAAGCATCTTCCAGAGCCTGGCTTCTCCTGTCTGGCAGCAGGGAAGACCCAACAGCGTCTAGTTAGCTTTGAAGCCCATGTTGTATATGGCCCGGCGAAGACCTCCCCATGCACCCGTGGGAGGGTCCTAGGAGGGATGGGTGCTCTGGGCCTCCAGCCATGGCGAGGCTGGGTGCAGGACCAGGCAGTCGGGATG
This sequence comes from Gorsachius magnificus, assembly GCA_034008185.1. Lineage (NCBI taxonomy): Eukaryota > Metazoa > Chordata > Aves > Pelecaniformes > Ardeidae > Gorsachius > Gorsachius magnificus. Next base: position 52,548,318 of record CM067086.1, read on the forward strand.
CCCTGCCAGCCCCGCATCCTGTGATCAAGTTGTCACCCACAGGGAGGCAGCAAAGGCCACGTCTCAGGTTCTGTAAAGCCTTCACAGAGCAAAACTGAAAATTGTGGATGCCGAGGGGAAAGCCAGGGGAAAGTCTCCTGAGGGGGAGACACAGTCCCTGTAGCCCTGTGAAAGCATGGAGTTGAATATGTTTCCCATACTGCAGTCAAAACAGTCCCCGATGATCTCAGAACTTGTGAATTGTGGATGGGATACACCAAATAATACCCATCCTGCCCCGAGTGCTGCTCTGGCAGTAGCTCATAGTGAGTACCTAGCATGGAGCATAATAGCTGAGTGAGCAAATGCCACATTTCCCCAGAAGATTCCCACCACCTCCAGCAGCGTAAGAGCCATTTTCCATTCCTTTGAATGAGAGGTAATAGCAGAAACATACAAGCCCATCCTGGCAAAGGTAATCAGCTTGCTGATGTGTTCAGCATGCCCCTGCACAGCCTCTGGCTGCCTTAATCATCTGCAGTGATACTCCAGAAATGCAGTTTCACAACCCATACTCAATATAGTTGGCAAATCTCACTTCTCCTGGGAAACCTGAGTATTTTCTCACCAAAATGCTGGGAATTTTTTTTAACTTCACAGATGCAGATTAAACACTCGGGTTCCACTGTGTCCAAGAGCTATCTAGATTCTGTTCCTCATGAGTTTGGCAGGAGGAACATCATCCCAACAGTCACTACTGCTTGAAACAGGATACAAGTAAACCAGTCTCCTGAGCATAACAACTTCTTCTGTTTCCTTACTGATGTAAAGGAGGAAGGTGCTGTTTGAGTGACAGTGGAATTACAAGGGTCACCGCACTGCCAGCCCTTTCCTGTTCTGTGAGAAGGGATTTTCAGGTCAAATTTCTGAGGTTTTTGGCTTGTTATTCTGGTCTGTTACTTCTTTGCATTCTATTTCTTCAGGAGCTGCAGCAAGGTGGGAGAAGGAACTGTTGCAGCCTGCATATTAATGATATTCAGCAAAATCAGAAAAAAGCTTTCACTTATGTGTCTTTACAGGGCTAATTATTTGGCTAAGTGTTAGTTTAAGTATTTGCTGATTCAGATCTTGTTCGTCAGAGAGGAGAAAGGACAGAAAAACTGGGGCATTGGAGGATGACTGGATGATATTTGGGAGAGTTTAGGAGCTCTAGGCAGCTAGAGCTTTGGGCTGAATTCTGCCTGCTTCAGTCCCAAGTCACTGTGTTAACTGCAAGATCTATCCTCATGTTTCTCTTCAGGATTTCATCTCTATCTCCTTTCTGGAAATCGGTGCTCAGTCAAGGACACTTGCCTCCCGGAATGACACCACGGCTGAGCAGCTGAGCCAGCAGTGTGCCGAAAAGTTTGAAGTCTCCCATCCCAAGGACTATGGACTCTTTGTTTATGTTGATGACCAGTGGCTGCAGCTGGACAAAGATGCCCTTCCTCACCATATCAAATCCTCCTTGCTGAAGAATGAAACCAAGAAAGATTTCCATTTTATTTATAAACCGATAGACCATAAAAGTCCACCAGTTCCAATTGTCAAAGAAGAGTCAGACCTTCCCTAAGGGCCGTGCAGCTTTTTTGTTGTGTTTGCTGTCATCCTGGAAGGGCTGGATAGTTTATCTTATGAGATCCTCTGGTATCTACAGACCTCAGAAGATCTCTGGAGCGTGGCCTTCAACACAGGGCAGATGTGCTAATTGTAGATGCTGTCTGAATACAGGGCATTTCTCAGCAGAGTTCATTTGCAGAAATAAAAGGAGCATTCAGGAGAACATTCATCCTTTGGAAAACTTGAAGTATCAGACCTCAGAACCTCCCACTGGCAACCAGCCGACGTCACAGAATGTAAATGGACAGTGGAGAAAAATCCAGAGATCTTGCGGAAAAGTGGACATTTACTCCATAATAAATTCTGGCAGGTGTGAATCACCTCTGTGCACAAGGCCTGTGAAAGGTCTGCACGTACCTCAGTGCTATCTGGAGGTAAGACTGTGTTTATGCCTTGCAATATCTGTCCACCCAGTTTGCATAAACCGAGTCTTGTCTGATGTATTCAGTGGCATAGGGTTGCCACCTGTAGCAGAGCTCCATCTCTGTCTTGCTGTCTACAACATGTTATTGCCTTTGAAATCCACGTAATTACAGACCATGCGGGATGATCCTGTACCTTCACTAAGAATATGTTTTCTGCCATCTGTTTGTCACTGAAATCAGGTAGCATAGGCATTTTCAGCAATGTGTTTTTCTTAAAGATTGAAAGTCTTCACCATCAGTTTTACATGTACAGCAGTTTTAATCACTTTGGTTGTATGATAGTGTCTGATTAATTGTATATTTATTTCCATGTGTGATATGGTGCAATTATTTTAAAATAAGCTTTTGTAAAGAATTTACTAATTCGCCCAGTCTAGCAAACCAGATTAAAATTTGAAAGTCAAAAAGAGCTAGAATTAATTACCTGTCCCTTTTTACCCAGATGTCATTTTCTCTAGTGTTTTCCTATCTATAAGTCCCACCAGGTTATTACTTCAATAAATTCAGGCTGTTGCAGGGAGAATTGCTAATTCACCTTTCCACCTGTGCTTTCAGTCATTCAGTCACTGAAGACTTAAATTTCCCTGCAAACCTAAATTTCCACAGAATAAATTGAACCATAGCAAAAATCTGTTTCATGAAATTTGGAAACAATTTTTCAGGATTGGATAATGGAAGCAGGAGCCTTAATTGCAAGACAGATCCATGTCTTCTGAGAGCCTTCATTCAGGCAAGATTCCCACTACGAACACAAGCTACTGGATTGTCTGCATGCAGGAGGCAAGTAACCTCCACTGCAGCTACACAAACTTGGGGTCAGGCCTAGCAACCCTCTGAGTGTTTTACTGTGGGTTTTGCTCAAAGCTGCTGTTTTTTCCCCCCATTACCATTCAAAAAAGAACTGGGTCAAGTTGCCCAAGGTCCCTGCCTTACTCCTGAAGCTCCAAAGGTAAAATCATAGAATCATCACAGAATGTTTTGGGTTGGAAGGGACCCCTAGAGGTCATCTAGTCCAACCCCCAAAATGGCATCGCATGTAGCTGGTCGCTCTCTCAGTCTCTGGGGCTTGAAATGTCCGTGTCTACATGGCCCAGCTGCAGCGTGCACTGGCCAAATCTGCATATAGATAGCAAACCAGTGCTGTGCATCTTCCAGCTTGGGCTGCACTCAGGTCTTTTCAGGAAGGGACAACAACCAAGAATGAGGAACAGTGAATAACAGCAGTCTTGATATCGGGACATCATGTGCAGAGCTTGCAGTGTGTGACACCAGCACTGAGCTGACTCCAAATTCATGGTTATTTCTGCTCATGTGCAGCTGTCGGCTCCTCTGCCTTGCCTCTGAGCAGCACACCCGCAGGACACTGGAGCTGAACCCCTCCCTTGCGCTGCCATTAGCCTCTCACAGGGCAGTGTGCTCCTGATGGGAGCCTGTGCTGCTCTCCAGACGGGCGGCACTCCATGATGCCGTGACCAAACCTGAGATACAGGTTTCCAGTACCCATCTGATGGAGGAGATGCTGCTCTCAGGGCCCTGAGGCATTGCTGCCTCTAGTGCCTCCCCAGGCCTTTCCCGCCCTGCGAACAGCCCAGGACCCCATGTCAGCCCTCCCAGACTGTGAGGCAACATGTCCTCACCCTGACTGGCTCCTCAGCCCACCACCACCCCTGTGTGTTGGACGAGCTTGTGGCGGTTTCCCCCTCTGGTGGTAACACTGCCACTAAATCCCTGGCACACAGCACAGAGAGGCCGGTTTCCACCGTAGGTACCATCACTGATGTCCATATGTCCTGAGGGCTGGCCTGCTGAAGAGGATCTCGACTGTCACCCCTGGGGCTGTGGCAGCAGGAGGGTCCAACCTCTGGGCAGCATCACTTATGAGCCTTCCTTTTTCCTCAGACATACCCCTCACACACTTTCCAAATCCTCTGTTTTGCACCCAAAGGAGACACCTCCCCGCCTCTCACCTCCCTTCCCCACCCAAACCACAGGCCCAGACTGCTCTCTGGCCCACCTCCCACCAACCTTCTTACCCCCCTTGGTAGAACTCCAAGCCATGTACCCACCTCGCCTCCCACCGCCGGGGCAGAGGTACACACTGTACAGGGCCCATGTACAGTGGGACTGGGGGTTCCCAGCACCAGACCCAGATAAGTGGGGAGTCTGACCAGCAGCTTCGGTCTGCCCTGGCTGCTGCAAGTTATTTTAAACCCCAGGAGCAAAGATGTGTATGTCTGCCAAAGTCCTTGGCCTGATCAGGTTATCTTTATACTGTAACATTCACGGTTAATGAGCCTAAAGTAATCTGACAGGGATGAGCCTAAAGTAGAAACATGCGAGGACGGAAACTAGGACTGATCTGCTGGATATTGCCAGAGAGCAACCAGACTTTGCACCGGCCAGAGTCAAGCAGCAGATTGATGAAGTGAAGCACTCCGGCACCTCACAGTGTCCTGGGACATCTGAGTCAGCAGCCGGACCTTGGGGCGATGGGGAACCACAGATTATACAGCTGGAATAGGCTCAGACTACATTTTATCAAAGGCTAGTCCCAAAATCCCAGTTTTCAAAATGCAAGGAGCACCAGCGGAATTTCTGTGGGCTTTTACAAAGGCTCTCAAATTGCACATGCAATATTTTCTGCTGGTCTAACAACTGCAAAGCTCTGATTTGATCTGCAAAGGTTGCCACAGCTCTCCCAAGCTCAGAGTTTATTGACTGTAATGCGAGTTACTGCCCCTGGCCGCGAGCTGCCCGGAAGGAAATCCCTGTGCTGGGGCTCGGTGCAGAGCATGGCTTGCTCAGAGGCCGTGGGGCACCTGGCCTGTTTGGCCACATTATATAAACCACCAGCGACGACTTTGCTAACTGTACATCTCTGGGGCACAGGGGTGACCCGGCTGCCTCAGGGCCCCACCACAGCTGTCCCCTGTAAGGGAACACAAACTGGGAGATGACCTGAATGACGGGATCCTGGAGGACCAGGACAGGGACAGCTGCTGCCTCGCCAAGCTCACAGCTCAGCAGTGGTACTCTGGCTCCTACCTGCGCCAGGATCATGCAGCACTGCCGTCGTTTTGGTGACCCTAGCAAAGCTCTGAGTCCCCAGCATGAAGACTGCTGGAGTGGTTCAGCACGTCCCTCCCTCCAGACCCTGGTGCCCTGGGTTCTGTGTTGCTTTCAGCCACCACTTCAGCTGGCAGAAAAAAAAAAAAAAAATTTCAAATGGGAATGAAATGGGCATTTTTAAATACTCCATGAGATTTTTTTCTTCTTTTGCTTTGCCATGGGGTTTCCTCATGCTGCAGCCCAGGTGAGGAGGAAGCAGTCTGGTCTGGTGATCTGCAGCCTCCCCGGTTAGTCAAGATGGTCAGGCCGTGACTCATGCTCCGGCCCTCACATGAGCCGTCCACAGTCAGGAGTGTTTCAGGAGACTTTGACCAAGGAGGGTTGTGCAATCCAGCCAAGGCTGCCTCAAACACTCATTTGCAGAAAAACATTGTGCAACGATCACTCATTTACTCACAAGGAAAGGATCGACACGTGAGAGAGAGGAAAAGGGAGACCTCCTGAACCCAGCAACTTCTGCAAAGAAAAAAACCAAAAAGCCCGTGTGGCCCCTTCGTGCACAGCACTGATTTAATGCCACTTTGCACCCAGTAAAATGATCTATCAATAATTCACTGAACTAATTACACCAGCAGGTCGTGTATAACCTAAAATAAAAGCTATAGCAATCAAAGGCAGTTTTCCTGCTGAATTCAAGAGCTTTCGGGCCTCATCACGCAGCAGTCACCAACTGTACTTTGAAACCCGACATAAGACTGGCTTTTTTCCACAGGCTTGTGGAGCGATTCAGGCTGGGAAGGGCCCCTGGAGGTCGCCAGGCCGATCCCCGCTCTAGTGGGGCTGCCTCCCAAGGTTGCTCAGGGCCTCATCCTTTCCGTGCTGCAGGTCCCTGGGACTGGAGATCACACAGCCTCGCTGGGGCCCTGGGCCAGCATTTCAAACCCTTGCGCTGTGAAAAATGGTTTCCTCCTACCCAGCTGGTGCAAAGACCCCGCTTGTCCTACCAGAGTCCCTCCTTGGATGGGTGTTGCACTGCGGGATACTGGCTGGCTCTGCCTGCCGTGCACAGGGTTACAGGCTTGTAACATTTCTGTTGTCTCCTGCCTCTTTTGGGGTGTCATGTCCCTAGGAAGGAAGCGGCCTCTGATTCAGAATTGCCGGAGCTCTTGGCACGAAAGGCTGCTTAGTCAGGACTTTAGCTTACGTGTCCTTTCCTCTGCTGCTCCTCCATCCCTGGTCTCACAGGGCAGAGGCTGAGCACAGGAACGAGGCCTTCGGCCTCCTGCCCTGAGATGAGCAGGGCTGCTCAGCACTTACCTTAGGTCCTCCTGGTGAGAGAAGACGCAGCCTGGTTTGGACAGAGCTAAAATAGTACTACTTACTGGAATCTCTAAAAAAGTGCATTATCTCCAACGCCAGGTGAACTGCTTTCTGCTTTATTGCTAGCAGAGAAGGCAGGGTGGTTGCACGCGCTCTGAACAAAACTGTGTCCATGTAAGTTTGCATTATATAGAAATAGTCAGCATGCGGCATACTACAGAGGCTGCGTGTGCCTCCTGCCCTCCATGTCCCCTCAAAATAAAGGCAGTGAACTGCTGTGTGCAGCAGGATGTTGGGTGGAAACACACGGCAGGTTTGGCACAGAGCAGCTGGGAAAAGGACCTTGAGCTCTGTTCCTACCAGTGAGGAGGAGGACAGGAAGCCCCAGCTGGTGCAAATGACACTCTTGCCAGTTAACGGATATACATAACTTCTGCTCAGGAAAGGCTTTTGTAAATACCACAGCCTCAACTTTGCCCTGTTCTGCTTGGTGATGAGAATTTGCTGGGAACCTGACAGTTTTCCATACGTTGCAGAAGTCATTCCTGCACCCCAGCATTCTAGGAACAGCAGCCTGATCAGCTGCATGCCTGCAGGAAGAGGGAAGGTGTCGGTGCTTGCCCAATACATGCTGGCGTAAAACTGACCTTGCACAATCCTAAAATGATTTTCTCATCAGTTTCTATTACCATCCCAAAATAAAGTCTGCCATGCAGACACTAAGCCTGTCTGATGCTATTTGGAGGCCTTAAAATAGATGTATTAATCCATGCGGGTGAAGGCTGTTGGTTTTTTTGCTCTGTGGGGCTGTTCCCTGAGTGACCGCAAGGAAAATGGGTCTCTGGATACAAAGTGGAAATTCAATAGCACATTAATGCTTTCTGCGGGGCACAGATGGTATCGGGGTGCAGCGACACCTTCAGCAGATTGCCTCTCTCATTTTGGCACATCCCCAAGGGAAGAGGTAATACCACCATGGGTAGCATTTAGGATAGTGAAGCTCTGGGAATCACTCCTGCAGGAGGAAAACAGAAGAAAATCCCGCTCTTCCACAGTTCAGCTTTGCATCCTCAGAGCTCCAGGCATCTGCAGGAGGGCCAGGACACGTGATTATCATGAGGTACAAGTGCCACCTGGGTGTCAATAATGTGTGAAAATAAAAATATGTGCCAGCAGCTGAGATTTCATCTGATAATTAGTTTTTGAGGCTACTTACTATGGCTGGAGACTCTTGGCTGTAAAGCAATGCTACCTGTGAAGAACCTGGAGGGCTTTTTCTTTCCCTCTACATTCTAGATATGAAAATCCAAAAGACCAAAAGCCTCTTCCGAATACTTTAGAAGAAAATGGGTATTTCTAAAGGGTGAAGAAAATTGTTAAAACTGTGAACTGATGATGTGCTTGAGAAGCAGGCTGGATTTCTAGGGCAGAGAACAACTCTAAGAGCAGAGATGTGTAAAACTTTGCAGATATAATGTATACATTCAAACAAGGCTTTGAAGGAGTCATTTTTCCTGTGCTTTCAAAGTGACTGGGTGCTCTCAGTACACTCCATCACAGCAGCCAGACTGCCTAAACGCTGTCCTGTGTGGCCAACCCTTCCTCCTGCCATCAGGGGAACACCTGCGACACAGTCAGGCACACAAGGATTTCATACTCTCTTATTTTTAGATTTCTGCTAAAAACCCCCAGCTTTACAGCTGAAAAGAAACAAGAACCAACTCAAAAGCAGCATGGATCTGAACTTTCAACATCCCCTAGGGTACAAACTTTCATTTCATTCAGTAAAGCCTAGTTCCACCTACTTTTACCTTTTCCCATCCATCTTGACGCTAGCTGTGCTCTGGGATTTCTCTCCCTCTCTCACTCAGCGTACAGCTGAAAGTGCTAACACTCCTGGCTTTATCTGGTGCTTCTTTATATAAAACTACGTGCAGTGACACCCCCTACGTCCTCTCTCCTCTGAGCTGAGCTACCCAAACCTCTCTCCATCCTGGAGATGCTGGTTTAGTTTTTGCCAAAGTTTGTTCTTTTCCCACAGAGATGAGGTAATTGTGCATATTTTAACACACTTTTGAAAGAACCCTGGAGTATTTCTGTTTCCTGTCTCCACGCGTAAAAGGTACGGACAACCTGAGGCTATTTTGAATCACCTCATAACCTCTAATTTTCCCCCTGCTTGTCGTTTACTGAGTCACCTCTAAGGAGTAGCGCCTTCAAGTGTGATTTTGGGCTTTTGATATTTTGTTGTTTTTGCTTTTGGGTTGGAATTTTAGGGTTTGTTTTGGTTTTTGTTGGTTTGGAGGTTTACAGGGGATAGATAACCTTTTAATGCAACATCACAAAATTAATTAGGTCTCATTCATTTTCAAGACACAAGATGTCTAACACTGCATTGCCCTGTAGATTGATGAAACTGTCAACTTTATTTTCATTTACAGGCAATTCCTGTACTCTGTGACTTGCCACAGATTTGTGTGTATATACATTTAATTATAGCATACAGGTGCTAAATTTACAGCTTTAGATATTTGTGTTTTTCTTTGGGAAACAGTGCTTTCTACCCACAAAGACTTTTACTGTTCACAGTTTAACTGTGCTGTTCACACATCTGATAGTTCTTGAATACGACTCACTTCTTTAAACTGTTTAGGAGTTAAAGCTTAAAGAACAAGCTTTGGTTTCTTCACTCTTTAACCAACCTGCAAATTAGTCGCTGATTAGTCACTGTAATGGAATTCTTTAACTTTTCTTAAAAAGCTAGTAGTTAGCAATAGTACAAAAAAATATCCAGAATTAATGAATCGATGGTCGAATTTAGCATAGATTTAGCAATCACTGATAGGTGGTTTGTAGTGTTCATCCACAGATTAAGAGCATTGCGCTTTGAAACAAATCATCCATCTTGAAAGTGCCAGGCGGTCTGCCAAAACGCCTGTGTCAAACCAGCAGGCTGTCAGCAGGTGGGGATGCAGGGGAGGGCACTGGCAACTGCTGTATCGCTCACGGTAGGCGCCTCAGCTCCCAGCACAGTTCCAGTACAGTGGTGGATTCTCTTCATATTGCATGCATGTAAAGTCTGGATTATTACAGTTATGAAAAGTTATCATTGTAGTAAGGGTTGTATTAGGGACTGCTGTTTCCATCAATACCCAAGGCACACTTGATCCATGGCCAGGCATATTCTGCAACAGAGAACAATAATGATGAGAAGCTTTTCAGGTGCTCTACTCTCAAACTATTTCCCAAGCTGACTGCAGCAGGATGCCGCCAGGAGTGGAAGCAGCAGTTCTTCACCTTCTGGGCTGCATGTGCACACTGCCTAAACTACCAGTCCACCCTCCCATTCCCTACGCCTCTGCGTTCCTCTCCCCTTTTTCTTCCTCTCACATGACTCACAAGCTAGGATCCCATCCTCTACCACAAACTCCCAAGACAGAATTTCAACACCATGCTTCCTTTGCTCTGTAAGGGTCAGCCTGGACCATTACTTCCCTGCTTTCCTACCACACGTGCACAGACGAGGGCACTAGCACTGTATTGCCTTTCCTCACCAGAACCCCGCAGCACTGCGGTGTTCTGAGCCAGCAGCTGAGGGGGCAGTGGAGAAAATACAGCAGCTCCCAACCTTGCTTCAGTGTAGGAGCGTACAGGAGTTACAGGGCAACACCCTTGCACCAGTCATGCTATTTTATGTTATGTGGTGCAGTGGGATCCTCTGTCTGGCTATGATTTCCCCTGAGGGCCTTCAACAAGGAAATTAAAGGGTTACTGGGAAATGGATCATTATGAGTGGGAGGGGACTAATAATTACATGTTTTCCAAAATAAGCATTCCTAACTTCAGAATGAGAACTTTACTGAAAAAATGGTCAACAGAGCAGACCGGGTGAGAAGCTTTCAGCATTAGGCTTCATCTGCCCATTAGCTTCTGCTTTTTTAGCCACAGATAGAACTACGCAGCGTGTCTGGGAACCTCATTACCTGTCAATGGGGTATCCTCCTTCACAAACGTTGACCAAGGCATACAGCTGTCTCAGTGCATACTCATACTGAAATAAACAAACGTTAATAATTTCAGTGATGAAGAGCAGGTATTGTTTATCCAAACTAAATCGTGCAAGTAATTTAGAGATGTTGTTCATATTCAAGGTGTTTAGCTGATGGTCTTGACGACCTAGTACTAGGCTGAATGGATCTTTCTTCTGTTCGCTTTGCTCTTTGAACTTCATTAGGTAAATTCAGCTGCACACTGGCCCCTTAGGCAAGGCTCGCCCATCTAACCAATTTTATTCAAAAAAACTCCACAAAACCAAAAAATCTCTAGAGAGGAACTAAAAGTTTAACAGAGCAATGTGGCCTCCTAATAGCCTGGTTGATTAGAGGCTCCCACTGAAGGAGTGCATCTGCTTTTGATTTGTATACAGCACTTAAATCTTGGCTAACTGCCAGGTAATCCCATTGCTTTCTGCTAAAATCAATTTGCTGTTGACTCATCTTCCCACACACCACTGCCTGCTTAGGTTATCTTGCCTGACATCAGGACTGGGTTGTCTGGAATAGGAACTGACCTCTGTTATTCTTGTCTAAACAGTGCTTAGCACAACAGGATTTGGTCCTCAACGGGAATCCCAGGAAGAGCAGACAGTAGTAAAACCCCTAAGCTAAAAAGTGGCACTTGGAAATTCAACAAGACCATGGAAGTAGCAGGTAGGCTATTGCAAGGAACTATGCAACACACAATCATAATACAGAAATCTGAATGCACTGGGATGATGAATTCATAGCAGTAGTGTTGTGTTTCTGTTTTGCCAGTAGAGATGCTTCAAGCAGAAATACAATGTAACTTATTTAATATTGGGATTCTGGGGAGGGAGCTGATGAAGCAACAGCACTAACTAGTAGAAATTAGGGATTGTTTTGGGGGTTGTTTTTACTGAAAGTATTTTTAGTTATCTTCTTGCTTATCTACAGGTGTAGTGGAAGTGGTTTCCTGCTTCTCAAAACATTATTTACCCTTTCTCCAATACTAATCTGTATGATTGCCCCCAGGCTAGCTTTTTAACAAAAACTGATTTTCCAGATGTTCTTATGATTACTGTGCTTGTTTTACTGGTACATTTACCAGGTTATATCTAATGCTTGACTTACCAAGGGTAAGTGCCAGTTGAAGCAATGAGCTTTGAAGTGGTTCACTGCTGACTGGTAGCAGTCATAATTGCTGATGGTCAATCTGTCTGACAGAATTTGGTTGGTCTGTTCTTTTGATCCTGTCACTACGGTGATTATCTTTCGCATGGATTCTTGGATGAATTCTTTCACCTGCACACAAAAGGACAAGAACTTAAAACATGCTTTTTCTAAACCTAATTTGAAGACTTCAAATGAAACTTCTCTTTCTTTAAACTTCCCTCAACTCTTGGGCTCTTTAAGGAACCTAATTTTGCCATTTATTTTTAGTAGAGTCTTTTGGACCTCTTAACACACAAATGAAAACTAGGAAGACAGGAAGTCAGACTCCTGGCACCCAAAATCACTCACTGTCCTTCTAGGGTTCTGCCAGAAGAAATAAAACACCAATAACACCAGTACTGAATACCATGCTTTTTGATTTGGGAGAGTTCTGTCTCACTGAGGCAAGAGCTTCTCTAATACCAAAGAGTAAGTCCTCCCAACAAGAATCCCTATGGATGCAGATGAGGGATTTCCTGGCAATAAAAGTGAGACTGACTTTTGCATGCTTACATTTGCCTAGAGAATCACTACTGAATGTGCCTTGTAGAACAGATCCCTGCATTTTATAGGAAGAGTAAACCCTCAGCTAGACTATTCTTCACCAGACTGAAGAATATTTGTTGCAATCTGCAAAACTGGAAGCGACACCATTGGCTTCAGGGGTGTTACTTCTGCCATTGCTTATGATGGAAATGAATCTGACCGGATGTGTAGTTCAAATTAGTTCAATTTTTTTTTTTTTTTTTTTTGCTTACCTCCAGGTGTATTTTCATCTCTGCAGCAATCTTCTTAACCTCATAAATGTCATTGGTAGCCATCAGCTTTCGTTTCATGATTGCAAAAGGCACATCAGGACTAGGCGTCAGGTCATTGTGTTCTACAGGTGGCAGAGAAATGGGGGTAGCTTTCTTCCCCATGCCCTGAAACTGCATCACTTTCATGAAGGAGATGCTCTGAAGGTTGGAAAGTACACAAATGGAAACTGTCAGTCACCTCCAGTAGGTAGCCTGTCTTTGCTCTGCCATGCAAACCTAACTCTCTAAACTTGCTTTATTAGAGAAAATAAAGGAGATTGATGGGTGGTGAGTGTGTGTGTGCACACGTTGGGTTTTTTAATACAAGGTCAAGGCTGCCAAAATCAGGGAACTTTTATTTCCAGAACTCACTGTGGGGAAAAAGACCGTCAGGTTAAGTAACCGGACTTCTTTTTTTAACAAACAATTAATCTGTTGAATAATGGGACTATTATAAAGGATGTATGACCTCTTAGCTCTTCCCATTTGAGGGATCAATGTACTTATTCACATTAATATTCATAATATGCTTGGAAGTGGTAAATACCCTTCTTATACTTGACTGAAATGAAGTGTTCAATCGCTGGCAGAGCTTGGAGGACAACTTGTATCCTGACTCCTTGGATTAAAGCACAATACAAAGCTGTATTTCCTTTACCATCAGGACCATCGTCTCTTAAATGCTAAGTGGTCTTCTGAGATGAACAGTTTCACTTTCTAAATCACTGTAAACTGGCAGGATTGATTTAATTTTTTTTTAAAGGGATGAAAGTATAGGGCACAAAAAGTTTTAAGATATATCTGACGAGGAAGCCCACTCAAATACGTACTCTGTTACCATACTGCATCACATGGCTGGTGTTGGTACGCTTCTTCACCAGCTGAAACTGCTTGTGGAGCGTTTCTTTTCTTAGGTCCTCCTGCATGAAGAAACTTCCATGTGGTCAAAGATACTTACACTCAGCTTTCTAAAAATGCAAGGAAACCTGGAAAGTGTCTTAGCTGCCAGTATGTAGAAGGAAGTATAAGACAAGAGCTATACAACCTTTGAAAGACATAAAAGTCAAAATTGAAAAGCAGATTTGACAGCATATTATCAAATTGCTTTTAGTGATTTCCTAATCTCCCAGCAAATAGGCATGAAGGGAGTGGGCCAGCATACAAATCCCAGATTTGTTTCATCAATACCGTTTTCCATTTACGCTAACAAATGGGTTAGCCACAGTTCAGTATTTAAGGCTCCTTGAAGCAGAGGTACAACTTACTGAACTGCCCAATTTGTTTAATAAATTTGGAGATGTGGTCTCAGATCAGCAAATCAAGATTATGTGAATTTGAAACTAGAAGTCAGACAGTTTCTAACCTTATAAATAACAAAAGAAGACAATGTTTCTGAAAGTTAGTTTCAGACATAAATTTAGTGGGCCAAGCAAATAAAGATGACATATGGTTCTGAGTAGTAGATAAATACTTTTACCAACTCAATGTGTTAATTTCAGTCTCACATAAACCCAATATTTTCACAAATCCTGTAAAGGAGCTATTTTTAAAAAGCCCAGTGATCTTCCATGCATGGAAATGCAGAAACCTCATGTAATTAACTTACCATATCTGAATCTTCCATCCAATTCACACTGTACCAGTCCCCAAGATAAGTCTGCCTTTCGTCATCATAATAACATGCATAAGATGACTCTCTGGGATTTGCAGCTGTTGTTGCATAAACTGTAAGACAAATAGAAAGTAATTTTTTTCTTTTTTTAACCCCCACATGATTTAGTACTTTTCTGCACGTGATGTATTTGGCTAAGTATTTTGGCTTTCAATCATTTACTTCCAAGTGGCAGGAACGAAAGAAGCCTGTTAATCATTCTGTTCATTCAACTTCAGTGCTGTTACAAGAGCTCCTTCCTTGCTGCCAAATGTGTGGTCTGGGGTGTTTAAGGAATATGCACTTCTGAGAGAAAAATCTGTTATTCAAAGGACTGCCTGAGAACACTGTGCACTGACAACAATCTATAAATTCATTTTCTTTATTACAATAATGAGGACTTTTTCCCAGACTTGGAGTAAATCCCCTAAATCATCTTTTCTTCCAGAAAATGCCACCTAAGTCATATCCTTTCTTGGATGACGCTCTACACTGAGAGAAAAGGAAAACAAACCTCTAAAACATCTGCCCCAGGCACAGTATTCCCAGTAAGTCATTTCTAACACAACAAAAATACTGTAAACATGTCTTTACAGGTATTAGTAAGACAAAAGCTATTTTGGCTTTTTGCCGAAGTCAACTCATAGCATACTTGTGTAACTGAAGGGAAGTCCAAGCTTCAAAATGAAGAAGTGTTAGGTTTTATATAGCTATAGTGTTGTTTCTATTCAGTGTGTACCTCAAGTTCAGAAGCCAAAAAATCTTAAATCTTGTCTTTGTAGTAAAGTGCTGCTCTTAGCATCCTTTAAAATGCTTACTAAGTAACCAGTTAAGCTTTGTAGTTCACCATTGAAGGCTGCCAAAGACAGCTTCGCAGTATAATACATAAATTGTCAATTTTTCACCTAAGTCTGTGGCAGAGCTGATGGTAAAACCAGAAAAATGGAAATTTCCAATAGAACAGACTTTGAAAAACACTGATTCACAGAGCCTTTATTTTGAACAATCATGAGTATGAAACATTCTGTGTGAACTTTCTGTAAATCCTTGATAGGGCTGTAAGAAGTCTAGGTGGGTGCCAGGCAGCATACTCCAGGGCCAAAGACCCAGGAAGCCATGGACAGGCACATGGTTGGTCTTCCCTGGAATCACAGCTTCAAAACTACAAGAAAGCCAGAGTACTCAGTCTCCCTGCCATGGAGCAGGGGTTTGAAAAGGTTGTGATTCCTCGTCCTAATCAAGGCTGAGCTTAGAAACCCTGAAAAATTTGAGTTCTGCTTCCTGGGCTATTGTGCAGTAAGTGTAGCAAAATTGCCTGGCAATGATGTCTCCCAAGTGCCTTTGCTACTCAATGAAACCGACAGCAGGAGCTTCACACCTGCTGTTAGCCGTGCTGAGGCTGAGAAATGTCAGTATGAGGGCAACCACATAGTTCCTGAAAAGAAATACTTTTTCAACTTCTCATTTGCAGGAAACTGAAAGACTTGACAGTCTTTATAAGGCTCCATTAATTCTTTAAAAGGAACTTCCCATGAATGGAAAATATTACTTTCTCTAATTCTTGTGCTCCCCTGCTAAAACCATACATAAAAGTGCCTTGAACCTATCCCTGACAGAGTATCTGTTTAGGTCCCACCTGTGACAAGTTGTGACACCTAAGTTCATGAAGTTTACTGATTGCTCACCATTGATATTATCAGCCAAATGATTCATCATAGATCCAGACTCGCATGCTTCAATGTAAAACACCATCTATGAAATAAATCAGAGACCTTGAGAAACTCCATAAGGAAATGGTGAAAAGTCCTTCAGTGCTTTTAAGCTGCAGCTAGCTGGCCTGTACTGCCATCCCTGAAACAAAAGCTATCCATAATGCTACAAAATAAAACACAAAAGCAAATAGATCAATTTTTCATTTTGGGAAACTAAACTATGTGGAAAAGGGAAACATAATCACAATGAAAAATGCTACTAATCTCTATAGAACCCACAGGGATCTACTGACTAATGTACAAAGGACAAATCAAATACAATCACTCTTGAGGCACAGCAATGTACAGCTACTGAATGTAGTATTTCTGGAACCAATGGCCATTTCTGTGTTCCTAAATACAGCCAGCCATAGTAGACAGATTAGCACAGAAAGATGCTTAAAAAAGGTACTAAAAATGTTCTAAACGTTAAAGCTACTACAATGCTCTAAATATTAGGGTTTGTGCTTAAAACTACTTGTGATGAAATAAATGCACAGAATATTCTGACAAGAGGTACAGTCTCTTAAAGTCTCTTAAACAATGTTAGTAACTGTAAGAGAAACATGAGGTATATGCAAACTTCCTGTAGTAACAGTGCAGTCTGAAGTGAACTAAGCACAGGAAGAACAAGTCAGGTACATATTATGAGGGTGCGGTAGTTATGGATGTTGTTTCTCCACCGTTGGTCAGAATATATACCGTTCTCAAAAGGCAGTACACTACTACAACATTGACTGCAAATATGCAGTAAACTAAAAGTAGAAAGAGAAAATTTGGAGAGGATCAATCCTTGTAAATGCAAAATCCTAATCCAAATTTCATTGCATGGCAACAGCTTCCTCCTTCTTTAAGCGACTCTCAAAATGAAGACAAATATCTTTCTTCCATGTCAGCTGCTCTTTTAATCTCACAACTTCTGATATGTTTGTTTACCTTCTGGTATTTTTTGTGACGATACATGTACCAAATAGTCTTATTCAAGTCCTTCACATGAAGCTGTAAAATAAGAAGGCTTCTATTAAAACCACTTACGTTTAATAGACACAGAATTCACTTAATGGGAATACAAACTTAACTGCTGTGAATAGCTTTACTGTTTCCCCTTAAATACATCCAGTGCTTTGCCCTTCTGAAATATAATGTTCTGGTATTTACCACTCCAGAAAAGATGAGTAATGGTCCTAGAGATATGTATAATGCACCAGAAAGCCAAGTCATACCTGTGTGAAAAGTCTGCTTGGACCACCAAAGTCCAATGAAACATTAAATGACATAATTTAATTTTAACTTGAATGCTTCAGATTCAAACTTGAAAAAAATCCAAACTGGGGTGATGATGCTCCTTTTCTGCCTCCCCTCTCAATATGGCAGTGCATCAAATATTTTTGTGTTTTACATTTATTACCTATTATTTGAGTATGTCACTAAAAGGACGGGGTTTATGACAAAGTAATCCCCCAAAATGCTTACATCGTCATCAGGAAAAGCCAGAAGTCCTGGGGCTCCATGGTCAGTGAAATAAACAAACACATGATCCTTGGGACCACTGTAATGAAAAAATTGCAAGCAAATTATTTCAAACAACTCCAACCTAATCTTCACTACAACAAACCTCATCTGCTTCTCAATGCCAAGACACAGCAATATTCAAAAACTATACAGCTGAAGCACCTCCTCCTCTCAGTAATATTTTTTCCCCCCAAAGCATACTACTTTGGGTGCTTATGAGAGGAGATGAGTGTCTGCAGGAGGAATGAAACCAGGGATGTAGGCTAGTCCCTCAAGCATGGGGAACTGGGCAATTACACTTCACATTTCACTTCACCAGGCAGGGGCTGGCACGTCGAGTATGGTGGGAGCACAATTGTTTCTTAATGCCTATCTGAAGAATCTGTTATACTGCGGGCACTCGTAGCAGTCTGGTAAAAAAGGAATGGTTTTATAACTAAGTTATACCGAAGCACCAATAACACAGGGATAAACCATAAAAACGTCTTTGGTAAGATCCTTAGGTATGTTTATGTATTACCTTGTTGTGATCTGTATGGCCGTACTTAGCCAAATCAGTGTCAGCCTACATCTCCATGAAGAACTGGTCCATATACAACTCACCCACTAGGCTAGACTGGCATTTGTACTAAGTTGCTCTGCAGTCGATTGAGCACTGCGTGCTCACAGGCTCTGATTCCCCAACGTCTCCGCAGTACACTGTTTGCTGGGGATTTTTATTACACGCTAAAGCAAACAGATCATGTTTGGGTGATATTAAGGTCTTGCCCAAACAGCCAGATCTGCAAAGGGATTTTGCTCTTAAACTGTCTTCAGGAACAACTAAATATAAAAATACTGTGAACAGTTTGGAAGGAGTACCCAAGCCCTCCTCTCTCCCTCTGTATCAGTGGTCCAGAAATCCGTATTTGCTCTTGCTCTTTCCTAACTGCAAAGAGGTATGACTGCAGCAGCTCAAGGGGACACTGTCCAGGCTTCTGCCTGGCCTGGGAGACAATCTAGAAGCCTTTTGGGCAGAGGATAACTGAGTTCTTGTCCCACCCTATCGCAGAAGTCAGACCACTTGGAAATTCACACAACACAGCCTAACAAGGAAGGGTTGGGTGTTATTTTTCTGGCTCCCACTCTTGACCCTAAGTGCAAAAAATTCAAACAAGGTGAAATGTAAATAACTAAGACTTTTATATGTGGGTTCAAGTTGTCTTCCTCAGTATCAAAGAGTCTTTGGCCCTCTGCACAGCCACTCCCTTATTTGACTTTTAACATCGAGCTTTCACAGGTGAGGTGTGCTCTGAAGTACTTTTTTTTTAATGAAAAATGCTTTATAGTCACATCTTGACTCATTCCAGCCACTAGAAGAGAACAATCTAGTAACTGTGCAGCAATTTATTAACTTTTTCCCTACATGCCTTGCATATATCATTTTCTATCTCAGCTTTTGAAGATGAAATTTAAACAATTGAGAGCAATACCTAAGTCGACTACTGCCCTGCTCCCTCATTTTTTTTATTCTCCCCAATGCCAGCGCAGGATTCTTCCCTTCTGTTTCATTGCTTTGTCTCTAAAATTAAACTGTCAGATGAAGATATGCACTACACAATTTTTCTTTAACTAGGTTAGTTCTTCCAAATGGTCAAATTTAAATTCTTAAATGTTTTACAGGAAATACTGTACATAGAAAAATATAACATGATATAACTCTTTACCAGTGGTATTGAGTTAGAAATATAACACATCTTAGTAAATAGGCATCATAGTTTATCTCAAACTCTGTAGAAGCAAGATGAATAACTGACACCAGGTATCTTTTCAAGAGGTCTTCTAATTAGACCCTCAAGTATATTGCTTTTATTCTTGAATCATCTAAATTATATAAGCCTTTATAAACTACACCCATTAATTATAGATCTTACATTCTATTTAGCCAGTCTACAATTTATTATTGTTCATATATTAGAATATTGCCAAATTTACAATCATTTGTGTAACTTAGTTTACAAATACCTTAAGCATAATGCATCTATTACAAGGTTAATTGCTTATACTACTTTTTCAATTGCAAAGATTTTTTCAATTAATTATAAACCATAATTCCATTTCATTATATTCAAAGCCTCAATAACCTTACATCTGCCACAAAGACCATGGCTGGGATTAGACATGCAATTCTTCCAACGGATGAGCTGTTTAAGCTGTCTCTGTCCCTCTGCCACTCACTGCTAAGTCTCATCACTTCAGGTGACTAATACAACTGTTCGGGTACATTAAGCCAAGCCTTAGCAAACCCTTCCTAGAGGTCTCCAAACCTTAATAAAACTCTCTTCAAAAAGCTATTCTTGCAAAAGACAAAAGTCTAAATAACAAGTACCTTAATACAGTTGACACTATCCTCTATAGTTCTTAGACCTTGACCTATACTGGACTCCATACCAGCCAAATATCACCAGTTGCTTCTTGGTGCTGGATAGTTTAAGAAACCAGAACCACTGGATTTCTAATATGAATGCCCTGGAATTGCCATACATAGTCTTGCTGGATTCTCAAGTTTACCCTCTTCTTTTGTTGAAATCAGTGCCAATGTACAACGACACATGCAATTACTTTCTAAATTAAGCTTCTCTTACCTTTTCAATACTTTTCCTGATCCCACCCCCTTCACTGCTTCTGCATCTCCTCTGAGAACAGCAAGGAAATTCTTTGGAGTAACATCCTAAGGATTTAAGAGGATTAAAGTTAAATCTGATCATATGAACAACAACAAAATCTTCAGTTAGAAAGATGGCTTCTGAAAGTCAGAATCCATGCACAGATGGCAAGTTTAGCTGGACATCCTTTTCAATATATCATTACATAATTTATTAGCCACTGATGACTCACTCAGATACTGAATCATGAAATCACCAAGTGACTGGATTACTGTTCTGATTTAATGAAACAATTAGTCTTACACAACTGTTCTTCAGATTGAGTTACAACATTTATGAATGCAAGACTTTCCCTTCTTTTATTTTGCATGCCAGCACAGAAACAGTGTAAAGGTTTATTTTTATGACCACTGCTTCACTTCAAAGCATCTATCATTTACATTCATCTTATGAACACCAAACTTTATGCCAAACCATGCAGGTGCATAAACTGGAGGCTTTACACTATGTGCATTTTGGAGTATAAGCTACAGGCTGAAAGGATTTATTCAGAACATTGGCTAATGCTGAACCTTCCCTGGGGAATGGTGTTTCATTCCTACCTCCTTTGTATAGTCCTTGGGCACTCCAGCATACACATCTGTGCCATTAGGCCTATTGATGATAATGCCTTTTGTTGGATTTCTGAAAGTTAAACGGAACATAAATATGAAGAATTAGCCATGTGCCACACAATGACCACAGAACAACTAGGAAACCATTTAAACTGTCCTGACTGACTGGCTTGCCTGAGAGAGTATGGGTACTTGCACCATGTGTCATCAAGTGATCTCAGAATATAAAGGCCTTTTCACTTCAGTGAGTTACATATACTCACCACAGGTGTCCTTACCCTCGGAGTACCTTCAAGTATCCTGCCTCAGATCATGTTGATTAATCTGTAGGCAGGTGGTCTCTTATGCTATCATCTCTCTACTTTCAGTCTTGCCTTTAGCCCCTTTTCCTCTTTGCTCCTGGTGCTGCTGTGCATGTGAAGTCCGCTGATTTCTGCTGAAGTTGTCTCAGAATTAGAGGCTGTATAACTGAACTGTTTCATATAGAAAGCAAAGATATGCTCTAGAGAGTCACCAAATATGGTACATGTATGCTTCTTTGTTGAATGTACATTCTGGGAATTAATCTGATAATGTCCATTCAAAAAAGCCCTGCAAGTCATACACGGAGCTTCCCTGTGTTTGTGGTTTTAGGCTATTTATCTGCTGTAAACTGTTAGGCCTGGGAGTTAAGATCACTTACTCTCATAACAATGAAGCTCTGCAGTCCTCAGTGCCACAACTGATGCTGAGTTGTGGAGTAAGGCTTAGAAAGCTCATGAGCACACTTCAAAGGAGAATTATTATGCTGATGGATAAAACGTCTCTATGCATGTGAAGGTGGTTTTAAAGGCTTTTTTTACAAAACTGCTACCAACTCAAAATACACTGGTGACTATGGCATGTTTGTAGTAAGCATATAGTTTGTGACTAGTGCATGTTCATCACTTACTCATCATTATCAGCAATGTCATCATACATCATGACAATGATCTGTTCATCTGGAATTCCATTTCGGTGTACAATCTGGTACGCATGGCACACATCTGCCTGAAATTAAGCAGATTTTCATTACTAGCTTTAACAAAGATTCTACCTTTGAGCCAAGAAAAGAAATAGCTTTGCAGGCCTAAGAGCAGGCTATTGTCCAAAGGAAACCACTTTCAAATATAAGAGATTGAGGGTTGCTAGCAGGCTGAAATGCATGGGTTAAGCCAAAACTCAGTGTTTGTAATTGCATTAGTAATGGAGACTATGATTAAAATCTCTCTCTTGTTTACCTGTTTTGAGTTCTTATTTAAACAGAACCCAGAAGTTACTTCAGACTTGGTAAGATAACAAAATTTAACAAAAGGTTCTCAGCAATGTTCTGCGTTCCATGAGAAAATCTAAATGAAAACCTTGTGCACTGACAGACAAATCCAAAGTGTGCTAAGCAGAAGAGTTGGATATCCACCAATTTCAATTAGTTCTGTACCAAGACTGCATGACTAAGCATCAAAGACTGTCCTTGGCTTAAGCAAGTATGATTTACCAATCTCATCTCTGCAAAGATTTTGTTAAATTTTGTTTCTCTAGATGAGAATTCTGGTTAAGGAAAATTTCCTTTTTAGTTATGTATTTCTTGCGAAGTAACAGTGAAGCAACTTCCGGGCAAGAAAACAGATTTCAGTGGAAAACAGAATTGCAGAATTTCTGTTCAGGCTCTTCTCCTGACTTGTACAGGATATGAATATGCAGTTTTTCTTTACAGAACCACCTTCCCATGATGCAGAAATAACAGTACTCATAAAAGTGATATTACAGTAAATGCAATCCTCTATCAAAATGCTAAATACTTAGTAACCCCAGCCCAAATAATTCTCTTCTTTTAGACATGCAGTCTGTGAATGACCTACTGGGATATCAACAACCATTGCTAAACTCTAGAACCACAACCTACCACATGCTAGAAAAGCTGTGCAGATTTAATGGAAGAAAGCTCATCTTACAAAAGCACACGCCAAATGCAGGCAAGAAGCAAGCTTTAAAGCTTAGCTCTATTGACCTCATCGAAGTGGTTTAAGTGGACCTACATAAATTCAGATGATTTAGGAGTATTAGTGATTTTGACTATTTTGACTGAAAGGACACTGTAAAATCCTGTCATTTTATAATCCTTGGTGTTCTAAATGTGGCTGAAGCTGAAAAGAGAGGATAGTTGTGCAAGATTCTGGGAAGGGTGAAGTACGTTCAATTTTAATGAACTCTCCCACAGCAAAAGCTCTTCACTTGACTAACCCTGAAAGTTAAATTGTCCTCACTAAAAGCAGTTCCATTTCCTACCAGGCAGGTCAGCCTACGTTCTCTTCCACCTATCCCAGGCAATTGCCACCCTTTATAGTTCTCCATTTCCTTGTACAGCATTATGCCATCTGCTGCCTCAACAAGTCAAAAGGCAGAGGTTAAACAGAGTTATAAAGGCATCACATATAACATGAAACAGCAGAATGCCGGTTTGACTAAACATGTATTTGATTTTCATAAGCAACCCAAGCAAAAGTACAAGAAAAAGCTAATCAGAGTATCTCTACACTGATTGATGAGTAAATCATAGATCCCCTCTCACTCTCAAGACATAATACACTTCTGTCACACTGACAGAAACAGGCTGGCAACACACAGAAATGCTTAGGCATACAACAGTGATTTAGTATCAACACATTCAACCAGCAAGTGTCTGTGCTCCCACAGCCATATGGCTGGCCAGTAGGGACTTCAGAGGTGTTTTTTATTAATACCAAAGTACCCCAAATTAGTTAAGCTTTGTAAATGTCTTATCAGCTTTTTCGTTTCTTCTGTTTGTTTACTATGTCCTGTCTTAGTAAACGGTAAAGTAGACATTGGTGGTAAATTTAAATGGGTTAAATTCCCTAGTGTGCAGGGAAACAGATCAATGTAATCAATTCCCCTCAACCTTGACTTACGCCTGTTTGGGGATTGTTCCAGCCTTTTAAGGCTTTTGCTAAGGGAACTGTACCAGCTGGTAGCATAATGGTAGCACCAACGTAGGCTAAAGCAGCGAAGAGATGTTTTCTGCTAAAACTCCATTGGCTGAAGTAGGACAGTTCTGAGTAAATGGTTGGGGTTTTTTGCATAGAATTAGTGGACCTGACTAGCCACCTTTGATGTTGGTCACATGCTCCTCCTCTTCCCTCCCATACACGTAAAAAAATAAATCTCTCTAAAACCGGAATAGAAACAGTCTGCTGCTAGAGTAGGGAGGCATACGTGAATCTAGAATATTTCTTGTTGATGTGTAACTGCCTCTCAAATACTGCTATTTGAACCTTGTTTCTTCCAGAGATATTTCTGGCATATCTGTACCCGTAAACCACCCTGAAGGAGACAGCTAACATTGTTCCAGATCTCTTGTTGGTATTATTCTTGTTGGTTTAGTATGTGAAATGAATGCTATGAACATTTACTGGATAAATAGTCATTAAATACTAATACTTTTGTGGCCATGATTTGGGCAGCTGCCCTGCACAGAAGAACGGGAGAAGGTGTAGCTGTACAGCTACCGCACAACTGACCTCAGGTGCCAGCTCCCAAATGGACACTGTTAATGGCATGGTTCAAACCTTTCATCCTCAGGTTAGTCTGAACCCATTGCTACATCAATAAATTTCTGTGGAAGAACTATGCTTAAATCTGCTTAAATAATTAACTCCTAGATTTTGAAAGCATGGGGATCGGAGGTAGAATTCACCTGTTTTCCTGGGATGGGCATTTTGTTTCCCCAAATGTACATTTGGGGGAAATTCTAAAAGGAAAAAAACCCCACATCCCAACTATTCCTCTGCCATACAGCTGTTCATGTATGAGTGACACAGCTTTCAAGCAGACTGGTGGGGCAGGAGTGTTGGAAAAATCAGGTTGTTTTATGACACATGCATGCATAAATAGTTCCTAAAGGGAAAAGCTTGGATTTCTGTGAAATTGGTTACTTTTGGTCTTATGACTGCTAGGTTCATGGCTAAGAAGCATGTGTAATGAATGGCCAGCTTCATTGCAAAGTGGCGCTGTTCCCATTACAGGTACGCTGAAGTGCCACAGCTTAAAAAAGAATGAACTCTAATATGTAAGCATGGTAGAAGAATATGTCTGAAATGCCAGCCACGTTTCATTCCCTTGACTAAACATACATCAGTGCATCAACCAAAAACTGTAACCTTATTAAGAACTTAGCAAAGGTTTTCCCATAGCTTCAGTTACAATTTTGTAAGCAGAGTGTTAACTGAAGCCAAGTAGCCAAGGCATCCCTAATGTCTGCTACCTGCAAGACTGGAGAATTTAGCACTGTCCTGGAATAAGATACTGCTCTGGTTGGTAGTGTGCAAAACCCTGAATAAACCCTAGCCTATTAAGCTCAATAAGTAGAAGACTAAAAACAACAACTGGAAAGAGACCCACATATGCAAATGCAAATGTTTTTATTTTCAGCATTTTAATTTTACCAGACTTTTTCAGCTATTTTTCTCCTCAAGTATGTACTCCACCTTTATTAAGACTGTTTCACATGAGGCTTTTCCACTGACTATGTCTTTTGGAGTATCCAGAAAGTATTGGTCTGTCTCTCCGATCTGTTTGTGAAGCCAGCTTTAGGTTTTAGTTAGCTGGTACGACCATCTCCCAGGAGAGGCAGAAGTACATACAAAATTCTATGTATCTTAAGGAGAGCTAGTTGTTGGCTCATTCTCTAAATCCACCAGTAGCATTTCATGCTGTATTTGCTCGCATATGTCACTAAGCTTTACAGAGACATATCATCTAGCTCTTTGTATTGTACAGAGCTGAACCACTTTGTCAGGGAATGGGGAGAAGCACTCTTTCTGGTATATATTATGAGTGCTTTGTTGCATTTAGAGAATAGCAGCCAGTCTGGTAATAAAAAAGCTGCTATAGAGGAATCAGAATAACTGTGGAGGAGCAGAGAGAAGCACGTCAATAGTCCTTCCACAGCCCAAGCAATTCTAATCAAAAAAACTAAGTTATGGGTAAAAACACCAAAGAACTGATAAGCCACAAGCATAAGGCAATATACAAGCTAGCTTTGCAATGACAGTAAGCCTGTCACATTGGGCTGTACACTATTCAAAACACTTAAAATTTATTTTAGAAACTTGATGAGAAAAATGTGTAAGACACATTTAGATCATCCTGATTAGGAAACAGTCCCAGTTCAGCCATCACAGAGGAAACAAGTGCCTGCAAGGTGTGAATCTCACTCAGAGATAAGTGCAAAGAGTGGTTTTTTCCTTATCTGTCTACACTTGAGGTTTGCACCACTGATAGTGGATCGTGACCACTGACAGCTGAATTACAAGTCTTAGAAGGAGTTTCAGATTCCTTGAGGTTACAGGGGCAAACTCAGCATTTACAGGGTCTGCACAGTCTTTACAAACTTACTGTTCATGGAGTCTGTAGAGCATACAATGATGGACTATTTTCCCCACAAATTTTCATGTATGAAATTAGAGACTTTTTTTGAAGGTGTAATATTCTTCTCCTTTTACAGTTGTTGAGTTGGATGAACACATCCTGCCATTAGGTAACTATTGCAGAAGGCAACAGAATAGGTTTTGACTGTGCTGTGTGCAGACAGCATACAAAGCAACTGGAGCTCACAAAATACAAATGTAATACACAAACATGAAACATCATGTATTAACTGTACCCTGAACAGCTGAACTGAGCAACTGAAACCCAGAGGTGTGTCAGCTGAGGTCTCAAATTACGAAGGGATATTATCAGTGCTTAGCTGCATGTAGGGAACAGCAACCAGTCCAGTAATAAAAAAAAGTCACATTGAGCAACTACTTACTGGAGCATTCATGTGTAAAAATTCACTTGTACACAGGCTAGATCACAGAAGCTCTGAGGAAGAAAGGTGATGACAGGAGGAAAGTGAATTAGAGTACAAGATTTATTCTGCAGTTTATACCTTGGAAAGCAAAGAATTACACAAATCTGCAATCCTGGAGTGCTGCTGTACTTTCTGATGATACGGGTATTATTCTACTGAAAAATAACATGCATTTCTCCATGTGGTCACTATGGAATGACTTTCACAATGGATAAAGCACGGAACTGTAAGTCCAAGTCCTACTCCTGCTTCCACTGCAAATGACTTGAGCAAATAACTTAAATATTTACAGTGCTTTTGCTTCCACTGCTGTAAAGTAGGGAATACTAACAACACATATAAAGACACGGTTACCAGTCTGCATAATGCTTCCAAAATTCTGTTATAACTCCTGAGATTTCTCCTTTCCTCCTCTGTAACTCTCCTAGAAGTCTACGGTTCAGCTGGTTTTGCTGGGAACAAGTTGCCCCAATTTTTTGGCACCCTTCTCTGGATTACATTTCGTGACGCACACAGAGTGGATCTTCCATGAAGAATTGCCAGGTCTGTCTCACAGTATGCCCTCCCACCAGAGGTGCTCCCTCCTGCCAGGCCCTTCAGGTTGGCTACAAAAGCCCGCCAGGCAGCAAGACAGCACAGGCTGCTGACGCACTGCATCGTGCGGGAATTGATTCTTTTCGTAAAAAGTGAAGAGGCACAGTACATTGCCCAGGACAGATAAGTGGGAGCTCAGCCCCATTCTGAAGGGTCCTTCACACAGATTCACTTATTTTGATGCCGATTTCATAACTTTGACAGGATTATTAGTAGTGGTCTAATTTTCTTTTTTTTTTTTTTTTCAAATGTTAATACTGTACCTGAAGCAAGTGGTAGAGGTTAAAATACAGAAATTTCTAGGCGTGAAATTCAGAACAATCTGACATCGCAGGTATTTTGCATTGTTAGTTGATGTTACCTTCAAAATGAAGGTGTTTAAAGAAATCCTGTTCTCATTTTTTCTAATGTTGAAAAGCAATAACTTAATAACAGTCTGCAAAGCATGACCACACTCAAAAGTTAATTTGCTTCTGTGAAACTGGCATGTTTAGAAGACTTATTGTTGGACACAAATATATAAGTGCATCTTGTGTTCTTCATGACTCTATTATACCTGGCATTGCCATTGAAGGCTCACTGACAGGAAGGTCAAAAACTCTATGCTTGGGCAACTGCAGCAAAGTAATTCCCATGAGCCACAGCTTCAAAAATGTAATTTTATTTAAAGAATGAATGTTGCAGTATTAACTCCTCCTAGAGTGGAGGAGAGCTAGCGAGACTGGTTATACAGCAATAGGAACAACCAGTAATTATATTTAGACACCCCAGGGTGGGCAGTGATCAAGTACAACACTAGTATTTTTATAATTGTATTCCGATTTCAACTTTTAAAATCTCTTTTTTCAGATTTAATTTGAGATAGGAAGGGTATACATTAAGGCTGTAATATCCCAAATATGGTTATCAGGTAATAGCTACAGTGCAAGGAGCAGGCAAAATCCCTAAAACCAGTTTGTCAAAGTGTTGCGGTAGCATTTGCCAGTAACAGGTTCTTCTTCAGATGCAACAGGGTTGTCAGTCTGGTTCATTTAGTCTTAAGCTCACCACTGCACTGAAATTATAAACTGATTGTGAGCTGAGGGGGAGGAGAAACATAAACATAAAACCCAGCATACCTGACACACAAAAGGCTCATTTCTTCCTCAATCAACAGAAATAGAGAGGATGAAGCCTCTCTAGATTTTTTTGTAACACAGTTACATTAAAAATAATACTTTAAAAAGTTTCAGTGTTTGGCAAATCAGATTGATATATGCACCCAGTACATTTAATACAGTTTAACTTCTAAAATGCTGGTTTTGTACACTAGGGTTTCACTGTTTGAGTTCACCTTAGTCTAGTAAACTATTTTTCTAATATGTAGAAATATACAAATGTACACATAAATCAGAATCCAATGGACCATGTTCTCCAGGAAAGCAAAAGCTAATTCCAAGTTTAGAGCCAAGACTGTGTTTAAGTGTAAATTAATCTGTTTAAGGGATTGCCCAATTCCCCAAAGGGAAAAACTGCAGTAGTCTCCTGACTGCTGATTATAAGTCTTGGACTTAATCAGAGTTAAGTCACTTGGATTTAATCTTGTCCATCCTGACACTCACACTCACACCACAATTCCACAACACACTGGCTTTGACAGCAGTGCCAAACTCAGGAGTTCCTGTTCCCTTTTCTCCTCTTTCTGCCATTCACTCTGATCCCTACACCTCGGTGCTCCACACCCTTGTAGTGCCAACACAACTCTGAGATCATGCTGTCAAACTCAGTAAGCAAACTGATTCAGGTGAAAGAGAACCCCCTTCTGCATGTCCTCCACCCCACAAAAACACACGTGCATTTGTGGCCTTCGCAGATTTTTTTTTAACTAGAGATAAGAAGGGAAGCTTTTTCATAACATAAGGAAAAGAGGACAACAAATGGAAAGAAACATGCGTGTATCTCAAAATGAGGTTTAATTCAAAACTTCATTTATTCACCTGCAAGTTGGGGTCAGATCCTCTAGCCTAGTAATAGAATATTTAGCCTAAATGATACAGGTCTCCCAGGATGCAAAAGCATGATTAGAGGAAGAATACTGCACCTCCTGCTAATGACAGCTTCTCAAAAGATGAAAGACTGGACAAAGTTGTAAGCAAACAAAAAATTAAAATAGTAAAAGGAACGGTGGAGGGGAATTCCTGGGGTGACGACGACAAGAATTAAGGCCAGGCTGTGAGTGAATCTTGTTGCTGATCGTTTTGAGAACTTCACACACTCCTGGAAGCCTAGAAGTAGAAGCACTTGCCCAAAAGATAGAAGGGCTGAACTAGTCTAGGCAGCTATCATCTCCCCTTGAGTCCCAGAGCAGGCATCTTCTGGAGTGTGGCCAGCATCAGCATGTGTGACCAGTGGTCCTTACCTGGTGTCGATAGTTGTACCAGCCGTTCGAACCTGCAACAATCACCACCCAGTGCTTGCCTCCATCTTCAGGTTCTTCCATGGGGAATGTGCTGATGCCCAGAGCACAGCACAGCAGCACAATGACTTTCAGTATCATCTCTCTTCTTTATTTACTCCAGGAATGGGAGAAAAAAAAAAAAAAAAAAACCCTAATGAAAAAGTTTGAGAGAATTAGATCAGAGGACATCAGTCAAAAATAAAACAAACACAAATCAAACATCAGTAGTGTCACAACTGGAAGTTTTTCTTGCTTGTGGGTTTTTTTTGTGTTTTACAGACCATTCAACCCACAATACAATTTCTGGTCATATCTTCTTTTAGCACCAAGCTGCTACTAGTTATAGGAGTTTTCTGTCAGCTTTCAAATGTGACTGAAAGCAATTTTGAATAGGACAACCAAGTCTTTCAACTCCCTCTGGTTGCTTTGTTCTATAACAGCTAGTCATGAATAAGCCTCAAATACAGAGCAAGCCTCACTATTAAGTATTTCACAGATAAAACTTTTTCAGATTTGTAACTATTCTCTTGGCCTCCGCTTATGTAGTTCCTGGTTTCCACTCGCTGGCAATTAGCCCATTATTACTGAGTCAAATCCCAGCTGATATAGGCACAAGGATGCATAGACATGGAGAATTGCTTGGGAGCTGGAAGGTCAGAGCATCACAAAAGCTCTCTGTGCCTGCAAAGCCAGAGAGGGTGGAGAGGGGCTGTGCCGCTGTTCTGCACAAGACACAGCCCTAACTGCTGGGGCTGGGGGGAAGTGCAGACTCGGAGAGCCACATGCTATTTGTGCAACCTGTTATGCTAAGTGGAGAGCAGATGTGAAGCGGTACCACATGAAAGAGTAGCATTTTCGTCTCTTTTGCACAACGGTTAAGTGTTTGCACAAGGTGCACAGCGAGAGAATCGGGTCTGAGCCTGTGGCGTCAAATTCAGAAAAGCAGAGCCAGAGAGGAGGTTTGAGCCCATGCAGAAATGGCTCTTTCTACTTTCTTGACAGGACTGTAAGTAGTGTCCCCACTAGTGAACTTCCTGAGTACCTTGATTGTCTGATAAAGTGTTTGCTATAAAAGCAATCTGGCCATATCTAATCAAAGGCTTGCTTTTGACTGGGTTTTTTTAGTTTGGTGTGGTTTTTTTGGGGGGGAGGGGGGGGAGGGGGGCAGGGGGAAGAGGAGGTATGTATATTGGTCATAGTCTCAGGTCTGCTGCATCAAATGTGTCCTCATAAAGCAAACTCCCTTGAAGAATTGCATGCTCTTGGCACATGCACAATTACATACTTCCTCGTGCACTGAGCGAGATGAGGTTTTACACTGGCCTCCTTACAAAAAAAGAGATTCTGGAGGTTGATCATTGCCAATGCACATTGAAGAAGAGGTGGTATAGTAAGAGGCGGAGCAGTCTACTTTAGCATGGTTTTCTCTGCAATAAAAGCTGGAAACTTCCAAGCCATATAACACAGTCACAAGGCACAATGTGACAGATACCATTAAACCAAGTAACTACACAGTACCTAAGTCAGTCTCAGTTCCCCACAGACAAAACCATCCACCTGCAGCCACTCAAATGAGGCTGAAACAGAGAAGTAGCCAGCTCATCTCCAAAGCAGCTGTGTTCAGTGAAGACTGCTAACGTAATATGTACGATGGGTCCTTCCAAGACTGGATCTACTGGTCACTAAGATTAAGTCTTGCAGGCAGTGGTATGAAAAATAGATTATTTATATATTTTTGGAAGGTTTTTTTTTTTTCTCTCTACTTTGTGCTAGCTCCATTAAAAGGGAAGGAAGTCATATTAGCATATCAGCTCCCATAGAGCTGCTACCACTCTGAAAAACTCCAGAACAGAAAGGAAAAGACAGGACAAAACATTAAGTGCTGTCACACCGCTTCTTCCAAAAATTCATTTGAATCTAGGAAACTTATCTTTCAGGAATAAGCCACTCCTGCCACTGCCTACAAGAGTGAGATTTGGGACAGAGAACAATACATGATAACTTATGGTTTGTTGAATTATTAGCTACTTCAGCAGTTAAGCGGATATGAAGGAATAAGCAGAATTTTTCTGCCATTTGATAGACAGTTACAATCTCTCATGTTGAGCTGCAATTGTAAATTCTTTTCACTGTTGTCACCAGGGACAGGTGGCTTTGTATGGCAACACTGCCTTGTCTATCTTGTCACTTGTTCAGATCATTAAGACAAATAACATACGAACAACTGCACTGAAGATATGCTGTGCTTACAACAACCACAAACCCAGCCTATTCTGCTGCCTACAGTGCAGCTAAGACTCAGACTAAGTTGTTTAAAACTTTTGTAAAGCGCCACAATATGCCATGGCCCAACAAGCCTATTCATTCCCAATATTCAGTTTCAGGCACATCTCACTCCTGAAATATTAGACAAGAAAATCAATGTATTTTAGATTATCTGCTTAGATGATTGATTTAGAAATCTTAACTGAGTTTGACTTACTGGAATATGGAGAAGAATTTAATGCAAACAGATCCCTCAGAGCTCAGTATCTGTTTCATCAGAAGAAACTTTCTTCCATGTTCATTAAAGCACAATTTTTCATTCCTCCAACTAAAAACATTACTTCTATTTACATGAATTGGAAACAGTTTGATGGGACTGTCTTTCCTGACAAGTTCACACTCCAGACTATACTAACGCAGATCTATAGCTCTCAGTACCGCAGCCAGTACCTCTGCACAGGGCTGTGCTGTGTGGGACACAGGTGTACAAGGTACCAGCCCTACATTCTGCCTGCAAACTGGCCCACAACAGAAAAACCCAGGGCCAGATCAGGAAAGAGGACTTAAGTTATTAAGCCCCTCAAGCAGTCCCTCCATGAGGAATTCAACAGACTGCCATGTAGTATGCAGGTATCCGGATCCTCAGGTTTCTCACCTCTGCTGAGACAAAGTTGTGAATGATGCAGAAGGCCCAGGAGAAAAAACAAAAACAAACCGAAACTCCAAGAAAACATTTGCACTTTATTAGAAAACCACATATATTTTGTCATGGGTTATTTAGAATAGAAAATAACTCCTCTTTTATACTAATTAATGACATATAATCCCACTTATCTGTCTTTTCCTATACTATAATTAAATCAAATTAACACCAGAAAGAAGGGGGGAAAAAAACCCTAGACATACCACAATGCACTAATAAGCCATGATTAATAGATGCTCAGCTCCCCAAGGTTCTCCGAGTGGCATTTAAAATAGGTTTAACCATTAAACACATGTGCAGTGCGAATAGGTCTTTCATTGCGTGTTTCCAACTACAAAAAAACCCAAAAACCAACACCAAACACCACCCCACCCCCCTCCATATTTCTGCTTGTTTTAAAGAAAGCCGCTTGCGTGCTCAGGCAGGCAATTTAAAAGATTGTGTTCTGGGTTATGTCGAATGAGTTCTTGACCTACAACTTGAGAAGAGAAAGTTCCCATCACATGCTATGTCTTCAGGTCATATTCAAAGAGAAACCAGCTCAGCTGACCAGCTTACCGCAGGTACATAAAAAGCCTTTTCCTGAAAACAAGGAATCAAAGATCTGTCACACAATCCTAAATACATGCAGAGTTAGACTATATGGAAAAGCTGAAAATTCATTATAAAATCATTTTAGAGCTTTGGCTGACCCCCAAAATATGAGATGAGATGTGATGTGATTTGATGAGCTCCACCTCGTCTTTCTGGTAGAAAAGTGAATTAACTTTGCTTTGGAGACCACGTCAGGAAAAAGGCACATGTCTCAGACATAGTGGGTTCAGCATCAGACCTACACATGCAGAACCACAGAGCATGTACGCACACAGGTAGGCTGCTGCAGAGTTTGCACAGTCCCTGGAAGAAGCATGGCCAGAACTGGGTGGCTCTTGCCAGAACAATTCACTCAGCTCTTAAAACCTGTTTTTCCTGACGGAGGTACCTTGACTGCTTCCCATTACATGGCCAGTGCACATCTCTGAGTAGGTAAGAGAGGGATGCTTAAGAAAGACCACATCTGGAAGTGGCCAGCTGCTGCTAGAACAATTCTTCTGGTGAACAGCCAGTTCCCAACTTTCCTTTGGGAAAACAGTCCAGTAAAAAAAAATAAATCAAAAATCTTATAACAGGATACCACCCTAAAGAAAGAGGTTTGAGTTGATCAAAATACTTTCCACTAGTGTTTAGAGCGATGCTGACACTTTGGTAGCTTAAACTTCAAATAGCTCAAGCACAGCCTCTAAGAACTATAAAAATGGAAACAGTATAGCCATTTTCCCTTCCTGTGAAATAAGTGAGTTAACAGTAATCTTGGGGAACAGCCTTAAACTAATCCAGCTGATCATTCCAGTTTTTCTTGGAAATCCTAATTTCTTTTCAGGTGCTCTTATGATGACCACTAGGCTTTGAGTTTTCAGAATCAACTCACAATCCCTTTTCCCACACAGTGCTCGCATATTGCCTGTCACTGTAATATTTAGATGCTGATTTCCACAAAAATCTGTGACTCATGATAGCCCTCCTCACAGGAAACTAATGTCTGTAGTTCTCTCTCAGCAATGTTCTGTCCACACGTTGTGCCGGCTGCTACGTGAACTGAAGTGCCTAAACCCGTGATTAAGCTCCTGTAGAATTAGTCTGATTTTCTTTATGCACTTGCACGGCAGAACGAAAAAGTCTTTTTATCACTGTGAACTCCAATAAGATAAATTTTGAAGGAGGTTATGGTCTCTGTTGCAGAATAAATTCTTTACAAAGTCTACTAGCAACCATTTTATAAATCAGCTTCATTTGATTAGAACTTGTAGTAAATAGTTTAGTACAGCTACTGAAGATGTAGAAGTCACTTGTACTGTAAAAACAAGAATTTGTACTCATGTTAACTCAGAATGGTTTAAAACATTTTTAAACGTTATAGAAGTAAAGTTATTTTAAATAAAGTTCATTCTACTGTTTGCAGATTTGTTTCTCGGCAGCAGAGACATGGCACCATTTACGACAGAAAGAAAAAAAAAAGTCACTCCTCAGGCTTCCTGGGATGGTGACAATCTAATATACCTGGTTCATGGATTATTTTTTTTCCACCCAAGCACTTCAAAAAACCCAGATTCAAATTTGGCAGATTTAAAGGCTTCAGTAAAACTGCTTCAGCTGTTTACTTTCATATCTGTCTACAAATATAAAAAGCCTCTGCAATCACATTCTGATGGTAGAAAAAACAACTACTGCAACACTGCATGAATAACTTTATTACATTGCATGATCCAGGGTGTGGAGGCTGGAGGGTAGAAGAGTAAGTCAGGCAAGGGTAAGTATTTCTGATCAACAAACATGGAAATGCTTGGAGCATGGACAGAATGAAATTCTGGAGAACTGATTACACAGCAAGTCTGAGATTCCTGCGCTCCAGCTGTCTTTTACTATGGTTTATCTCAGCGTTTCAGATCTTCGCTGCAATCTTTGTTTTAACCCCCAAAGGCAGACACCCAGCTCAGTGTTGTCCCATCCTAATTAGGCGGTGCTATTAACTCCGAGCAGACCTTCACGTTACGGCAAGGTTCTCGCCCAACTATAAATAGCTGTAGCCACAGCTACATGACGCCTTTCGGGCATCATCGGCTCTCTGCAGAAAGCCCATAAATTCTTACTCCATCGTTTGCCCCCGTTAAAAACGCATTACCGGGACTCAATCTGTGCTGCTGCTGTCGACCCCCCCTCCCCGCCCCCGGGACCTCCCTTCTCCCTCCGGCGCCAGCCCCGAGCGATGCCCCTCTGAGCGAGCCGCTCGGACTCCGCTCCCCGCTGAGGCCCTTCCAGAAGGGCGAGCTCAAACGCAGCTCCCGAGCCAGAAGGCCCCCGCGACAGGGGGGACAACTGTGCCCAAACCCCTTTTATTAAGGGCACCACCGGCGATGCAGCCCGGCGCTCTGCAGCAGCGCCCACAGGGCACCGGCGGAACGGCGGGCTGACCGACCCCGGTCCCAGCGCCCCCAGGGTGGGGGTCCGGAGGGGGGGTGCTGCAAATCGGCCGAACCGCCGCCCCGGTGGGCCCGACCCGCCGCCGCCAGCCCGGGGCGGCGGGGCACCGGGGGGGGGGCTCGCCGGGCCGGGGGCACCCCCCCGCTCCCCCGCTCCCCCGCCGCCAGCCGGCCGGCCCTGAGAGAACCCTCCCCGGACAACGCGGTCCCGGCGCCCAGCACGGCCCCGCCGGCCCTTACCGCGCTGCCTGCGGAGGTGTCGCCGCCGCGGCCGCTGTGAGGGGCCGCGACCGCGGGCCGCGGCGGGCGGAGACTGGCCCGGCCAATGGGGGCCGGGCGGAGGAGCGGCCGCACAGCCGCCCGGCCGCACTACGCGCCCCAACAAGCCCCGGGCGGCCCCGCGCCTGAAGGCCCGCGGGCCCTGCGGGCAAAGCGCGCTGGGAGTTGTAGTCCCCCGGCTGCTCGGCGAGCCGGGCGGCCCCGGGTGCCCCTGGGGGAGCGCCTCGCCTGGCCCGGGGAGCCCGGCTGGGGCGGGGGAGGGTTGGAGGCCGTACCCGCCCGGGGCCGTGGGGCCGTGGGCCCACGAAGGGGCCGGGCCGGCTGTGCTGTGCTGTTGGAACTGTCCTGCTGCTGTTTCGGGGCAGGATGGAGGCAGGAGGCCCAGCGCGGGAAGGTGGAGGGATGTGTGGAAGGGTAGCTCATGAAATGACGGCAGAAAACTGATGTCCCCGCGTCGGCCGGGTGCATTTCAGCCGAGCTGGCCGGCCGAGCCCTGGCTTCTCACTGCAGCCCGTGCCTGCCCTTGCTCGTGGCCTGCTCCCTCCTGCGCGGGAGTGGCTCAGGTACGGGACAGAGATCTGCACAGAGCAGTAGAGAGAGGTGTTGGGCGTTGGTTACGTACGACAAAAAAGCCTGAGAAACACTGCTGTAAAGTCGTCTCCGTTTTTAATGGAAGAAAGAGAAGCAAAGACTCTTTTTGAAAAGCAAAGGCACATGCCCTTTGCCTAATAAACCACACCGAAAGGAGCACACCAGCTTCCCCCTTGTAAGCTGACTATCTGGTTAAAAAGCCCAAGTTTGCATTTTGTTACCAAGCATGTCTTTGAATGTCTGCAGAAAGCCCTAGTTTTGCTCTGAGTTTGCCATTTGCGTTATTTGCACTGTCTCAGCTTTCCTTATGATCATAAATGTGTAAGGTCATTACAAGTTAATCATCAGTACTTTTCTAGAAGTTGGAGTCCCCAGTAACCTGGCATGCCTCCTGAAGCGGTCAAGCTGTGAAAATTTGGTTTGGTTCAGAGATGACATTTTTGAACTGACAAAGACCATTATGCTGATTACCCAACAGGAAAAAACAAGCCCTTAACCTTCCTTTCCCCTCAATTTGATTTGAGCTTAGTAGCCCCATGGGTTATGCTTATGTTTTGAGTATTATCCTCCAACCCTAAAAGTTATCAAACATCAGTTAAGAGCATCACTGACCCGTCATCCAAGTCCAAAGGTGTTTTTCATATTGTCATAGCTGGGCTACATGAGGTAAGTACACCTTGTGTCAGCTATCGCTTCTAAAAAGTCTAATAATATCATTGCCAAATAACCCAAATAACCTGTCTGGAGATTCCACATTCATTAATCATCAGCAGGATGTTCCTCATTGTGAAAAATAATAGATGGGAAGACCCCTACAGGAATCCTGCATCTCAGTTAAATGTATCAGACAGGTACTGAAGACACTCAGATAATATTCAGATTTTTACTACTGAATGCAGTTACTTCTCTAATGGTGTTAGAAAGTCAGCAAGTCTTCCTGAACGGGGTGGGAAGTTTGTGTAAAGGAAAGATAAGAATGGTACGTGGGCTGAAGTAAGCACAGAAGATTGCTAAGATACAGCTGTGGGGAGTCTCAAACAGAAGTGGGTAGATCTCCTGCAGCAGGGATCCAGCATGACCCTTGAGGCCACTGCTACCATGGAAGAGAAGAAATGAAAGAAATAATGCTCTGTCAATCACACAAACACACATTTTACGGCTATGTAAACAAACATACATACAATCTTTTTAAAAAGACACAAGCACATAAGTAGGTAAAAACATAATGCATTTATGAAACGTTTTGCTCCTTGCTCTGACAGCACTAAAAAGCAAAAGTAGCCATCACCCACATGTCTCATAACAAAACTTCGACCCTCCTGAACGCTGTTCCACCAACCCGCCAAAGCCACACACTACAAATGAGAAGACGCTAGCAAACTTTGAAAGTGTTGACCAAATGAGAACAAGAAAAAAACCAAATGTGAAACTTAAAACCTGCAGATAAGTCTTTCTTAATAGTGCGATTTTACCAACCAAAGATGGGAAGTCCTACAGCCCACAAGGCTGCCATACAGTAAGGGTGGGTAGTTCAGCTCTGATTCTCTTTTGCTAAGAGTGCTCTGAGAGGATTCTGACTCCTACTGACACCGGGCTGGCTTAAAGTGCTGGCATGGTCGTAGTAGTTCTGGTAAAGCACGGGTTTCACCAGAAGAGGTTTTCCAGATTTCTGGCAGAACTCTGGAGATGTTTCAACTCAGGTATTCATGGTACCATGCCACTAGCCTTACAGCTGATGGAATTTGGACTGAAAAGTCATTGGGTTTGCTTTTTAATCTGCCAGGAAAGATATTTGTACAAATGTACAGGACGCCATTCTGGACTGCACGAACATTTCTCCTTTGACAGCATCTGAATAGATCAAGACTTTTTTTTTAATGAGTCAAGGACATTTTTAGCTGGGAGAAAATGGACTGGAATCATGAATTGAGCTCAGGGTATGTACAAGATGCAGAGGTTATACACTGTTAGAGTAAGTGAATGCGAATCAGGTGACTGTTAGATTAAAAACCAGCTAATGAACCATAACACTTCCATAAGTCTTTATAAATTCTGTGGGGAATTTCTCTGAAGAATGTTTTCTACTTCCTGGAAAAATTGTCACCGAATGTTACTGAACTACTGAATACTTTTCAATACTACTGAACTACTTTTCAAAGGAAAAGGTAGAATGAATCCATAAACATGTCCCACATGGATGAATCTGGAAAATAAAAGAGAGAAAAGGATTTTATTCATTAAAAGAGGATTTTTAAATTGTGTGATTCAGTAACACTGTTTAAGAATGCAAGGGCCCAAGACCACACTAGTTGTGTTGGATCCAGAGCTGATTACTGTTATTGTGATACCCAGATGCTTATTCAGCATCAGTTGTATGGAGAAAACAAGGGTTTGGAGAAGAATAAAGTAGGTATGAGGTGATAGCCTCAAATGTCCATACGGTCAGGGAATTCAAGGTAAGGACAATGTGTACTAGAGAAAACAAGCAGGGAGGAGGGAAAAGGGGAAGAAGTCTAAAGGTTAAAAGACTACAAACACTTCCCTGCAGACAGTGGCTTCCAAATAACCTGTGTGACTACGCAATGGGGAACGTATTTAAAAAGTTGTGGAATAAGGTAATGGCCAGCAGTAGGCTTAATGATGTTATTTATTGCAAATTTAGTTCATCGGTATTTTCATACCTATGAAATATCCACTGAAAACTGAAAACAAACGCCAGTTATGAAGTGTATACACCCAGAATAGGATTCTCTGAGCTTTACTTCTGTTGTCTTCTTTCTTCATCTCAGGCAACCGTGGGAATCCTCCTATCTGACTGACATACTTCCTAAACCTCACTGCATGCATCCCCTTGATAATGATGTTTGTCCTGCACACAGTTAATGTCCAAATATGTGATACATTTGTAGTATCAACGTGGGTATCTGCACTCGGATTCCAAACAGTTGAATTACCCGTTGCCACAGACTGGAAGAATGCTCTTTTCTCTCTCTGTTGGTTAAAATACACTTCCCTCCATATTAGATTCAGGCTTGCCCAGTCAATCTACACATTTACAGCTCCAGGATTAATCCATGTAATTCACAGTTAAGGCAGGGAATTGCCAAACTGGCCCAGTGAAGACCTTCCACCCAGCACTCACACTGCCAGCTGCCCCTGCCTTTCGGGCTGGCAGCCTGCTGAATTTTATGTCAGGCTCGTATCTGTTACCCTGCTTTTCAAAACTTCTCATAGTCTATATGGGCCATGTCAGCCAAGAGTGGTTATGAAGATCTTGGGCAGTTATATGGCGCTGGAGTTGCTGAGTTTTTACCGCAGGAGTCAGGGCATGTATGCAGAAGATAAGAGTTTCTTAGTAAAAAACTCTACCTAGAGAGATTCTGCATGCAAACTTAGTTGCCTTGAGGATAGATAAGACCTTTTAAACTTGTCTTCCACAATTCTACTGCCAAAAAGGGAAACATGTATCTTTACTGAGAGAAAGAAAAAGGAGAAACATTTTCAATGTCAAATTAGTAACTGTGAGAGGAGCCAGGTATAATAGAGGTGAACAGCAAAAATGTTCAATTATTTGAAATCTTTTTACTGAAAAATGCCTATCTGCAAACATTTTCACACAAATGTTTTGCCTTATCAAGCTTCAATAAGCATCAAAAAAGAAAGAAGAGAAATGCCATTGGTCTTCCATTCTTTACATCGAACTGCATCCCCCTCTACCCTTTTAGAGCATTATTCTGGGTATCTCGAGTTCTTTTCAACAAACAATGTAGGAAAATGCATGAAGAAAGGCATATGGCTGAATGCAAATTAACCCCCAAATTCTCAAATGGCATTTTACTCTCCAGACTTTGTATTCCCAAAGTTGCTATTTTTTAAATATCACTGAGCACTTTCAGTCTCCTAACTTTGATAAATTCCGGACGTGTCTAGAAAGGCTGTTTCTTATTATAAGAATACTATGCTAATGCTGTCATTTGCATACGGAGAAAAGCAGATAGTGAGGACACTGCAGGAAAAGTTCCATCGTGATTTATTACAGGAAAAGAAATAGTAGTAACAAAAGAAAAGGAAAGCAGTAACAGCAGAATGATTGAAAGAACGTGTGTGTGCATGCTACAGCTGATTTACACTGTGAGAGAAGCAATACAAGCACAGCCTAACTTGGTGTATTTCATTTTGATGCAGAAGAGAGGATGCAACAGTGGAGACAGAGCAACCTTTCCAGGGGGTAAATGAACAGTCGTCTAACTTCAAACATCCCAGCTGTGAGTCAGCTACGTGCTCTAGCCTGCATCCGTTGTGTTGCACCCCTGCACCTGGTGTGTGTACTCATGTACCCACAGTTACGGTACTAACTAGAGTTAAGAATTTCCATCATTTCATGTTCAAATGCAGCTCTTTTAAAAGTCCCCTCCAAACTCCTTTCAGTTTACTCTCAATGTTTTCCATGCTAGCTGTTTACAGAAGATTTGCTTTTCAGTTTATAAATCATTCAGCCAAAACAAAAGGTGTGTGTTTGTGCAAAAAGAAACAGAATTGTGCCTCTGTTTACAAATTCTGTAGCTGAGATGTTCTTGAAACAGCATGCTTTGAAAAATTCTATTAACTATTAAAGAAATTAAATGAAAAAAATCTTTGAAGGCCTTTTAAATGCAAAGACTGCAAGTGACCACCATTGGCTCAGGAAGTGCCTGAGTCAAAATCCCAGGGAGAATGTAGCTGAGAAGTATCTCCTGTCCTGTTCTTATACCTTCCCTCATCGCCTGCAGTTGGCCGCTTTCGGAGAGGGATTTGTGCTTTGATTGGCACAGCTGCACAAATATAACCGAGAGGAATTACTATGTTCAAACCATGGCCATGACTCTTTGCTGTATTTGTGAGAGGCCAGTGATAGTTGGACAAGTTACATACCTTCAAAACCCAGAACTATGTTGAAGGCTGGTGATGAAAATTCTCTGAAAAGTTCATTAGCACTGAGCATGATCT
The DNA here is from genome assembly GCA_034008185.1 of Gorsachius magnificus. NCBI lineage: Eukaryota > Metazoa > Chordata > Aves > Pelecaniformes > Ardeidae > Gorsachius > Gorsachius magnificus. Next base: position 52,589,730 of record CM067086.1, read on the forward strand.
GTCCCTGGCGTTTGTACATTTTGACCAGACCAAACTCGCTTTGCTCTGTTCAAGTGTGGAAAAGGACTTCCTCTTTAGTTCCTCTTCACTGTACCTCAATTCCCCATCTGGAACGTAAGACTAACACCACTTGCCTCAGAGGCCATGGGTGTGTGAACCACAAGTCATGGGCTAATGTGACAGCTTGGGTGAATGTAGGCTTGCTTGTGAGGGTAGGTGGGGTCATGCAAGGTAGCTAAAGGAAGAGGTTAGATACCTTAATTTGCCATGGAGTACATGTGGGCACATGGGCAAATAGCGTAGGGCTGCAACTTTTCACCTGAGCTTTTCCTGCCGTAACCAATTTCTCTGCCCATGCTCAGCCATGCAAAGTCATAGACAGCAGTCATACAAACTTATGGGGCAAGTTCAGACCTTTTTATTCAGTAATGCATTTGAGTGTGAATGGCATGAGACCACATACTGAATGTTGAGAGTGAAATAAAAGTTCAAATGACAACTCATCCAGTGGCCACCACGTTATTTTCCAATCCTTGATATTTGGTATATTTTCAATATATGGCATGAAGCAAAGACTTTAGTCCAAATATGTAGCTGTGTAATAATATATCATGACACATAACGCAAAAGAAGGCTGAATTAAGGTGATGTGACCAACTTTTTTTTTTTTTGTTGCTCTATTTTGCAATTTTTATGGTTTTCAGCACATTTTAGTATAGACAATAACTGCCAACCCCTCTTTCAATATACTTAGAAAAGAGTATCTGTTTTGCCTCTGCTACCTAACAATTTCCCTTCATGGACAATGAAAAACCTGGGAATCTGCTCAAAGTGGAAAATGGATATTTCTAAAAAGAAATCATTTTTAAAAGAAATAATTTTGTCAACTGCAAAAACTGCCTCTTTCTTTCACTAAAAAAAATTAAAACTAAAGCCCCAATTGTTTTCTTGCTATGAATTTTGAGGAAGTGATTTAATCTTGCTGTGATATAGTTATCATGGCAGGTATTTTCTAGCTTTGTTATTTAAATCTCCTTACAGTGAGAGCTATAATAGGAAAAATTAATGTGTGCAAATTATTGGTGAAAATTACTTCTACTTTGAATATGAATAGGGATCTAAAGGCTTTGTACAGAGAGTCTAATTTTTCATCTACAGCTAGATATGAGTCTCTTTACTTTTCATGCTCACAGCCAGAGAAGTGCAGCCAGAACCTTTCAAACTATGCAGCAGCCCGTGTAGCATATCAGACCAGGGCCTGGACTCTGGGGAGGGCACGTGTAAACTGAAAAGGCACCTCTTAAATTTTTGGTGGTAGTTAATGAAGCTGCATGCCCCTTGCGACACAACTAAACATTCTCACCACTCAGCCTAGCAGTCACAGGATGCTTGGAAGGAGCTGTCGATACAGCAGACATAAGGGGTATTATAAATACATCAGTGAAACAGGCAGCAAGTTCCCTTTCCTTCCTCTTTCTTCCCTGCCACCCTGCAAATCCTTGCAACCTCAGAGAACATCAATTACTGAAATAAAAATACAGACCTCAAAAAAGCACCAAGGAAAGAAATATCACTACTCCAGATTTCTCTATATTATTCAGGGTCTAAACCATTAAACTTTCTGGTTGTTTTTTTTTTGGGGGGGTGGATTTTGTAAATGGAAACTTTTTTGAGACTATCAGGAATTGTGAAAATGTAAATGGAACAAACCTTAGTAGTGTTGAAGTAAACTTCATGGCTTCTTGAAGATTAGGCAATTGCAAAGATTACTGATGATACTGGGAGATACTAGATATGGGTAAAAATTGTAGTGGAGTTGCTACATTTTATCAGAGCACTCAGAGGGAATAAATGTGTTTTCCAGGTTGCACATAAAGCATGATTGTTTTTATGGAATGATTCTATAAACCAGCAATTCAATATAAAATCTATACAGGACTTAAAGGACTGAGTTACCTCCACTCCCACCCAGTCCCTTTAGCAATACGGGATCACACTTTTAAGATTTTGTGTTAACAGGGAAAGAGGGTTGCCATTGAATTTACTTCAAGGTAGATAACTATGTCAACTGCAAGAAGTGGTAATTCTCAGGTTCTGGGCAGTTCAGTCGTGGTCCTGGGAGTCTGCCTATGTAATAGGGAATAAAAGACACTTCTTTCCAACCATTTATTCATCTAAACTAGATGACATCTGTGAGATGATGCGGTCAAACAAGCACCATGTGATGGCTGTAGAGTGGCCTAGGATGTATTAAAATGTGCATTGAATTCCATTTGCTGCTTGTATATCTCTACTATGGGTATATTTCCTAAAAAGGTTTTCAGACTCTCACTAATGCAGAGAAAACTTGTTAGATGCGGTGATGCAATTAGATATTTTGTGGACTGAAATATGCTTTGTCTGTATCCTCTCTGTAAAATACAGAGATAATCTAGGACATTGGCTTTGGCCCTTCTTGGTTCTTTCCAACATTGGGAATAGTTCTGTTCATGTCACTTTGGCCTTCTGATACTTCACCAAACATTCACAGTCATATGTGAATTTTTCACTGAGGGGATTTGTGATGTGTTTTGAAGACCAAACAAGTGGAATAAAACTAGAATTAATTTGTAATTAATACAATCTCTTAAAAAACCTCCTCTTCCTTATTGGTTTACATGAAAATTAATTGTGCCGCTGCCTGTTGAAATCTGAACAGATGGTACTATAACACTTAAAAACAATTGTGCCACATGCCACAAATGCCTTTAGCTCTAGGATGTTATGATTAACTTGACTGGTCTAGATGAGCTTCTCATCCCACACTGGTGGCATTGGTTGTTAGGGTTTTAAACATTAGGTGAAGATACTCTATATTTTGGACTTCTGTGGGGTCCTGAACTCTTTTTTTCTTAGTGTCTGAGAAGGTTTTTTAATTGAAATTATGATTATGTGCAGCTGAGTCACATGATATAGATGTGAATGTTGTGAATTCATTTGGTTTATTATTTCCGATGTGTTGCTTAATCTGTCATGAGCTAGGATGGGTTTTCTATTAACTCATGCCAGTACTAGTGACGTGAGTGTGTCCTGAATAGGCAGCAGGGCTGATGTCTCCTCCTTGGGTTTAAGTCCTAACGAGGCCCAACGATAATTGATAATTCATATCTGTAGACAAAAATTTTTGAGCCTTTGTCCCACACAGGAGCTCTCCATGATCTTCCCAAACCTTGTGGGTTCCCCATAGGAAGGGGATTACCATGATAAAATGTAAGGAATCGTCTGTAAACCAGAGGAGGCTACTTGATAACAACATTCAGAGTGCCTGTGAATTTAACCACAGAATACTTGCAAGGTGTGATCTGACAAGATGATATCTAGAGCTCTGGGGAAATGTGGATGTAAGCCACCAACCATGCATTCAGTGTTGTAATCAGAAACTCAGGAGGAGAACAGGTCCTCAACAGAGGAGGATCTGAAGTGGCAGGAGCTTTAAGTATTGTCTTCATTCACATTCTTGCTGGTACCTCAGGCAGGAGTAGAAGTTTAGTTGCAATACATTTGTATAGAAGATTGTTTGAGGAAACAAATAAAGGGGGAGGGTGGGAAAAAGAACAACAACAAAAAACCCTAACCTAGTACTATGTACACTTTAGCAGCTACCCTTACTAAGAATAAGCATTTACACAAGAGAGAGAACAGCCATAAAAGCTTGGAAGAGTTCAAGTACTGCAGGTTTTTGGACACTGAGTCACAGATGATGAGAGGGAAAGAAGTTACAGTCACAAGTGTGGGGACATCCACAGTGTGAGAGTAGCTCTAAACAATGCTCGCTGAGGGTCTTCACACAAACACCCCATTTCAGAGAGAGTCCAAATAGTAAAATGTCTATAGACAAGGATATGAGAGGGATCTTGAGCTCTCATATGTAAATCTGACATCAACCAAAAGGTTTTGACTTGAAATAGTGACTGAAAATACTGCCTCTAAGTCAGAGTAGACTTACTTGTTAAGAATAAGTAAATGTGGAGTTCGTTTTGTGAAGGGAATCTGCCATATTATACATTTGCTTTTAGGACTGGACCAATTGTAAAAGAAGAACCATTCCTATTCATTTGCAAATGACGAGCTGTGTTGCTGAAACTATCTCTTCCAAACTTTGCCTTAGCTGACCTGTCTGATAACTGAAGTTGCGAGATAGCCTTCCACAAAATGTTTTTTTCTTTTTCTTCGCTCACCATCATGTGCCTAATATGCAAAATAGATGTCTGGGGCTCCACTTCCCCCTTCAGCTAATGAGTACAGTAATTTCCAGACAGCCAAAACAACATCACAGGAGGAGAAGAGTTCTTTTCTTTTTACCCTACTATAAAAACTGTTCCGAAATTATCTAAAAGTTACTCGCTGCTTACTTCAACCCCCATACACACAAAGCCATAGTAAAACTCTCCTGTTTATGTCAGAAAAGCCAGAATCCTTCCTTCCTCCTGAATGTTCCTTTTATATAATTCATGATAATAAATATGCATAAGTATCACTCACTGTTGGAGCAGTATTTTATTCCTTGTAGGATGTTAGTAGTTTTCACTCAAGAAAAGTAATTTTAAAAGTATTTTTTTTTCCTCCTTTGGGTGCAGGCAAAACTTGCCCAATAGTGCAAATTATCCAAAAAGAGTGCTGAGGGTGTCCTTTATGCCAAGCCCCTTGGTTTCAGTGTGCCTAAGTGCCTTTTTTTTTGTCATGCAAATCTCTGAATCATGGGGCTTTGAAAAAGGAAATGGGCCACTTGAATTGATCATCAGGAAATCAGGAGTTTTTGTGGAAGGGAAACCCAAGACAGAAGAAATCGGGACTTCAGAGTTTAGACTATTTCTTTACTAGTCTCACGACATTCTCTTACAGAGGAATCCCTAAGGATGTGGGAGACCCTTGTGCTAACCTCAACTAAAGTCTCTTTTAAGAGTAGCCATGACACCTTACCTGAACTTAATCTGAAAAAAAAGTTGTGAAACTCAACATATTTACCTGTTACCCAAGTAAGAGTCACAAGCAAGTCCTTTGCTTGCACAGCACCTTTTAAGTATTTTCAGCAGAAATGAGGTGATTAGTGTTGTCGCACGGGACAAATGTACCGAAGGAATGTTGCCACAGGGTAAGGGTGAACATGGACACTGAAACGTCTGATAAATTTTGTGGATCCAGGAGGTTAAAAGGACACTTTTATTATTTTTTTTTTTATTTTTGTTGTGGGGTGTGTGGGGGTGGGTATTTACATCTGGGGGGATCCCTATGTTCCTTGGTCGCCCTTCAGGATCTGGAAGTCATTCCCTTCACATCCTCCCCAAGCTGTGGAGGAGAGAACATAAATGCCCCATGCAGTTTCTTCTGGTCAAAACTCCTGTAATTTATTGGTAATAGCAAGGCCAAGGTGGCCTGGCATCCCGACCTGGGGAGCAGAGACAAGGAGAAGGGCTTCCCGGGCCTGGAGCCCCCCAGGGCACCTCGAACAGGTCACCCGCCATTTCTGGGCAGAGGCAGCGAGCCAGTTTCTGTCAGGTCAAGCAGCCATTTATAAACCACCACCTACTAAACCCCGTGTCAGGAAAGGCAAGATCACTCTTGGCTCTTTTTAACAGCCACGGTGAGACCTTCCTTGGCCCTTCGCTCTGCGGGGCTGGAGCTCCTCCTTGCCATCACAAGGCAGAAGTGCAGGAAGGACCGCGTCCCTCAGGGGCACGAGGGACGGCTTCCCTCAGGGGCGGGCCGCCACCGGCGGGGAGGGGCAGGGCGGGGCAGGGCGCTCGCTTTGGCCCCACCCCTTCCAGGTTCAGCCCCGCCCTTTCCACCCTGGCCATACGGCCACGGCCCCGGCCCCGACCGGCGGGAGGGGCGGGGCTTGATGCGCCGTGCCGTGCCACCTCACGCGCCTACTGCGCCTGCGTGTTACGTGCCGGAAGGCGGCCACGTCTGCCGGAAGATGGGGTTGTGCCCCGGGGGGCCGGCAGTGACCGGCGGCCTCTTCCCCCCCCCCTGGGCCGCGGATCCCCGCGCTGGGCGGAGGAGGGGGCCGGGCTGTGCGAGGCCTCCGCCGCTCCTGAGGGCCGCTGGGTGGGGGCGGCGGGCCGGGCCGGGCCGGGCCGGGGACAGGCAGCCGTGCTGAGGGTGGGGGGGGGGGGCAGCGGCCACTCTGAACATCGCCCTCTCGCCCGGTCTCGCCTGCCTCTGCGCTTCCCCCTTCCCGCTGTGGGTGTGCTCGGGCAAGGGACCCTCCACAAGCCAGCCCCGGGGTGAAGGAGCCCTTTCCCGGGAGCTGGGGTAGAGGCACACTTCGCCTGTGTAGTCGTGCAGGCCCTTGGTGCAAGTGAAGGCATGCACCTGGCCCCCTGTTGGTATCGCAGAAGGGACAGCAGGCTGCAGAGTTTGGTGGGGAGAAGTTCCTCTGACCAGATTGTGGATCTGCAGGCTGAACATCTAAGGTGCTGTTGTTATCTGTTCCTGTAATAAGCATCTGGCCACTTTTCCTTCTCCTTTGGTTTTGTCAGGTGCGAATAGACTTAGTTTTCTGTTATTGTTGCAGATTGGCTAGTGGGCTGGATGCTCTGTAGCAGATGCTGATGCCAGAAACAGATATGGTGGTATGGTAGCTAACCCGTGGTTTTGTCTGTTTTCTTCAGAAACTGTATTATTTCCATCAGTTACCAAAACAGCAAAATACCAAGCAAGTAGGAGAAAAGTGTTAAAATAATTACATCAGTAATAGATTAACACAGCGGTTGTTTAGGTAACCCATGCATCTTTCCTTATCAACACCAGTCTGATTTGTAATCGTTCTATGTCTTTTGCAGCATACAATCCTGAAGTTTTAATTTTATAGAGTTTATCAACAGACATCCATCATGTCGTGGCTTGCTGATCTCGCTGGAAAGGCAGAGGATCTACTCAACAGAGTTGATCAAGGAGCTGCATCGGCTCTGAGCAAAAAAGACACAGCAAGCCGTGCAGTTTATGATAATAAGAATTTGGACTCTGCCAATGAATATTCTGAATTGCGCCAGCATACTGGAGAACTAAAATATCAGACATCATCCAAAGCAGCCTACATCTCCTCAGCAGCTGATAATATTAAACATCAAAAGGCCACAATCCTAGCAGGAACAGCAAATGTTAAACCAGCACGTAGGACATCTTCAGAGGTTGCTTCTCCAGTAGAAAGTGCTTCCACACCCAGAGCCACCTCACATTTTGTGAGAAGAAAAAAGTCAGAACCTGATGATGAGTTGCTGTTTGATTTTCTCAACAGTTCGGAGAAAGACCCTAATGGAAGGATAGACTCTAAAAAAGAGAAGAGCAAAGCACCTGTGCTTCAAAATCACTCTCGGACTTCAAGCATTAGTTCTGTGTCTACCAGTACACAGAGTGCAAAAACTACTGAAGATAATTCCATCAGGAGCCAAGACAATGGTAGTTAAATAGTATTGAACCTAGAGATATTTAGAACCCAAGTATGCCTAGAGTAAGGCTAGGTAATGGATTTACTGTCCCTTCATGAAACATTTAGTGGTAGTAGTATGTCAAATGTGTGGAGTACAGCAGGTTCTTTAACATTTTTTCATCACTGGGATAGTCTTAGATACCATGCTAATTTGACAAACTGCATAACTAATACCGAAGTCTTTTGTGTTCTCAATCTACCTCATTGCTACCGCTCACCTTGACCCCCCTCAGCTATGACCTAACCTTGCATCAGCTCCCATACCTCCCCACTCAGAAGCACAGGCGCCACTTCATTGGTTTGATCACGCAGGGGGCCCTTATCTGTTGTTGCCACGTAGGAGAGTGAGTGCCTTTCATGGGCTGGTAGATGGTGTTGGCTGTTGCCCAATTCACCATATGAGGTGCTGTGAGGTTTTCTCTGTTCCACCATGGAAGAGAGATAAGCTGTCAAACTTGCTTGTCCTGCAGAGTGGGAAGTTGGATGTGGATAGGCTATTGCAGAGCTGCAGGCATGAGAGTGCCTGATAGATAAAGCCATCAGGTTTGCCAGAAGTAGTTCATTACTGCAGTCTAAATCCAGGTGCTTGAAAGAGCCTCCAGGCCAGGTGGTCAAAAGTTGGGGCTATTCTCAAGTCAATGCAAAGGAGAATGTGGCAGGGAAGAGTCAGGAGCTTGTGCCCTCTGTCAGACTCTCCAATCTATACTCAGTCCTTGCTGTTCCTGTGCTACTTTGCTGTTGTTTATTCTATAAAACTGAAGTAAATGGTTTATATTATCTCTTAATAATGCAGTTAGAACACTTTATTATTTGTTCAGTACTCTGAGCATGCAAAGCATTGTAAATGCCAGTTTTTTACTTACTGCATTAAGCATGCTGACAAGTTTTAGACAGAAAAAGGAATAATTTCTAAAGATGTGAATATTTTTGTATTTCTGGGTCTGTAACTTTTCAATAAGGTTTGCTAATAATAATAATAATTCAAATATGTTAGACTTGGCTATATGGCCTTGCTGATCAGTGTTTAAGGAACGTATTTGTTTTGCTCAGTGTGGCCTGTTGAATTTTCTTCTGAGGATTTTTGAGTGGGTTTTGCGTTGTGGAGCTGCCAAATGAGGAAGCACACAATCACAACATAGAGTTTGAGCACGCTGGTTTCAGAGTTGATTGTATAGATATATCTGTGTCATTTAAATGTATAGCATCTGTTGAAGTAGCTTATGATACATTAGCTTTAGACAAAACCAATTAATGTTATACTTTGTACATTGCTGTGGATATAATCTAATATGTGCTATAAAGGGCTAATTTCTTGCTTCGTTAGCTTCATTAATCTATTGAGCTTTCCAGACAAAGGAATGAGGATAAATTGTCTGATAGTTTGGAAATTGTGTTAATGAATCAAAAGGAAGGAATTGATACTTCTTAGAACCGTTTAAATAGGAAAGGGGTTTGAGAAGATGTGGAAGAAATCTTGCAGTCACTGCTGCTACTTGTCAGTGTGGTGGTGTTCAGAATTAGCAGTCTGCCCCAGCTCCCAGGGCCCTGGGTGATAGGGGCTGTTTCAGCAGTAACAAGGAAGGTGGAGCAGGTTGGTTGATGATCACAAGGTGAAGTAAGTAACGTGGCACCTACACTGCAGTCTTGCTTGGAATTAGTTGCAGTCTGTCCCCCTGGATTTTTAGCAGTTACTCATCTGGGACACTCTAAATTTGGAAGTAATATTTTTGGATTGCCTGCTTGTTTGCTCATTGCATGCTGTGTTGTTTTGTCTTAACACTGCTGCAAAGCTTCCAACTATCTGCATGCTGGAATCGAGACTGTTACAGTGGATGTATCAATTTCACAGCATTAATCGAGGATGCTGCGTGTGTGTTTGTGCATGATGGGGAGAGGCTGCTGGTTCCTCCTTCCCTGCAAGGGACTGTTGTTCAGAGTACTGCCAGGAGTTCCCTTACTATTCTCACTGAGGTTCTAAAATTTAAAAAAAAAAAAAAAAATAAAAATAAATCTGTATTTTGGTTTCCATAATCTAGAGAATTACAGTTTGTATTGGCAGAAAGCTTTTAACAGTTTGACAGAGTATTTTTTCGTTAGAGACAGGAGAGAGAATGCTTCTGCTTCAAGTCACTGCAACTTGATTTCTCATAGTAAAAATGCTTTTGAAAAAATATTTTGAGAATTATTAATACAGAATTATCAGTAAGATGATGTTTTGACTGAAATTATTCTTACAACTTTTTTTACATAAAGATAAATATGTAGCTGTTTAGGTTTGATATCAAAATGACTAAGTGGATGACTATCTGGATAGATTTTTTTAAAATAAAATTTACATCCTGGAAATCAAAATCTTAATGGAAAACCAGAATGAACTTGTACTAAAAATTCCCCTAGTTAGTTGCTATATCTTTTCTGTTACTCTCTCAACTTCTGAAGACATCTCTGGGCAGCATTGTCGTAGGAAAGTATTAATGTTTTGAAATCCTAAATTTGACATTAATGTAATAAGAAATTTTGTAACTTCCATGTCTTGCCTTGCAGGATTAACAAAAATGCTGCATGATGCATGTATACCTTATAATAGTCCTATTTTGTGCAAGTCTCTGAGGAGAAGCAGCTCCATATTCCATTTCAATATAAGCTATTTTGATACTATTCTTCTTATTCTATATTATGCATTTAACCACTGATGCGGAACATGGACTTGCTTTTTATATCAAGGCAACTTACAAATACATGTATTAGTTCTAACTTGCATCTCTCGGTACAGAAACTCCAGACAGTTCAGATTCTGGACTGGGAGCACAAGGGGATGGCGTGAAGGATTCATCACTAAGTGCAGTAACTAATCCTAGCCTTTCAGCTAATGATGATTTCAAATCACATGAGCTGTCCAATCTTCGCCTGGAGAATCAGCTGCTGCGGAATGAAGTTCAGTCTTTAAATCAAGAAATGGCTTCATTGATTCAGAGGTCCAAAGAAACACAAGAAGGTACTGTGGTTTGGAAACTCAACTATTAACATATTACTAAAATGCTAGTGAACTAGAAAACAATGCTATTTCTATGATAGTGTTTTGTATTTATAATAAAATCTTTCTGGTCAAATTGCATGTATGACTTACCAAGCAAAATGATTCTTGGTTTCAGAATAATGAGCTGGGAGAAACTAAAAGGCTTGTTCAACTACAGAGATAGCACAAATATTGATTAAAATTATGCAATCAAGTTTGTTCCAAAACTTACATCTTATTAGAACAGTGTTAGCAAATGTTATCAGTATTAAAATACTTCTCCTGCATTGTAATGGCTATTGCAAAATACTTATTTTTAAATTAGTAAATTCCTTTAAGTACTTCAAAATCGGACTGCTTTCTGACTGTAGGCTGTAATCTCTGATGCCTAGAAACCGACAGTAAAAATATAAAGTTTAGTATTTTTGTATGACTTCACTAGCATTTTCAAAGCCAAATGAAATGACCAATATAAAAACTGAATATAAATGAAACACTTAAATGCTAAAACCTTGAGCAAACTTGTGCCGTTGGTCATACAACTGAGGGACCGAATTTTTTCCAAAGTAACCATATGAACCAGATAATGTTAACTTCCATTGAAGTTAATTATGTGATGTTTGATTAAAAACGGAAGCTGCTGTAAGTATGCAGGCATTATTTCATCATTGGTGAAGGCATCATTCAACACTACTGTTTTTTAGGTTGAGCTTATTGTCACATTGAGTTGAACTAGGTGCTTTATGCAGAGGTTTCCAAAGGCTTGCTCACACAGTGGTATTTGACAGTAGGCTGTTTAAAGGGGTGGGGCAGGTAAAATTTGTCGTCTGCCGTGTGACACAGAATGGAATGCCTGTTTTGAGATCACCTGTAAAATTTTATGGATGGACTGGACAGCCAGTCTGGCATATGTTACTTCTTGGTAGCTCATAAAGTTTCAGTGTTACTTCAACTTGGTTGCCTTTCATTTCTTTAAGAAATGTGATGTGTGCATCCTGACCACTTACAAGACCTTGCAATACCTACTTTTATGAACATCAAAGAAACTTCTTATTTTGTAGAATTGAACAAATCCCGGGAAAAGGTCGAGAAGTGGAACGTTGACCATTCAAAGAGTGACAGGATGGTTAGAGAACTTCGAGCTCAAGTTGATGATTTGACAGAAGCTGTTGGTGCCAAGGATTCACAACTAGCTGTGCTAAAAGTACGGTTACAAGAAGCTGATCAGCTCTTAAGTGCTCGGACAGAAGCTTTGGAACAATTGCAGAGTGAAAAATCACGGTACTTTGTAATTTCATAATTCTGCTAATAGTATTAACTTTGAAAATTCAAGGTAGATAATTTAAGTATCTTTAAGAATAAAAATGAATAAACTAATGGGGAAAGGGATTGTATCAAGATTTGAAATATGAGAATATAAGTTTGCTCTGAGCTCGCTATATCATAGCTGACAGTGGGAACACAGGGCAAATGGGTATTAAATAGGGGCAATTGTCACCTGATTATTGCAATCCATTTTGTGTAAAGTTTTTATGTTTGTGTCAGAGGCCTGAAGCTGAAGATCTCAAGAAAAATGTTTTTGTCTTGAAAAATACATTTGCTTATCCACAAATATGAAGGCTTTTCTGGCTTATCTCGGTGCTGGGATGTGAATCAGCAATTGAATATTCCAGAATACAGGTCAGGGAGGAGATGTGTCATTAACTCCCAGCCTCACACCTGTAGCCAGCCATATTTAATAATTCACTGGGTAAATTTTCAAAGCTGGTCTGAAAACCAGGTAGTCATATTTCTACCTGAAAATCACACCAGATTTCTTCTTTTTCAATTAATATGTATACTGCTTTTTCAGGATAATACAAGACCACAGTGAAGGGAGCAGTTTGCAAAATCAAGCCCTTCAAACTCTTCAAGAGAGGCTGCGTGATGCAGATTCTGCACTCAAGCGAGAGCAAGAAAGTTACAAACAAATGCAGGTTAGACATGAGGCATAAGGAAGAGTTTCAGACTCTACTTTTCAGATCAAATCTGTGAGGATCCAACTGCTCTCTCTTCCCCTTGACTTCAGTTCCTGTTCAGGGTACTAAGTGCTTTGAAGGTTGTACTTTCTGCTGCACTAAGTATCCTTGTGATGCTAGTTTACTTTTTTGTTATTTTGAAAGTTTTGTGATTAAAAGTTTTTGAGGATTAATGCTGATAATTTTACTGGTTTTTTTTCATGCTAACTTTAATGGTAAAACATGTTTAAAACTAAATCAGTAATCAATTTAGTTGTCCATGCTATGTTGTTACACAACAAATTGTTATGTAATCTTAAGAATATTAAGATGGACGATTACTTCTAAGGTAAAGATGTGAGTACATCATTGCTAGAGACTGCTTCTACGCTTAGCTTGGCCTTTGTTATGGATAATAGCATCTCTGAAAATCTTTATCAGGGTCTTTCTTTTTTTGAAGTACATCATCCAAATATTGCAGACTACATTTGATAATATTTTTTGAGGAGAAAGCTTGTTTTTTACCAAATGTAAATAGTAGGAAGGTGGTTATTCCCTCACTATTTCTGAAGGAAACAAATACATATTTTTACTGATATTATTTAGCACTTGCTTAAGCAAGCAGAATTGCTTTCCACATAGCACTAATGCATCTTTAAGTTGAAGGTGGTAGATATGAGGTGTTGTGTCGTGTAGTTGCTTTTAAACTTTCTTTTTTCCTTTCTAGGTTAAAGTTGAGACTGTGTTTAAACACAAAGTATTGTTTCTTTATTGCTAATAGAATGAGTTTGCGGCTCGTCTAAGTAAAATGGAAGCAGAACGTCAGAACTTGGCAGAAGGGATAACTGTAGCTGAAAGAAAGTATTTAGATGAAAAGAGGCGAGCTGATGAGCTTCAGCAGCAAGTCAAAGTAACTAAAACCCACCTTGAATCTGCAAAACAGGAACTGACAGACTATAAACAGAAAGCTACCCGCATACTTCAAGTAAGCATTTCTGTAAAGAAATCCAGTGTGATTTGTACACTTCATTTTTTTGAAGGTGTTATGCTTCAAATAGTTGAATTTGTGGGGGTTTTTTGTGACCTGTAATGTATTTTGGGGTGTATTTGTAATGATACCTATACAGAGCACCTACCAGTCTGCATTTTGTAAATTTAAGTTTTCAGATTGAGTTAAGTAATGGAAATGGACATTTGGGTCCTGAACTTAAAGAAAAATCCAAGTGAGCCATTGCATTTACTGTGCGACATCTGCCAGTGTGTTCTGTATCCAAGAGTCCAATCTTAGGCAGGTAGATAAATGGATGTAACCTACAATTTGTTCCACACACGGTATTCTGGAGTCCAGAATATTGCTCTATTCTGCTTGTGGCTGAAGCTTAGCATTATAATGGATACTTACTTGTAAACCAAAGAAAATATTTTCATATATTCTGAAAGGTTGCATGTGATCAGCATGATACAAACAATGGCAAAATTAGGTATTATGTGCAGAGTTCTATGCTACATAAGTTGTCAAAGATACCAAATCCAAACGTGGTCGATTTGGGTATTGTTTATAGAAGTTAGCAAAATGTTGAAGGTAAAGGTGTCTGTTTAGGATAATTAATTTAGTCTGATATCCAAGGACAGGTTTTAAATCATCTTGATAAATACAAGAAGTGTGAGATCAGAAGTCAGTGTCAAGCTAACATTAGGTTGACTCTGAATAAAATGGTTCATCCTCTTTCCCTGAAAAATTGTTGGTGTATTTGGCTTTTATTAGGCTTTGTTGGCAGGAGAAAGGATGGACTGAAGGGGGGTTAGTTTTGTCTTTAGTCTCTGTTAGTGTCTGTCTTCTCTCTTACAGTAGCTGGAAAGCCAAAATTGTTACCCATGACATATTTAACATTACAGGCACTTCTAAAGAGAAAAGCTGTAATCTTCCTCAGATAATGCAGGCTTTCAGTAAATCCAGTCTCCTGGCATACAGGAGGTCAGAAAAATTATCAGTAGGGAAACTTTCATTTTGAAATGTGAAGGGTCATTATTAACTTGGCTAAAAGAACAGATAAAGCAGTTCTTTTACTGTATGTCTACATTTGAATTTTATAGCAAAGTCATTTTGGCATGTTCCAGTTGAGCACTTGTTAAATACTGCAATAAATAATATATTGATTTATTATTTCAGTCTAAAGAAAAGTTGATAAACAGCTTAAAAGAAGGCTCTGGTATTGAAGGCCTGGATAGCAATACTGCAAGCACAATGGAACTAGAAGAACTGAGACATGAGCGAGACACTCAGAGAGAAGAAATACAAAAACTAATGGGGCAAATACAACAGATGAGAACAGAGCTGCAGGTAGCTATAATTATGTACACATGTATTTGTAGTTAATCATGCACAAAGGACTGTTGCCTTGTATACTTTAGGGCTGTTGCTTCTGGCGTTTATTTGACCTAGTATAAAAATTTGCCAGCTTTTGCTTAAGGTGAGACAAGTGCTTATTGGTAGCAGATTTCTTTCCACATTCTCTCTCACCTCTTCAGACCGTGTGGGAGGAATAGTATAGATATCACTGCTCTCTTCCCTTGCTACTGTGTGCTCCTTTTGAGGGAAGCATTTACTTCCAAACAAGCATTGTGATTTCTGTAGAGATCACCTTTATCCTTTTCTGCAAGGGCTAGTAATCCTTGAAGCAGCTGTAATCAGAGTTGTCTGCTGGCAGAATTGGCTCAACCCAGCAGTTGCACGCAAGCCTACTTTACATGCTTTTAACCTGTAGAGAAGAAAACGTGGAGGCTTTTCACGTTCACAAAATGCATTTATTTTACTGCTGTATTAGTACAAATACTCTGTATAAAATGACCAAATGTCATTTATCCAATACACCCTCAGCTTTGTTTTCCTTTGAAGCAGTACTGCAGATATAATTTTTTTTTTTTTTTTGCTATTACCTATGACAAATTGCAGTATTGTTTGAATGTTAGTGAAATGGTAACATTTCTGTTCATTTCAGGATATGGAGACTCAGCAGGTAAGTGAAGCTGAGTCAGTGAGAGAGCAGGTTCAAGACCTACAAGAGCAAATAGCAGCACATAAAATGGCCAAGCAAGAGGCAGAAGCTGAACTAGAACGGCAAAAACAGGTAAAGAATTCTTGAAAGATGATTGGTATTATTTTAGGCCTCATGTGGTGTCATCGGTAAAGCATTTGGCTTAATAAGAGACTAGCTTCTACAGTATTTGGGTTATTTTTTGTTTAGTATTCCAAAGAAATTCCCAAAAGCTTAATGAATGTCACTAGGCCAAACAAAGCGCAACGAGTACTAAGCAATGGACAGGGCCTTCTGGATACTTATCATAAACAGAGATCTTGCTGATGTACTAAAGAATAAACATTACCCTAGGGAGTGCATAAAATTGATCATGATCTTAATTTTTTTTCAGCAGGGGAACAATCAAACAGTAGGGATGTAGTAACATTTGTAACTGTTATTTATATCAAGAAACTCAAATACTAAAAATGGTTACTGTGGAACATCCTGTGCTCAATTACTACATAAGATTTGGCTCATAAAACAATGTTCTTATAGTAGCAATTCTTTGATTATTTTTTTAAGCCACTTGTTACTCAGTTCTGAATCTCAATGTTATTTCCAAACTTGTCTATAAGACAAATTGCTGATAAAATCATATTAATGAATTTTGTCAGATTGTGTCACCTTTTTAAGCAACAACCACCCCGATTTAAGCAATTTTTGCTAAAAAGAGGGGAAAAAAGGGCAAACATATTTTATGTGAACAAACTTGTTATTTGGTATAAATCAGACAAATGCTTTACACCCTATTAAAAAATTTCTCTATAAGAAAATGTTCATGTAAAGAGAATTAGTAATGAGGAAAGCAGGAGAGTACACTGTTTTCCTTAAATTTTTTAAATGTAAAGTTGAATTATTAAAGGGAAATGAGGTTAGCTTGATGGATAGCTGATGTTTATTATATCAAAGCAGATGGCAGATCGTATTTTGTTACTGCTGCCCTTCTGAGGGGTATATTTTAAGTCAACACTACATATAGAAAAACTGAGGTAAATTAAAAAAAAAGGCATTAGCAGTTATTACAGAAACTGAATTATTCCTTTTGATGACACACATTTACATATGCTTTTAAAGTAATTGTATGCATTGATACTTAACACAATTACCATCTGTTCTAGCTAGGAATTCCTGTTAACTGTTGCCATAAGGTTTCTGAGACTGAAAATGGAAAATAAGTAGAGGTGTTATTTCTTGTACGTCTGATGGTTTGAAGGGAGAATAGGATTATCTGTTTTCTGTAGCAACTGACAGCTGAAGTGATACAGTGATTTGCAGACTGTCTTAATTTAAAAGATAAGCATGACAGGTCTTTCAGTCAGAGTTAAAATAACCACTAAATCATGGGACTACAAAACTTATGGTTGGATTTGCTGTTCAGTAAGTTGTCCCTTACTAATATTCCTTCCCCTTTCACATCTGTTATGTTAATATAGCCTAAACTTTAAAGGAAGATTTCTGTCATACAGAATTATAGATAGATATGCCAAGGGTTTTTAAACACTTTTAGAAAACAGTATCTCTGATTGATGGGTTTATTTTAGGAATACAGATTTCTCCCCCCCCCCCCCCCCCCCCCCCAAGTATTTCCTAATTGTTTGTTACATTATTGACATTGTTTCAAGATAGCAATGTAATAAACAGTGAGAGTATAAGGAAGATAAATCATGGTCCCAGTGAAATTGTATGACTCTTAGTAAACTAGTCTGGATTAATATTTATGTTAGATTTATCGAATTCTTAGAGACTGACCTAACAGGTTGTGTCCTCATACTCAGCTCTCTTGTTTCCCCCTTCCCCCTCCATCTGAGCCAGGCACTTAACTAAGATTAAATTTTAGCTTATATTTGATTGCAGTATATTGCTTTCCTGTGTTCCACTTGTGTTGTGTAACTCTATATATAATGTCTCCTAAAATACATATATATATGTATATATGTATAAAACCTTTAATTTGTGATTGTGATAAATTTTATAGGAACTCCATTATACTGAAGAAGAATTGTACCGAACAAAAAATACTTTGCAAAGCAGAATAAAAGACAGAGAGGAAGAAATTCAGAAGCTCAGAAATCAGGTATTTTGTGTATATAGAAAATAACTTTATCACCTTCAGTTATGAAAACAGTGATGAGTACTATTATTCAATTAAATGTACAAAAGAAACATAAAGGCTGTACTACTGAGTTACAGTGTACTTATTTTCAGTACAGTGTAGAGTTTTGAGTAGAAAGAGTATAAGAAGGGAACCATGAAGTAGTACATAGCCTAGTTTATAATTGCATGTGCTTTTGGTTTTGGGAGAAAAAAAAATCAACCTGTGCCCCAACTAGACCTAACGGGGTGGTGCCGGATCAACATTCTTCTTTCTGAAAACTAAAAAAAAGTCATTGGTGCCCGATTAGGTCATCATGATTTCGGTGAAGCTCCTTTTAACTGGGCATAAGAACAGAAGTAATGTCCTACAGACTCAGTGATTCACCTAGCCCACTGTTTTGTCCTGGACGGTGGCAGTGGGGCCAGAATGCGATCCTGACTGCTTTCTTCACTTCCTTGTTCCGCATCAGCAGTTGAATTAGGGCCATTAGTGTTTAAGACCCTACTAAGTCCCACCAGTATGTTTATGGACCTATTTTCCTTGAATCAATCTAATCCCTTTTGGAACCTTCTGATACTTGCCAGCCCCCATGGTCTCCTTGGGCAGCATGAAGACGTAGGCCTCATTTTGTGTAAATTATCTTAGCATAATGCAAAGTAGTCTATAAGTACAGAAATTGATAGTTTGGAGTCAGCTGTGGTTAGCTGTACAGGTACAGTGTCAGAGGAGTTGGAAATTGTTGTGTTGTGATATGAATTTCTTGAGCCCGTTGATGGATGATTTTTGTGGTAATACTGGCTTCAGGTCTACCTGCACGTGCCCTGGTGCACCGCATCTAATTTGTATTTTTGTTATTTCACTGCCTCTGGTTCTCGCTGATTCTGTTTTTTCATCATTGAAACTACATCTTTGTGGTATATGATGCTACAAGTGGCTGAGGTCCAAGACTGTAGTGAATAGATGAGCTATTGCACATATGGCTAATCTGGAGATTCCCATTTGCTTTAAATATTTTCTGCAAATTGAATGACATGATCCATGTCTTCGTTTGCTGTCCTTGCAGTTTCTATTTGCTAGTACAATCATGTTTTCTGCCTCAGTGCTCCTCAATTCTAATGCAACATATCCTGCATTTTCACCATTTTCATTCAAGCTTTCCTGTAGAATGGCATCAGATTCTCCCCATTTGTACTGGGTTTTTCCTTCCTTGCTTGGGAATCCATTTTGCATACTCGCTTGTTTTGTGAAGTTGCAAGTATGATAGCCAGACTGGATTATCCTGCTGTTGTCATGCCTACCATTTAAACTCAGGCATAGAATTGATTTTTGTGCTCAAACTTATGATTATACAGAAATTTCATATGATTAGAGGTGGAAAACACAGGAATGCATTTTTACATAGTTCTGTGTGTCATGTAAAATCCTGTTTTAGCAATTATCGAAATTAAGTTTCTTTATTGTTCTCACTGGTGATCAGTTTGATAGTATTATCCCATAAAAATTCTGTGATGGGGTAACTTGGTTCTTGGAGGGCTTAGATTTTTAGAGTATTGTAATATGTCAGTTGGTCAGACTTTTTAACTTATTCTGACTTTTTTTCTTTGCTTTGTTTTTTAGCTCACAAATAAGGCTCTAAGTAGTAGTAGTCAGACAGAATTAGAAAATAGGCTTCATCAGCTGACAGAAACACTTATTCAGAAGCAAACCATGTTAGAGAGCCTGAGCACGGAGAAAAACTCACTTGTCTATCAACTGGAACGACTTGAGCAACAGCTGAAGGCTTTCCAAGGCACTAGTACTAATGGACCTTCCATTAATATGGCAGGCATTGAAGGTGCTGAAGGTAAATAAGGAAATACAATACTTAAACTCTTTTTTCAGGCTTTTATCTTTCCTAATGCCTTTCCTTGAAAGCCTAAGTTTATAAGGGGAAAGAAAATACTGAAACTATGCAGCTTATGCCAGAGACCTTGTCAAGAGCAGCCAGTGTCATAAGAAGAGTTAAGTAGAAGCTCCTTTTTGTGTGTAAATGACTAAGTAAACTTAATAAAGTCAACTTAAGATGTTTAATTCTCCATACTATGGCACTATTGGAACAACCATATTTACAAATCCTGTCACAGGTGCAAATAAATCTGTCTTTTGTGGTTTAAACTGAGTATCAGAAGCAGGATACAAGTTTTCTCTTCTAAAAAGGGTTTGATGAGCAAGAACGGGCTACTTCTGAGCTGATCAGAATTCTGGTTGAAATAAATTTCCTCCTTGCTTTCTGTTTTTCTTGAAAAGCAGCTTAAAAATATGGTGGTTCTGCTGAGATTGGTTTGTCTGTACTGTGTAGCAATTATCCTATATCTGTAGGAGAACCTCAGCAGTTGATCCATTGTTGTGAGCTGTTACTTTTCAAAGTCAAAGTTTGTAATTTTGTATATATGGTAAGTAATTTAAAAGCAATGGACAGTTACCAAAAGGTGTAAAATGACAGTCCAGACTTTTGTTTCTCTGCTTATGAAAGACTTTTAAAGAAATAAGGCAGGAGAACTAGCAAATTTGAAATATTTTTCCTTTTGGCTTACTTTTAAATAACTTCAGTAAGCTTAAGTTTAGTTGCACAAAGGTAATGTTATCTGAGAACCTTTTTTTAATAAAGTTGATAAATAGTAAAAATGTAAATAAAGTAGAATTTTTTGGCATATATGAGTTAGTATCAGAAATGCTATCAAAGTTTTACTGTATGAGAAATAAAAGCAAATGGAGAAACTGTGACAGTATCAAACCCATAATTTTGCACACCTAATTATTATTATTATTATTACATGATAGAACTGAATATCAAGATGTCCATCTAGTGAACTAAAATAAATTTAAAAAATATACTAGGTCGAAGAAACGTTTGACTTAACTGTAAGTTTATGAAGAATCCTGCCCTCAAAACGCACTCCTCTGCCCACAGCAAAACAGCACTAACAAATCAGATTAATCACTATTTTTATATTATTTTTATATATCTTTGTTGTCGATTTGTTTTACTTAAACAACAGCTTAGCTGGTTTTAAACTAATGATGAGTTTTTTGCTTTTTTCCCTTCCAATAGGTGCTCGTATGCGTAATGTTCCTGTCCTGTTCAGTGACATGGATACTAACATGGCAGGAATGTATGGGAGAGTTCGCAAAGCTGCAAGCAGTATAGATCAGTTTAGGTAAGAGTGTCCTAAGGGAATACATTTTGTAATTCCTGGAATGCTTTTGCAGTTTTCAAGTGGCACACCTTCTGTTTTGAATTGCTTCTGTGAACGTAAAAGTAGAAAATAATGAAGATAAAATATGGTATAAATTACTAAATATTGACCCTAGTTCACTTGTGCTTTCCTGTGATATTCATATCCTTGGGCTTTTGCAAATTTTAGTCAATTATTTAAATGACACTCTTGTAGATTTTGATACAAGAGAATCACTAAACTATGTACAAAGGAACTGTTTTCGTTACTGTCTTCTACCTTTTTCACTTTCAGAGGTTTTGACTGTGACAAGAATGTATTAGTGGGGGAGTATTATATGTATTCTCTTACTCCTGTTCAGGCATCCTGATGAAGACAAGATTCTGGGTTCTGACCCAGCACAGCTGTTTACCTTGAAAGATAATCTGTTCAAGGAATTAGTAAACAAAAGTCATTCTGCATCCAGCAAAAGACTTGCTTTGATCCCTTTTCTGAGCAGTTAGATTAATTGTCAATATTCACAACAAAGGCCTGCTCCAAAACGTGAACAAATGCCAATAGAAAACAAAATTTGGTAACACTTCTTAATCCTTTGAAAGCAAGGTAGCTTGATAGCAAGTCCTTTATGCTTCCATGGTACTTTAATTTCATTGTGAAGAATATCAGGATTTCCATGATTAGGAGCTATTCTATGTGATGTGTTAATGCTAAACTTCATTGGACAGTGTCATACTTCACTGTGCGCATGGGTGTTTTTAACAGACGTTACTGAGCATGCATCTAACGCAGTATGCTTCGTAGCACTGTAGCAGTACACTTGTAAAAGCCATGGCTTTTTTATCTAATGAAATATAAGCATGGTAGTGATCTGACATTTTTTTTCAAAGGAATCCAAGGTTTTAGTTGCTTAAATCTTTTTGAAAGATTCGTGACAGGTTCTCCAGTAACAAAATTTGACAAATATATGGGTTTAAAATGCCTGTACAACTCTTGCGTCTTAGCTCTTTTTCACAATCTCTGAGCCTAGCATGAAACAGAAAAACTGAGGAGAATGTGTTTTATGGTCTGAATTCTGAATTTTCTCACTCCGTTTAATGTCTTGAGAACACTAAGTAAAATTTATGTCAGAAACAAAGCCATGTGTATAACATCAGCTGATGTTTATGAGTTTGTGGTGACTGGAATGAGAGGAACAGGAATTTACTGCTCAATGTTAACCTGTGAATTTTTTGTTTTATCTTGTACTTGTGTAGCATTCGACTGGGAATCTTCCTAAGGCGGTATCCCATAGCAAGAGTCTTTGTAATCATTTACATGGTGAGTAAGCTTTCTTTCAAGTAAGATGTTTAATGCAAGATTTCTGTAGCCAGTTTTATATATACTTAAATTGCAAGATGTTTGATGTTCAAAAGGCTGTATAATTAGCTTTAACAACTCTATGTATTTTTTTGTAAAGCAGACTAAATAGTATGTACTTAACAGCATTTTGGGGTCATGTTGCTTGGCAGTTTTCATTTTTTCCCAGGAATTCTTAGTATAGCAGTCTTAAAAACACTTATATAACTACCATTTAAAAGACTGTAAAAGTAGAGTTTTAGTACTAAAATACAGAATGATAGTGACCTGTTGCCAAGGTTAATCAGCCACACCTGTATGCACTGCATTTAGGAAAATGAAACGTTTTACAGCTTTTTTAATATTTGGCACTTTGCTTTTTGTTCACTAATAATCACACTTCTCTAGTAGCTGAAAAAGCAGCAAGAAAAGTTTTTCGTGCTAGACTTAAGCAAATAGTAGAAGGCTGCTTGTCCATACAAGGTGAGATTGTCAGACTTGCAATTGATAAAAATTAAATTCCTCCATTTTCCAGTGGAGGGCAGATGTCTGTCAGTTTAAATGACCTGTGGTAAGGTAGGTGTGCAGTCTACCCTGCTTGAAAATATTCCACTAGTCTAGCCTTTGAGTCTTGGAAATGAGAAAAAAAAATAAAAAAAAAATGTTCCTTGAGAAGGCATACTGATTCTTCTGAACAGTTTCCGAGAGCAGCTGTCACTGTGGGATGTAAAGCCGACAGACACGCATGAATAAAGGAAATAAGTTTTCCCCCTGCAATTGCTTCTTCCAGCCTATTAAGTACTGGAAGGAACAGGGCTGTTTCATTCCTAACCTCTCTCTTCCTGTTCATGGCTTGGACTTACCAATATATGAATAAAATGCTTTGTACCAAAACACTGAAGACTTCTACCACCTAAGCTGCTATCTTATGTGAAACTCAGTGATGGTTACATAGGAGCTGTATATTGGGCACTCACTGGCAGTTACACTTTTTCAGCTTGAACCATGACTATGACTATTGTAACATTTTATTAGCTCTCATTGAGAGCTCTCATATTTACTGCTGCTGTGAATGATGATTGTCAATGCTGATAAGTTAATTCTTACTTTTCTTTTCCCAGGCATTGCTTCATCTCTGGGTCATGATTGTTCTACTTACCTACACCCCAGAAATGCATCATGACAGTCCCAGTGGCAGATAGACTGAGACAGGACCGTATGCTGTGCTAATGTAATTCAGACTGGCAGTGTCTTTAGAATAATCAGTCCTGAAGTATCTGCAAACTTTTCCTCATGGTTTTTAGGAAGAATGAAAACCATCATGCCTGATTTATCACTACTCCTTAAATACGTGTATACGTATATATGTAGCCTTTTCAATTTACCTAAAGGAGTGTCACTTTCCTGGAGAAATAAAGCTATTAAGTTAAGCTATGGTTAGCCTTTACATTTTATGTAGACCTTCTGGTGGTTAGTGCAAAAGACAAGGGTCGCACCTACAGTGAAATGCAAGGATTTCTGAAATTCCAGATATATATGACACAAACTATTTTAGATCATACTGGATGTGGGCTATGGTCAGGTAATAAACTGTACTTAGCAATTTAAATAAACTTTATTCTTTCTGGTTTCTTTCAGTCTGCTTTTGCACTTCTGTTTTTAACTTTGTAAATAATAGGCTCTTCCTTAACATGTTAAACTGAAAAAGGACAATGGATTGGTGCAATATCTTTTTGTAAATAAGTTTAAAAATAAAATATTATGCATTCTTCTTAGCTTTGTACTTCTAGTGCAATAGATGTATCTTCCCTAGCAGCTGAATAGTGGCACTGCCTGTTTAAAGGCTGGTATTTTAGCTTTATTAGAGAAAGAGAGAGATGGTTTTGAGAAAAAAGGTTCAAACTCTTTAGAAATAATGGTGTTTCTTTTTCCACTTGAAATTTATATATTTTAACTGCATTTTCTTATACCTCTCATAACTACGTGTCTTAATTAGATCCTATATTCGTCAAAATAATTATTTTCTAAAGCTTTGGGTACTTTATTAAAACTATTTCTATACAAAATCTATCAAAACATCAAAAATTTCTCATGTCTAAACATTTACCAAATATACTAATAAACAAACATCATCAAATATTTATCGTAAACCCCATAATACCACACCAAACCTACTGTAATAAGTTCTATCATTAGACTGTGGCATTGTGTACTTATGAATTCTCAATATATAATAATACAAGGTCACTTTCTTTCCCTAAGAAATTGCTTGTTTTCTTGTGCAGTGCTCAAAGCTGAGCAATGAAAAGATGACTACAAGCAATTTGTCACTCCTGCTCTTAAGAATACAGTTCAGCTTTCTTGTGACTTGAATGCATTAAGCATTAGTCCTGTGCACGAAGTCTGTCATGCTGACTCCTATGGAAATGTTACAGTAGACAAATGACTGTATTGCTGCTCTGATTCAGATCTCGCAGAGAAAACTGAAATGTTTTGATGAACCAAGTAATAAAAGAGAGCGTTACATACTGTAAGATGTGTCCCTGCCCTCTGTCGTATTTGCTGCACTTTGCCTAATTCCTGTTGCCTGTTGTCTTTTCAATTCTGATATTAAAGCTGCTTTTGCACCCTGAGGAGAGCTGATTGCTGTCGCTTATAGTCGCGATTCCTCGACGGACAAAGGGCTGTTCAATGTGGAGAGTAATGTGATGAGGAAACAAATGCCACTGAAGGCTCTACTGCAGTTTATGTAAACACCTTCAAAACTCTCTTTAAAGCATAGAAGAGTATAAAAAGCCTTCATTACGGTGTTAAACTGTCTCAGATCTATACAAGAAATACAAAGAACTACTCCTTAAAGTTTTGCCCCCATGATTTATTTTAATAAGTTGCACATGATGCAGTGCAAGAATACACAAGACTGTGTGATGCAGTCTACCTGAATATAAATGTCCACTTTTGAGCTGTATGGTACTTCCTGCCTCAGATTAGCAACATTGGGCTCCGATGTCATCCGTATAGATTTGCAATGTGTGCCACAGCTATGGGTCAGAGGTGACATAAGGACACCATTTCAACACGCAGCTCCTAATGGCATCAGGAAGTTGCTTTACTGAACAGATGGCTTTGGAGCGAACAAGAAGCTTCCATTAGCCTACATCTTAAATGGCGGGAGGATATTCCAAGGGCCAAGTCTGTTCTTGAGGGACTATCATACTGCTGGGCAGATAAATTACCCTGACTTAAGCAACCAGCATAGCAATTTCAGCATTTTAAAAAATACTTTACAAATGCTGAGCCTATCTTTCCATGCCTAGCACTGGAAATAAATGGCCATAATAACAACTTGCAGAAAATAGGAGTATCTGTCTCCCAGCTACAGTATCTCACTATCTTGAGAGCACAATAGACTATTGTGTGGCTGAAGAAAAGTCCTTTTTCATTTCCTTCCTGCTAGGACTGAAATTGCTCCAGGTACCAAGCATGCACCTTGAAAGAATAAAAAAGATGAAAAGTGAGGAAGAGAGGGTCGGTAAGGAGCATCAGATTATTTATTTTTATTTATGGAAGGGGGTGAGGAGGTGTCCCCTCCGGGATGGCCGGCAGCGGGTGCAGGGGGAGCAGCTGGCAGACTGCAGGCGAGGGTGGGAGATGCTCAGGCTGAGGAGGCTGCAGAGGGAGGTAAGATGGGTAGCAGGAGCAAGACTACTCATTATCTGATATTTTGCATCCTAGAAAAGGCCTATTTCTTTCAGATGCTGGTCATCTTGGTACACATTCAATTAGATAGATATACTCGGCGCCAGATTTGGGGTTCTGCAGAAGAGGACTTTGTGTGAACACTCACAAGCCCTCACGTGACAACAAACTCTTCTTTGCCACCTTGGTTTGCTGGTATCTGATCTCTTTGCTTGATTTACTGTGCTAGGTCCACCATAGGTATACTAAGACCCTGTACGAAGGAAGTGACTTGATTGCTTGATTGCAGATAACATTAACCAGGGGGAAATCAGACTTGCACAGTAATTAATTTACTAATTTCTCATCAGTATAGATGAGACAGATGTTACTTTACCACAGAGAATGGATTTATTTGCTTCCCTCCTTCTTTGCTGACCAATTGCAGCCTGGTTGTAAGATTTGTCGTGAATGTGTTGCTACGTATTTAGTCATGAAACCATAAGGCAATTTTTATGAGTAATACAGAGAATTCATTAGAATTACAATTGCTTTCCTCTGCATGTTACCGTCTTGCCCTATGGCTTGAGTTTAGGAAAGCCTTGACTTGGAAACAGGCAGACAGATGCCAGCAAACCAGAAAATACGAGAGATGAATAGTAGCTCCCCAAATTATCTGCATTATTCTAACAGGCACCTATGTGCATGCACTCATATAAGTAACCCTCTTAGATATATAGTTTCCTTTCAAACATGCACTCATCTATTTAATCTCTGTCTTACGGTACCTGATGTTGGGCTGCTGGCAGAACCAGACCCCACCAGTGAATTCAACAAATAGTGGATTCATCTTCTGAGCTCTCCCTACCTAATGTTGCAAGTAGCGCTTGAATTAAATGGTCGTACATCAAGGAGTCAGTGCAAGCTGTTCAGAGAAAGTATCCAGTGCTACAGGCAGCTCAAGGAACCGAGGGAATCATGGACTGTTGAACAGATCCAAGGCATAAGTGAATCAAGGTGAGGGAAAAGCTTGGGCTGGGAGAATGAAGACACTTTTCAAGTTGGAGGAAAAAAATGAGAGATGTGATTTATGATTAATAAACACTGCTAATGATGTGGTTAAAAGCCTGATGGGTCAAATCTCAAGTAAGAGACTTCTTGTGAGAAAATAAAAGGTAATATAAGGGAAGGAATGACCTTTTTGTGCCACGACTTCTCCAATCAAGGAATCAGAAGCATGGGTGGGTGTTTTGTCTGAAATTGACTCTTCCTGTGCTGGATTTTAACCCTTTTCAGACAGATGTTGTACGTGAAGGGTTTTGTGTTTGCATGTTCAGTTCAAACCAGGCAAATTGTATTATGAGTCCCCGTTTGTTGAAGAGAAACTGGAGGAGGACACAAGCAGGAGTCTGAGCTCTGTAGCAGCAAGTGGATTGGACTCCAGATGTTCTGCAAAATCAAGCAGGTGTGGTTGATAAAGGTCTTTGATAAGAAAATTACGTTCTCATTTGCTATGGCTACCAAAGCTGTAATTAATCAGTTCCAGCAAAATACCTGATACGATATAGGAAACATCTGGGCTTGGAGGAATTGGATAGAGTGGATGTTGTTTTATTCACACAGAAAAGGATTCTGTTTTGGCATTCATAGTGAAGAGGAACATTATCAAAGACAACACTTTCTCAAGTCTTGTGTTAACCTACTTGGTGTGTTTTTTCAAAAGCTTATAAGAAAACATCACCTTAACACTAGTGCCTCACAGCAACCTGGAATAGAGATAATTACTTATATGCAAATTCAAGCAATAATTAAGTCCTAAATTACTCTATTTAAAAAATTAAGCAGCTTGTTGAAAGTATTTGCACTGACATCTTTAGTGGCAAGAAAAACATAATGATTCACGACTAGTATTTAAGTTGTAATTAGAAAACATATTCTGCTAGATGAGATATGGGAAGCGAGAGTTTTCTGCCCAAACAGGTAGGTGCTCAAGGAGATCCCTGCCTGTGAGCGTGCCATCTCCATCGCAGCATCCCTGCCAAGCTGGGAGGAAGCCTTCCCGTTTCACTCCTGCGACTGCTCGGGAGGTTGCACAGATGCAGCAGATGAAACAAATAGCAGAAATTAGTGTTTCTCCAGCTGTTCATGCTGATGTTCAAAGCTTCCCCATAAAATAAAGCCAGCTCGGCTTGAATTGCCTACCAGTTTCTGCCAACTGGATATGCAGATCAAGACTTTCCCAAGTGGGATCTCCTACTTATCTATTTATGGACCCGAAGGACGGCGTCTGAGTTTTGTTTTGGAAAGCTTTGTTTCTTCTGGGCCCTGTTAACTTAGTGGGACATGACTTTGAACTTTATGGGACGCTCAGGTGGCTCACATACGAACTTCCCCAGCCTTTACTTCAGAAAACCAGCAAA
The DNA here is from genome assembly GCA_034008185.1 of Gorsachius magnificus. Lineage (NCBI taxonomy): Eukaryota > Metazoa > Chordata > Aves > Pelecaniformes > Ardeidae > Gorsachius > Gorsachius magnificus. The sequence continues at coordinate 52,618,037 of CM067086.1, forward strand.
GGCTTTGCTTTCGCAGAGCTGCATCCGGGTCACCTTCTTCAGAGAGCCAGGCAGAAGGTGGAAGCTGCCTCGGTCTGCAGGCGTGTAGACATGGCCCCACGGAGGCTGCTGCCAGACCCTAGGCAGCTGGTCTGGCATCACAAACTCAAGTGAATCAATCCTGCAGCCATGGGAGCAGGAGCTGCTGCGTCCTCTCAGGCAGAATGAGAGCAGGGACCAAGATGCACCTGGTTCATCAGTGACATGTGTGGCCATAAAGCCTTACCTTGACGGGGAGGGTCTAATCGCACATGGCGGTTTTGGAGGATAGCAGTAGGGGAAATTGTCCAAACTTCTGTTTCTAAGCTGGAAACCAAAGCAGTGCTGCCTGTGGAGGAAACGGGGATGATGCCACCTCTGCTGCTGGACCCAGGGGCTGAACACCCACCAGGGCCAGGCACAGCTGGGGCAAAAAATCTTGCCTCCACCTGCGGAGATCAGGGAGGGAAATAAAGGTTGTCTGAGGACTGGGAGCCTGGCTTTGCAGCCAGAACAGACATTTCCATAGGCATAAAGTGGAGCTGTGTGATCACCTGTATCAGTTATACATGACTATTTATCATTAATCCAAGGTTATTGAAAGCATTGGTTTGAACTTCCTGCATCTGCTGCTTCCCAAGGGTTCACACAGAGATCAATTATGCAACGAAAGACTTTTATTAAAAGCAAGCGGTGCAGCTGCCGCTGCGGTAGGGGCTGCGCACTTGCAGCCCAGGCTGGGCTCTGAAGACACCCAGCAATGAGGCCCATCGCTGCCGTGTCTGGGCAAGCATTGCCCTGCCCTGGCTTTGCCCCCCTCCAGCGCTGTGGAGGCAGTGGGATGAGATAGTGCACCCACTCACAAACATCCACCGCATCAAATCTTATAGCTGTTACTGTATTCATTTACTGTCTTTTTAGTATAAAACCTGGAACACCTTGTGTTTTGAGGAGAAAGGGTTGAATCAAATACCTACCTGGCTTATTCCCCAAATGGCTTGGTGTGAGAAGTTACAGTACAGTTTTAGGAGTGATTTTCCTAGCAGAAATGTTTTACCCAGGCTGAGTCCTTGAACGATGAGTGGGGAGGAGGCTGAAAGGAGCTCAGCTGTGACATGGGGGAAGTTTCTGGGAAGATCGGGACCATCTCACAACCAAATTTTTTCCCAGCAGTTAGCAGTTTCTTTGCCTTGGTTTCCACATGTCCGAACCAGGCAGTTTCAGGCATCTGGTGCTCCTCTGGCCTCTGGAGTTATAGATGAAGTATGTGCCTTTAACTCTTACCATTTTCCTCTCATTTTATTCACAAAAAATTACCTTGCCTTTATTTGCAAGGCCACACCATACTCCAGCCTCCTGCCTTATGACAGGAAGGTACAACACTTCATTTTTCATTGAAAATTGGTTTAGGTCAGCAGTAGTGTGGAGGTATCCATTTCCATCTACATTTTTCCCCTTGGACTCTTTCAAGCAGAGTGATGAGAAGGTGTTTGCAGCATCCTTGTTGACCCATGGAAGCTGGGTTTCCATCCTCCTCAGCACTGGGAAGAGGAAACCCATCTGCCATCACACCTGCCAAACCAATCCCAGAGGCCTCAAGACCCACTGATCTCAGGTATGGAGCTGTTGAAACCCAAGGCGCTTCTGAGAAGCACCCTCCTCCATATGTCATCTGCTGATCCTTCAGGAAGACTGCACTTTGCACTCAGGGCATCTTCTGAGTGCCTAAGTAGGATTTTTTTTTGAGATTTTGGCATTATCATTTTAAGTTCAAGTTGTTCTATACCCTGCCATAAGGGCTTATATTTATGAAAAATTATTTCTCAATGCTTGACCATGAAAAAGTTATGGCAATGCTGCCTTGCTTTCAGAAACTAATGCCATGGTATTGAAAAAGAAATCTGGTGTAATCTAATTTCACCTGAGCTGAGATTAGGGTTGAATATGTTGGTTTCTCCCCACTGAGTTGGTGTAATATTAGTTCAATGATTCCTTATGGCCTAGAAACTGCAGTTTGTCACAGGATAAAGACAGACCTTGTTTGGTTTAAACTGTCACACTTCTGACAAAATAAGACCCCAGTTTGTGTTTAGGACAAGGTGCCCTGAGGGGCAGCCAAGGCGGCAGCAGGCAGGACGCCGACAGTGGGGTCCAGGCTCCATCCTCCTGCTGTGACCTCCACTGCAGCTGAAGTTTCATGGGTTACAGTGAAACCACAGTGGTTAGAAATCCCCAGTGGTGGACTTTCTTAAATATGGGTGTGCTGAGTCCTAGGGAAACATACTTATGGGGGCGTAAAATGGACCCACTGTTTCCTGCAGCTGCTCCCACCTGGAACTGAAGAAGGAGGAGAGGGAAGCCTTGCCATGGTGGGCTGCTGCTGCTGCAGAAGGGAGGAGGAACCTGTCCTCTGTGGGGCTGCAGGTCTCATCTTTTCCACCTAGTTAGGATCAGCCGGGTCTGGCTTTTAACAGTAACATGCCTGCCTAAAACGCTGGTTGGTAAATGATATTATTCTGTCTAGAATGAGGTAAATGTGTATTTTATCTAGCTAATTAATCTGAGGGATAGAGCTAACATGATTACTGTGTTCTCCTTTCCCTCGCTCCTGTCAATATGGCCATGTGGCATTTGTATCTCGGAGCCTTTATTAAACTGGTTTATTTGTAAGCAATCAAACGAGGAGTATTATAAGGACGTGGATGATTTTGTTCAGCCTGTCACCTTTACCCAACACTAACAAGCTAGGAAATGGCACTGCCTTTTATTGTCTTCCTATCTCTGTAAACTTGCCTTTATTAAAAAAAAAATAAAGCTCTTAAATAAGCAAAGAGAAACAGGCTTGGGAAATTCTCTGGACTCCAAGGTGCTTCTCTCTTTTTCCTCGGCAGGAACAAACACCACCCATTCCCCCTTTCCCACGCACTGAACCTTTTTATTAATATGTCAGGAAACATGACTCAGTCTGCAGCTTTGTCAAGACACAGGCAGGAAATTTAGGTGCTTGCGCTACCAACTGCTACTGTTTGTTACATTTTTTCCCCTTAGATCTTGATAGTTTAGTGCCTCAGCACAGGCTGTTTCTTTGAATATCGTGACTAACGAGACAGTTGAAGTCGCCTCGGTATTAAAGCTTCTTTGGGAGGGCAATGAGTTATCAGGGGAGAAAATGCGGTGCGTTACTGGAGGCTGAGAGAAAAGAGGTAGGAGCGTGTCTCACCTGTAGCTCTAGTGGAAGACGCCACAGGTACCGTATCCTATGTCTCCAGCGATCACGCAACAAAATCCTCCCATGTCCTCTCCAGTCAGAGCAGAAGCCAAGGTGTAACTTGACATGGGTCACCATTTGGTCCCATCCACCCACCCAGGCTGGGGTCAGGCCCTGGGAGCAGGTAGGGGCAGCTTGCCTGGATGCTACTTGCACCCTGATTTTTGGTTGTGAACTGCCTGACCTCAGGTACAACTGCACTACCATGGGCCCTAGCCGCTCACATAAGCCACAGCCTCATGGTTATTTTTTTTTCCTAGTGGTTGTCTCCTTGAAATTTTATGGGTTTCAGTGTGTGTTTTCCAAAGGCTGAAGCCCAGAGCCCAGGTACCTTGCAGTCGAGAACTGTCGGCACCACCACGTCAAGCACTGAGAAACAGAAATGGTCTGCCAGCCGGGAGCCTGGAAAAAGTGTTTTCTTCCAAGTTTTGAAGGTTTTAGGGCTTGCTCAGCACATTTTTTTTATTTTCCACACAGGTTTAAGTAACAACTGAAATTACTATTTAGTGCAGGACCTGCAATCTTTTTGAAATGACCATTCTGGCTGCTCAGAGGTTTTAAATGTTCACAGTGATGTAAATTAATTTTATATTTTAATATCAGAAGGCAAGAAAGAATATAATGGTATTAAACAGAGCTGGCTGCTTGCCCAGGGTGAGCAAAGCGACCTGGCCCGGCATGGGCTGGAGAGCTGGATGGTCATCTCTGGTTCTCATGCAGGCTACAGCTTGTAAAGATTAAAAAAAAAAAAAAAAAAAAATTAAAAAAATCCCCTATACCACAGCCTTTACAGAGCATCTTTAAGATTATTTCTCACAAATGAGCATCATGGTTGTGCAGATATATGCTGATGTGAGCATGAACAACCCCGACAGACCCCGTGTTGATCTCTTGCTCCATCCCAAAGATTATTCTATGTAAGAGTAATTTTATAAATCTAATAAAACCAGTGCACTTTTCTTTACCAGGGCTACATTAAAAAGAGTCCAGATTACATAGCTGTTCAGATTTGTTTCTAACTCTGCATAGTACAGATATCCTGCATGAATGTCTGGTGTGTCTTAACATCTTTTAATTGGAAAGAATAGTTCAGCCAAAATAATTCCTTCTGTCTTCTGACAACATAACAGTTATTTTCCCAACGTGAGCCATGGCACCCCCCAACCTCTGCTTTCTGGTGCAATGCCTGCATATAAAGCACAGGCAAGCTAGTTAGCACATTGCACAAGGAGGCATCTCCATGATCAGTGCCCTGCTGTGCTCATCGCTGAGTGTGGGTGTAAAGAGGTGATGGTCCAACAATTCCCAGCTTTGGGTGGATGAGAGGCGAGAGCAGAACCCCACAGGGACCCCAGCTGGGAGGTGAGCAGTGGGACAGTCCTGCAGCCACCCACCACCCCGAACACTGCAGAGGGACGGTGTCCATTGTAGCACTTGATCTCACCGGATGTCTGTGATTATAAACCCAGAGGTTAAAGGAAGGATGGCTCCAGGGCCATCCCATGCTTACACCCCATCCTTGGTCTGTTTGAGCATTATCTACTGGCTGTCTTGGTGAGAGGACAGCTGGGTCTCCTCAGCTCTGTCATGGAATTGTGGCACCAGACTCAGGAAGAACATTTACCCTTCACGTCTTCTTCAACTCCAGCCCCTGGCTGTATGGCCTCTTAAAAAGAAATCTTGTCTACATGTCAAATGTAAAGAAACAAGAACTTATTTCTGAAATGTCAACACCTCTTCATTAAAACTATTCCCCTGAAGGGCTGGAAACCCTGGTACAGTAAAATACCACATTACAGGAGAAAGTGGGACTGACTCTGTCAGAAATTAATTCTTCCATTCAATTCAGCCTCCAGTCATTGTCCACACAGGGGCAAGCAGGAAAGACAAACTTGGAAGAGAAGTCTGCTCTTCTCTGAAAAAACAACAGCAACAGTCAGTTAAATAACTGAAGGAGTTATTCAGGACACAGGACACAGGTAACTTGTCCTGAAGGTCCTTAGGATCCTGTATGTTTCAGTCTGTATCAGTGGTCAAGACAGAAGTTTAGAAGATTCAGTGGTGTGTATCTGTCCAGTCTACTCTACACAAGACGGCGTGGTGTGCCTAGTTGCAATACTAGTGCGATGTGCACCTCTGCTTGAAAAGAAGCAGGACAGCAGTGTTGAAGAAGCAACTAGGCCTGAGAAATAGGTTTTGAAGATGGGGAATGATCTGAAGGCTGAAGTTGAGCCATGTGCTCTGGACCTGGGAAGGCCGAGTTCACCCCTGGCTAATAGCATCGCCGGTCTCTCACCTTTGCCTCAGCACACTGTAGACATTTAAGGACACGGACCATATCTTAAATTTGTTCAACAGACTTTAGTTGAACTTTATTCCCTTGTGATGCTGAAAGAAACCAGAGACCATCTCCTACCTGTCATAATTTTAATCACCTCCCTTACCTGGAGAATTAGCTGTCTTCTGTATTGCAGGACTTGCAATTTAACAGTACAAATGAGGCAGAGGACGGACATGACTTGCTATGCTTTTAATAGGCACCTTCATGCAGAATTTCCCAGTAAAATATATTTTCCCTGAATATATGATTAGCATGAGATTATTATATGCTTCCAAGTGATATATGCAGATATACTCAGATATATCCAGAGATCAAATTTTCTCTTGTGCTCTCTGATGGTGGCAGCTGGTATTCTGCAGCACCACTTCCCTGAGAAGCTGACTTCTAATATCCTTCTGAAGGACTTTCAAGCACATATTATTGCTAATTGCTACTATCTATTCTGGTTTCAAATTAATTCTGAAGTGCTTTGTGGAAGGCTGGCAGGTGCTTTGTCCTGAATAACCATGGCTTGTCCAAGCTAGTTTGGGGCACCTACATAATTTTTTTAAAACCTACTGCTCTGACACTCATTTAATATTTCTATCTAATCCTGAATCTTGAATCCTTTAGCCTCAACTACTTAGCCTGAATCCTGCATCTCCAAACCAGCATCCTGGTCCCAGGTCCCTGCTCCTCCCTCATGTTCTCATCCAGAAATATAAGCAGGCTCAAGGCAAACACAGGGTTATTCTTCTTTGCACAACACAGAGGTAAATTGCGGAGCGCCTTTCCTCAGGATGTTAGGGATGCTGAAAGCTTACATGGCTTCAGAAGTTTATTAGACTCATTCTTGGAAGAAAAATCCATCAAGGCCTCTTAAACTGAAAAATGCCATCACTGGTGCAGGAAGCCTCTGTGCTGCTGATCACTGGAGACACCATCACTATGTGGTTACCCTGGTCTTAGATATTTCCCTGAGCACTTGGTTTGGGCTGCTGGCTGGGGCTTTGGTTTTGCTCAGGGAGAGCACAAATGCAGCTTGTGCTGCCCCAGGTGGTGCAGCCCAGTGCCCCGTGGCTGGTGCACACAGAGGGCATCCTCCTGCCTGGCCGTGGTGCCTCCTGCCTGGCTGGCATTGGGGATGGGATAATGAGCTACACAGACCTCTGGGTTGACTTAATTTGGCTCCTTTTATACAACAAGGATGCTAACATGGGCCCTGGCATGGCCCCTGCACAAAGTCCTGCCAAACAGGCAGCTGCCTGGTCACAGACAGGTCACAGACCCCCAGGGTCTCAAGCAGCCACCTGCCCCAAGTGTGTCTGTGCCAGCTCTGCCGGTGGGATATCCACTGCTACCACAGAGACACCGGTGGTGGCAAAAGCAGCCATGTGCCAGTTGCTCATATTTTCATCTAAATAAATTAAATGACCACTCGTCTTCTCTGAGAGCTGATCTTAGCACAATTGATTGCAGCGACAGGTAAAGAGAGGGGCACGTCTATGAGAGGAGACTTGCACCAGCTTCTCCTCGATGTTGAGCTCCAGCAGCGGCTCTGACTGAACAGCAGTTGCATACATGTCGCCACATGCCTTAATCCTCTAGCCATGATCTGCTGCAAAACGTGCCGCCCACGCGCTCGTGCTCGTGCCGGCTGGGTGACTCACGGCCTCCCCGCTCCTGGCTCACCAGGCAGCCCTGCAAACATGGGAAAGCAGGAGCCAAGCTCCCACCCCTGCTCAGCGGCAGGGGGCTGCCCCTGCCTTCTGCAGGGCTCTGAGCACTCACAGCTCCCTGCAGCAGCCGGTTTTGGCATCTCAGTGTGTACGGCAGTCTGGGTTCAGACCCTTGTAGTGGAGAAAAAATAGAGGGTAGCCCTTTGGTTATTTGAGGAAGCAAATTGTGTGAGGGGAATGGGTGTTCCCAGTTGCACACTGTTGTGGAGTGGTGTGAAGGTGCACACGGAAGTGCAAGTCTGAGTGGGAGTGTTATATGGCTCAAGCCATGCATGAGGAAAAAGCACACCTTACAAATCTGCGAGAGCAAGAGGAGAGCTGTGACTCAGAGGGGCACTGCAGCCTTTCCTGCCTGTGTGATGATCGCACTGTGCTTCCATGAGTTGGTGGGTGAAGAAGCTGGCATCAGCAGATTGCTGTTGGATGCAGCCCATGGTGCTGAAGCCACTGGCAGGTTGTTTCTGGAGGTGGCCACATGAGCCCCCGCAGCAGGCGATGAAGCAGCCCTGCCCAAGGAGGGAGCTGCAGCAGGGTGTTTGGCATCCAGGTCTTGCAGGGGGAGGTCATTCCTCAGGGACCTTCTGGTTTTGCAGGGATGTGATGGAGAACCACAGGGCTGTTGTGGGAACATGGAAATTCAAAGGGACACTGTCTTTCATAAATCTGCTGTTGCCTGGGATGTAAGTCTGTGTAACATGGGTGCCTGCAGGTCTGGGAACATTTTGGAGCCAATCATGGGGGCAGCTTCCCTCTATGAGCTGCTCTTCTCACTCTTATGTCTGGCCTAAAGTTGGGAAAAGCCTGAGTTTAAGTCCAACCCAGAGTGATTTCTGCTTTCACTGCTGTGATGTCTAACCTAATGGCTTGCCAAAGAGGTGGAGCAGTTGGTGAGCTGTGGTCGCAGTGGCTTAAGTCACACGGTCACGTGTCCACATGGCAGGTCATAGCTGTGGCCTGGGACAAGCTATTAGCACTGCATCAGCTCTGGAAAAGGCTTGGCCTCCAGGGCTGAGGCATCAAACAGCTCCGATCAGACTGGAAGTTCTTCCACCCCAAAGCCAATAGACAGGAAGACCAAACAAAAAAACCCCAAACTCAGAGCAGGGGTCTGTCCCCTTGCTGTGCGTCCCTGTGCTTTTGCCATCATCTCCTCACAGATGGAGAGGACGGTCTGCCCAGCCACAGGTGGAACACGTGGTATAGATGCACAAAGCTGAAGAGTCCCGGGCTGCCTGCCACTCACCGTGCTCTGCCAGGCTCCTGCCTTCTACTCTGCCTACGAGGCAGATGCAGCCATGGAGCCATTTGCAGGCTCCCACACGGCCGCGTGGTTCATCATCCAGCAGCAGCAAGCTGCCCACTTTTGGCATGGCTGGTTGAAGAAGCTGCCTCGTGGCCTCTTAGCGTGAAAGGTTGCAGCACATCATCACGAGCAGGAGTGGCAAGCGCTCTTGCTCCCTCCCCTGTTTGCCATGCCCTGGTGTCAGGTATTACCATGCTGTTCCGTTTCCCACCGCATGTATCCCGTTAAGTCCTTGCTTCTGGCAGACCTTCGGAAGCTGTTGCACAGGAGAGGAATGGAGGAGGTAGGAGGGGCTGTGGGAAGGGTACAGCCATCAGGCTGTGCTCTCGGGGGACCGTAAAACTAATGCATTGCTTTATATGGCTGGGGATCAACTTTTGACCTTAAGAAGTAAGAACTGGAATGCTAAAGCAAAGAAGAAAACTCACTGCCATAAGCATGAGCTCATTAGTAACTTACTGATAGTAGCTCGGCCACATTTGGGGCAGAGGGCAGTGACCCTAGCATGGCTTTGATTGACAGCTCATCTGAAACACTCAAATTCCCCACATTAACCAGCACTTTAGGTCTGCCGTGCATCGGGTCCCACGCTCACCCAGAAAAGTCATCTCACCAAATAAACACAGCTGCAGAGATGAATAAAAATGTGGACCTTGACGTGCCTGTGTTGGACAAGAGTTCAGTCAGGCCTTGGAAATCGCACGCTGGTAATGTGCCAGCAGCCCCTAGAAGGTCAGAAATCTGGATGTGAGCAGTTGTGACTGCCACTTAGTCCTTCCCTGGATATCTTAAGCTGGTTTAAACAACTGTTCACCTCTTCACTGCTGGAGGTCTCATAGGAAAAACACCCAAATGAAATTCCACTTCTGCAGCGATGTCTCCAATATGAGAGCTGAGATGTTCATTGCCCTTGTTGTTGGGGAAAACAGGTAAAGACAGGTTAATCATCTGTGGTGTCCCACTAAAGTGCACAGCTCCAGTATGAGCGCTACTGCACAGTGGAGGTTCCTGCTCATCTCTTCTGGACTGGTGGCTGTCTGGCTCTGCTTAGCATCAGGCATAACAAGTCCTGGCCACAGAGTCCAGAAATGGAGGCACCCAGAATCAAGGCTGATTTAAAACAAAAAAAAAAACCCCAATGTGTTTTAAGCTATATTAACCTCTCTGCACCCAGTTCCCTAGCTGTCAAAAAGGAGTGTGGCACCTGCATGCTAATGATGTGGTGAATTCCTGCTGCTATTACATTTGAACAATGTAATATTCGGAAAGTTCAGAAAAACGGCTTTTTTAATGTCAGGTTGTTTCTGTTAGGAGAGGAACTGAGGATGGAATTGTGCATTTCTCTGTCGTATCCCACTGCTTTGCCAGTATACCCAGTGCCCTGCTCCCCCCACCACCAGTGAGTCCAAACCACAGGACAGGGGTTTCTCACTGACCGACCCTGGTCCCTTTCTAACAAGCCCTCTGCCCAGGGGCTCTCTTTCCTGCCTGGTCCTGTAAAGGTCTCCTGCCTGATTTTGCTTTTCTCTTCTCCTACAAGGACCAGAGCTCCTTTCTGGCTTGGGCACTGGGGTTTCCCTCCTGCATGCTCCTGGATGGGGAGGTGGAATGGGTTAATGCATGTCCCTGGGTCTGAGAGCTGAGAAATGCTCCCAGTTACAGTGTTTTAGATGTTCTCATCAGCTGCTGCACTATTGAAAGCACTCGGCAGCATGCAATATGCACATCCCATCTTTCTGAACCCTTTAACAAACTCACTTGCACTGCTTATATCTGAATGGGATCTTAAAAGGGGGATGTGAGCTTTAAGGGTCTTTTGAATCCAACAGACCTGCTAAAATTGTTTGGATAATCTTAGAATATTATCAACAATGGATTCATAGAGTCAGCTAGTATCTCTACCAGTATGGGCTGATTTCCCCCCTGTTCTTGTATTTATGATTTCATCTCCAAATATAACATTTACCTGCCGTGGTGGGAAGGAGCTTATTCTGATGTTTTGACTGAGCCTCAAGTCAGGCATGGTCACCTTTACCTGTTGTTACCTGTTTAAGGCATTGTTCCAAAATTCAGACCTGCTCTCTAGGAGGTTTTTCACTTCTCCAGATTTTGTTCCTGAAGCCTCACTTGTATTGTCAGGATGCACAGATGTGGAGAATACACAGACTCTGAGGTGGGAAAGAGCCATGTTTTCCTCTCCAGTCCTCTGAGCAGCCTATTCCCTGCCCGTTGCTTAGGGTGACATTTGGGTTTAGCTGCCAGCTGGTACTGTTTGCTACCCAGGCTCTTCTGTTAGCTCTTGTAACTGGGACTCTCTAGATTTTTCCCACCCTGTCATTAGTCAATTGATTTGGGAATCCTGAATGTCACAAAAAAAAACCCCAGACCTCCTGGCTTTGCAGGAACTATGCTGCATATCCAAGGATGTGCTAAGCGCAGTTTGAAAGCTATGAAACTCTTTTTTGAGAATCTCTTGAATCTCCCCTTTCTCACTTGAATTCCCACCTTCCTTGGACAGGGTTTGAACCCATCTGGCTGAATCCTCTGGCTGCAGTGCACACATACACCAAATACTGCTGGGAGCCATGTTAAAATGCACTTACTTCAATGGATAAGATATCAAGGTATTGACTGAAGGCATGAGCCGATGTCACTGTTAATTCATGAACCTCACTACCCTACTCAATCGGAGTGCTCTAACTCCACTGGGAAATGGTGCTCTAATTAAGATCCTGGAGTTTTTTGAGAAGAGGGAGTAAAAACAAAAGAAATTGAAGGGGAGCTGCTCTCAGCTTCTGTAAAAAACAATAGTTACATTTGACTTTTCTGCCAAGCCAGAAGAGCAATGTTGGACATGGGTCGTTGATTGCTTGGAAACAAATGACAGAGCCAGACCCAGACTGGCTGTGTGAGTAAGTGCTGACTTCAGGGGGGCAATGCCGTGGGCAACAGCTGAGGTCTTGAAGTGTTCTCTCAAAGAGGGGATGCCATGCCTGCAGGATGCTCTGGGCCACGCCGGGTGCTGTGCCTGTGCAGCCTCCCAGCACATGTCACGGTGATGCTTTACCTGACAATTTCCTATCACAGAAGTGATGTGCTAACTTGACAACCCATGTCCCATTGCTTTAACCTGGCTATAGGTTAAATAAGTAAATATAAAAATACTCAATCACTTAATCAGAAGGAAAGATATATCCCTTGTCCTCCCTCCTAAGCTCTTTCCTCTAACCTTCATTCATTTACTTGTTATTATATTAAAGATCAGTTAGGTAAACCCTGACTTGTATTGCTCAATAATCTCTGTTTGTGTGGTACAGAGAACAGCTGGAAATGGAGACCAGGAGGGAAGAAGCTGTTTTCACTTCCCTATCAACATGAAATGGTCAACATTAAAGAGCAGAGATGAAGATTTGCCTGACAGAGCTGGCGTGAGGGTCACACCTTGGCAGGGATGTCACCTAGCCTGTAGCACTGGCCTGTAACTGATAATCTCCTGATACTATTAAAGGCTACATCATGACTGTCAACTTTAATTAAGCACACTCCCATTTACTGTGTCCTTCTAAACATCACTCCAGGGCCACTGCTAATTCGGCATGCAGCCACGTTTCATCAAGAGGGGTTTTTTGCCTTGTGGAAATCAGGTTTTGATCACCCATGGTAGGATTATATCAACATTTTTGTGCCTGCAGCGAGAAGACCCTTTGCAGTGTGGCAGGGGACCACGGTGGGAGTGGGTTGCCCACCTTCCACCTTCCCCCAAACTCTCAGCCGCTGCCGGTGCTGCTCCTGGGGCTCCTGGATCTCGCAGAGGGGAGCCATGTGAAGAGGTGCTGAGCTGTGGAGACACAGCCGCCACAAAGCCCCTTTGCATAAGACCTTCAACAAAGGCTTCAGCATTTGGTGTCTTTCAGCCTTTACCTTCAGTTTATTGTGCAAACATGAATTAAGCATTAGGACACCTCTGTTCTGCAAGGACACCGAGCACTGATACAGCCCTGTGTTTTATTCATTATAAAGAATTGAATCCTATTACATTAAAAATTCAAATATTAAACTGTATTATACAGACATGTAGGGGATATGTGTATCGACATATCCATTTATTCACAGGCTCTGTAGGATCCTAGATATAGGTACAAATAAAGAAAAATTAAGTTACCCAGCATCCTACAGTAAATTGGTAGCTGAGTCAGGGGAAGCACTGAGGAGATTGTATTATTGGTTACATGTATTATTGGTTACATGGGGGTGCTTAGAGCCTCCATCCAAGGGTCAATATATGTTTGCAAATTCGAACTGCTTTCCTGAGGTGGGGTATTTCTAACACTTTGAGAAGTCCCTTGTCAGCTGCTGAAAAAAAGCTGTTATGGCCTCTTTTTTATTCTTCTATACAGTTCTTTTTTAAGTCATCAAATGACTTGTCCTGCTCTTCTTAGCATGTGAGCTTACCTGACCTTTACTAAGCTGAGCTTGGTCCTACTGGAATGAGTGCCTGGCCCCTGCTAGCATAAAGAGCACAGCTGGAAAGACAGACAGGGGCTGGCAGGAGAGCTGAGTGCAGGGTCTGTCCCCCCAACCACCTTCACCCCTCCCCTCTTGCTGCAAGGACCAGGAGCCAAGTCATGCTCTTACAGACCCGCTCCCCCGGCATGAGGTGCAGCCGGGGATGCCTTGCCTCTCGGGCCCTGCAAGAGCCTGGAGGCGCTGGGCTGCCCAGAGAAACCCTGGGTGTGTTTTGTGCACATCTAACCCATACTCCTGGGGTGGCTGAACACGGTGTTTTTTGCTCTTCCAAAGCACCAAGGAGTCAGGCAGACAACACTGCTTACTTAAAAATTTGGCTTCCCGCATTCTGAAGATTGTCCCCTGCCCTTCCCCATCCAGAGTGCGACTTTTTATTTGTGCCAGAAAAACTCCTCCATCTCTGGCTCCATCCAAAGTTGCACTAGGAAATTTGCCCTCAGCATTGGCCTGAAGGGGCTACATTCTAGAGCAACGTGCTCTGGCTGGAAGGTTGCTGGCCATCAGTGGCTATATTGTCCCTCAGCTAACTCTTCCTAAAGAGCAACCCTGGCAGTGATCTTATCTCACCTGGATGCTCAAGTGCGTACTCATGGAAAATACCCAGAGGGTAGGTGAAGGTCATCACTGTCACTTACTTAATTAAGGAAAAATGACTATAAGGGCAGTAAACAATACATCACAGGGCTAATGGCTTCAACAAAGTTTCACACACCTGTGAAGGGGAATGGCAGGGAGAACACGGGCTTTATAGGAAAACATGAGCTGGACTAGCAATGTAGTCTTCTCTTAGTTCAGATCCGGCCCAGTCAGCCTTTGAAGGACCAAGTACTGCATATATCTTAAGGCTATTTGAATGGTGCATTGACAACAGCTCCTTGTCCCTTGTGGTGTTCCTGGCATTCTGCCTGTTGAAGCTGGACAACTTTTTTCAGGGAAAACATCTCGCTGAAAAACATATCCAAATAGACTGAAGCTAGTAAGAAAAGGGAAGGCGTGTAAAGAATCCTCCAGTGCAATGTTGAATTTGGCAATGAATTTAGCTGTCCTTGGTGCAGCACAGGTGGGGTGATATGGGGCTTGTCCTCCACAGGCCTCTCTAAGAAAGGATGGCGTAGTTGCAGCCCAGTAGCCTGAGGATCCCCTCGTTTAACCCACTTTTTTTTCTTAATGCCACTCAGATTTGGCCAATAGAGTGGCTAAAAACTGGTGGATCTGAATGTAGAAATAGGATCAATGGAGGTCCAGTTGGGATGGAGACCTCTTTCCAACCTAAACCATTGTATGATTCTGTGATTCTGTTTCCCCAGACATGAGGACTGAGGTATAAGCTCTGTGTTTCATGGGGAGCTTGTGCAAACTGCCTGGTTGTGTGCAAGTGCAAAGGCCTCAGTACTGTTGCATTACGCCACCAATGCATGAGAACTTGTTCCATTTCAGAAAGTACTCAGGAGACAAATAAGCATTTCAAACTTTAAAGAAATTAGAAAGGACAATTTCAGAATAATAGATTTTAAATATGACCTGAATCTCTCATGGTTACATCACGTGTAGCAAGAGCTCATTTTGTGTTGCTCAAGAAATACAGTTTCCTGCAGTGCAGGGATCAGCACAGTGAGATGATCATGAAGATTAAGGAGTGACTTGTTTTTTAGTTCTGCATTTTGTAGTCGTGACATTGTGGCTTGGGTGAAGTATCCAGGCAACAAGCCAGTTTTCATGATTAGTGGTATAATACCCAGCTAAACAAATATTTCACACACGCAGATCTAATGAGGCTGGTGCTAGGGAAAATGAACATTAAAAAGTTAATTAGGATATGCTTTTTGAAATGCATTATTCCTTATTGCTGCTGGTGTATCACCTGCAATGCCCAGTATGGTTCAGGGAAGACTGTAGCCAGATATAGTTACAGAACATCTGCTGAAGAACAATGTGTGAGTGTCCTCCGCAGACCAGTCGCACCACGCTGAAGGGAGATTTGATGCAATGGCAATAGCCCTGGCTGTACCCTCACACGCAGCACATCTTGCATAAGAGTGTGGAGGTCAATGCAGTGTATCACAGGCAACTCTGACCATCTAAATTTCTCAGGGTCAAATAAATTTAATCGTGGGTAGCCCCATTTTAATCCTTCCTCTGAAAGGCACGTGGGGGAACGCAGTTTGTCTCCCAGAGCAGTTTTGATGTTGGCACGCCTCCAGCCATGCCACCTACACCCACATGTGAGCCAGGAGTCACAAGCATTCCCAGGCACTGGCTTGTTTAAAACACCAGCAGACCTTCCCCTCTGCTTGCTCGTTGCTTGGAAAGGGGTTGCACAGCCACGCGCTGCAAAACCACTGTTGTAACAGGCTTTGGTAGTGGTAGCTAGTGTTTGACCAAACACGGGTTGGGCTATATGCATCAAACTATCTACTTGTCGATGTGGTTTTGCCCTAGTTTTTCAAAAACATTTTGTGTGTTTCCTTGGCCATAAGTGTGTGGTCACTACTGAATTTGAAAAGCTGGTTGGGCAAACATGCCCTGATAGACCTTGTAAAAAAATGCAAAACGTAGCTTGAATTGAGTGACTTTGCGTTTGAAAACCAATAAAGTTGCTATGTGTTCTTTGTGCTCCCCCAGTTAATTTCAGATATTCACAAAGCAAAAGACTCAATTAGACCTTCCTTTCTGTTAGTTGATATTTACTGTATATGCAAAGAAAAAATAAAGTGGATGTACACTGAAAAGATGCTGCTCTGAATATCTTATTAGAAACAAAGCAAAGGTGAAGCTACTAGGCTGAATTTATCACTGGTGTAGTTGTATTTAATTCCATGAGGTTGCAACAACTCTGCACCTGAGCCACTGAGCCTCAAAGCTCTTAATGCTTAAACTTCACAGCAAAGGGAGTGATTGGGATGCAAATTTCAGAAGCCGTTTCTATAGTTGTTTGGATGATTTCCTATGAACAAAGGCCTTTGGTACAGTTTTCACATGTATGCTTCAGAAAGGTTGCCGACACGCCTGCCCAGCAATCTGCTTTCCCCCCCGAAGAGGTGCATCCAGCTTTCTGATCAGAGGTTCAGGGTCTGGATAAAAGAGACGTCTTGCAATAAATAGTCTATGCAAGTTTCCTAACGAGGAGCATTGTTAGTTTTAGCTGGAGTGTTTTCAACCAGGGAGACTTTTCTCAGATCTTTAGCTATGAATGCTAAGCAGGGTTAGAAATCCCAGTTAAATCTGAATTTTGTGACTCTCTACCAAATGGCTTCAAAATCCTGGTGTGAAGCTTGGAGTCAGAGTGTGTCCAGAGCTGAGACCTGCCTCTCCCCACCTGCTTCTCGCCCAGGGGAACTGCTGGAATGCCTCTGCCCAGAAACCACCGCAGCTCTCCCAGGCACCCTCGTGGCATGCATGTGCTCAGGAGCCAGGCTGTGGGTCCCAGGGGAGAGTGGCTTTGTTGTACTCACCTGCTTAAATTGGTCTTGTTACCTCCATAGAAGTAACATGCCTTGCTTTCACAGTAAGCAAGCTGAAAGGAAAAGAACAATTACAAGCCATGCGGGAAGGTGAGAGCCTCCATCATGATCCGAAGCAAGGTTACCAGAGGGTGGTGTGAACCAGCAAACTGCAGCACCAGATAGGGCTCCAGTCTTGGGTTCCTGGTAATATGATCAGACATAAAATCAAGTTTTGTTTTTGGCCTGTCACCCAGCAACTCTGAGGCATCTCAGCTGTAGGGCCTGGAGGAATGACTCACCTGATCGGTGCTTCTTCACAGAGTGGTTGCCCCTGGACACCTGTGCACCTGTACTCATACCTGCCACGGTGCAGTAAAGAACAGCAGACCCCTCTATCTCCTCTTCTTGCTCTTAAACCCAGCTCCCGCTGCCTTCCCAATACAAATGTCATACATGGAGTCTTTCTCCCTCTGCAGGAGCTTCTCTGAATTTATACACCTGCCCCATTCCTCCATGAGCAAATTCTTTCAACCTGCCTGCTAAACCAAACATTTTCATAACTGGTAATGTTTTCTAAGTCTTAAGACTTATTCATTGTACTTACATGCACTCCATCTCACTGGTTCTAGGTTGCTGTTGATGCTCTAGAGGGCCCATACATGACAAACCAATCACACTTGGCATGAAGGCAGCACAAGTCATCTCTTCTTGTCACCGTCCCCTCCACCCTGCACACACACTTCCACATCATCAGTTCTCAGGGTTCCCTGAGTCACTTTTGGACCCAAATTTTCTCATAGTTTTGATCTTTCACAATTCACCTATATATATATTAGCTTTTGTCCCCTTTTAATTTTACCATACTGTACAATAAAACATATAAAAGTGTGAAATCAACTTCCCTGTGTTAAATAACCTCTGCGGTGGTATTCCTGCAAATAAATGTAACTCATCGCCAAGTCATCTGTTGTCATACCGCGCATGGGATGCATTTTATTTTTAGCATTAGACCTGAGGGAGGTCTGGAGGTCACATCTGTTTGACTCTAGTGGTTGAGGAGCTCCTGCTCCTGACTTAGGCCACTGAGACTGGCACCTTCCTCTGAAGCGGTAAAATCCAAACCCAGCAATCCCAGAAGCCTGCTTCAGAAGATGATGCCCATCCTCTGTGTCATAGCTTGAAGCAGCCATGGTCATGAGGAGGGTCAGGCTCCCTTCTCCCATCCAAGTGCCCTAAAGAGCAGGCTAAGAGTTCATTCTCCCTTGCGCTCATTCACTCAGGCTCCAATGGCATCAGTGACTGCTCAGGGAAAGGTGAGGCTGGAAAGGTGAGGCTGGAAAGGTGAGGCTGGATTCTTCCTGGCCTCCTGTGGTCAAGAGACTCCCAAGGGGGTGGGGGTCATGGCTTTGAAGTCTATCAAATGATGAGAAGCATTAAAACACTGCTTTCCATTCTTCTAGAGGGGCAAGTGTTCTAAATGCTGGTAGGAAAGAGGCACTGCACTACAACTACCCTTCTGCCTCCTGTTTTTAACATGAAATTGCAATTCTTGCTCAGTCCATTCCACAAGTAGGTACCTTCCTTGAGAGATGATGCAGGGTCTGAGGCCCAGGCAGGCAGAGGGTCCTCCCTGTCCTGAGTCAGGTGCCCAAGCTGACTCAGGGATGAGTCTCTCAACAAAGCTTTACATCCCTGTCTTAGGCACCTAACCCCCACCCCATGCATTATGACGTCAGAAACCTACCTTTATCTTCTGGGTTTCATTCTGGGGCCAGTGTATGACACAAAAGACGAAGCTATGCACCTTACCTAAATCATGTCTACATATAGCTCTGAGCCTACAGAAAGGGAGATGAGGTGCATTAGCAGGGGTAGACCCTCCAACTGTTTCAGCTTTTCCTGAATCATTTGTATTAATAAAATAACGGGATTTCTATCACACAGTATTAACATTGCACCTTTCCTAAGTTCTGAGAGGAGACCCGAGGAAGGCATAGAGAAACGGTTAATGGCACTACAGTCTACAAAGAAAAAGAAGAAAGTTGTGTTCTGGAGAGGTAATGATCCAGCAGAGGCTGAAACATCCACTGTAATTTTCTGCTTCAAACATCCTAGAAAGGTTGATTATAACCAGATGTTAAACACAATTGAAACATATACCAGGAGGATTGGAGCCACGGCACGGAATAAGGAAAGAAGAGCCTAAAGAATATTTAGATTAGCGAGATGTGTTCCAGCCTGCAGAACCAGATGAAATTCATCTGCAAGGCTTAAGGACATATCCAAAGCCATTTCTGAGCTATTAGCAATTGCTTTTGTGTAGCTGGGGAATAAGAGGGATAGGAGAGGGATAACAGGGAAGCACTTAGCACCTGCCTTGCAGGGAAAGCCAAGGAACTTAAATCAATCTGCCTAACTTTAATTCTTGGAAAGATGGCCGGAACAAATTATTAAACCCTTAATTTATAATCAGCCACAGGTTAGTCAGTTGATACAAAACACACTGCAGGGATTTTTCAAGAGTAAACTGTCAATCCATTTTATTTTTTCCTCTTTGGTCTAGCAGTTAAGGGAAATGGACTTAATTCTAAGAAGAGTTTGGACACTTTCGTACAGAACACGCTCAGGTGTGCACCAGGAAAACATGGTCTAGACTTCACTGTAAGAACAGGGCCCAGCTGCCTGATTAAGTGCAAGAATAAAAAGTGGGACAAAGCACTGTAAGACCCAGAGGATGAATGCTGAGACCATGTCTGACCAGCACTGTGAAAGATCCATTTGGATGATGGGGAAGGGAGTGCAGTTATAAGATGTCTGAATAGAGCCAAGCTGTTAGAGCTTGCAAGGCATTTGCAAGGCAGGCTCATGATGCAAAATGAGCTCCTTCCAGTGTAAGGTCTCACTGAGTGGCAGACTTCACGTGCCCGTTAGCCATGTGGCTGTTGAGGGTGGCTGGGGTACCTCCTCTGGCAGGTAGGTCCTGCCGCACCTAATCCACTCTGAAATCACGGGCAGGTTCAATGGTCTTTGAGAGATCCCTTCAGCCTGATGCTTCTGTGAGTCAGTCTTGTTAAAGCCAGGGCAAAGTTGTGTGATATGTACCTGAAACCATGATGGTGCCAGTAGGAGAGATCTCCGTGAACTTGGAGTGAATCTTTCACCTTCCTCTGATCCCCACAGCTGCATCGGGTGGTATTTTCTCGAAATTTGCTTACACACCAGAGGTACACAGGCAGTAAAAATCCAATACGCTTTTCGGTCCTCAGCTACAATAACATGGTACTTCTTTCACCATTTTCTTTCAGATGTAGTTTGAAGAATTATTGTATCAGAAATTACATCAACCAGAGCCACATCAACCTTAGTCCTGCCCAGTACCTCAGGGTGTCATCTTAGTTTGCAGTCCTAAACCAAATTCTTCTGGAAGGGTTATAATTGGCACTGAAATGAGAGGGAAAAAGGTGATGGGTGCAAGGAAGAGGGAGCAGCAGGTGTGCCCGTGGTCTGAGCACTCTGCCACTGCTCCCCATTAATTCCCACGCAGGGGCTGAAGCTTGGGGGGAGGACGAGGTACTCAGGATTTAACAGTAAATGACTGTCAAGGGAAAACAATTGTTTTACTGTTTGCAGGACTGAAACCACAGTGGGTGCTAACACCAGACTTCAGAGTTTAATGATCTCTGTTCACTCTCCTAATAAATAATTTTCTTCAATTAGCCTGCCCTGTGAAATGGCTCTGACTTGTTGGACTCTTTGAATGGGCTGATGAATGTTCTCCCGGCTTAATGACTGCCTGTAACCTTGCTGCTCCCTGAACCAGTTGTTCATCATCTCCAGCTCTTTCCTGCTCTGGGAGGTTGTTTATCTGACAAGCAGGGGCACTGCTACTGGAGCATTTCTAAAAAGATTATTCTGCTAATTATTCAGAGGTCATGAATTGGAAGGTGAAGCAGGCACTGGCTCTCCGCTTTGAGCTCCCTGATACTACAAGAATGTTCCTGTTACACAAAACCCATATTTTTTCCTTCCGCAGCATTTAATCTTCTCGCAGCCTTTGAAGGAAGGCTTCAGCTCCAGCAGATGTGCTTTGTTTGCAAAAAATGGAAGTTTTCTCCTTTTTAATCAAGGGTATGTTCAGTAACCACAGCAAGCTGAAGACATCTCTCTTGCCTTTTCCCATGGCAGGCTGTGTCATGAGGGGGATCCCAAATGGGCACGTCAGCAGCATCCACAGGCAGAGACTGCAACTACCCACTCAAATGCAGGCAGCTTTTGCCTGAAAAACTGGGATTTTTGTTTTTCCCTAATAACCTCAGGGGTCTGTAGAAATAGAGACAGATTAAGTCACCTGTGGATCGGGTAGAGGGATTTTAAGGGATCATGGACTCTGAACATGCCCCTCTGCTTGTGCTCCCACTCAGAGCTCACCACTTCATGGAGAAGGGTGCAAATGCCTGCAGTGCAGGGCTCTTCTGGAGCCGCTCTGTTTCCCTCACCAGTTTCGTTTTGCGCAGGTGTTCAGAGCTGCATTGCAAGAAGCTGCAAATACATTCTTAAAGAGTTGATGAGGAAAGGCTGAAGCAAGACCCCAAAGGTGGTGCACACAGATAAGACAGAAGGTGAAACAGCCATGGGTTGCAAACCAGGTTTGCAGGTGACAACTGAGCTGTTTTGGGTAGTCAAATGTCATGCCAAGGGCAGGGAACTTCAGAGGAACCTCACAGAGCTGGTGAATGGACAAGAAGTCCGTTCTGTTCATCCCTAGACTGGCTCTGGCAGCTCTGGTTGAAAGCACTGCCTAGAATTCCATCTGCAGTGGGATTTTACTGAATGCCTGGCTTCACCTACTGGACAAGGCTCAGGTGAAAATGGACAAGTTTTATTCCAGCAGGGGTTTCAAAGACAGCAAGATTGAAAACAGGTTCTCACAAAAGGCAACATTAGGAAAATTATTTGGGAAGATCGCCAGCACGCAGGCGTCACCCAGCCCATTTCTGTGTCTCCCTTGGCTGCAGGAGCCCAGGGGTAAGGCTGAGGTCGGTGTCTGTGGAGGGCTGGCTCTTGCAGGGCACTGATGCTGCACGGGCTTGTGCAGCGGCAGCTGCTGTAGAAGCATTTGGAGCCCTCACATTGTCATTGGCAAAAACTCTGGAGTCAAGACTATGTGGTGGGACTGTCAGAGGGGACTAGAAAACTCCAGGTTTTGTTAACTCTACAGCTCACAGAACAATTTGTTCAATCAAAATGTGCTGTGGGGAGGAAGTCCCTTCTGGAGAGGCACCGAGGAAGGTGTGTGACAGTTGTCCTTATCAGCACATCTCTTGTTGTCTGGTCTGAGCCTGACAAGACCCATCGCTCTTTAAATCACACTGTTTGTCATGAATTCCATTTCCAGCCCTGTAATTGCTAAGTATCACTTCATGCACATATTTATTTGCTCCGCAGTTACTACCAGGCCAACAACTGTTAGTCACCCAAATGCTGTTTGCCCAGTCTCTGGATGGCAGCCTTGCAAATTTATCAACAGCATTTGCAATTAAAGAATGTAAGTTAAAAAATACTCAACCTCAATAATAGGAAAAAAAAAAAAAAGCAAATTATGGCTCCCTGTGGGCTTGCAGAGTGCTCTGGCTTAGGCGGCTGAGACTCCCTTGTTTGCTGATGGAAGACAAGGCCGGGATTGCAAACATAGCGCCTCTGACGTGGAGAAGGGCTTCGCCACGGGAGCAGCTGTTTTGTGGCGAAAGCCAGGCCTGCCAGAAGATGAGCGTTTGGGGAAGGGTAGGATCAACTGCACTTTCCAGATGCTTCAGCTAATGTTATTGTTTGTAACACTGAGAGGCTTTGGAAAAAAAATAGTAGTGTTTAAAAAAGGCCTGGAGAACATATCCAAAGCAAGAAGACAAGGAGCAGCGTGCCGAGGAGTAAAAGGTTTCTATTTCATTTGTGTATCAGCTGTCTATTAGTGATAGTTGTACAGAGGAATATGGCCATAGCTCTCAAGCACACAGAAATCCCTTCTGCCCCTTATGCTCCATGTAAGTGAGAGATGAGATTATATCAATCACAAGCATGAATTCACTCCCACAGCCCCAAGG
Organism: Gorsachius magnificus; assembly: GCA_034008185.1. Lineage (NCBI taxonomy): Eukaryota > Metazoa > Chordata > Aves > Pelecaniformes > Ardeidae > Gorsachius > Gorsachius magnificus. Next base: position 52,640,753 of record CM067086.1, read on the forward strand.
ACTGCTTGTCTCGCCATCGAGCACCGCTGCTTTTTCAGCACCTTCCCTGCTGCCATTGACATTATTGATCCCCTTTGCAGGGCAGCGGGGAAGGTCAATCCCTCCCTCTGCGCGGCAAAACCCTCTCACTTGCTTGGAGGGCCTGGTTACAGCAGCATCATGGAGACTGGCTGCAGACAAATTCTTGGCACGGTGACTTCCATGAGCCTGGAAAGAAAGATGTGACAGGGGAAGCAGCTCTGGTTGGTGTCTCAAACCACAGGCTGGAGGTTGGCCATGTCCCCCCAAAACATGAGAAGGGTGGGCTGGAGCCACTGGTGAAGTGCTGGGTGCACGCTGTGTTCATTAAGAGAAGCTGGAGCTGCTTGAGGCACTCAAGAAAGGCTGGCCACCAGTGGCTCAGAGTTAATTTGGAAGAGCCTTTCTGCCACCCCACAGGTGAGCCAGACCTGTATGAAGAGTGGCATGATCCCTGGGCACAGACTGGGATCTACAAGGGACTTTCTTCCTGCTGTTTGGGGGAAAGGGGATTCTGACAGTCCCTGGAGATCCACCCCCCTGGTTTGGAGTCTGCTGTGGCCCTGACTCACAGCAGCCTTGCCAACAGCCCCCACTGCATTTTATTCAGACACCTTTCCCCCATACACAGGAGATGCCCCTCTGGGCAGGAGGATGCTGATACCCTGAGACTCCTAGGAGGAGGCTTTTGTACCGAGAGATGAGCGTGGTCTGCAACAGGGATTCCCACCTGTTGAGCAAATCGCACCATGCCCTGGCCGGCGGTGTCTCAGGAGGCCCTGCCCGCCTCTGCAGCCCAGCTCTGAACTCTTGGGCAAACCCAGGGTGCTGGCCGCATGCACCCGTACCGCGGGGGGAACCGGTGCAGGCAGCAGCTCCGGTGGGGATGGTCAGCTCTGCCACCAGCACCCCAGGCCAAGCAGAGGTAACAGAGAGACCAGCAGCCTTGGCGCTGCCCTTTTTCCTCCCCACCCTTAAGAGAATCTCACTGTGGGGAGAAACATCTCCAGCTCTTCACCTTTTCAAAGCAGCTGTACTAATAACGAGGCAGCGCTGCCATGTGGGTAGAGCATCCCATTGCTCTCCCTTAGGCCAAACAGGGTTTACACTTGCTCTGCAGCATCTGCCTCCAAACGCTCTGGGCCACTGCTCTGCCAGGGGGGCCTGGGCCCCTCGGCACCCCCAGCCCACGCAGACGGCCTCCCAAAGCACGTGTGCTCCAATTCATCACTTCAGGGTTCACTCTTGCCCCAAGCAGCTGATTAGCAATTTTGCAGCGGCAAAACCGCACTGCCACATAAGCCAGGTTTAGATGGTGATCCCTTTAAACAGGAATGATCTCTGGCAGAACAGCTTTCTTAAATCCTGAGATAGATGCTGCTACTTGCACTAAATTGTTTTTCTGTGTATTAGCTATTTAATGGCATTAGTATAATAAGCGCTCCCATTTACAGAGGAAGTGTTTATCTATGTGGTTTCACCAAAAAGTGGGTTTGATTAATTAAAAAAGCAGGATGGATGGGATTGCTGTGAGGATTTGAATGCAAATGCACTAGCAGATGCTTCCTGATCCTCCCAGCAGAGTACATCACTTTTAATAAACTCAGAACAGATGGCTGACTGCGGTGGCAAGGATGGCACGTATCAAAGTGCTCGGCGCTCCCCTCCCAGCCAACTCTGCCCTCAGGCCTCAAAATCCAGAGGGGTGGATCCTCGCCTGCAGTCCTCTGGCAAAGCTCCCCCCACTTCAGGGGTGCTGTGCTTACTCACTGCGGCTGAGGAGCCTTCCCAGGGGTGCGCAGGGTTTCTGAGTCCTGTGGAAATGCTGTAGAGCCGCTTGCTGGAATGCAGAGCCGGTAGTTAGATTAATTAGGCTGCACAAGAAGCAGCAAGGGATAAAGTACGGCCAGTTGAAAGTTTAGGTGTTCCTCTTCTTCTCATGCTGATTGCACACAGGAAAAGCTCCTCCTAGTTGAAAAAGGTCTTGGCTTGAGCCAAGCCTGCAGGACTGAAGTGACCTCCCCCTGAAACATTTGTTGTACCAAAATTGTTACTAAAACTGTTTATGTATTTTCCTTATCTCTTGACCAAAAGACAGGATAAGAAATCCATTTAAAATAGGAAAATTATGGAAAACGAATGATCAAGACTTTCTTGGGTTTTTCATTCCTAGTTCCCAGAGCCCTCTCCAAAGACATGACCTGGATGATGGCCTGTGCAACCTGCTCTAGGTGAACCTGCTTTAGCAGGAGGGTTGGAGTAGAAGATCTCCAGAGTTCCCTTCCATCCTGTGATCCTGTGATTCTGTGTGACTCATCGTGGCATTTTGTCTAATGAGTAAACTGAGGCACAGAGCTGTTAAACGTGTCGCAGTGGTCACGTGGGAGGGAAATAGCAAAGCTGAGCATAGAACCCTGGTCCCCAAGCTTTTATTGTGAGCTGAAATGTTTCCCTGATTTAAGTATGTCTGTTACCTGGCCCACTGCCCGATCAGTCAGTACTGGTGTGATCCAAACTGTGCAACGAGGCACCTGATGCCTTCACACCTATTTGCTGCCCAGTGCCACTGCCGCCTGGTCTCGCTGCTGGCAGTAATTGTAGGTGTTGCTGGCTGGCTGGTGAGCAACAGCAAAGTCTGTGTGACTACTGGAAAGGAAAAAGGAGCTGTACGATTAGAAAATAGGAGGCAATTTTCTGAGATGAGCTAAGTAGATCTTTCCCTGGACTATGACTAGGAAGAGAGAATATTTGTCTTGAGGGACTGCACAGCTCTGGTGTTGCTAGCAGCTATTTCAAAGGCCACAGAGAGAATTAGGTTAGCAGACTGATTTCTAGGTATCTTTATCATCTGCAGCTCAAGCAATGTCACCAGAGGCAAATGCAGACCTAATTCCATAAAATGAGTTAGGTCCCATGAACAGTCCTGGAGATGGGGAACATCTGGGATCTAGTGAGCAAAATTTCCAGTGTGAAATCCTTATGAAGATAAGGGCTGGCATAGGAACCCATACCCTGCTTTCATAGTAAGAAATCTGGTCTTGGTGCAGCCTAGCAGGTAGACATAAGGGGATGAAATACTAAGCAGAAAATAAAGATCTGTGCTGAGACTGCTATTGAAACATCCCCTTTTTAGCCAAAGCACAACAGAAAAGCACATGGGTATTCAGCAGAAGGGATGACAGACTGGCAGCGGAGTCCATGGGAGCCCCTTGGAGAGGGCGATGAATCTGGAGCTCAAGAAATCATGACTTGGGTCCATGTTTACACTGCAGACCCCCTACAAAGGCTTGGATGAGCCATACCGGGTCTTTGCACCCACCCTTATGTAGGTTAGAGAGGATACCTATAGCAGACAAGCGTGTAAAGCTAAACATCCCAAGTTGCACATTAAAGCAGATGAAACTTCTCTGATGTTGGTGAGGATGGTGGGGGATGTAGTGTTCAGAGAAGATGCAGGATACTGCATTTTTTTAAGCCCTTCAGAATTAAAATCAAAGAACTGGGTCAGTGGTTTAAAAAAAAAAAGATGGGTAACAGGGAGGAGGCAAATAAACTGTCAGGTAGGATATTCTGGAGAGGAGAAAAGAAAGCATAGATAATGGGCATTATTGAAAGGAGCAGAGAGGTTTGGATGGTCTTGCCCAGGGTCCATGGATGACATGGTCTTGCCCAGCATCTCAGGGTGTGGGGATGACATGGTCCTTGGCCAGCACAATCCCTGGGTATCACATAACCTCCCATAGCACTGAGCATAACCACCAGCCAGTCCTTCCTTTTGTCCAGTTCAGTGGACATCTCCTATAAAACCCTGTGCCCTCTCATTCCTTGCTCAGAAGTAAAATAGTATTGTATACTGGAGGCATGAAATCAAGATAGGTGCAGTGTGATTGATACCTGGGGGGTTAAAAATACTTCATAAAACTTAGTCTCTGTCAGTAAAATGGAGGCCTTGTTGTTGGATGAATGCCTGTCTTGGGAAGTTCTTTATTTTAAACGTCCATTTATCACTGTAGCAGGGACCATTGGCTGCAAGAATTCAGCGACTGCAAAATGAACTTTCCCATGAGTACAAACTCATAATTCAGCTCTAATGATCCAAAGAAAAGTTTCAAACTAATCCATACAAGAAAAATGGCAGTGTCATCCCGGGATGTTAGTAGGAATAGAAACACCATGCAAGGTCTCCCTGGTAATATGGAGGAGCCCTGTATTTTCTTGAAGCACCTAATGCGTGTCTAAGGGTTTTGAAGCAAAGCCTGTCACTCCTGCTGAAGCAAAGGGCCTGTGTCTGGGTCATTCCGAAGTCCACGTGCATCCTAGTGAACTCAGGAGTGGGTGTGAGGGTTGTAGTTTGACAAAAAATGAGGTTAAATGAGACATCAGGCCTCTTGTTGTTCACGTGATGATCTTGTCACAGTATTAATAAACATATTCCAAGGTCATTTCTGGTGGTAAGGGGATACTTCTAGTAAGGAAGATGAAAATGAAAATATCAATACCCCTGAAAAATGGGAAGTGCCTTCTCTTGGTGTATAGGGGAAAGTGAGGCATAGGATGGGTGTCAGCCTCTGGGCTGGGTAAAGGGAGCAGCTGGCATAGCGGAGCCGAGACTCCTGGTCACTTCTACTCACTGCCACCATCGCCTCTTTTGGTGGTGGTTTTATTTTACCCCTGAGGGTCTGACTTCTCTAATTAGCTTTTTTTTTTTTGTTACATAGGAGTGATACATAAAGATTTCCCTTTCTCATCTCTGGCTAAATAGAGGATAACAGCTTCATTAGACAATTGAGTGCTCTTCCAATCAACCAGCAACGCGCTGTCCCCAGGGAGCTTTCTTTAACCACCGAATACAAGCAGCTGCTCTAATTGCGCTGTGCTTGAGGCCCACTGCAAGGGCAACCTGGGCCGCTGCTTTTTCTGATAGCATCTTCAGAGCAGATCAGGAGGGAGCGCTGTGTTCGGTCCTCCTATCACAGTGTGGATTTCCAGGGGTCCCCCCTGCTTACCCACCTCTTCCAATTAATGAAGCTGCTCTCAGAATATGAAAAATTTAATTTCTTTGCTTAAGTCAAGGAATACACCCTGGAAGGTTGATGACTTGAAGAGCTCAGACATAAAGTTTTAAAATAAAATTAAATGAAATAAAACTGGAGAGCTTGTGATAGCCAGGAGTGTGTGAACAGAGGTGGGAAGGTCAGGGCTGAACACCCTGTTCCTCTTTGCGGCTATTGTAGTGTGTACCTGCTGTTTATCAAGGGTTAACAAGTCATCAATAGATGCAATAAGCATGTTAAAAACATGAGTAGCCTGTGGTCCAGATGGCTATAAACATACCAGTTGATGGTGGCAGAGATGGTCTTCAGCACAGTTATAAATAGAGCTGATCAAAATATGGACAACTGTTTCTGCAAAATATTTCAATGAACCAAAAGTGTTTTCAGTTCAAAGGGTTTGAAATATGTGTTCTCATATTTAAAAAAATGCTTGACAAAAATATCCCTTTTCACTTCCACTTTTATTTGTTAAAAATATAATCAAAATTGATATTGACCCTTTGTCCAGTGAATTTTCAAGGAGGGAGCTGAGTTGCTCTCTGAGGCACTGATCCTGCAGAGAGTTTCTACACAATGATTTGGGGCATCTTTATCATTGTTACATATACAGCTCTTTCCCCACATTTCACAAGAAATTCAAAGCAAGTCAGATCCGCATTTACATACATTGTTTTTCCTATTGTTCTGACACCTAAAATACCAGTTTTTAGTCTGTAGCATCACCTGTTGGATATTTCATGGCTTCAGAGCCAGAGAGGCAGACGGGTTTGTCAGGCTGAATCTACTGAAGTGAACAGCGAGTACCATCCCCATGTCTGGTAGCAGAGGAAAGAGAAACTGGCCAGCACATACACCAGCAGCAGTGTTAAGCCAAAATACATCTACAAAATCATGGAAGAGTTCCCAGGTAGATGTGCTGATTTGTTATGGTTCCTTTCAAGGAGGAGGAGGTTCGTGTTAAGGTTTTGCAGGAGAATTTGAGCTGCAGCAGGTGCCATTTGTGTATGGACCAGAATGAAAGTGAGTAATGGTATGTCTATGGCAGTGCTGGGCTGAGGAAGGACGCTCAGGTCCTTCACAGGGGCCTCCTGCTTTCACATCTGCAAGAGCTGCAGAAAGCTGTAGCTGTTGTAAAATGTACCTTAGGTTTATGCTACAGCAGCAGGACCCGTATCACCCAAAGGAAACAGCAGGAGGCAAGAAATCTCCTTTCTCATGAAAACTGCTGAGAGAGACCCGCTTCCATGCAAGGATGAAACTGATGGCAGAAGGGCCCTACCTCAAAAGTAAAGGGACACCTGGGAAGAGCATGATCTTCCAGCTCCCATGTGAACATAGTAGCAGTATTTTTCAGCAAGAAAGCTTATTTTTTGACAACTGATACACCTAATTCCTTGTGTTAGATCCCACAGAGGCAGCTGTGTGGAGGCGTGGCCCTCTGAAGCTCTGCTCCTCCAGAGGGTTTCTGTACAAGTGATCCTGGGCCCATGAACAACTGGGAGTGACCCAAGCAGGCAACTGATGTCCTTCACAACTGCTGGGGTAGCTAAGGGAGCAGCGGGGACCACTCTTCTAGTGGCACTTGCAACCAGCCTGAGACATGAGCCCTTTGACCAGAACTGTTTTGAATGCAGAGGTTCTGAAGATCTTTGACTGACCTCTGCCACGTGTGAGGACCTCTAAGACCACAGGGAACATCTGTATGACTTGGCACCAAGTAAATCAAGTTGAAAAGGAGCAGGTGGTTCCTGAAAGCCACGGAGCTCTCACATTCTTGCAGGGAGAGCCAGGAGTACTTACCTTGAGAGGTAAGCTCTTGCAGCAGCTGAGAAGAGCACGTGGCTTTCCCTGTCCTGGCACAAGGCAGAAGTTAAGGCTGCACTGAAGCTGCTAAGGACAGAGTTGATGTGAAGCCAGTGTAGGCAAGAGGAAAGTCATCCCTGATGCCTGACAATCCCTTGCAAAGCAAAAGTAGGTCTCCCACTTTTATCCACCTATGAAGTATTGCTCTGGGGTTTTGGAAACATTATAAATTATTCTGGATTTCCAATATAAATAAGGGTGTTTCCAGTATCTATGCCTACAGGGAGTTTGCCATTCAAATTCAAACTTGTGTCAACGTGACTACATGAAGATCAAGTCCTGAGGCCCCCTTCCCAAGAGCCTCCCAAAGGTAGAAGGGCCAGACCCTGCTCCCAAGGCTCATAGGCAGGAGAGTACAGGAAACCTGGAGTAAGGATCTAATCACATGTTTTGCAACCATTGCCAAGAGCTGGGTCAAGTAGTCTGATCACAAATGAGGAATTATCAGGCTTAATAAGCATGGCCGACATGGCCAGCATGTTCCCTCCAAGTGACCCAGGAGAACTGACCCTTCTCAGCCCCCACAAGAAGCAGCTTCAGTAATTAGGAGGCTGCTGCTGCTCAGGATTTGTCTGGGCAATCAGGAGACTTTCTAGAGCCTTTCACTCTCCAAGCTTTTTTTATATTATTGCAGGTTTAGGTCTACAAAAACCTCCAGATGAGCAAAGCAAACCTGATCAGTCTTTGGTGGCTCTAAATTGCTATTCAGAGGGAAGAAAGTGTCAAGCCTGCTGGTAGACATGTAGAATTCAAACTGATTTCCTGCCTTTATTTTTGGTGATGAATAACATTGACTGATATGTCTCTTTTTTTTTTTTAAGCCTTCCTCTGAACAGCAGTTATTCCCCCTTGTAGCTGACATCCTCACTATTACCTTTGCTCCCTGCCTGAGTTAAATTATATCATTGCCTCTGGGGAATGCGTCCTGAACTCAGGGAATGAAGCCAGGTCTAAGATTCAAACCAAAACTCACTGTAAAGGGTAAGAGTCTTTACTTAATTTACAGGGTAAGGCCTGAGTACGTTTGGTTTCAGGCTCTTAATGAACAATTTGGTTAGAAATGTAAACAACAAATTTGCTCCTTACACTTCCAGTTTCTCACCTCGTGAATCTATGTCAGGCAAAACAGCTGCAACGTTCCCCTCAGTACAGAACGTCACGCACTGACTGCAGCTTTAAACACAAAGTGCATGAAGCAGGCATTTATATTCTCTGCCTGGGGGAAACCTTTCCATTTCTGCTCCCCTGGGGTTACACATGACAGCATTTGCCTCTTACATGGCATGAAACATGTACAAGGATTTCACCGTGATTGTGGTTGTCTGGCTGCCTCCATAAAACAAAAAGCTGTTGAGAGCCAGCAGACATTGTTTCAGTAAAAATCCTGGAAACAGGGAGAGAAGCATGGTCAGGCTTTTCTTCTTTCTTCTTTTTTAAATCCCCAGCAAAGTAGAAAGCATGGTTTGTCCCAAAACGTTCCCACAAGCAGTTACTAACAGTGTCTGAACTCAGATGAGTACAAACAGAGAGGAAATCTCTGCAAGGTCAGTGGTAGAAGCCCAAATCCATCCCTCCACACAGAGCAAACCAGGGCAGAGAGCCTCCTCAAGATCCCCCAACTTTTCTTCGGGCTCACCCTGCAATGCAGAGGAACCTGTCTGGACCATTTTGTCTGCAGAACATGTGGATGGGGCAGGCTCAGCAGAGGCTCTGCTGCATTTGAAGGTGCCTCGTGCTGCTGTCCCTCGCTCTGCAGAAGGTAATGGCTGCTCCCCAAGGACAGGCACTGCAGCCCCTGCTCTCCTGGGAAGAAAAAGCATCAGCCAGGAAAGAAACCTGAGCTCCTGTGGGGTGAGGAAAAGCCCAGTAACAGTAATTTAAGATTCTATGGCTGTTCCTCAAGCTGCTCTGTGCTGATGCTCTCAGGCAATTTAATACCTGAAAGGCTACCTCCTCCTGTTCTCTGCTTAGTAGAGAAGGAAAAGGTTTGCTTTGCCTGTAAAGAGAACATTCATTAACTGACATTAACATGCAATTTGGTGTTCAAAAACTACCTTATCAACAGAACATCTGAGGTAAGAGCCATCTGCACTGCAGAGGCTGCCCACAGCTCTGCTTGGGCTGTGCAGGGTATAGCCTGACCCAAACCAGAACGCAGAGAATAGCCTGACCCAAACGGGTGGATGGATGCTGGGAAGGGACAAAGGTGCCAACAGAGACCAATGAAGCTGCAGTGGGAATGTTTTTCCTTGCCTCATCCAGGCTGAGTTAGATTGCCTAATACAGGCTGAGAGTGCTCCCTACTCCTGACTTACTGCTGGAGCATGTCTAAGACCTGCAGGCATCCCCCCTATCCTCCACAATGTCTTTTATAAGAGGGAATAAATACATCTTAAGGGATACTGACTCCTGAGACATCTGTGTATGATCATTGCTAAAATGAAAAACAGGTATTTTGGGTATCCCCAGAAAGTTTCTGGGACACCAGTAAGTGAAGACTAAAAAAGTCCTAGTGAGAGCAGGATACACCTGCATCTCTTTGCACTATGCTATAGGTAATTATACGCTAGAGGTAATTAGGCTGTGGGCCTTACTGGCTAGTAGCCAGGTTTAGAGAAGCTGTATGAGAACCAGATGTTTCTCTTGGAAAGGAGATGAGTAAGGGAGAAACGTGAATACCTATGAGGTCCTCACTGGTCTAGGGAAGGCAGAAGAACTTTTTTCCAGCTTTTAGCATCAGGATAAGAGGCAATTTAAAAACCACAGGTGAAAGATGTTTGCAGCGTTTAAGACAGCTGTGGCACTTACTGCCATAAGAAGTCCTCAGGCTGAGAAGGTACCAAGCTTGAAAAGAGACTCTGTTCAGAGGGACCAGCAAACCAGCTACTTCTAATTAACACTAAAGCATTGTGGACCACTGTTAAACATCAGGGCTGATGCCCAGTTTTGGGAGGTTTGGAAGCTGGGATTCAGCCTGGTGCAAGGGCAGGGAGAGGCCCTGTTCCCACCCCTGCTTCTGCCTGTGGGGGAGGCCCCAGGGTCTCTGGCTGGATCCTGGCTCCCCGCTCCAACCCAGAATATCAATTGCTGTGTCCTTATGCTCCAAGTGACTGGTTCCAGTGATGTGTTACTGCCACTGTTTAGAGAAGAATATTCTTGGGGGACAGAAATGCCTGGTAAGTCCTTAAGTCTGGCTTTTGTGGCTAGCACTTTTGGGGGACAGAGGGGTGTAGGAACCAGATGACTGTTCTTCACCCCTTTTGTACATCCTTCTGCAACAAGGTCAGGGAAGCAAGTTGTGTTCAGTCTTCTTCAACTCTTCAAGTTCATTATTTCCAATGCAAGCCAAGGAGATCAAAGACAGCATCTAGAATGAAAAGTGCTTGTGTGTTTTGTGATCCTAAACCTTGCCTTTAGAAAAAATGTCCTTTTAATTGTAATTGTTTTTTTAATTTGAGATTTTGTTACTTCATCTCCATGAACTGGGAGTTAGCACAAAGGCATCTAACTTATGTCTCAAAAAACCCCTAAAAGCCTACCATGATCACAGGGTTTGATCAGTCTGCATGCTCCGGGTGTATGGTGAACCCAGGAGACCCACGTACCCTGTGCCTCACTTGATGTTCACTGAGCAACTGTCCTGGAGCAGGCGGACAGCTTGGGACACTTCAGGAACGAAGGAGCAGGTGTTTAAAGGCAGAAGATGAGGAATAAGTTTAATCTGTACAAAATATACCAGGCAGTCATTTAATGTACAGAATCTGGGATGATACTGATGTTGACTGAGGGTCCATGTTTCAGCTATTAGCTGCTGGCAGTGTGCAGGTTGTCTGGTGAGCTTACAGACCCCCAGGAGAAGTGTGCAGGTCCAAAGACAAAGTCTTGTCATTATTTTTTTTCTTAACTCTCATGAATCCTGTTAGTGCCTGCAGGGCAAGAAACAGGACTATGTCTCTCACTTTGGAGGTAAGTAAATGTTAGGCAGTATCAATGGTCTTCTCATGAACTTGTTTCAGACCATTCTAGAACTCAGAAAATTATTTTTTGTTACTTAATATGTACATTAGCAGGACACAGACTGTTGTCACAAGTCAGATAAAACCATAGCCATGGGCATAATCAGTAATTTCCTGAGGGGGCTGTTTGAGATCACTCCGGCTGGGGTGAACCTCCATCTCCACATCTTTTCTTACTGATTCAGTGGGGCTCACAGGAATCAGCAAGGGCTTTCCCTAAGTGCTAGGTGAATTCACCAAGGCATTGGAGTGGTATGACATTTTCCAGATTGGTGTGTGAAAAACGTTTAGAAAAATTATATTGAGTTCCAAGCTATTCGTAAGGGTGCCCAGATGGTATTCTGTGATTGCTACAGAGACATCTCTTCTCCCAGCAGAGAACATACTCCATCTGCCCCAGCGAGAGCTGTGCATGCCAGGCAAGGATGGAGACGGATAGGCAGAGCAGTAGCTACTGTCAGGATCAGGCACAATGTTGGTCTTTTTTTATGGGGTGTACGTAAACCTTTGAGCAGGAAAATCAATTCATTTCAGGTTGGTGCAAGCACAGTCTAGACTAAGAAAATCAAAGCAAGTCAACATCAATTTGCCTCTGACCTGAAAAAGAAGAGAGGATTGTCTTTTAACAGTGTAGATGGATATTCACAACAGCAGTCTGAGCTTTGAAGCTCCTTTCTATTTACAGGCAGACAAGCAAGGCTTGTACGAGGGAACTGAGAGGCGAGTGTGATCCACTAACATGTGGGAAAGAAGAAAAGGTGTGATGTGGGGGTTTTAATAGACCTTGCTACTAATTTGTCAGTGTGCTTACATTCAGGGTTCCAGTCAAAGAATTATCAATTGATTTCATATACAAGAAGGTAATTGTTGCCTGTTTTTTGCTTAGTGGACTTTTTGGTTAAGATATGGGTAATAGCTGTGCCTTGGCTTCAAGCCTTTTTGATGTCATCCTGAAAATGGCTCTTTTTCTCTTTCTGTGTCTCAGTTCCCAGATCTGTAAAATCACAGCCTTCTGAAATGCAGTGTCAGTGTTTCCAAGCACAGGAGAGGGATGAATTCTTAACCCAGTTTGAGCCAAGAAATTAGAGAACAAACTTCTCAGAGTAGCTCAGAGCCATACCCCAGATCCATTCGTTTTAGTTCCTAAATTCTGAAATTAAAAAAAAAAAAACTTTTATGTGTTGATTGAGAATAGAACTTAAGCCACACGATTTCTTGAGCAAATGATCTTATACATAGGAAGTTATTCATATACCAATATGGCTTTCAGGCTGGCTCACTTGTTCGCTCATCTCAGAGCATGGGTAATGCAACAGTGTTGGATGTCTACTTCCATCTACCCAGACATTGCCAACTTCTCAGATCACTTTTCAGGCTAGGAAAGCAAATATCCTTTCACCACTGCAATAACTCGTCTCCCTCTCCACCTGCACGCTATGTTAGTGACTGCAGGCAGATAATGGTATGTGGCCTTCCACATTCTCACCACACTTCATGCACTAGAAACTGGGCAGCTATAAGGAAAAATGGAATTGTTCTCTACAGACATAAATGGCTTTTTTGTAAGACTTGAACTGGTCAGAAATGACCATCACCATCACTTTGCTACCCACTGAAGAACTAGTCCTGTTCTCCATACACTAAAACACAAACTACTTCAGAGGCTCACAAATATGCTCTTCCCTTGAAGTCTGCTTCTGGCATTGCATTCCTCTGAGTGGCAGAATACCTTCCACTTCTTTATTTGATCACTTTTGCTCTTTGGCATAAATCTTTCCCAGACATGCTTTACTTTGACAGTTCCTAATATAGCTGTGCCTAATGAGACAAATTCCAATAGCAGAAGCACTGATTGCTGGATTAACAGTTTCATATGGGACAAGAAATAGAAAAATTCATCACCCTTTATATGCTGCTACAGTGTGAGAGTGCACACCTTACCTGGAAAACATTTAGTTTCTCCTTTGCAATGAACTTAATGGATGCAAGACCACAGCTTGAGAAAGAAAGAAAAAAGTATAGTCATGGGCACTACATATCCTCTGACACTTCTCAAAAAGGGGCCCCAGGGAAGAAAAGGGTTTCATGTAAGAAACCAGATTAGAACTGAGATAATTTATTTCCCTGATAAGACCAACATTTATATGTAAGGGTAAGTAAATATTGACTAGGTAAACATAGCCTGTTAAGCAGATCAATCTGTTTCTCTCTTAGGAATACATATGAATTAACAAGCTTAATAATGTTCAGTATTTCTGATTCAGAGACGAAAATGCTCTGGTGTATCCTGAAGGAGTAAAAAGCCATAGTATATGACATACTCCTCCCCCCACCCCCCAATAAATAATTCAACAACACACACAGAGCCTCAACCCAGCAACCAAAAAGAAAGGATCTCTATTGTTCCTGGAGGATGCAGGTTCCTCATGCAACAAGAACTGTCATGGGTGTTCATTTCGTGGTCTTGTATACATTTAACTATCAATCAATGTCACTCACAAAGCACTGTTCAGAGAATCAATTTATTTCCAACTTTTTTCTGCTATTAAATAGAAAATGCAACAGACAAGGGGAGTTTTGATTTTGTATGAGTGGGCTTTTACAATCCAAATGTGCCTTTTGAAGCATGCATTTAAATCAGATAGATATTAGAGGACATTTGGAAGTATATTTGGGAGCACATTTCCATGTGCAGAAGGAAAAAGAAGGTGGAAACCTATAGTGCAGTCCATACTCCTGGTCTCATAGAAAAGTGCTTGTCATATTAGAACAAATATGTTCTCTCTAGCTCCTCGGGTGCAGGACTCCCCAGTGAGCAGAATAAGGAAGGATGGGGAAGAAGGACAGTGCATTTTCTGAATTTGGGTTTCTAGTATAAGTCCCCGGCTTTTGTGACCTCTGAAATTGCTTGAGGGATAGCACAGCATAGCAGAAGTGCTATTCCTAAAGAAGTGTTGTTCTAAGGAAGCAGCGGAGTCACTTTCAAAAGCAAATCCAGCTGTCTGGCCCAGCAGATGCTCCATCCAAAGAATAGACAGACATTTTGTCAAGAGCATGGAACTGCTTGTGACTAAGAGAACAGTACAATTTGTTACTTCCCCTGTCTCCCTTGTCAGTGGAAACTAGTGACCAGGTAATCCTGGTCACTTCAACTTCAGAGTGCTTAGCAGTGAGGGTGTAGGGTGATGCTATAGGTTGTTATGAACCACTGGTAGCTATTCACCCCAAATGATATCCTACTACTTTAAAATCCTTCATAAAATAGACTTATCAACTCCATTGGCAAACCCATTTCATGATGGCCCGTTCTCTGGCTCTTGACCAGTCTTACAGGCACTCCTATCCTCTGTGGAGGCGTTGAACAGGCATCTAAACACTCCAGCATCTGTTCTAAACTGTTTGTCTAGGTACCTTCTGTGGTCAGTGAAAGACAAGGGCACCCCTAGAGGGCAAATCCACCTACAGTGGCTACGCTGGGATACCTGAGGTGGCTCTCGCTGTTGACTGCTGGCATGTACAGAGAGGGCGCATATGCAGAGGTGCGTCGCGTGAGGCGCTGGAAAAGGGATAACCGGGAAACACACCTCACATCCATCCTGCTCCTGCCCAGTGGGAGAAGATGGAGCAAGTGGAGCCTGACACCTCGCTGCTTGCACCCTTTGCCCGGGCAGCGGGTGTGTGTGGGTGTGGGTGTGTGTGTCGGGGGAATCCCGGCGTGTGGCTGCCCCTCCCGCACCCGGGGAGGGGTGGAGGCTGACGGGAAGGCTGTGTGCCAGGGGAGGGGGGAGAGGAGGAGGCGGCTTCCTCCTGACGCCATTTCCGAGCGGCTGAGATATATAAATGGGCCGGTTGCTGCAGTGCCCCGACTGGGCTCTTCAGCCAGGGCACCGCCGTACTCACGCACGGTGCCGGTCTCCCGCCGGCACTGCGCCTGGAGCCCCCACGCCAGGGACAGAGCCCCGCTCTGCCCCTGCCTCCCTCCTCCACCCCGCCAGCACCATGACCCGCCCTGCCCGGGCCCCGCCGCGCCGGGCCGTCCCGCGGGCCTGGGCCACCGGGCACTGCCAGCCTGGGGGCCTTCCTTTCCCTTCCTTTCCCTTCCTTTCCCTTCCTTTCCCTTCCTTTCCCTTCCTTTCCCTTCCTTTCCCTTCCTTTCCCTTCCTTTCCCTTCCTTTCCCTTCCTTTCCCTTCCTTTCCCTTCCTTCCCTTCCTTTCCCTTCCTTTCCCTTCCTTTCCCTTCCTTTCCCTTCCTTTCCCTTCCTTTCCCTTCCTTTCCCTTCCTTTCCCTTCCTTTCCCTTCCTTTCCCTTCCTTTCCCTTCCTTTCCCTTCCTTTCCCTTCCCTCTTCCTGGGGAAGCTGAGGGGGGCACAATACATACCTCCAGCTGCTGCACCCAAGGATCACTTCCACCAGAGTGAGATGCCTCTCTTCTCCACTCCTGTTTTTAGCAGGGTAGGATTTCTCTGCCTGTCTCCCAGTGGAGGTGAATAACAAGCTCTCTTTTTTTGCCCTCCCCTCATTTTACAGCCATCTCCCTTCCCGTGACAAACGACATGAATAAAGGGGACACTAAGGTAAGGATGGGTCTGTAAGTGGAAGGAGCAAATGAAGTTGAAAGATGTGATGTTTAACCTCCACTTAGCTGGCTGGCTTTTGGCTGCCCCTGCTGAAATGCCCTGTAGGAAGTGCCAGGGATTTGCATGAGATCTCTACAGCAGGATCCATCCACCCCCACTCCCTCTCTACCAGGATTTACCCTTTGTGCATCCACTTCTGGGCACCTGGGCAGGAGGGAAGTCCCCGGGATGGGCAGGAGTTAAGTCCCCGGGATGTACCAGAGGGACCAAACAAGCTTATCTGGAGAATGGTGAGGCTGGGGATGGGGGCTGGATATAACCCTCCTCAGTCCTCCTACTTTCAGCTTTTCAAAGCTCCCAACACGAGATGACTCAGGGGAGAGTGGGGGGAGATGTGATTCAGGAAAGGGCATCACTGGAACTGTGTGTGTTTGGGGGTATATATACATCTGTGTTTGTATGTGTGTGGTGTGATACTTAAACATGTATGTTCCTGAAAAACAGGCAGCTGGCTACTCTCAGACTGCTAATCTGTCCTCAGCTACTGCTCAGCCTCCCTGGATGTCTACAAGCAGTGCAGGACTTGGCTGACCTCTCCAGCCTTCTTTTATAGGCTTCCATGCATACATCTGTGTCATACTTCTCTGACATTCACAGCTGCACTTCGCAAGTGTGTGCGCTCTCAAAGGGCTTTTGGTGGTTTTGGATAGGTGTGTCTGCCTGTGTTGAGCCATGACAGACCTCCCCTTCCTGACAGTATAACACTTATAGTCTTTCTGATGAGCTGATCTCTTAGCTGCCCAGATTAAGATTTCTATAGAAATTAATGTCCAGAAAGGAAACACCAGCCTGTCCCCCTCTACTTCTTCAATGTCTTTGTTTCCTGAAATCTTCTAGCCACATAATGTTGTTCCCCAGGCAGCAGTAGGGGAGGGCACATTCATATCACTCTCAGCCCCAGGCTCCCTTGTACAGTGTCTCTGCTCGTTGTTAGCTACAGGCCATGAGATATGCCGCCCTGTGTCCTGTCAGATGTGCCGGGGCCTGGAGAGCTGTTGCTTTGTTAAGACCTTTAGGCTGCTTAGCCCTTGCTGGGGCTGAGCCATGAGCTGTGAGCCACTGAGTGCCTGCTTCAGGCTGTGTTATGCTAACTTAGAAAGGGACTGAGGGCAGACATTTGCCCTTCAGCTGGCCATGCCAGAGTGGGATGCTCATTGGGCACCTGGTGGGCCAATCCATTAATTCCACAATTTTCCTTGTGAGACCTTTTCCCCAACATGTGCTATGTCTAAAACAAGGCACTTCCCAGCAAGCCACACTTAGCTTTTGTGGAAGCTGGTGCAACTCCATGGGGAAGCTTCCACCAAGGAAGGATTTTCTCCCAAATCTGTCCCCTCCCTGGGCACTGCATTGACACAGGCTCCAGCTGAGAGCAAAATCAGACCACACTTTTGAGTTTTGCTGCAACTGGAAGGAGCCATTAGGGCTCTTCCACCTTCACCACCCTCTGAGACATGGCATTTCAGTGAAGGAAGTGCTGGTCTCATGGGACAGATTAGGGCAGGTATATCATTCCACGGGTACAGCAGTGAGCACCACAGCTCTTCCTACACACCATGCTGCTCTAGATGTGCTCTGTGCCACCAGCATTCATAGGTGGCTCAGGGCTGTGGAAGGGGTAGTCAGCATCCACAGGCTTTTCCTGGGGAGCTCATAAGACTTTCCTTACACCAAGGGCTTTCAGTACTTAAAGGGGGCCTATAGGAAAGATGAGGACAATCTTTTCAGCAGGGGCAGTTGTGACAGGACAAGGGTTAATGGTTTTAAACTAAAACAGGGTAGATTTACACTGGATAGGGGAAGAAATTCTTTACAATGAGGGTGGTGAAACACTGGCACAGGTTGCCCAAATGGACATGGTTTACTGGTGGGATGACAGGGTTAGGTTAAAGGTTGGACTCGATGATCTTAAAGGTCTTTTCCAACCAAAGTGATTCTATGATTCTATGAAAGAGGTGGTGGAGGCCCCATCCCTAAAAACATTCAAGGTCAGGCTGGATGGGGCTCTGAGCAACCTGATCTAGTTAGCGGTGTCCCTGCTCACTGCAGGGGGGTTGGGCTAGATGCCTTTTAAAGGTCCTTTCCAACCCAAACCATTCTGTGATTCTATGATTCTATGAAGGGCTTTCCAATGGGGAGCTGAACACGACCAAAGTATTTACAATATCTCTGGTGTTTGCCCACCTGTGTGCTTGAAGGACACTATTTCCCACTTAGAAGCAGACATTTCAGAAGGGTCTAAGCACAACCAAAAGTGGTGAAGTCTGTCCTTGTAAGGGCATGATCCTTTGGAGATTTCTGTAAAGGGACAACATGAGCAGCTCTTAAGGATCTAGTTACATGCTCACAGTTAGAGGATAGCTATGGCAAAATTCCAGTCCAGGTTTCTGCACTGGATTAATTACATTCATTTGGAAAGGATTTCCTTCATTTCCTGATCCACGCTGTTATTTCATGACCTTGTGAAGTCTCACTCTGAAAGACTTGTTCTTACAAAAAGTCAAGGAGAGTGTTGTGGAATGACTGCACTCTTCATTTCATTATGTTACAAACTTCCTCCACAGAGTTGGCCGTATTTCTGTGGTGTCTGATGTGTTTCTTTGTGTTCAGACAAAGCCTTAAATCAGCTTAGAAGTCTTCAAAAACCTTATATAGAGTGTTTCACCGGACCAGGTTCTTATTTCTCATGCTGAGAAAGTCCTTACTTCTGAAGCTGCATAGAATACAGCTGCAATAAGTGGCTCCAGAGGTTGGGAAACATGGGAGGGAACTATCAGAATCTGGGGTTTGTTCTATTTAATGGTAGAGTGAAGTGACTCAAAGTAATCTAAAATCAATATTAATGGATTGTTTGTGGTATAGGAGAATGATACCAGGGAAATTTCCTTACTTTCTTTTGTTAGATCTTTCCTGCAACATTTTTAATCCAGCAGTCAATGCCTTCCAACTATGTAAGTAGTTGAGTGTTCAGCATTGTATGGCTGTGATCTGCAAAAGCAGAATTCTCACCTTATACAGGGTGAAAATTTGCCCATTCTGGCTGGTCAGTGAATGTATGCTTGAATGAGCAACATTGTAGATGACTGGGAATTGCTGACTTGCCTTTAATTTCTACTGCAGCAGGAGTGCTTTGCTCTCCTGAGAATGGCACTTTGTGAGGGAGGTCAGGACTCTTAGGGCTGCCTGCAGAAATCATCAGAAGAAAGAGGTTCCGTGAGTGAATTGTTTGCCCCCAGGGCTTACTTATATCCTTTTTTTCAATTTAGCCCCTTTTTTTCCCACAGGCATTTGTGAGCCCTGTGTGCTTTCTGGGCTGTTTTATAAATAATCATCCTTTTCAACTAAGCAGCCTGATTCCTGCATTGCTAACCAGCACTGGACTGTATTGAATGCTGCTTTCTCTCCTGTGTGACCATTTGGGTCTACCATGACCACACTGGTGGTGTGTCTCAGTGTGGCCAGGGTGCCTTCACCCCTGCCAGAGGTGCCACCTTGCCTTTGTACCTCTGGCTTTCATTCTCCTACCATGCGTACATCACTGGGTGATCCCTGTGGGATCAGTGGTGCTGCAGTTACATGGGTGAAGAGCTAGGCCTACAATCTCAGTACGAGTGACAGACTAGATAAATAATGCTTCTCATTTTACACAGAAGAAATGGGCTGCTGGAAAGGGCAGGCCCAGAGTCCATCCTGTCTGGGAAGCTGCCTCAGGCAGTTACAAATGCTTTGGAGGAAAGTGTGGGAACCTCCTTGCTTTCAGATGACCTGCCTCTGTGAACAGCTCTTCCAGTCTATAACAGATGGCTTGAACACTCAAGCACAAGGTCAAACACTCCTCCAGAGTGTCTTGTCCTTCTCTAGGGCTTGAGAGCAGTATTTCTCATCCATGTCTGAAAGTACAATTTGCCTCATGCTACCCTCCATACCTGGCTGCAGTCTAGCTATGGTGCCCTTCTCAGGGCTTAAATAGCTTGCAAGATTTCAAGGTCACCTACTGAAGAGCTTGACCACTTGCTCTCTGCGACCTCACACCGAGCCCTTCTACAAGATGCAGGTTGAGATAAACTGACTTAAAAGAGGATGACTTTAAGCTCTCTCTGTATATATCCAGATCCCCTTTAATGTCCTGATGTGCCCAGCCTCTGGGATGGGCTGGAGCTGTGAGATCCTCAGCTGAAGTGTGCGGCATGCTGAAGAAGCTCTTTCCATTGCCATGAGCCATTTGCTCACTTCTCAGTTTCAGGAGGTAGCTTCTGTTCCTGCATGAGGTAAAACAGGAACCGAACATTCAGTTCTGGCTCAACCAGAAAAGCAAGAGGATCCTATGCCATCATCTGCTGTAGTTTAGCCTTTGTAACGAAATAGATTTAGGAAAAGAATACAATAAAGCAGTGTTTTAATTTGTATTTTTGTCTCTTTCTAGGTGATGAAGTGCATTGTAGAGGTCATCTCTGATACTTTATCGAAGCCAAACCCCCTGCCGATCAGTGAGGAATGCCTAGAAACACTCAGAGGAGGTACAGGCTCAGATTTAATGCTGAGTATCAGCAAAAGCAGATCTGGCAGAGACACAAGGACAGCAGGTCCTGCCCTGACACATGCTTTAACACCTGACAAGGGGTCCCTGACACACTCACCTTCCTTGTGGTCACCCCACCAGGCTGCACCAGGCCCCAGAAGCATGGACGGAGCCGCTGCTCGGCCCAGGCCATGCATCATGCTGGCACCGCAGCCAGGGGAGGTGCTGGGTGACACGACGCTGCCTGGTTTTCATGGGACCTTCCAGTCATCTTAACCACACAGTTAAGAGATGTGGCAACAAATCAGACCAAGGGAGAGAAAAGAGTAAACGAAGAGGGAGGTGGCATTTGGGGTTGTTTTTCATTTCCTGGGCGTGTGTGTGGGTTGTCTTTGACCACCTTCTGTATTAAGTCTCCCCTATTGCAGATGAACGAATCATTTCTATCCTTCGCCATCAAAATTTATTGAAAGAACTTCAGGAAATTGCGGCTCAAGGTACAGTTTCACTACAGCTATTTGGGAAGGGGGGTTTTGTCTGTGGTAGCCCCTTGCACAGTTCTGTTGTTTGGGGTGTTTTGTATTTTACATTCATTTGACATCATTTCAATGTGCCCTAGGAAATCTAGTTCCAGGGCTTCTGGTAGAGATTGGGTGAGTGGGGACAGGAATTTTGCTTATAGTAACTCCAGTATGCATCTGATAATTTAAATGTAATGTTGGAGTAACTTGGTGGTGATGCAGAATACAGGCATTTTGGGGTGGGAGAACCCTAAAAGGAAATACTGTAATTTAATTCAGCAAATAACCAGCAGCTCCCAAGATAGAATGAAAGACAAGAAAACCTTCACGGTTTGTGCAGCTGGAGTCTAGGACTAAACCCAGGTGTGGCAGAAGGAAAGCCTTGCTGAGCATAGAGCAGGACTTGCACCTATGAGACCCCAATGAAAGCCCCCAGTGGGGATTTTCCTGTTGGCTTCCTTAGGTTGAATGCAAGTTCCTTTGGTTTGGAGAGGTGTGGACAGCTCGCCACTTGTTGCCATGGGAGAGGCAGCAGCACAGAGCTGTACAAAGGGATGTGCAAGGGGGAAAAGGGCTATTCTCAGGTGCCCAGGTCCCCAGAGCCAGTGTGCAGGTCCTGGGCAAGGCTACTTCAAAGTCGGTGCAGGCCTCTCTGCCCAGGTGGCCCAGCTGAGGCTGCAACAGGGCTCTCCCCAGACTGCAGGGAGAGCAGCTCCTGGCCTTCCCTCCTCCTTCTCCTTGGGGTAACCCAGCTGGCAGCCCTCCCTCACCAGGGCATCCCTGTGCCCTGCTCCTGTGTGGCACAGCTGCCAGGGGTGGCTTGGAGACAGTGCCACCAGGCTGCTTTCGGAGCAGGGAAGCCACAGAGGCAACAGGAATAAGGGAGAGGGAAGATTCAGGAAGTCAGGATTAGAAGAGAGCCCCATGCAGCTCCCAAAAGCAATAGTTTGGTCACTGCCCAAATCCCAGTGGTGGAGGGGCGAGCCGGGCAGTGACCCCAGGCAGGCTCTATGGGTGCTGTGATGATCCAGAAGAAAGAAGCCTGGACCTCTTCAGTGGGCTGGGATGCTGCTGCCCAGGCACACTGGGGTTGTGAGGGGGAGCGCTCAGCTATCGGGCAGGCTGTGCCATACAGCATGGAGTCCACATGAAGGGACTTGTTTCACAGATGTTTATCTTGCTCCGCTCTTTCCTTGGCTTGAGCCCATCACACCATTTTGTCCCGGGGTACAGATAGCAGTGCCAGGGGATGGGAGAGCTGTGTAGCCTAAGGGAAAAGCAAAGGTGTTTATCTTGGTCTCCTCTGTGCTGGCTGCAGCTGGTCCTGCTCAAGGCTGGGGAGCCCACACCACCCAGCTCTGCCCCATTTAGGGCTAGAGAGGACTGGGCTGGCAGTGTTGGCTTTTGCCTTTGCATTAAGGCATAGAAGCAGGGCATGAGCTGGGTTAGACAGGGCTTGCTCAGCTTGCAGTTCCCGTGGGATGGGGCTGCCAGGGGAGCGCTGGTTGCCAGGACAGCTGCGCTCTGACCTCCAGCTCGGGCTGCCTTCAGGCAGGGCTTTCTCCAGGGTGTTGCTTCTGTCAGGCTGGCTCCATAATCCCAGAGGCTAAGGTGTGGGGCTCTGGGGCCCTGGACCATCCCTGGAGCCAGGATGAATGCTGCTCCTCCCTCCCATGACCATGCAGAAGGGCACAGGGCCTCTCAGTGCTCACCTCAACAGAGGTATGTGGGCAGCATCTGGAAGGAGGCAATTTTTATCCTTCAATACTCTGATGTTTAAGTCTTTTGTTGGCCTCAATGTGCTGCAGTTCAGCATCTGTTATTCCCTAGCCCTCCATCAATATTAGTTTTCCTAGCAACCCCGCTTCTCTGTTTGTTTAGAGACCTTTTTCTTCCTGCAGATGATGTTTTTGATGGTGGCTTTGTTACCGCAGTTGGTTCACATATCCTCCAGTCTCACTTCTCCTTGCAGCTCCCCTTTGGCAGATTTGCCCATTGTAGAAAATATGCACATAATTATAAAGGGCACAGAACTATTTTCCTACCTCTACTTTCTGAAACAGAGGAGGGGCTGTTGCCTTTCCCTAATTTTTGTTACTTGACACAGGTGCCAATGAGAGAACTCAGCAGCAGAAGAAAAACAGTGGCTTCGAAGATGAACTTTCCGAAGTCCTTGAAAGTCAGAACGACAAGAACAGGCAGAGAGGTCAGTGTCAGCCTCCCCCCCAGGAAATCCAGGTCAGGCTGTAAACAAGGATGTTCTTTCTAACAGCCTTGATATGTCCATCTGCTTCTCATTTAGGTATCTTCTTTGATGCTGCCGCTGACACACACAGGCAACCCAGTGTTTGCTTTGTTCTTATTTACCAGCTTAAACAACATGTAATTTCTGAGCTACTGTGACTGGTGATGGTCAAGTTACCAAATTGATACTGATCTTTTTCACCCTGCTGCCAACATCTTCACTCTCTCCTAATGCTTACGATGAGTCACATCCAGGGAAATCCCATACTGAAAGACTCAGTGGTACAGCCAAGAGCGATCTGGGTCTGCTCCCGCAGACCTTGTTTCCAGGCATCCATGATATTAGGTTATGGGTCTCTGAAGGGAAAGTTGAACTTGGGATACACATAGTGCACACACCTACGCAAAACCCCAGCATCTTGGAAAGACCACGTTCAGCTGGGGTTTCCCCTTGTCACTACGATTCTATGGCCTGGCTAGAGACAGGCAGTGTAGCGGAAAGGAGAGTTCGGCCCCTTCCCTTTTCCACATCAGGAAGAGACGATACCAATGTGGGGTGAAATGATTTCTTGTCCAGCAGCAGCACCCCTGCAGAGGGTCTCAAATAGGCCCTGGGGTGTGTGGCTGAGCCATGGCAGCACAGCGATGCCGTGATGTCAGCCCAAAGCTGCCCGAAGTGATGAGGAGCGATACCCCCAGGGCTGCTTCTGCAGCCAGCACGGTTGAAAGCCAATGGAGAAGATGGGTAGCACTGGGTCTCCCCCCCCCGCCAGGGCAGAGCTGAACCTCTTGCTCCAGCAGTGTGGAGGATGAGGATGAAGCACGGCATGTTGGGCTGTCCAGGCCTGCAGGCAGCCCAGTGACACCAGCGTGGTGTCACTGGTGGTCACCAGCCCTGTGTGACTGGTTCTCTGCATCCCCTCACCCCAGCATGCTCCTCAGCCCAGCTTGGGGCTGTGCTCGCATTTCCATACCCATCTGGCTTTTCCCACTGCTCTTGAGCCCCCCCATCTTTTTTCCTGCAAAGTGATTTCTCTGGCTAATTATGTTAAGAGGCCAGTCTCTGGCATGAGCAAGAACAAGTCCCCAGCCCACATTAAGCTGCTGCTGAGCAGCTGCTTTGCAGAAGCAGAGCCGCCCCCGCCTCCCTCCAGCTCGCCAGCAAACACCACTGCCTCTCTCTTCAACCTGGTGGGAGAAATAAGGATGCGATGTTAGCGCAGCACTCCGAGCAGGGGGAGCTGCGCAGGTGCCACATTACACTCCTAAATCATTTCATTTTATATGCGATCTGGTCTCATGAGGGACAAGTTTGTTGCTGGCATCTCAAGAGATGGTGATGAGGACCGTGCGGCAGCAAAGCACTTTGGCATATGTTTAACTTCAGCCTTGTGAGTCTCTCCAGGAGAGCAGGCAGCAGTGAGAGCACCGGCTTGCTTGAATGCAAGCATATGGCGAAAGGATCCATGGGCTGGTTAAGCAGATTGCTGAGTGGGGCTGAAGCTCCCTAAGAAAAGCACGGGCTTTGCTGGTTGTGAAATGAGTTCTCAGGAGAGGTGTTGCTTCTTGCTCCTCCCTCTGCAGATGCAGCAGGGGAGCGCCCTGAAGAGGAGCAGCCCACGGGGTCCCTGGCTGAGCTGGCAGCACAGAAAAGCCAACAAAATGAAGAGTCAAGAGAGGAGGGGAAAAACAGCCTGGAGGATAGGGAGCCCAGGCCACGAGATGCTGACCCTCCTGAGAAGGAGGGTCGTGAGCAAGCAGAGAGCAACGATATCGGGGACACAGAGGATGCCCAGCGAGACGAAGCTTTGGACAACCACATCAGCAAAGACTTCAGTGAGGATGAACAGCAGCAGCGAGGAGATGAAGAGGAGCAGCCCAGAGGCTCCAGGGACAGCCTGGAACTTGAGGAGAGAGAGACGAACCAACCAGGCAAGGCCAGGAGCAGAGCAAGGAGGTGGCAGGGGAACGTGTGGAGCGGGAGGATGATGGAGGAGACGATGCTGCAGAGGAGGACCCTACCGAAGCAGAGAGGTCACTTGATTTGGCTGAGGAGGATGAGGAGGATGAGGAAATGCAAGGAGACGACAGTACGTATCCTGGATCACCTCACTGATACCTACCTGGGGTGAACTGAGAGCTCTGAGACAGACAGATAAGAGGCTTTAAAGCCTAAAAGTTCAGGCAGGTGCTTACTGGGTTTACAGAAATACCCCACCGACAGCCACCCAGCACCCCCCCACAAGCACCCAACCACATGGGCCCCCACACAGGGGGTAACACAGGCCCAGCAGCTGCCTGCTGCTCAGTTTTCATAGCACCTGGAGACAATTTCTTTTTCTTGAACTTTTTTTACTGCTGCCTCCAAGCCCTGTTACTGACATGGTGATGCAAGAGTGGGTATTTTCACAGTCCTGGGAAAATGGGCCTAGGTCAGAAAACCTACCTTGCATTACCCCTGAAGGCTCAGTTCAAAGGTGGAGCGTAACCAGGTTAATACTTGTGCTCACTGTCATGTTTAATGCTCTTTCAGATAATGACGATGCTCTGGGATTTGGCAAAGGTGGGCGGAGCTCTGAGGAGGAGGAGGAGGAAGAGCAGCCCCGAGCACTGAGAGGAGGAAGGCATCGCCTGGAGGATGAGGGGATGCAGGGGGAGGAGGACACCTTCCAGCCCAGGGATGCCAAAAGTGAGGAGATGGAGGAGGAGTCCTCCAGGGAGTGGGAAGACTCCAAGAGGTGGAACAAAATGGATGAGCTGGCCAAGCAGCTGACATCAAAGAAGCGCATGGAGGAAAATGATAGTGGGGAAGACCCAGACAGGTCCATGAAAATGGCATTTAGGTCACGCAAGTATGACTTCAATAGTCCAGAGGAAGATGTGAGAAGGTCATGGAAGCGTCACTCAAAGAAGGACAGCAGTGAAGGAGGCTTCCCACTTGCTCCCATGCCTGAAGAAAAGAAGGATGAGGAAGGCAGCGCAAACAGGAGAACGGAGGTTGGTGTACATAAGCTTAAGAATAAATCCCTCCTCGTTATTACTTGGGAATCCAAACTATACTTGGAGATGTGGATGGTACCTTGGTGTTACACAGCCAGCATTGGTTCTCTGTGACATTAGGGAGATGCTTGGTGACCTTTCAGTCATTCAGCCCTAGGTATTATTGAGATTTGCACCTGGCTGTGCCTTTGGTTTTTATCCTTGTTTCAGTGACTAGTGCAAAAACATGTCCTGCCCCAGAGAGTCTTAAAAATGCACCAGGACTTTTGCGCTGGCCTGTGCTGGACATGGTGACCAGAGCTATATCTGGAGCCTGGGGGTGGGTCTTGTGTCCTCAAGCCCCTCCAAGTCAAAGGGAATGCTTTCCCTGGCTCAGGGATGGAGTGAGTACTGTCAGACCTCCTACAGAGGTAAAGCAGGGGTGCAGCCATGGTGAGACAGCTGGGGCACTGGGGTGGAAATGGTTGACAGCTATGGGAATACATTTCACCCAGGCTTCCAAAGTCAGAGACCTCCTTCCCTGGTACCTTGTGTAATGCTATGTAGTAGCTCAGCACCTCCCCGGTAGCCAGGAGTGGTGGTTTCGCCTTTGTGCTCAGGCCCAGCTCCAGGCATGGGTGTTTATTTGGGCTGGACAGCAGGGATGGGCATGGGCTCTGCAGGTGTTTGCTCTGGAACAAGCCACGATCAGGTGCCTGGGAACAGACTGGGGCAGCAGGTGAGCGAAGCCACTTTGCTGCAGCTCTTTTGCCTCCAAAACACCCCTCTTGCCTTAGTTACACACCAAAACATTGCCCAAAGGTTGCTCATCAGCGTCCCCAGTGAGAGGGCATCTTCGGTCGTGTTGGTTCAAAGCAAGGTCAAATGTCTCAGCTCAGGGATGCAGCGGGTGGCTGCTAAGGAGGTGGGCACCTGCCCCATCAGCCTCATCACCACCGGCTGCTCAAGTCCCAGGCCTCTCCCCTAAGAAGGCTGCTCCCCACCCACCCCTGCCAGCGGCCCTGGGGAGCACCTTGTCTGCAAGGTGGTGGGGTCAGCCTCTGAACGGGGACTGGCAAGGAGGTTGCTGAGGCTTCAAAGCTGCTATGTTTGCAGTTGCAGCAAGACTTTTTGGTTGGTTTTTTTTTTTAAGCTAGATCAGGGCCTCTGGGGAGTCAGTGAGGAGGTGTCAGACCAGGCACCTGGCAGTGAGG
Source organism: Gorsachius magnificus (assembly GCA_034008185.1). NCBI lineage: Eukaryota > Metazoa > Chordata > Aves > Pelecaniformes > Ardeidae > Gorsachius > Gorsachius magnificus. The sequence goes on from CM067086.1 coordinate 52,667,818, forward strand.
GATGGGAACACACAGGGTCTGGGCCAGAGGACCTGCCATCCTGTCTCCTCTCCTCACTTTTGGGCCATGCGACTGTGTGGCTTGGTCAGTGAGGCCAGAATGGACACAGCCAGGGGCTGAGTGCTGTCCCCTGCACCAGATGGGGCTCAGCCTGCGGGGCCGGGCAGGAGTGAGCCAGGGCACACAGTCACAGCTCAAGGCAGTGGCTTGGGTCTGACTTCTCCTCTCTTTGGGTGCTGCAGAGGGTCTCAGCACAGTGCTATTTTCTCACTTTCTGGGGGTTCTAGCTGCAGCCAAAGCTCTCCTCCAGCATGGAAAGACTCCGCTGGCTGCTCCCTGACCCGCTTCAAACAAAACACACTGGAACAGCCTCTTGGGCTCAGTCTGGCTCCCCTGAGTGCTGGCAGGCACCCCGAGCCGCTGGCACACTGCTGTAGCTGGAGCCTTCCCAGGGGCTGATCCAAGGGCCCTGTGGATGGGCAGGGTGACTTTTTCCCTGTTCAGAAAAATAGCTCAGGGATGAGCAAAATTACTTTTTTTTCTTTTTTTTATATACTTGATTTTTTTCACACCAGCCACATGCAGTGCAGGCCAACGGCTCGGTGTTGGCCTGCACTTGGCAGCTGCTGCAGGCAGCAGCAAGGTTCTGCTCCCTCCGCAGCAGGAGAAGGCCATCACCTCAGCTCTGCCAACAGGAAAAGGCATTTTTAGCACTGACGGCCCCAAGTTTGCTCCTGCAGAGCCTGCTGGGCAAACGCACGATCTGCAGCGAGCCCCAGGTGACGGCAGCTGTAAGGGACAGGCAGGGCTGGGGCTGGCAGGGCCAGTTGTGTATGACCAAGTTCAGGGAAAGCCACACAGTTATGCATCTGAGTACCTGCACTAAATAAAATAGCTTCAGGTAAATGGCATAGATACAGAAGAGCCGCTATAGAAAGGCCACCAAGGTTCAGCCTTTAAACTGATGGCTTCCTCAGTCACTATTTTCCTAAACGGAAAAGCTTCTTGCGGTACTGGAGGCGCATGCGGACACCCAGTGCAGTGTGGGAAGAGGGGACACCACCGTCCCCTCCATGAGCTGAGCCCATCCCAGTTTGACCCCAGTGCCTCCACGCAGGCACCCAGTGCTGTTTGGCAGTGCCTGCCCTGGCTCTCTGGCAGTGGGGGGCTGCCCTGCCAGGCAGCAGGGCTGGGGAAGGATGGTGGCTGCATGTCTTGTCCCCATCACCAGCTGCAGCGATTTAACATCAGGACAGACATCTGTCCAGAGGGGCAAATGCAGGAGCGGGCTGAGGGGATGGGGCAAGACATGGCTGTGCTCGTGCCACCGCTGGCAGCTCACCCCTGGCAAGGCTTCCTGTAGCTCTGGGGGGCAAGGACTGCCCACCCACAGCCACTGACGCGTGTCCTGGGCTTTTGTTGCAGGACCAGGAGCTGGAGAGCCTGGCCGCCATCGAGGCCGAGCTGGAACGTGTCGCCCACAAGCTGCACGAGCTGAGGCGAGGCTGAGGGCCCCAGCCCTCCCCGTGCCGGCGAAAGCCACCACCGTCGCCCTCCTCCCTCCCCACCACGTTTCCATTTCCTGATTTAAAAGCAATTAAGATGGAGCAGAAGCATCGTGCCTAGGAAACCGACCTCGCTAGTGCCCAGGCCTGCCTCCCTCGCCATAGTGTTGTGCCCATTGCTGCTTCTTCACCTCACGCTCCCCTGTCCGCACGGATGCCCACCCACCCGGCCAGGCACCGGTGGGCGTGAAGCGCAACTTACACCTGTATTTTCTGTCCGGGTGGGGTTTTTTTCCCTCTTTTTTTTAAAAGACAAGACAGCTTTCTAGAAAGTTCTCCTTCCACCGGTAGTTTCACTGGGTAAAAAAACTGCAATAACTTGTTATCTTTTGATTAAAAGCTGAGAACTCTGACTGTAATATATTCTATATAAAAAAATTTATCTAAGGAAAAATAAAACTGCTGTGGGTTCCTTCCTTTGTTTTGGCAGCTTCAGTCTCGGTCATCAGCATGCTGCAGGGCTTGTATGGTCCTGGCAGAGCTGAGGGAGGGAGGCCTCCCCTCACTACAGACATGTTGTGATGGCGTTTCCCTCCTTACCCGGGCTCCAAGGCTGCTGCCCGCCGAGGCCCAGAACAGGGGACACCTCCCTGAGGTCCCGAGCACTGAGGGGCTTTCCCTGCCGTGCAGCCCAGCCCCGGCACTGGGTGTCCTGGGTGCTCCAGTGAGACGTGGGCCGCATCCGCAGTTCATCGATGAACACAGGGTTGACTGGAGAGAAAACAGTTTAGAAGTTTAAATGCTGGGGCAATACTTGACCAAGTCAAGCTATTTGGACAGTGCATGAGTAGGTTAAAAAAAAACCAAATTGGCTGGTCATGAGGAAAACTACTGGTCTGTGCTCTCCCAGAGGTGAAGGCTGGTCCCGAGGGGATGCCCCCCCCTGTGCACTGCCTCGTAGGAGCCGTGGTGGCCTGCTGGCACCATGCTAAGAGGTAGAACCTTCCCACAGGCCGGGGAATCTTGCCCCAAAAGTCTCTGAACACCGATTATAAGGTTTTAGACTTTGTGTATCAGCAGGAGAGGAAAAGAGCATCCCACTGCCAGGGCTGTATCCCACCGCCCCCAGTTCGAAACTCAGTTGTCTCCCATCACCTGCAGCCCACAGAACAGCTGGGGTGCTCAGGGAATGGCTGCCAGGCTTTGAACTCAACACATTACTTTATTCTGCTAAAAACATCAGCGCTGTTGGCCTGTAGGGTGAATTGCGCTGGATGTGGGTGTGCGGGGTCCCCTCGGCGCTGGAAGGGCTGGGTGTCCAGAGCTGTCCTCCAGCCACCAGGCGAGCTCCCCCAGGGAGGAGCTGCTGGGCGGGCAGTACCCCTAGCTCCCAGCCCTGGGTGGGGGGGCACAAGGTGGCAGGAGGCTGCAGCGAGGCCAAGGCACGGCCCTAAAGCTGCCCCGGCACAGGGCACACGCCAGGACAAGGCACAGGGCAAGAGCCTGGCTGGGAAAAGTGCACTGGAGCAAGGTGCGGGTCTCCCAACCCGGTCCTGAGCAGATTGCACTCATTAATCTGAGGGAAATGTGCATAGGAACAGAACTCAAACTGAAGCTGTTCCACAGAAACAACACTAAAATGTCAGTTATTAGGGAGTTAATCCAGCTGTAAAATTCACATTTCACGTATTGATCTTAATTTAAATTTTAATTTGAATATTGCATTTAGTTTCTCCGTTTTGTTTTGTGGCAGTCTCTCTGCTGGTAGCATCACCCATACAACCCCTTGCAAACTCAGGTCTCCATGTCACAATAAATTCACAGAAACGCTCAGCCAGCTCGTCCACCCCCGCTGAAATAAAAGAAGCCCCAAACCAAAAAACTAACCCCAAAGGCAAGAAACCAAACAACCCACTTTAGAAATGCTGCCATCTCCAAAGGAGTTAGACAAGTGTTTCTGCAAAGAATGATAGCAGCAGGCAGAGTGTGCCTATTGTGCTGCAGAATCAAGAAGAGGAAAAATAATGTGACTTGACGGAGCTACTATAAATACTGTCTTAACTGGATACTCAAGTAATCACAAACATTTGGGACCCCAGGACATTCTTCAAAGGGAAAGGCGGAGTTCAAGGCCTGAGCACCGGGCCTGGGAGGATGCCTCACCAGCTGGTAACTGCTAGCCTCTGCTCTGCGGCGTCTCTCAACTTACCACCACACTCAGCCTTGGGGCTGACACCAGGCGCTGATCCCTGGGCAGCATCTACACGAGCGCCCTTGCCGAGAGTGCTTGTTGCTTAGCAAACTTCAGTGCTGCTGGGTGAGATAGCCATCTTACCTGTGTGAGCCAAAATAGGGTCCTGATTAAAAATCCTGCTAGGTTTTGAGAAATCAAGGACTGCCTATGCAGGATGATGAAGGAAGAATCAGCCCAGAAGCCTACGCTAGGAATAAATGCTTGTGTACAGCGGTAGCCTAAATCCCAGCGACGTTCAGCTGTGTTAAATAGTAAGATAAAAATAGCTGGCTTCCCACTAGTGTTACAAGAGAAATCAAATCAAATCTGGCTGGTACAAGGAGGTCCGAAGTAACTGCAAACAACTGCACTGGGGAAGGATGTGAAAACCAAATTCTCATGAAAATGGGCTTCCCCCACTGAGCTGCTCACCTTGGTGCCCTGTCTGCTCATAAAGAGAAAGCAAAGTAGAACTTGTTATAAGGCATTTATTTTCATTACGTGTTGGAAAGGGACAATTGTGTCTTCAAACAATTACAGAGGTAATGCCACAATACCTACTGCATATTGCTCTACTGTGGAAAACAAAACATTGTCCAAAACAGGTGCTTGCAAATAAAAAGAAAATGAGTCTATTACCACTGAAATCAATGCTGTTAGATGAAAGCACCATCTTCATTGTCAGATCTGATCAGTCATGCAACTGAAGATGCCAGATAGCAAGTATTTTTGGTTTTTACAGTAAGCCATGATCTTTCAAGGATTTATATAATTCTACACAAATCTAAGTACAAAATGGGAATTACGTTTTGGAAATCGTAGTGAACCGGGCTGAAGCGAATCACAAGACACACCTGTTAACGCTGTGCAGCTGGATTTGAACACAGGTATCGATGACCTTGCAAAACCTAGCACACACACAAAATGGTCCCCAAGATTCAGCCATGCTTAGGTGGGGAGCAACGCTGCAGAGTGAAGGAGAATATCCAACACTGTTCACACCCGGCGGGCCACTCTTCTCAAAACTGTTGGGATCCCAAGGAATTGTTTTTACTCCATTTTAAGAATGACTGCGTTTTAGTATGTGGTTCTCACAAGGGTATACACAAGCTGTATCAAATACTGAATCAGAAATAAATAATAAAAGATCCATCTAATACATCTTTTATTTTTAATATTTTTTTTTTTACAGCACTGACTTTACAAGAGGATAAACAACTCATTTTTAGGGGCTGCTAACATCTGAAACAAAGAAGTCACTATTTTATACTCAACATATACTCAACCTTTTAATAACTTTATATATGTATATATGTCTCTTCACACAAAAAAATGTTAAAATAATTTATATCTAAAAACTACTGTGTAAAGAACAAGGGAAGAAATAAAATGTGTGTTTCCTTAAAAAGGATGGAAGAGGAAGACCTGATTTTTATGAACTCCATTTGCTGTTTCAGCTATTTCTGGAGTTTCAAGAGATTTCCAGGCCATCAACAAAAACTTCCCAACACATTGGGAGCCCTCTGCAAACTCATGGCATGCTGGGCAAGGTTACCTGCTAATGAGCTCATGTGGCTGACAGGCATCCGCTAGCGTCAGCCCCAGTGGATTCAGGGTAGGAAAGGTGGAGAGAAAGAAAACGTCTCCTCAGATTATTAAAAAACACAGAGTGAAATTCTGGACCGCTGGTATCACGATGTCCACTGGCCAGGATTGGATTCCCAAGCCCTACCTCTCCTCGTCCTCCTTCTGCATCACAGATACAGGCTGCTTTCTTACAGCGGATTTTTTACTTCCATGGGAAGGCTGCCCCAGCAGCAGGGGTGGACCTGACCCCAACAGCCACCTGCAAGCACACAGCGAGGACGATTCCCTTTGCTTGCTACAGATGCTACTGTGTTTATGTTGCTGAGGAATTGTTCTAACATCTCCATTTATACCTGGATCCTCTCAAACTTCAACCATCTTTAATAATTTTTGTGGCCATGTAAACATGACAGAATCCACGGAGGATCTGAAACCCATCCGGTCAAAAGCTCGTGTTGATGGCCTGGATCCATATAGAGTGAACAGGGAAAGGAAAGCTAGTGAAGATGTGGAAATTACTTTTCTGGAGGTTACATTCTTCTGAAATAGATATTAAAGCAATATTACAAATAAAATCAGCAATGTGATCTGCAACAGCATGTCCATTTATCTATGAAAGCGAGAGGAGATTATATTAAAGGAAATATTTTAATCTACACAAAGCATTTTCACACACTCCTAATTACAAAACACACAGTTGCAACACCATAAAGTAATTGTATACTGAATAGAGAAATCAATACATCTCTTACTAAAAAGGAGAGAGGAAAAGAAAATTAGCAGGGTAATGCAAGTGAAGTCCTGCAAGTGTGCACATGTGGAGACTGCTACAAACTCAAAATAGACTCTATTCACTAAAAAACAAAAATCCAAGATTTTCTGCACAGCTGTGGAAGGCAAGACTGCAAGCTAGTGTGAAAAAGCCTGACTCACTTGTCACTGCTGCCACACAAAGACTTTGGGAAACCTGTGTTATTCTAAGAACTGATAAGCCTGGATGTTTTTTTACTGGATGAAAACAACAGAAACATTTTTGCTTTGTTTCACTCTTTTTTGCCAGCCAATTCAAACACCTCTGGCCCCATTTATTCTGTTGCCTTTGGACTGTATCCTGCCTCTGTTATCTACCCACTACACTGCCTGATTGTTCCCTGGCTGGATACAGCCCACAGTTAACCTGGAGAACTTGAGGCTGCATCTTGAGCAGTCCTGGTTACCTTGCGAAGCCTCAGGGTTGGGTTCTTAATTTGTATTCCTCTATCGTGAAAACAAATTAAACTGGTGGTTTTCCACCTGAGCAACCTGCTGTAGACCTCCTCTGCACAAACATTCCCACACTGAGCTTTATCATTCCAACAATCTGAACAGTATTCATAACAATAGTGCATCCTATCTACCGACCAGCCTGGTCAATCAGCTGCTACAGCACAAAGGTTGAACAGGCAGGCATGAGGTTAACCAAAGGCAAACCAGCGTCGGCCCGGTGGTAGTTCTGTGTTACACAAACCACAAGCATCAGCACCGATGCTCCTAGTTAGGCTGCATTTCTGCAGCTGGTTTTCACATAATGATCAGGATATCCTGGTACAGTCATTACAAACCCAAGCACAACGCAGCAAAGTCAGCTGTGGAGGGAGGAGGATGGTGATGGGCTTTACACCGCAGGCAGTAGTAATACTAAAGTTCTCTTCCACATGGAAAAATCTTCACCTACTGAAGCCAATTACATAATTACGGTGGAAACCAGAGTCCCCTCTCCTCCATCAGGCTGACACAAAACCTGGAGAAATTCCAGTCAAGCTAATGGTGTTCTTGTGGATTTCTAACAGTGAAGCAGAACAGAAATAGATCCCTAAGAAGCTAACTGGTGACCATGTAATTTTAATATAATTGCTCCCGTCAACACAGCAGTACTAGCTATGCCTCTGAAAACACAGCAGAACCTTTTCTACCCCACAATAACAGAATTCAAACAGACATTATGGAAAATCTCCCTCAGATTGTCCGCAATTTTAAGAGCAAGGGCATTCTGGTATGGTCTAATATTACTAAACTCCTCTACTTTTACAAAAGAAGACAAGACTACAGAGTATTAACTAACTTACTGTGAAGCTTATCTTAAATCAAACCTATCCTGAACTTACCAAACAAGGCAGCAATTCAGAAAAGCACTTTAGCACAGGCTTAATAACATACGCATGCTCGAATGTTTTGCAATAAGGTAACTGTATGTCTGGATACTTGGTAATTTACAGTTTTGGCTTTTAAAAGTTGGTGTCCCAATTTGCCCCTGTGATTCAGCAACATTCTAGTATACGAGCCATTACGATAATTTCTGCAAGGAAATATAGTAGTACAGCAATTGCATGGTAATTTATGTGAAAACTCTATTGTAATGCCACATCACAACAGGTACCTGCATATCTGCACCTGGTAAATTAAAGTGATACCAATACATTTGATAAATAAAAAATAAATTACAGACTATGGGAAAAATGTCACTGATCACACCAATGACCTAAACTTGTTTTCTAGTTACTGCCAAGGTCTGGAGTAATATTTAAATATAGTATTTCTGCAAGCCTTCAGAGAATTACAAAATAAACTTCTAACAATCATTTGTAAACAAGTTTAAAATGCACAATTATATTTCAGTAGTTTATTTTGGAGAAATAAAGCAGTGCAAAATAGGCCAACCAAAATTCAGAAGGCAGCCAGGAAAATAAAATTCTTATTTGATGTTCTAACTAGGAAACAGCATACAGACATTTCCATTGGATCCAACACTCAGATTCATGTAAACATACTTAGTTTGAAAGGTCTTGAGTTACGAACCCAGTTTTAACATCATTGCTTCTTCCCCACCACCCAATAAAAAAACCAAAAACCAAAACCCCAAAAAAACCCCCCAAAAACCCAAGCCATTGTAATAAAGGGAGCAAAAGGCAAGTCTACAAACACTCCACCAGCTGGTTACAAGAAAGTACCATACAAAAATATTCACTGGCAAGTTCCTTCCTGAGGGTATCTTTTGTTACACATGTAACATAAAAACACTTTTTATTTTAAACAAACAAAAACAAACCCCAAACTGTAGATGTCAATTTTATTTCAGTCATGGCTTTACGAAAGGTTTGGTCTATCATGAATACTTTTATAAACCCTTACCTATGTACATCTGACTCACTCACACCACGACCACCCGAGACCTGCGAGCTGCAGACAACGTGGGATTCAGCAGCCTCAAAGCATACAAGGGTTGTAAAGCGTGCCCAGCTCAGAACGGATCTGCAGTAGTCGAAGAAGTTGGCTGCATTTATGTGCACCCTGGAATTTGACAGATACCATGCTCATAAGGTCCTTCCAGTCCCTATAGAAATATCTTAAACTTAGGAACCCCTCTAGAGGTGGAATAATCTCTTGTGTAAATCATCTTCGAAAATCCCATCCTGGCTACGGCAAATTCCCAAGAATGGCATTTTGGGAACAGATCCAATCTCTTCTAAGGAAGAGCCATTGTTTACACAAAAGAACTGCTACACAACACTCCTCTTCAAAACTTTTTCCCCTCCGGGACTGGTACCATCAGGTAGGGTGGTGACATCTTTTACACAGTCTACTCCTCTCTCCATGGTCTACCTGGGCTTTAAGCTCTAGATCCTTTCCTTCTGAGTAGATATCTAACAGATGATACTAACCAATCTGGTATTAATTGCTGCAGTGATGGATGATTTATAAATACCTGCTACAGAAAAACAGAAATTCCCATATATGCAAGCTAGGAGCTTAACTAAGGAAATTTTCTTAACATCACCCCTCTTAAAACTATTTTAGGGCTTAGATGGGGAAGGGAAGGCCACTCTGTCTACCAAAATAGTGTCTCCATTCTCAGCACTGACAGATTTGGATATTTCCAGTTTAGTGTTCAGAATTGGCAAAAGTTGCAGGAATTCTCAAGAGCAAAAGATGCTGCTAGAAGATGCAATAGAGGGTGAACACTGTAGGTTTACTGCGTATCTCAAGAGATACAAATTGGCTGTGCTATAGTTTACCAACAGTATAAAGCACTATTGTCAATTACCACATGGCCTCATCTGGCTGCTTGCAACAAAATAATCTGGTCTCTAAGCTAGAGCTGTCATGTACTTCTACCTCATACCAAGGTACAGAATTCTGTTTATATTTAATTTGCAAAAGAAAAAAAAGTGCACAGCAGTATGGATCCGTGGAAGGCAGCAACTGTGTTACCCCTTAGTATTGCTCCAAGGTATATGTGCAGCTCCAATTGCCAGCCTTTTTGCAGAGCTGTCCCAGAGTCCTCACAAGTGCAATGGAGGGAGAATTAAATCCTCTGCTAAGCGATGAGCTGCTTCCATTAACTATTCTAGGATTTCATCACTAGCAGACAATTGAAAGGATGACATTTAATCTAATAAATCACTCAACCTAACTATCGGCAGGCACCCTGTCTTGATCAAACATGTGTCACTGTTGGCAAGTGTGGTTAGAAACTGCTTTTGAAGCAATGGGGCCTGGGGGAAGAACTGCACAGCTGGAACTGGGGTGGTCACCTTGGTTCTGCACCCTGAGCAACCAGTCTGTTCTGTCCCACTCAAAGCGCTGCGGCTCAGCAGCAAGCTACCTGTCAACGTCTTCACTGGTCACTGTTTCAAGAGATTTGGTTTAGTGATACTGAAGTTGTCTTAGCTTTCTTCTGCAATGGCCTACCTGGAAAAAGGGAACAGGGAATATTTTAGGCAAAAAATCTCTAGCACTGTTACATTCATACACTCCATTTCAACATTATTATCTTCTTGATACCATGAGGTCCGATTTTAAAATGCTGGTCACCAGTGATTACAAAGAACAATAGAAACGAAAGAGCAACCCTCCCACAACGAAAGGACTAGTGTTAAAACCCACGTGTGTGTAAACTCACTACAGATTTGCAACTGGAATCTGATGAAATGGATCTGAGTCACTTTCTCGCCCTCCCCCTTTCAGTCCATTTCATCAGCAAATCAGGTTAAATCAAACAAAAGGATTTTTTATTTTGCTTTTTTTGTGTTGGTGTTTTTTCATTTTTCGCAATTGTATTGTTACAGCCTGATCTGGATCTGGGACCACAATTTGTATCCCTGTGGCTTTTTCTCAGTCCATGGCATTGGCAAATTATTGAGAAGAAGCTTTTGTTGCCAACGTAGCGACGCAGTGCTGCTGGAAGCTGGGGGACACTGCCGAGTTGCAGCCTAGTCTCTGGTGTTGCAGTTTTACTGAGCTGTTGGTCTCACTTTCCACAATCCAGGAGGAGTCTTTTCCCATGACGCTGAGACAGCCTGTGCTAGCGCAGCATATCCGCTCGTCCATGATCCCGCTGGTCTGCTCTGCCAGGAGCTTGCTGCGGTTTAGCTGGGTCACCTCAGGTGCCTGACCCTGCAGGACAGCAGCTATGTGGTTCAAGAGATCTGTGAAAAACTCTGAAACACCCTCATAGCCTGAAAAGAGAAAAAATAAAGGAGAGAAAAAAGGCAATTAAGTAATTTTCATAAGTTCTTTGAAAGGCTTCTGCTACCAGTTTATTTCTTGGGCTGTCCTTGCCCTCCAAGTGATAATAAAAAGGTTTCCTGTCCGTGATGTCGTTTTGAGTGACTACACAAGCAGGTTAGCATAAAGAGGAACAGAGACCCTTGCTACAAAAATACTTTTGTTCAATGAGAATAACTGTCACCTTTCAGATTTTCTGTTTCTTTTTCCTCCCAAGTATATGTGTGTGTATGTAATTTTAGGTATAGTCTATCATTTGTTGCCAAGCTCAGGTTTTTCCGTAAGTTACAAACTCTGCAGTATCACGTTGATCTTTTCCATCCTGTTTCCAGGTTTACTATGGAAAGGAGCTCTAATGCAGTTTCCCTGAGGGTCTGGACCCTCTCTACAATTTGCCCAGCAATACCATCAGGGAAACCGCAGAGGACAGCGGGGCTGGTTTTATACCCTACAGAAAAGGCAGTTTCCCACTGTGTAAGAAGTAATGTGATGCTCATCTAATCTAACTGAACATGGCAGTTAAAACATGTTCCCTGCTATGAGCAATGTCTGAAAAAACACTCGAGGGACGGTAAGCACGTATCAATGGTACAGTATTTAGTAGAAACATCAATCTTTTATTCCAGTACTGAAGCCACCTTTCTGCATGTTCTGAAAAGCAATTCCAGACAATTTACAATGCAGAGTTTAGCAACAAGTTTCCTGGTTAAAGCAGTTGCTCAAATACCACGAGACATGACGTTTTTGGTGACACAAAGGGTGACAGTAGGCGTACAGAGCTTCTGGCTCTATTTTAAACACTCTGGTACAGCCACAGTTTTATCACTGCATTCATTTTAAAATAGAACCAGACATGTAACATAGCGGTACAACGTCTTGAAATGGATCTTAACCGCCACTGCATTACCTAAAATTGTTATCAATTTGATTTACTACTTAGAGGTGACATGTGCCATTCAGCGTATTTAATAGGCTAGGCTGATTGTTTTAAAATGTCTGTAAAAGTATTCTGAAGATGACTTGGTATTAATACAGGAGACTGAAGCAATAAATAACAGTTTAAAAGTCCCATGTGAATAGCACACATTCACACAGCAGCACATGAGCAGAACCAGAGACCACAAAGTAAATGCACATTTTAAAACACTTAGTGATGTGATCACAGGGCAGAAGAGTCCCTCAGATCCATAAATAATTCAGTTTTAATCTCCATTCTCCTGTAAAGATCAACTTCCTTAGGCAATAAAAACCCAGCTTCCTGAAAAACACAAGGTAAGAGGATAATTTCACCTTAAGATACATGTGGTGATTTTATGGTATATTTAGAACCCACGTTAACCAATTAAATTTTATTTAGGGTGCTGCATTGCTTAGGGTTTTATTGCATTCAGTCACAATTCTCCTAGGTACTTAACAGGTCACACAAACCACTAGCAACATGAGACAACAGCTCTCAGTTTTCCTTTCTCAAAGGCCCTTAAACAGATTCACCAAACAAATGGGCCATTTCAAAACATCAAGTTTCCCAGTGCCCCACTCGATAATCCACTGGCTGGCAGGGGGCAACTAGGACTCTTACGGCCAGTCATGGGAGCCAGAACAAGATCTCCACCTCTTTGACAGAGGTGCTTGTTACGCTTTCTTGCTTATGTAAAAGCCATGGGATTAGCCTTCAAATCTACTCAGAGTGCTTCAAACACCCGGGGAATAAGCCATCTCCATAGTAACAGCTTTAATATTCAGAGAGGTATTCTATAGTACCCTAGAGTGTTTCGTGTCTGCTCACTGAAAACAAACCAGCCTTGTTTGAGGGCACCTGGCAAACTCACAAAGAAGTTGCTTTAAATATTTAATGGGAATAAGATGGCCAGTTATTCGGTCCTGAAATCGGCAGATGTTACAGTGTAAGGAAACTGTATGTATCAGGCAGGCTTCCTCTGTGCAAGCCCTCTGCACACTGTGTGGAAAGGCCCAAGTAATCCTGCCTGGTCACTCAGAAGAAATTTCACACACTTCTAAAAAAGAAATACAAGGAACGGAGGAAGAAAACCAGGTTGTCTCAACTCTTGAGCCACACAATGCCTTGGGGAGGCTGAAAATTCTGTGGATATTGCCTTGCTCGGTTCACTGGCTGCTGCTGTGGGCCTCTCAAAAAAATGTGGGCTGTCACTGTGCTGTGACGAAAACAAAATCAAGAAGGGCAGATTAAATTACACCTTCAGAAACTACTGGCAATGAATTCGGGGTTCATGTCACACAAGGAATCAGGGGGAGGATTTAAGTTTTGCATACCTCAAAGCACCAGTTGCATGAATCGTGCTCCAGCAGGTACTATCTTAGCACTGCCCACTGAAACCATTTTGGAAATGCCTGTCTACAAGAGGCCTGAATTATGCTACATTGAAAACAGTCTCCAGAGTCCTATGGCTGAGTGTGGATAGGAAGGATGTCCACCGAGTAATGCATCTGAAAACAAGTACCTGCCCCCGCTGAGCTTTGTGGAGTCAAGAAATGCCTAGGAGCATTTTTAAGCTAGCATTAGAGATGCCACCTGCCTGATTCGGTTTTCTTTTTTGACTCCTCCTGACCTGGCACACTCTCTGATCTTCTGCATCTTCCCTTGGGCAGAGAGAAATGGATGGTGCATGCCCTGCATTTGCAGAGCATATTTACACAAAGTGCATGTCCAGATCTGATGCTTCCAGCTGCCACATATATGCACACAGAACCAGCAGCTCACCTGTACTGGTGACAGGCTGCAAAACGTGTGCACAAGGTGCTGCTTGGGCTGGGTGAGATCAGCCACAGCCACACAACAGCAGGCTATGAGAAGCCTTTTCCCTCAGTTACCTGAGGTCAGACAAAGATAAAACCCACATGCTACGTGACTTGTGCCTACAGTTCACATCTCCACTGGTAACCACAGCTAAATATAGTCCCGGTGGTTTCCCACAGAACAGGGGACACAATAGGCCTTTTAGACATTTATCTTTAAAATCTTTTCAAAGAGTTGGGGCTGCTAATGGAGCAGACAACAGGCGCCATCCTCCTCAGGTACATCTACTCTCAATTCAGATGTTAAACTAATCTCAAGATGACATCCATGGAGTGGCAGGTTCAAATGAGCTGTAGCTTTAGCTCCATGAAGAGGCTGTGAATGCTCCCTAAAGGGTGCCCCTTCCTCACCCTTCCCCAAAGCAGTGGTGCAGAGGTAATGTAGCAGGTCCCTGAAGTGTCTCACTTGGCTCCAGTTTGGCTCTACTGCAGCCCTTGCAGCACATGATGACTTAAGGAACAGGAGAAAGGGAAAGCCCCTTTGTGGGACTGCACTGAGCCAGGAACAGAGATCACACTGCTGATGGAGTCTATCAGTGACTGTTTTGAGCAGGGCTGAAACTGAACTTCTCATTAGCAAGGTGTTGGCTCCACCAATGAAACCAGCTTTAAGCTGCTCAGCCTTTAATCATATTGGCCCTTGGAGGGAAAAGCAGCTGTCTGGGCTGAATATGTTTTTGGGCAACAGAATATTGCATGCTAAGATGTAACTTATTTTCTCTTGTATTTTACCGCACTGCTGCTTCTCCAACCCAGCAGCCCTTGAAAGCAGCTTGTCTCTCTCAGTTCTGCTACCTCTTACAAATTTGAAGGCAGTTTTGTCTACCCTCAGCTTCTCTCTTCCATATCTCTGGTCCCTGCTGATATCCTCTAGACTTTCTCCATCTAGTCTTTAACTTATCCCATGGTGATAAAGCCAGTAGCTACCTTCACTACCCCTATGTTCACCACGAAAAAAATCCTGTGTGAGACACAACATAGACCTGTGCACAAGAAGCTTCCCCATGCTCTCAAGCCTCTTGCAAGGACTAAAACACTCTATTAATTCAATGTCTCTTCAAAGACCAATTCCTGTGCAGACTGAAACACAGAACTTGGGCTGAATATCAAAACCTACTGTCTTAGGGTAGAAGTACAGCGGAGCATAAGGCTTAAGGCAATTCTGCTGCCACAACAAGAAGACACTACTCCTCCTTAAATACTTAAGTTTGCCACTAATTATTCCCCAACCTGGACTTTTCAACATCTCAAGAAAAGTGGAAAATGAAAAAACAAAACCCCCAAAACACCAAACCAAAATGCAGGATGCAAAAGAATGTCCTGCATCACTGACTTCAAGACCCAGTGTCTGAAATATAATCCCATTCATAAAACTAATCTGGCTCCATCTGACACCAAATTTAGGTTGTTTCACTGCTCTTGGCAGAAGACTGTTTTCATAGGTCTGCAGGTTGCATCAACACCATATGGTAGAACCAAACTGCAAAGTGACCTAAGAATAGCAGGGCTTGAGTTTTAAAAGGAAGCCAGTTACTGTGGAGATAGACAGGCCAGGCACTACAGGACAGCAGTGGGATTGAGGTCCTGGATTGAAAGACTAAGACATCTTGGGGCTCGGGGCAAGATCTCTAGATGTAAAGATACCTCAGCCATAGTGAAAACTCAAAGTCTTCAGTGACATGTTAAACAAACTGTAACAGCCTGTGTATGTCTCTGGAAACAAACACCACTATTCAGGTAATGAGATTTTCAAAGAGAAAAACTCCATGCAAAACAGCATCAAATGAGACGATGTATTCTCCTGTGTCAGGCTACTGAATTTAGCACAAGTGACAGACCATTATTGCCTCCCATTATACACACAACTCCTTTTAACAACTCCAGTGGTCAAGGAGCTTGTTTAGTTGTTTCCAAGACATATGTGGCACTAAAAAAAGTGGAGGACAAATCTAACAGTTTACACATACTCTATTCTATTGTTTTACTCCAGGACCCATTTATGAGAACCTGCAAGGATATTTAACCCTTTACAGCAACTTCTGTGCGCCTACAATTTTATCATCTTCTTCAGAATTCTGGTGGTTTTGCTTTTGTGCACAAAATGTCTTTTCATGGGGAATCAATTTGCACAGGAAGAGATTTTCAAGGGAACAGTTTGCTGCTTCCACCCCCTCAACACTTCTAATGGCACAGAGACTGGGAAAAAAGAAATATTAAAAGGCTCTCCTAAAATACAATTTATTATTCTTCTTTTCATCTTCAGAATGAGGGACAGGCCCAGAAAGGCCAGGTCCCAACACACAGTCCCATGCTTCAGTTCTTGGGCATCCCTTTGCAGGGAGGGGCATGACAGCCATGTTACAGTAGGCCACTAAAATTTGACTGTATCTCCTAAGAGCTATTATTTCAGGAGCACATTCCATAGCTAGATTAGGGTTCTGCCCTTCCCAGATTAAACAGTATCTGATTTCAGAACAATTTGGCTGCTTCTCTCCTGTCCCCTACCTGGAAAGCAATGATGTGAGACATCAGCAGTAAAACTTTACACCAAGCAGGCACTGTGCAGTTTCCACAAACCATGAATGCAAAGGCCTTTCTCACCTGGGAATGCATTTATATCAATGACCGCATGCTGCCCAGTCTGATTATTAATGATGATATCAATTCCAAAGAGGGAAACTCCTAGAGCTTGCCGCAGTGCCTTAGAGATTTCCCGGATGACGTCATCATTTGGCCGCTCAAATACTCCTTCGATTTTATCCAGCTATAGTGGAAAAAGACACATTACTAAGTGACTCTGAAACAGTGTTTTGAGTGGAAAGATAAATTTTTAGAGGTTTCCAGGTGCATATCCACCAAATCTAATTGCAGAGAACCGGTGGCATGAAACAGAGAAAGACACCAAAGAGAAACTGCTTTAATAATTCCGAATTCTACCAATATTGAAAGTTCACCTGCTCTAAAGCACCTAGTTCTTCCTCTTCACACTGGTGCAGACGTTTGAGACACACAGTAGTATAAGAATGAATGGAGAATCAGACACACTATTTTAAGTACTAGATCTACACCTTAAAAAAACAAATACAGCTGGCATGTTTAACCCTGTGCTGCAAATATTCTGGTTATCATTCTGTTATTTTGATATAGATTAAGGCCTACATTAAAGGACTGATAAGCCACACTCCTGCTGTTAGTTTCATTTGAACCATACAACACAACTCAGCTGATAATTTTAGGGCACAGGCTAATTCTAAGGGGATATCTTTTATGCAGGTTTTAATGTATAAATTATTCTACAAAAATTTATTAGGATGAATAACTGGCTATTTATGACTGGAAGATGTCATTTTTTGTCACTTTTTAAACAACAGGCTATGCAACAGAAGTATGCTGTTACGCCTACAGAAGCGTGTATGGGATATGTACATGTATAAGAGAAGTGGCAAGTAAACCACATAAGCATATACTCTTTCTAGTGTGAAAGTAAATTTAGCCATAAAGGGATTTATGACTAGCACAATTATAGTTTTAATTTTTAGCATGCCCATCAGTGTTGCACAGAAAATTTAATCATTGCCAACTACAAAACTACTCCCTAGTAAAGCTTGTGAAACAGAAAAGAATCTGCAGCCTCAAAGATTGAAAGGACCCAGTTCTGTAAGGTGACTTTCTCAGCACTCAAGGGCCTGAGAACTTGTTAGGATTCATGCACGCAAAGCTTATTAAAAGGATTGGTAATGCAAGCATGAAACTGTGCAGTGTGCTGGCACTGCTGGACTTGGAAGACACCCAGAAATGGTCCTGCAACTCAGGTGTGCTCACACCGCAGACAGCTACCGGCCCTCCGTGGCAACTTCTCTGCTTGAATTTTCACTGTTTGTCCTTCCTCACAGAACTGAGTCCTAGAAGGATGATTTATGCCTGTTAAGCTCTCTGGACAGGTAAAGGCTAAGTATTTGCATTCAGAACCTCCTTCTTCCCTTTGCTAGATTAGCTCTGGGGAGCTTAGGCCTGGCAAGCAGCACAGGCCTGCTGCATCAGTGCTTCCTCACCGGAGCTCGGTAAGGAAAACCAGAGGGACACACAGTCATGCTGGCTCGTTGTACCAAACACACCTCAGCCTGCAACACAGAAGCAGACAACTTGTGAAGGAGCGCCGCTAGCTGCTAACGCTTTGGTAAGAAAGGACTAGATAGTTTTCCAGCAGTGCTAGAGGAAAAAAGACCAAGTATACTTACTGCTGTTAAGACAGATGAGGATTCTGGCTTTGAAACATTGTGGCTGTTGAAAAATATCGATTCTCTGTCTGGAATTAGAAGAAGGTTGTAAATAACTTTAGAATACATTTTAATTTCCAAAGGATTAGTGCAAGGAACAGTAGATGGCACTGCAGCCCTGGCAATCTAAGTCTACTGGGCAGTCCCCCTGCCACCCACCCCACTCTCAGGGGCTCTCCTGCCTGGCACTGAGCTGCCTGCACTGGCAGGGACCCATGGCCGTGTCACCCACAGTTGTTGGACCTCAGACCACAAATACACAGAACTGCATGCGGTTAATAGAAACCAGCTTCCTTTCCTTCACCAGAGCCAATTAACTAAGGTCAGTAAGATAACAAAGTTAATTTCTACTAATTTCCTATACTCGGAGTGACAGTTCCAATGGGAAGGCATGAGATAGAAGGGAGAAGCTGCATTCACCGCAGGCAGTAGATCGATAGCACCTGGGGTACACTGAGATCCTTGTGAACCTGGGGAGGGCACCGTCACTGCAGAGGAAAGCAGTAAATTTCATGGTCAGGACCTGCCCTCCCTTTGGAGGCACTGCAGGAATGCGGAAGACACCCTATGGTGACAGAAGCCACTAACTACCACAGTGGAAACCACCGGGAGAACTGTACCAGCACCTCCAGCCCACTCCCTCTGTGCTGGAGGTTTTACTGGCAGGGAGAAATCCACAGCAAGTCTCCCCTTGGGATTCCCACCACGGCAGACTTATGGCATTATACAGACAACCTGCGTGGGAACACTTGGACCAAAGTCTCAGGAGGTAGGTGGCTCCAGCAATAGAGCACTTCTGCTACGCTGGTCTCTCTGAGTGGACATTTAAGAGCAGCCATAGGGCCACATACAATAAAGATGGGGAAGCGGTGAAAAGCAAACCTAAATCCACTCTGCATTCTGACACCACCACATATTCTTTGTGCCTTTCCTCCCATTTAGAAAGGCCCTGTAGTTTCAGACAGTCGGCTCCTGGAGTGCCTCACAGCCGCTGGATCTGCTTAATCGTTGGATCTGCCTAGCCAGGTGCCTGTAGCATGGCCCCCTTAAAACTTCCCTGATGAGGGTAAGAAAGCCAGAGAAAGACAGACACTTATCCTAATCTGCCCACAAAACTTATTATGTGGGCTTCCAGACAACTTTCAAGTCTTACACTAATGTATAAGACATTAGCTCAGGCATTTTTAGAAAGATGCCTTAAAATGTTCTCCTCCAGCAAAAGTACGGACCAACTGTCCTAACAGTTTATATGAACACAGATTCTTGCCTACTTAATTTGATCGGGACATAGAGCAGAGCTAAATGTAAACACAGGCATACATACCTACAGACAAGGGCTTTTACCAGCATCCTAGTATACATATACTAACAAAATACGGATTTGTGTGCAGAACGCAATGGTGAGCACACATGCACACACTAAGATCAGCAGAAACCACTACAAAAAGTAACAAGAAATTGGCAGTTGTTCATTCATCTCTTTCAGTTCAATACCTTCTCCCCTCCCTTCCCCACCTCCTGGATTTGTCCAGCTGCAGGCCGATCATGCTCCCACCCACTCCCTGCTAATTCCTTCTTGCTTCTGAAGGCCACAGAATGCAGTTCTTGCGAAAACAGCTTTTTTTTCCATTAAAGAAATTTTAGTAATCTTTAATAAAAACCCTTGAAGTGCTGCTGTCTAGTGACATACAGTAGGATCACTGTCCTCACTGACAAATCCATTCCTCCTTCCCCCCAACACGCAGCTGGTATCTACAAACCAAAGCACACTTCCCACCAAGGTTTACAACACCATGCCTCACATGAACAGACAGGGTCATTTAGGGGAGACCATAAGCGATCTTTAATTTAAACACACATACATAATCAAGGTAAAAATAGGGAGAGGAAGTTCTGAAATGATGGAATCCAGGAAATTCTCTCCAAAGCACATTTATAAACAAACTCCGGAACAAATGACACATAAACTTACTGTGAAATTAGAGAATTTCCCTCCTTCTCCCCCTTTCCATATGACATAAAACACTGTTTCTAACAGGTAAGACTCAGGTTACCATTGCATAAATATTTACTATACAAATGTCATTCGTATGTATTTCAGAGCAGATGTGTTATCTCCCTTCCTACTGAAATAATACAGAAGAGGAAACATGGTATGTAAGAACCAACTGCCTTCACTTCAGCAGGCTTTTCAAAGATACTTTTCTTTTGAGCTGTTTGCTGCCAACGCTCTGAGAACTATTTCCTTTTAAATCTGCACAACGTACCTGAGATTCCTGCAGAGAAGTTCTTTAAAGATGGTCTTTTCACCACCGTGTAGGATTCCCCGACCACAAAGACTTTATACAGCACGGCGTTGTGATTGATGAAGCTCTGAATGACACAAGGGGGGCGGACAGCTTTCAGGCCCTCCTGGTTGAAGATGATCGCCATCTGGAAAGACACACACACAGTTGTGCACAAATCTTTCAATAATTTCACGCTTCACCACCACTTGACTAGCAGTGAGGGGGAACATCTACTGGTGGATACATATTGACCACCACCTTCTCAGCAGCTAGTCCTATTTAATTATGTTTCATTTCACTGACACACAACTCTCCAAACACTACTGGTAGTGCACAGCTTTCATTTTCAATCAACATTTTCTTCTCAGCTCTTTGCAATTTCATTTGCTGCTTTTAGGTAGGTAGCTACCGCAACTGCAGGTGCAACAAAAGGGTAAAACATGTGACCAACACAAATGACAAAGCTTGTATTGAATACAAGCATGCATCATGTGAACAAGAGAAGGAACAGCTCTTTTTACTAAATAAATATGTTAAGTTCTTCCCCACAGCTTTATTTCCCCTGGTTTGGTTCAGTCCAGTTGCAATGGCCTAAGCACCAGGGTTTCATCCACATCATCAGAGAGCTTTTTCTGACTCTTCCAGCAAATGCCAGCCTAATGATTTTCTTGGCTTGGTTTCACCCCATTACTCCAACTGGACAGTCCTCTTGAAGGGACTAAAATAAATATGTCAAAAAGGAAGGTATTTATAGGGTCTGAATGATGAGCAACAGCTGCCTCAAAGAGCATGGAAATGATGCTGGTAGGCGCATAGAAGTACTTTGACAAGCCAGCATATCTCCAGCACGTTACGCTTCTCTTTCCATCAAACCCTCCATTACCATGTTTACATGCATATATAATTATCATAACCTGCCCCATTTTGTAGGTTTGTTGTTGGAGTATGGATGCTGCCATGGCTCTTATGCAGAACTGGCAGCAAGCACCATTCTGACACAGGCTGAAGAAATTACTTTATACCAGTGTGCCCCTGCATAGCAGTGAGGATAAACTTAGGTTTGCTCTCCATCCTTAAAGCCCTGAAAAAGCTATGCTCTAGTTATCTGAATATTGACCTCTCTTCATTACTCCAGTGATGCTGGGCCTTGCTATCCATGGCAGCAGAAGGACATATTGATAGTCAGGTCAATATGAGTAAGGACTGTTCAAAGCCAGAGAACCTGTCACACAGTTTATCTTCCTCTCCTCTACGGAAAACTCCTTCCCACAGGTAGGGATGCTCTGGTTAGAGCACCCTCCCCCTCTGAAGAGCCTTGAAGACAACAGCTAACCACCCATGTCTTGAGTCTGCCACCTACATCAGCCAGTGCAGGATGCACAACACTTGCCAGAAAAGTTCCTAAGCCCTGAAATGAGTTTTTTCTTATGCTTGTTTATATTTTCTCATTGGTCTCCTTTGGCCTAGTGTTTCACTTGGGATGTAAGACAGTCCAGAGAGGCTAAGAGAATTCCTGTGGGTCCCACAGTGACTCCACAGTGATATACAGAATAAAATTGGAGCTTCCTGCCTCAGCATGGTGCAGATGAGTTATACTGCTTGCTCTCTCTTTCCATATGCTTCCCGTCAGTTTTTGTCCTTTCTGAGATTAGCTGTATCTTAGTGAAGCCAGGGTCACTGGAAGGATTTTACAAAGGAACTTTACCACTTTGTGCTCTCTCTCACATATTATATATGACCAGCTGCTCATTTGATGTACACTCTATTTTCAGACTGAATTCTTGCTAACATCTTAGTTTGTTCCTGTAATAAAAACAGTAAATGTAATAGGTTTTGTTGTTCAAAAACATAACCGTGGTACATGATGTAGTGATTACATATTCATAGGTAGAAGTCTGAGCACAGTTTTGTCCTTATTCCTCCTTAACTGGTAGACCACATCAGATCACATAATTGTCTGCACACACAAACAATGACTCAGTAGATTAACATTTTCTGAATTCAAGTCAATGTGTGCATTCAATACCTACTTGCAGCTGATATTTTTACTCTCTCTATTATACCAGACGCTATCTATCTGACAGCACAGACTGAATTTGTGAGTGGTAGTAACCTGTGCAAGAAACCTACTCTAACCAGCAGAATGGTCCATCAAGATGATTCACAGCAACCACAACATCATATCTGTCTCTCACTGGTGGCAAGAAACACTGCTCTCTTCCTCCTCTGTGTAGACTGTTGGCTTTATAATATCTACAACATCACACTGGCAAAAACTATGTTGTTCCTATCCTTCAAGTGCTCTCTGCAAATATTAGTTAATTAATCCCCACAAACCACTCTTTTGTAAGATGAGCAGGTACTTATCATCCTATTTTTTCCATCTGGAAACGTAGAGAGGCACAGAACTGACCCAAGCTACTGGAAACCATGGTAAACCTCTCTTCTGCAAAGCTCTGTGCTGACAGCCCCATGGACTAGCACACAACCCATACAACTCCCATGGTGTTGCATTACCCTGGTTCACTGCGATGTCTCACGACTTTTAGCATGCATGAATACAGCTCCAAGAATTCACTTTCAGGGTGCACAAGCTCTTTGTCATCTAGCACAGATCTGCTGTGTCTGGCAGTAACATAGGAACAATACTTTATATAATAATTTCCAAATAGCATTTCCTCATTATAAACGCAGAGCTCTTCTGAAGGCAAAACAAAACATTTGGCACGAAGAATTTTTACTGACAACATCCTTAAGGAACTCAGTCTCAAAAACCACAGTGATTCTCTGCCTTTTCATTCCTGTCTGCTCAAAATTTAGAAAAAGTCATGCTGGACACATTTCATCAGGTTACAGGTCTCAGAGGTGACTCAAGGCAGCTTTACCAAGGGTCTGTTATCTTCTGACCTATTGGGAGCTGGGAAGGACAACCTTCAGACATCATCTCTGGTCAAGTCTAACAAACGATGCTGGCAAAGTGGGGTTTAAGTGCTGAGCTGGCCAACGCAACTTCTAGTGCAGAGGCCATGTGGAACTGTGGGTCACCACAAGAAGAGTGAACAGCACCTTGGCTTAACTAGCTCATGTTTTCACAGCAAAATGCAGAGTCTGACAGCCTTGGCTGGCACCAAATCCAAATTGAAGCCTATACCTTCAGCTATCCCTGTCAGCCAGTATTTGAACTTTCTGAATAGTCATCTTATGAAGAAAAGCAGGTTTCTGGCTAGGCTGGGTTCTAGTACCGGTGTCAACTCTGCGGTGGGAATATCTCTACAGAAAATGAAGCAATTTACTAAAAGCCAAAGAAGGAGTCATTAATAAAACAGGCAACAATTTCTTGCTTCTAGACCTATGCTTTTAGACAGACTATACTGTAAGCAGAGTATTTATCCCATGCTTCCCTTGCCATTATTGACCATAAAAAGCAATTACAAGACAGTTTCTCTCTGATCATAAATACACTTTTGGATCACTCCTGAGCACACAGCAACTCCAAAAGTGACTACTACTCCTAACTGTGCAAAGTACCATGCAAGACTTCAGGCTTTTTTCCAGGGGTCCTCCTAGGCTCTAGTGATAAGTTCCTGTGATTAACTGCAGCCTACAACTATATTTTAGTGTAATTTTTGCTCAGAAAATGGAATTCTGGCAGGAGGCTAAGGTATGTCTGCACTGTATGAAAGAACAGCAAAGAAAGATTCACCGGGAAAATGAAGTCCAAGCCTGGCTGGACAAGCACTGAAAAGTTCATGCATTTCAGGCTGTAATTGCAGAGGAACCCTCTACAGAAAAATCAACAGGGAAGCTGGAGTATTAAATTAATTCACAACCCAGTCCCCAAGTATTCTTGGGAATGATAGCAAAAATTTATAGCGGTTGCTCCAGCAAACTAACAGGGCTGCCTGTCATGCTTGTAAAATGATCCAAGCTAAGGCCTGCATGAAAAATCTAGCTGCATTTTTAAAAGGAAGTTCTGGTCATTCAAGATTTCAGCTGCTCGTCTAGATTTTTGTTTTACTTCAGGGCCTTCAGCTCTCAGAGACGCTGCAGCAACATACTGCATGTTTCAGGAGCAGCTGGGAAACCTGGACCAACGACCACGCGGTTAACAAAGGAAGCCAGGCATTATGAGAGCCAGCAGTGAGGGCTGGATTCTCAAAACTGAGCTGTGGTAAGCAGGAAGGCAGGAAGCACAAATGGAAAAGAATTAAAACAGGAATTCAACTCGCCTAAATTTAGAGGAAGCTAGGCTGATAGGGAACACACTTCTTCCAGGAATACACAACCATTTTAACTGCAAGTGCTTTACGGGAATGAGGGAAAGCAGATAGTTCTACCAGCCCTGTTCTTCCCACAGCTCCAGCCGTGTTATTACAACTGAACATGCCTAGAAACATCTCTATTTGCTATTCCCTTCACCTCAAGGACAGGAACCAGCTGGCCTTCACTCATACTTCTGCTTAATTTG
Organism: Gorsachius magnificus; assembly: GCA_034008185.1. Classification (NCBI taxonomy): domain Eukaryota; kingdom Metazoa; phylum Chordata; class Aves; order Pelecaniformes; family Ardeidae; genus Gorsachius; species Gorsachius magnificus. The sequence goes on from CM067086.1 coordinate 52,692,555, forward strand.
CAGGACAAAACCGTTTCTCACCTGTACCCCATACATGTTGGAAGAGAAACATGGTGGGGTGGAAACATCACTTAGTGTGACCTCCCACCAAAGGAGAGGCTGAAGGAGATTCCTTGCAGACAGACCTGACTGGAAACTGCAAACTGCTAGAAGCAACTAGATGATAGAAGCTAGGAACTGCTAGAAAACTTCCACGTCGAGAGGTTAAAGTCATATTTAACTTCATTTCAGATAAATCTGAAAAAAAATAACGGTGTAATTAAACACAAAGGAGAGGCAGGGGAAGGGAAGTCATTTGGGCATAGCCCTCATTCTGCCTACTGCAGGATCAGAAAGCACCAGCCAAACCACCATGGGGAGATTGGAAGCAGGGGATAATACTGCAAAAGTTTTTTAACTCACCTCGTGAGAGTTGGTTCCATGGGCCACTCTGGTTTTACAAACTGGGTAAATAAAAAAAAAAAAGAAAAAACAATGCACTACTGAAACAGTACACACAAACCCCTTATAAATCCGTTCCCACCCACATGTGCAAACACTGGCATTGACTGTACCAGATGCTAGTCAGTCTCTGCTTGAACAGTGTCCTCAATCAGAAAGCTTGGCTTGCTCCCTGCTCTGCTCTCTCAACAACTCCCTGTAACTAAGGTGTAAGCAGAGGTCGTTATTAGGACTGGTCAGAGATGCAAAGCATCAGCTAAGAAGTTAGTACCAGTACCGGTATTGCCACCCTGCCTACTCAGAGGGCATCTTCACAATTACGTGATTTTGCCTGAGACTGGAGCTACTTTACAGGTAACACAAGGCACCACTGTTCTGAAAACAAGGGAGCTGGGACACAACGGAAGCTAACTTCTTTTCCTACCTCCCTGTTTCTGGGGAATAGCAGGAAATCAAATGGGCTAAACCAAACAAAGATACAATATATTTTTCGTAGGCAACCATAGAGGGGGACAAAAAAGGTAGAAAGAGCACAGCAATTCTTTCTCCTTCATATTCCTTATCTGCTCTGTATACCTTGGTTCTCACCTCCATCCTAAAACCAGTAAGAGGAAAGAAACAACATGCTCCTGCTATTATGAAACCAGAGAAGAGCTGAAGGCCCTGGGACCCACACAATGACTAGAGCTGATGTTATTTATATGCTAAGCAGGGGAGATGAAAACTTGCAAGTAGTGAGGGGGTGGACAGGACAAGACTTCTTTGGGGGTTGTTGGAGGAGTCAAATTGCCAGGCAGAGGACAGGCAGCTATGAAAGGCAGATGACCTGCACTAGAGTCCAAAATAAGTTGGTAAATATGATGTCTCACAGACACATGCTCAGGAGAGCAGGAGCATTTAAAAAAAAAAAAAGAGAGATCGGAGACAGAAAAAGCACTCCCACAATACAATGTTGTATTGATTTTCAGTGTTATTTTTAATTTCATCATCACTTAGAGGGGTTGATTCAGGCCTTCTGAATATACGGGCTATATCGCTGGCTACTGAGGCTGTATGGAGAAGACAATGTGCATGGGTGAGGAAGGGGGGGTCAAAGCCCTCCAGTGGGCTTTAAATTACTGCTTCACAATCTAGCTTCAGATCTGCCTCATTTGGGAGAGCTATGGCAGGGAGGGCAAAACATGCGTTTTCCACGTGACTTTACTCCTGAACCTCACAAACGAGGCAAGCACTGAGAGAACAAACACCAACTAACCAATTCTGCTCACTTTATACTGCAAGGAATCAAATAAAGGAACAAACTTTGCACAAACCCCCCAATGAAACTTGCTACAAAGCACCAACAGTTCATAGCAGCTGTTTGAGGCTGTGGGCCCTTCAAGCCTGCTATCTACAGAAATTTTTACATTCTTTTTCTATCCTTTAGGATTATATTTGTAGCCTGGACCAGGGAAAGGGAGGGGTGCGTGAAAAAAGAGGGCAGTCAGCACGGCAGTGATTTTCTCAAGAAA